>CP032244.1:32377625-33031791 GCA_005610355.1 Gossypioides kirkii | reverse complement strand
CAAAAATTTAATTTATTTTTTATCATAATATTAACTTGTTTATAAAATAATATTTTATTTTTTTATTAAATTTTGAATATTAAAACAATATTTTATTAAATATAAAAATACTGTTTATATCCATTTTTCACTATGACTTGCATTATTCAATTTTTAGCTACACTTTACGGATATGCCAATAAAATAAAACTAATACCCAACACTAGATGCATTAACATTAATCATTTAGGTAATTTCATTCAATTAATAGCTAAAAATATTAAATAAAGTTTCAAATATATTATTAATTATTATGTGATAAAAAAAGTAATTTAACCAAACATATTTTTAAGTTTCTTTTCAAATAAATATGATAAAAATTATTAATATAAAATAATAATTAAAATGATTTTATTAATAACATTTTTATTATCAACTTAAAATTATAGGTATATTTCAACAAAAAAATTATTAATATAAAATTAAAATAAAGAAGAGGGATCCACTTACACAATGTAAAAATTGAAATAGCTTACGTACTTCCGTAACTATTTTTATGATTACTATTATACTTCATGGTGTATTCATGTATATCATGCATGCCAATTTTGGTGTAAATTTAAAAGTTCTAATTGAAAGAATCACTCTTTTGATGATAAATCTAAGAACAGAGAATTTAAACAACCAGAGAATTGCAAACTTATTTCTTTTGTAAACTTTTTTGCCTACCTTTCACATACTACACTTAATATCTGTTACATTGCTTAACAGCTGCTCAACATCTTAACAAACTAACTATCGTTAGTTACAGTGTGATCACACCACTACCTATCTTGATATTCTAATATTCACCCACCTACATAACCTTCGTAATCCTCAAAAACTGCCTAAGTCGATTAAACTGAGAGAATGATAATGGCTTAGTCAAAATATCAGCTACCTGATCACAAGTGGGAACTTCCCCAACAATAATGGACCCACTACTAACTTTTTCCCTAACAAAAAACAAATCTAATTCAACATGCTTAAACTTTGAATGCAACACTGGATTTGCCGCAATAGCAACTGCACTCGAATTGTCACACCACACTGTTGGCTTATCGACTGATCGAAATTGTAATTCCTCTAACAAAGACATAATCCAACCAATATTTGCAACTGCCGCAGCCAAACCTCTATATTCAGCTTCAGCAGTGGACCGGGAAACAACCTGTTGCTTCTTAGAACACCAAGACACGGGATTATCGCCAAAATAAACACAATATCCTGTAGTTGACCTACGATCATCAAAGTCTAGACCCCAATTCGCAGCAGCGTATCCAACTAAAGACAATCTATCAGATGGCCTGAGTAATAGACCAAACTCAGCTGTACCACACAAGTATCTCAAAACTCGTTTTAAAGCCACACAATGTTCATATGTGGGAGCATGCATAAATTGACAAAGACGATTAACTGCATAAGCAATATCCGGCCGAGTAAGCACAACATATTGTAAAGCATCAACAATATTGCAAAACTCAGTAGGATTAGATATTGGTGAACCAACATCCTTTGACAAGATCACAGAACTAACCATAGGTGTATTAACAGAATTAACCTCTGACATATGCCACTTATCAAGTAAATCAAGTATGTACTTTCTTTGACATAAATGAAGACACCTAGAGCTTAACCGAGTTACCTCAATGCCTAGAAAATAATGCAGACCACCCATATCCTTAAGAGAAAATTCAGAATGAAGCCGATTAATAAACTCATCAATCTCTCGAGGCATGCTTCCTGTAACAACAATATCATCAACATAAACAAGCACATACATCCGAGCAGTCGCAGTTACTCGAATAAACAACGAGGCATTAAACTTCGACCCAATAAATCCAAGAGACACAAGAAATGATTTCAACTTATTAAACCATGCACGTGGAGCTTGACGCAAACCATAAAGAGCTTTCGTTAGGCAACACACAAGTGGCTGTCCATCGGATCCAAGTTACACATATCCGAAGGGCTGTTGCATATAAACTTCCTCAGAAAGATTGCCATTAAGAAATGCATTATTAAAATCAACCTACCGTAGAGGCCATTTTAACGACACTGCAATTGATAAAATTATCCGAATGGTGGCAGGTTTTACCAAAAGACTAAATGTATCTCGAAAATCACACCCAAGCACTTGAGAACAACCTTTGGCAACCAGACGACCTTTACGACGTGCAACGGAACCATCCGGATTCCTCTTAACTTTAAACAACCATTTGCAACCAACAGCTCTCTGTCCAGGAGGCAATAGCACTAACTCCCAAGTCTTATTTCTTAGTAAAGCATCAAACTCATCTTGCGCTGCCTGTTTCCATTCAGGAGTAGCAAATGCCTCATCAATCGTTCTGGGCTCACGTTCCTGAAACTCAGTGGAATAGGCTTTTGGTTTACTGATACTGGCCTTCGCTCGTGTAACCATAAAATGTGTGTTCCCAACAAGATATGAAGAGTCAGGTCTAACCACCGGAACTGCCGGAGTAGGCGAAACTGTCGAGTCTACAGAATCCGATTCTGTGGCTAGAACAGCTCCGTCAGAAGTCTGACGAACTAAAGATTCAGTACATGAAACAGTGTCAGTCTGTACAAAAATAGACGAAGGTGATTGTTGTTGATCTGAAACACGTACAGAGACAGTAGGTACAGACATTGGACACACCACTGGTACATGAGTAGTAACTGTATCCAAGTTCTGAACCGCAGGCAAAACATCCTCAGAGAATAAAAACCTAGACTCATCAAACACAACATGTCTAAAGACTACAATCTTCCCATTTTTCAGAAGACAAGTATAGCCCTTATGTTGAGCACCATACCCCAAAAATGTACACGGCTCTGACCTTAGTTCCAACTTATGAGAGTTAAAAGGTCTAAGATAAGGATAACAACAACATCTAAAAACCCTAAGATATCCATAATCTGGTTCTTTGCCATGTAAAACTGAATAAGGAGACTTACCTTGTAAGACTGGTGTGGGTAGCCTATTTATCAAATGAACTGCACAGGTAAACGCATATCCCCAGAATCGCAAGGGCAACTTTGCCTGAGCTAATAATGTAAGTCCTATTTCTACTATATGCCTGTGTTTACGCTCAACAACCCTATTCTGCTCTGAAGTGTGTGGACATGTAATACGATGTAAAATCCCTTATTGTGCTAAATTCGAAGTAAACGAGCGATACTCACCACCCCAATCACTCTGGAATTGCTTAATATCTTTGCCAAATTGTGTTTTCACCAACTTTTGAAACTGAGAAAAACATTCTAAAGCTTGTGATTTTTGGCGAATCAAATATACCCATGTAAAACGACTGAACATATCCACAAATGACACATAATACCAATTTGAAACCACAAGCCTCAGCTGCAAGACCCCACAAGTCTGAAACAACCAACTCAAAAGGTATTTTATATTCAGTCAACGAGCGTTAAAATGGCAATTTATGCGCTTTCCCTTGTTAACAAGCAAAACAAATATTATCAAACATTTTATCTGAAAAATCAACATTACAAGACTTCATTACTAATCGTAAAATAGACCTTGAAGGATGACCTAACCGACGATGCCATACATCACTCAACGTGGCACCAGATGTCGTAGCCAAATTTGCCTCCCGATCACGATCACCAACACCTTCTCGAACCGGAAAAAAATCTGTACAAGCCTTTATGAGTGCGGCCCTCCAAGAGCACTTCCTGAGTCTTCTCGTCCTTAATCACACAAGTAGACGGGTGAAACTCAAAATAAACACTATTTTTTTTATGTAAAAACAATTCAATTGTTGAATATATATTAATATATAGAGTATTTTAGATTGATATTATAGGGATATCATATCGGTTCAAAAATTTACATGAATAACAAGTACAATTATATTGATAAATTCAACGGTTAAGTCGTTAAAATATCAATCATATTAATATTAATGGAAGTGTGTAAAACTATTTTAATTTTTACACTGTGTAAGTGAACCCCTCCCTAAAGTAAATATAATTATTGTTGATACAATGTATAGCAAAGAGTAGAACAAGAAAAAGAATGTGGTGGTGTTAAGGAGGTCGGTTCACTTTGAGAGGTGGAGACCTAAAAAAGACAAGAGGACAAGGAGAAAACTGGGGAGGAAGCTAAGGAAGATTAATGCTCAAGGATTGCTTAAGGGCTCCAAAAGATCTTTTTTCTCATTGTTTGAGAGGATATTTATAGGAGAGGTCCCTTTGCTATTGGTATGACGTAGCAGGTCATTGTAGAGAAGTTGTTATTAGAGAGTACGTGAAAGACATGCACATTGAAGTCCATTCTGTTATGATGGTACAAAATTGTTATGCTCTAGTGAGGAATAATGATTTTTAAGAGTGTGTGAACACTTAAAAGAGGATCAATTGTATATATTAATTAAAATACATTTAATTAATAAAGTATTAAATAATGTAAGTCATTGCAAAACTCAAAGTGAATGAGGTCATATTTTAAACCTCATTTGATAGTTGATAGGACACTAATCCAATAGTTACAACAAAGAAACGTGCAGAATTTGATAAATTCAGACATTTACAGAGTTTTTTGGACAGATTTGAAACAGTTAGGGAATGTGCAAAAGGGGAAGGGGTCATTGTTTTTATGCAGAAATGGTAGAAAAGCTCTGCAAAGTGGCTCTAACGTTCTGGGGAAGCCGTGACATGACCTCTCCCCTCCCTCCGGTTGCCGCATCCAAGCAATAATGCTTGCCTTCCATTTAATCATTAATTAATGCCTAAAACATTTAATTACGATCATGATTCAGATGTGGAATCCCACTGATTCATAATTTAGCAGAAAGTAAATCTGATTGCTTGAGCAAAGACAGGCAGACCCATGTTTGCCCTCCAGGAAACAGTACAATTTTACCTAATAATTCTCAATTCTCCACACTTAATTAACACATCCCATTGATGACTTCACCTCTGCTACCCTAAAATATTTCCACCCTTTTTATTTTATTAATTCAACCATTATTTATTGTTCCTTTTTTTTTAACCATTTTTCGTAACATGGTTCCTCCTTTGTTTATTTACATAAACCAAGACAAATCACACTTTTATTATATATTATTCCTTACTTGCTTTCAAACAAAACTGTATTATTGTATGGTTTAAATGGTGGATGGGTTGAGGTTGGCTAACCCTAACCACATCTTTCCTCCATTTTTCTTCTTCTTCTTCAGCTTAACCAATGGTTTTCATGTCTGACATCAGGCATCTTGTCAGGTTTTGAATTTTGCATTTCGTGGGGGTCATTTTATGAAGCTTTTTTTTTCTTCTTTCAAAAATTTCTCATTTTCTTCCCTTGATTATAGTGCTTTTAATTAATAATTTTTTTTAGAAAAAGGGGTCATCAACTATCACCTCGAAGCGATTGATGTTAATCTAATCACTAATTAATAGCTAGAAATTAAACTAATCGAAAATGACCAAAACCAAGTAAACTTACTTGATTCTCATGTGGACACCACTTGAAAACCGTACAAGTATTATCTCCAGGCTATTTGAGTTTGATAGAATAATACTTTCTTTTACTTTATTCCCTGTGCAGGGTTTATCCATGACTTGTGAAAGTCACATTTAAGAATGATGATTAAATTTATATTTGATGATAATTATTGAGAAGATTAAAAATTTCTATTTTTAAGTTGTATTTGAGGAAAACCACAGGTTGGTAGAATAAGGGAAAAATTATTATAAATGTTGTGGTTAGGAAAACGTACAGATTGTATAAACAAATATTTGTTTCTCTCTTATACAATACAATATGCAAGGAGTTTGGAATAGATTTGAGTTTGTGATTACGTGACGAATGGGCCGTTCATAAGTCAAGTCTATCTTTTTATGTTGAATGAAGAAAAAACGAAAAAAATAAAATTGTTGCTGATGATGAAAGGGAAAGGGATTCACAGTGGATATCCCCCACCATTTTTTATTCTTATTATAGTTTGATAATGGAGATTCTTTTGCTTCTATTATCCACCCACAATTCAAAAGGGTCTAAGCCAAATTCTATACCGTTCGCATGTTTGAGCTCACATCGTGCATGTGACAGTATAAAATAGGATATGTGTTAACATGTTTGGGAATTAAATATATAAGAGGACGAAGAAAACCCTCAACAATAATCAATATAAGTTTTGATGGAGATTAAACCCAGGGTTTTGGTTTGAGTTGACAAAACCGTAATCATAATCATATATATTTATATTTGGCGATATGAGGAGATGATGGTGGATACCTACCAATTTACTGTCAAACAGGATGACGAAGACATGCAGTAGTAGTGGTTGGATACATGAAAGCCTAGATAGATACATGGAACATTATTATTATATGTTTGATTTAGAAATCTGGAATCAGACAAGAATAGTTGACTTTTACTTGAGCTAAACTGTACTTATTAACAGATCACTGGTGGCAAGGTGTTTAAATGGAAACCCAGAAATTACATGATAGAGATTTGATTGAGAAAAATTGTGTTTGAAGAAACAAACTAATTTTGTTCTTCCTCACCATGTTTACAGTGTGTCAACTTTAGATATCACCTTCAATGATTCATATATGAACTGTTGGATGAATTAAAGATAAAAAACCATAGTATTAAGTTGGGTTTAGTGTTTAAATAAAAAGGAAATCAGTGTCAAATATATGAGTATACATACAGAATAATTCTAATCCTAGGTTACAAGTCACATACAACTTTAGTTCTTCAGAGACTTAACCTCAAATCCAAAGGTAAGGCTGAGGGATATGAATCACTTTGAAGAGGAGCAGGTGGTAGATTCAGGTCCAATCCACAATCTTCCTTTGCTGTCAAAAGGTTGAGTGATGATGCCTCATCATCCCCTTTCTCCCAATGATGGTACCTTTTCTGCCCACCTAAGGCTTGACCACTAGACAACAACTTCCAACATATGCTGCATTTGTGACCCAACACCGTCATCATCTTATCCTCATCACAGCTATGATCCTGGACATCGTAGCCCTCGCTTCTTGTCATCGCGAAACAACCCTTGACATTCTTGTGGCCAGCCCTCGTTTCTTGAGCCCCGGGTCGATAACTTGTACCACATTCGCTCTCACTAGCGGTGGAACCATTTGCCAGCATCAATAAGGAGGCTGCAATTTCGTGGTCGTCCTCAGTCATCAAGGTCTCCGCATTACTTGCGGGTTTAACAGGCCGGCAATAGTTAGGAGGGGGGTTAATTCCACGCCACTGTCGCTCAGGGTGACATCGCATGTGTCCGAAAAGTGCTTTCCATGACCAGAACTTCTTGCCACATTCAGTACAAGGACGTGTAATCTTTGGTGCAGCAGGGTCAGGTTTTTTGGTATATTTAGGCCTGGAAACGATGGTGCTAGAACAAGTCGGGAATTGGCCAACGTCGACCTTGATCACTTTTGTACGTTTCTTGCGGGGTTTTGGATCATAATTCACAGCATTGCTTGAAGAAGAAGGCAAGTCCAGGACGTTATGTTGGGTAAGAGAAGAAAGGAATCGAAACCCATGATCAGAATCAATGTTGTCGTTCATTTTCAGTAAGAAGACAATATGAAAGAGACAATGGAGAGTTGAAAGAAGGAAAAATTGTAGAAATGGAGGGTGTGGTGTTTATGTAGGAGTGAGGGCAGTTACTAAGGTTATGGGACAGGGAAGTTATCAAGTGGGCGGTTTTTTTCAGTTAGGATGTTGGAAACATGGGGTGGTTTACATTTGGGTTATGCTTCACTGCTTTCACCAAGTATAATATGTTACTTGGTGCATACGGTACACCCTATAAGCATGCCACTTTCTTCATGGATAAAAGTTTTTCTTTTTGTAAAAAAAAATATTTATAAAGGAATCAAAGTATATTTAACACGTTTTCCCTACAAAATAGCCTAGTGTCACAATTGTATTAAAAAATATATTTAATAAGGATAATTATAAAAAAAATTATTACCAATGTCTTAATAATCGAATTAGTAATCAAATCGTTCAAACCATTAATTTTTAATTTGACCAATTTAAAAATATCCCTCCAGTTCAACCATTAATTTTGTTTCTAAATCCAAACAATACAATTTAAATAATACTTATTATTATCAAGAGTTGATGAGTACATTGCACTTTAAAAAAAAAAACTCAAATATGAGCATTACAGATATTAACAGAGATACAATTGATAACTTAGATACCTATAAACTTAAAAGGATTAACCTTACGGTTTTTTTTTAATCTTATTCCACTAAGCAAGGGCTAGCAGAATCCATACCCATTTAAAACGAAAGAAAATATCCTTTAAAATTTTTAAAAATTTAAATTAATAAAAGTAAAATTATAATTTGATCCTAATAAAAATGATAAAATTTTAATTTAATTTTTTAAAAATTATAAAAATATAAACTATTAAAATGATTAAATTATATTTTTATTATTGTAAAAATTACAATTGAATTTCGACTCCTAAAAAAACTTTTTAAAACAATAATCCATTCCACGAAGTAAAAAATGGTATTACTGTCGGTCAAGGTTCTATGAAAACATTTACCAATATTGAAGAAAATTACAATAGTAATTCATAAAATCTAAGTTTATTTTGTTTCGTGAAAAATAATTCTCGAAAAACATATTTTAGAAAACATATCCACTTTGTATTTAGCCAAACCCCATATAGTTAAATCTCAGAAGTAAATAGAAAAGAAGCCAATTTAGCAGGAAGGACTGACTAGGACCAATATGAGAAATTTAAAGAGGATCATTTCACTACAATATGACAGTACAGTTTGAATTTGATACTGTCCAGCATTTTTTTTAAAGAAAAATACACAGATGGATAATCCAAGTTGAAACCCACAGGATCACAGATAGTCACCCCAGAGTGACCACTGCAGGAAAAAAACTAGGATGAACGAAGAACCGAGCACGAGTGCACCCACTTTCTATGGACCAGTTACAACTTACTACACTGACTACCTTGCACTTGATGCCCTTTCATTTGTATGACTGATCTGGTTGAGTGGAGGGTGCTTTAACCGTCTTCATAGTTCTTCCCATGACATTTAAAATGCTGACACGCTGCAACTCTTTTGCTGGGAAAAGAAGATCAGATTATATCAGATCCCACGATGCACAGATACAGTCATAGGTGTTAAAGGATCAACTAAAGGAAACAGATGGCGCCATAAGAATGCCACTAATAACAAAGATGTGGACATCAAACCACGTCCAGTTACAATATGCTGTCTTGGAAATAACCAATTAATTGCAAAGGTGGTATGTTATAAATATGGTATACATTTGACCTCCTAAAAACTGAATCTTTTTATATCTATACTTCTGTCTATACATAATTAAATGCCACCTTTCCGCCCAAAGTCCAAACTACAAACCAAAAAAGAAAGACAGATAAATTACCTTCCTCCAGTGAGAGCTGAATTGATCTTTTTTCCAGCTCAATAGCATGTCTGCTGAGTTCAACTGCAGAAAGACATCGAAGCACTGACAAGATAACATGAATAAATTGTAAATCAGTATTGTAAGAATTTTATAACTGGAAAAGCAGTTTATTGTAAGACTGATTCATCACATGGACATACTCTGGGTATAATCCTCTTGATCGGATTGGTCCAACTTTTTCAGTAGCATCTGCAATTGATAATATCGCTTTTCCCAGAGAAGTTTCCAAATTCCTTTCAGGCTATCCAATAAAGGAGCAACAGTAACAACTGGATGTTGACAGGATTCTGAGGGTGTTAATTTCATAGCAGACTTTCCAGGAGGTAAAGGTACAGAAAGTTTGGCAGATGAACTAGTCAGCGATGCCATTGGTAGTGGTGCAAGAGCTGGAAAACAAGGAACTCTCAACTCCTTTATTTGGGATTTTAGTTGGTTACTTTCCTCCGGTTGTCTAATTTGCCTCATTTGTTGGCAATTACTTGTGCTGGTACAGTAAAAAACACTGCTTTTGCCTAATTCGGCTTCGCATTTTCTCCGGACATAGACAAGGTGCCCATTTGCAGCACAACTGCTTGGAGATTGGCATTGCGAGGGGCTCACAGGACATTCAGGGGATGGTCTCTTAGTTCCAGAAACCTTGCATTGCGAGGGGCTCACGGGACATTCAGGGGATGGTCTCTTAGTTCCAGAAACCTTGGTAGGATCAATACCAGGACCTCTATCTTTAGGAAACGGAGAGCTCCCTGTAGAATTGGGCACGATTCTGTTTTCGTTCTGGAGGTCTCTCAATGGTGTCTTCTTCGCACCAACTGGAGGTTGCTTATCACAAATGGGTGAGTTATTCTCTGGGTTCAGCAGTCCATATTCACTGAATTTAGGGTCTAGCGTTTGTTGAACCATCTGATGATGTTTGATTCTGGTAAGACCATGGTCATCATAAAAACCCAATTTAAAACTAATCACTCGGTTCTTGAACTAAAGAAAGAAAAACAGCTTTTTGAAGACATAACATCTGCAACCTGAATGACTAAATATACATTTTATGCAATCTAATACATACGCTTACCGTAAATAACCAGCAGAGTAAGTCAAACGAAGCAAATTCCAAAGCTATAATCAGTCCCCAGTAACAGATGACAAAATTGACCACGCACATAGAAGCAAATCAAGCAGACCGTGGCATCATTATTTGCACAAGGAAGGCAATACTGTAGACGGTATGAAACTATATGGATCGTTTTATCTGATTATGAAAATATTAACTTAATTACCAGTACATCTATTAACTATTAACAACCACCATAGACAACGAAAGTATCAGTACTAGGGCTGTAACTTGAAACCAAATTAAAGATGGAACTTGTATCATTTGAGAATAAAGTTTATACTAAAATACATTTGAAATTGAATCCTCATGTTTAAAATCAATAATTTTTTCAATTCCAAACAAAGCATAACTGTAGGTTCCCAAGGAGCTCCACTGCATCGCATCTTCCATGCATTTAGGTTTAACTTTCTTTTCAATCAATAAGAAACAGACTTCGCATACCAAAATGTGACAGTGGTACAATTAATTTATTGCCAGTGACATTGAACAAAGAATATTTTGAATAATAAATTGTAGAATTGTTGATTACATAAACAAAAAGCAGAACCTAACTGGAAAAAACAGAAAGAATCAAAGGTAGAGACAAACACATGCACACTAACAATACCATTCTTTCAATTTCTTTTTGATTCTATCAACAGAAACACATTACAGACTGCAAAATTATAAAGACCCAGTAACCTAGGCATTACATTCAACACAAATAAATCAAAAAATTTGACACATAGGATTTGTAAAATGCATTGAAATTAGAAAGAATACTACCCATAGAATCAAAAAGCGGAAATTTGAATAAAAATCGAAATATTTATGCAACTAAGAAAGTTGATCATATTCTACATACTTAAAATTTCCAAACAAATTCAAAACAAGAGAGACATGAAGAAAATCTAGAATTAAAACACAGTCGAAAAGACATTTACCTTAGCTCATCGAAAACACGGAGGAGCGAAAGTGAGAATGAAAGATAGGTTTCAAAAGTAAGGAACTTTGCCTCTAAACCGGGTAGTCCAATTTACCGTTTAGTCCTCTGTACTTTCTTTTATTTTCTAGTTTATCCAACGTGACGCCCTAAAGTTTGGAGTATTTCTGAAAGTTCCCCAAAACTTTCTAGCAATTGTTTATATACTCTCAATCTCAAATCAATACTACAAAATTATTGGATTTGTTTCTCAAAAGCAAACAGTACATTTCTTCAATAGGAGCGGAGGGATTGGCGCGCATTTTTATGGACTTAAATGCAACTTGAATAAGTTAAAAGTTTAAATCAGCTCTCTAGTTTGTGAAATTAATTAAATTAGATAGTTCATTCACTTTAAAAAATCAAAAGAATAAATTAATAGTAATTCAAAATATATTTAAAATTTAAGAAAATTATAATTACAAAAAGTAAAGACAAAAACAACCAAAAAAACTTTTTTTTTGTTAAAAATAAAATAATTTCTAGCGTCCAATTCTATCAATATTATATAATTATTACTTTTTTTATCAGAGCTTAAATTTGATCAAGATTCTTAAAAATCGCACTTATCAAAAGCATTTCACCATTAAAACTCTAAAAAGAAAAACATTTTACCATTCATCTATTAATTAGTCAAAGGAAAAAAATTTAATTATTATGCCCATGTAAGTGCCACTTATCAATCCACGTCCCCGACATGACACACTAACATACATGCAACTCACAGTTCATCGACTCCGTAAAATCGAACAGCAACAGAGTGCATGAATTGAAAATGCTGGAACCATCCTTTTAAAGTTCTCAAAATTAATCCAAGGTGTATGTACACAGGCAAGTGCGTGGGCAAAAGTTGGAACGATCCAAGAATATGCATATGCCTATATATCAAGTTCTCTGGGTACATCATCCTGTTTACTACGCCATTAAACAGTAAACGTGTGCCCAAAAAAGGAATCACCATAATCTGTGGTTTTGCTAAGTCAGCAGGCCGAATCAACTAATCTTACATCACAGTTCTTGTTCAAATTTAAAAGCATTATCTTGAGGAATTACTGCCCCGGGTTACCTAGAAGTCTCTCAACAGCCGCATGGACATTTCCTGCGGTAGCACGTAGTGCTCTGATATTCTCTACCGTGTCGTAAAAACCCATTTCTTGTAATTGTGATAATTGTGTTGCGTAGAGTTCTTCTGGGGGAACTGGAAAAGAATGAAGATAAAATTAGTAGCAATTCGTATGTGTAGAAATTCTGATTCATAAAGATGCAGAAACATATAAGAATGCTAACCATCAGGTTGGTTGGGAACACTCAGGCTACCAGCACCTAGACCACCAAACATATTCATCAATGACTCCAGACCAGCAGTACCTGGAGTTCCTGAAAATGCAATTAAACCAAATGAATGCGTAAAACATAAAGATATATGAAAGAAGAGCTGGTAAAGGAAGGTAGCAAATGAAACTAGCGAGAGCCCTTGATGGTTCAAGGAAGTACTCTTCGGGCCCTTTGTATAGAAAATTTATAACTACAGTTTGGACCCTTTTTTTTCGTACCTGTAGTAGCACCAGTCTCTGATGAATCCCTGCAAGAAAGCCAAGAAGTTGTAATCATTGAAGCGTGAATCATAAAAGGCACATTAAAACCTATGAAGCTAAAAATATGCCAAGATTAATCATCTTAGGGCCAAATTACCATATAAAAAACAGAGAGAGCTTTATTCTATTTTGAAATCCCTCAAAGGGCCCAATTTAAAACGATATTTTAGAAATAATTATTTAATACTGTTGAATTGGGTACAAGATATCTACAGTTATCTAAAAACTAGACATATAAATCACTTAAGAACACAAGTCTGATATGCATGCATTGTACTTAGGACAGCCTCAAAATGCAAGGGTAATAAAGGCAATTGATGCTTTTGTTACCAATGGAATAGATGGAGGTGTACTATCACTTACCGGGTAGATTGCGGTTGATTGAGCTGGGATAGAAGTGATTGCTGTAAACCTAGCATTTGCTGCAAGAAATGAAAGAAAACAAGGGAAAGGTAGGAGACTTAATGTCAAAATAGTGCTCGTAAACAAAAATCAGATACTATCCAGTATGGCAACCTTAACATGCCTAGAAGACCATATCAGCTAGGTGACCTTATAGAAAAGAAAGATTCAAAATCATTAAGTCATGTAAGAACTAAGCATTTATTACGAGAGAGCTCAGAAACGCATACAGCATAGAATATACCTGCATTGTCTCGGGTGAAAACATCTGACGAAGTACTTCTGGGTTTTGCATCATTTCTCTCAATTGAGGATTCAAATCAAACATTCCGCGTAGTTGCGGGTTGAGATTCATAATCTAAAAGTAAAAACAGACTCTTAACAAAATGGACCAAACAAAAATGAGAATCTCTTAACCTAAGTGATTCTTGAAAGTACCTGATTCATATATTGGGGATTAGACACTATGCTCTGCATCATCTGTGATACAGCTGGATTTTGCAACATTTGAGTCAACTGAGAAGCATCTGGCATTCCATTCATAATGGGCGGTACATCTGGAAGTCCAAGGCCTCCTAGACCACCAAGACCTGGTGCCCTAGCACCTCCAGCAGGATTTGACCTTGCAGTAGCATTCGTCTGAGCGCCCCCTGAGAATTTGTAACATAAAATTTTAAGTATTTTTAGTACATATTTTCAACAGTAGTAAAATGCATTTAAAGAAGACAAAAGATTTAGATTTCTGTTTCACCATATATTATCCATTGTGGTAAAACAGTGAGACAAATCAGCTGAAATTACAATAAAAATTTTTTCTTCTTCCTAAGTATAAAGGAATCTCATTAATATTGGAGAACTTCAAAACAAAAGATTAAAGTAATTCAAAGTCATGTAAATATGGACAGCAACATAAATATTAGACGAGTTTTAAACAAATCATAAATCCCACAACCAAATATATTTAGTATAACATCCATTTTAAACGATTCATATATACTAGTTCAGTCAAATGTATTAGTTTCATGCACCATCTGTGGTAAAATATTATAGGACACATCACTTTAGCTAACTGTTCAAAATTTTCCAAACCATTAGCTTTCAGGTTAATGCTTCTTTGCTCTACCAGTAGCATTTTTATTTCTACTCAGCCTTTTTTCTCTACAATAGGATTGTATGTGCATATAATAGAAAAATGTGCACATTGGACCACAGAGTATGGCTATTCAGAAAAGATGCTTTAATGAAGTAAAGAATGCCGAAACTTACCGCCAGCAACAGTGTTGCCCCAAGGGTTAGGAAGAGGATTTGTGTTTGGGGAAGTTTGTCCATGAGTGGTTTCAGAACCATTTGTAGAAGTGTTGTTAGGTGAGCCCCTAGCTTGAGAATCACCTAGATTGCCCAATAAAGCAGCAAATGGGTTTGAGCTCGGACTATTTCCATTATTTCCAGCCATAGTTGTAGCATTCATAAATGGTTCCTGAACATTTTCATACATACGCCTAAGCATGTTAAAACCCTCGGGAGAGGATTCAATATTACTCATAGCCCTGTCAGTGTTCCGCATCATTTCACGCATGATCTCAGGGTTCCTTGCAGCTTCTAACGTCTGCCGAAGAATACTAGGATCATTAAGTATATGCCCAAGTTCCGGGTTTTGATCAATAATTTCACGCATTTGGGGATTGCTTGCAATCAAACTACGCATTAACTCTGGGTTATTCATTAAACTTTGAATAGCAGGTGTATTCATTAGTTCGCTCATCATGTTTGGATTTTGAGTTATTTGTTGCTGTACTTGCTCAAATTCAGGAAGTCCAGACCCAAACAAACCCAACCCTCCATTGCCACCAAGTGCATTAAGTCCAGGGAATGATGATGCTCCCAGACCAGCACCCTCATTAGAACCAACACCCCGAGTGACCCCTGGAGTAGAATTAGGAGTTCCGGCATTTGTGGTAGCTGCAGGAGGAGGTATAGATGAAGGTGGGGTAAAACTACGAACCATGTGGACGGTATGATCAGCTTGCAAACCTTCAATAAGGGTGAAAAGAGTGAAATGGTCAACTAATCATTAAGTATTCTGCGCAAAATCTGGGTGTACAAGTTACAGAGTTGCTTCCAAACCTCATATGAAATAGATTTATCTTCTAAAGTAATCATTGCATAGACATAATTTATTATTTTCAGGTGTTAAGGTATCATGATAGTGATTAATGAGCCATGACATATATAACAATGTATTATTAAGTTCTCAAATACAGTTATTTGAACTAATCATTTTTGTGTACAGACCTCATAAAAATGTTACATATAAAGCAAGGGAATATTCAATGTAACCTAGAGTTTATGTGCTTAGCTAAAAGAAACAAGGGCTTAGCAAGCACATGCAAAGCATAATTCTCGTCCGCTGTTTAAAGAGTTTCTTATGTCAAATGCTAAAATTACTTAATAGTTTCCCAACCTCCTTCAGCTAGGAAGCAAAATCAGAATAACTCATTAACCAAACAAAACTATATCATCAGTTCTCAGATGACTCGCAAATCAGGTTAGTATTAATGGCTTAGGCTTACAAATTCTAATTCTTCGGATTACATGGATATAGTGATCCAACAGAAAGCATCTGTGATCATGTCACAATCTTCAGTGACTCCTGATTAGAAAATGAAATACATGGCCATCTAAATCAGATCAAAAACAGCTCAACAAAATAATTCCAAACCATCAATATTTCTATCGATATAAGAAATACCGAAAAATTAAAAACCAACCTAAATTATAAAAAAAAAAAGGGGGAAAAATCTAAAAGCGGTTAGAACTTACCATAACTTTGAAGGGTTTGGTCGTCCTTCAAGACTCGGCCTTTATAAATCAAACGTTGCTGATCAGCTGGGACATCACAATTCTGAGCCAAAAGAGACTTGAAAACTCCAACGGTTGATTCGAGGCTGGTCCTCACCGTAAATTTTGTACCATTTGAGCAGCGTATGTTAACCAGCACTCCCTCACCTTCTCCATTGGTACCGACTCGTGACTCACTCGAATCGCCTTCCCCACCCATAGCCTCCCTCTCTCAGATCGATCAAATATTGTAACCCTAGAAATTTGGATAAATACAAAAAAAATAAAAGAGAGAAATTCCTTTCGCTTTCCTTCTGTATAACTTCGTATGTCCCTTCTATTTAGATAATTAAAAGTATATTTAAAAAATAAATGAGATATTAAAGTATTTGGTTAAATAGGATGAAAAAAGAAAAAAAAGAAAAAGGAAAAATAATATTTTAAATTTTAGGTTTGAAGAAAAATGGGATTCTATAATTTCCAAGTTTCGAACCAACAACGTTATGTTTGGGTTTTATACTAGGAGTTTTTTATTTTATCTTTATATATTAAAAAAATTAAAATTAATATAACAATTAAATATAATTTTTAGAATAAATTTATTGATATGATAAAGTTCAAAGTTTGATCTTCAATAAAAGATAAAATTATTTTTAAAATAATATATATTATTTTATTAAAAAATTGATTGATATTAAATATAATAATATAGATATAGATAAATACATACATGTATTTCCTTTTGTACTCTATTTTTGTTGCTCACTTTACATTGTTAAGATTAATGCTTTGGCTTGTTAGGTGTCTGTTTTGATGGTACATTAGTAGGTCAAAATGTGTCTATTTTCCGCTCTATTTGTTGTTTCCTATTTTGCCACAATATGTAAGATTTGCTTTATTTTATTTATTTATTTTCTCAAGAACGAAATATAGGGATTTGATATAATAAAACAAAAAGAAATTAAAAAAAAAATTAGAAAAACAAGGATGAGATGAAACACTAAAAAAAAGAAGCAGGAAACAAAACTTCTTATCTTTATTCATCTACACGCTTAAAGATCAAAATAGGAATGATGAGCGAAATCAACAATCTTACAAGTTGTTTTGCAAAACAGATCTAACTGCATCGACAAACGAATCACAAAAAGGGATAAAACTATTGAAAGACCATCGATAACCACAAATCAGAGCCGATCGTTGTGAGAAAACTATCCATGAATGCAAACCTACCACAAAAGTAGACAAAAACGCGCCATAAGGTAGAAGCATTCCACAAGACAGAGGAAAAACGTACTACAAACAGAGAAAAAACATGCTACAAAAACATATAAAAACTAGAATAAAACCAAAATATAAAAGAAAATAAGAACTGAATAAGAAAACTTGACTCTATTTCTCCATTTCACGTAATTCATAATTTTTATTAATTTATGCTTCGAAAAAATTGTTATGTTCTGTAATGATAAGTTCAGTTATTGGGTCAAGCTGATAAATTGGGGCCATATGTTTGAAAAATCGCAACAGTTGAAATTGAATTAAAACTCAAATTGATTTAAAAACCATAAAATTATTTAACATGATATTAAAATACTTTATTAGATCCGGATTCGAGCATTTGTATGTGCAATATGTGTGTTATAAAAGAGTTAAAAAAAATATGAATACTATCATATAATCACACTAATATATTAAAAAAATAATTTATTAAAATTTAATTTATTACTAAAACACAGTAATTAGGATTTGGTCGAATCAATCCTTTTTTTTTTTGTATCAAACAAATCTTGAGTGTATTTCAAATTCTTGAAAATATAAGCTTTTTCAAATTTTTGATAATCATGTCATATTTTTTTTATTATAGATAATCACGTTAACTTATTTTAAATAATAATTTAGTAGAAATAAAACTTGTGTCTAAATCATATTTTTATAATTCAATTTAAATGTATTAAATATAAAGTAAAATGTTAGGCTTTTTTACCTTAATAATATAAAATAATTAATTAATTACTAAAATAGGATAGGTAAAAAATTAATTATCAAAATAGGCAAATGTAATTGTGCCCACTTCCCCTCCAATCATTCAACCATCATTAGTTTTTTTTTTTGTCGTGCGGTACCAATAATATTTTTAATATCTTTTTAGTTGAAAATTAACAATTTAGTTTTTTGGTTAAATGGTTAAATATTAATGTTTTTGTCCTTAAGTCCCGAGTTCAATTCCTCTCTTATTCACATTTATATTTTTTATTTCTTGTTTCAAATTTTTTAAATAAAAAAACATGACAACAATATATTTATTAATTATAAACAATAATTAAAAATTTTTAATCCAACTCGACCTATAAACATCTTAATTAGGATTTTACTAAATCAAAATTGATATATAATTTTAAAATTTATTCTCAAATGAAAATAATTTTTTTAGGTGAAATTGACAACTTTTGAAATGTAAATTATTTTTTTAGAAAAAAGCCCCTACAAGTAATTTGTCTTTTATATAAAATTTTAACTTAAATAATACCAAATATTATTATATATTTTTTATTCTTCATGTCGTTTCAAGGTATATGTTTGAGATTCGTGATTGACTTTTTTAATAATGTTGTATCTAATATTCGAACTTACGTAAAAATAAAAACGGGTAAAATGTCTACAATTTCAGATTACCTAAATCCGTAAAATATTCGACTTTTACTATCCAAATCTGAATCCGAATTAAATAGTAATATCCGTTGAATATCCTTAACAAAATAACGCTAAACAATAATCCAAACAAAACTATAAAAAAAAAAAAACTAACCAATTAAACGAAAAATTGGAGGTCGGTGGTCAATGGTCGACGATAGACAGTCGACGGTGCTTGATCGGCACTAGACAGTGATTAGGATAACTTGAGAGTCGTGAGCTGGAGGATTTTGGGAAAATTTTAGGTTTTAACCTTTTGGGAAACTAGAAATGAGACTTGGAAGTCAATGGCTGGGAGTCTTCAATTCGGAAAATTTTTTTTCTTTAATGAATTTTGGGCTTTGTAGAGTTTTCTTTAAAATTTGATGTGGATTTATGTTGGGTTTATGCTTATATACCCAACTTTAAAGAGAATTAATAAAATTTTTATTTTCATTAAAAATTGTATAAATTATAATAATATTTAATAGTATTTAAATTTGCATATTAAAAACTATTCATAAATTAAATTTTAAGTTTTAAAATAAGTTTTATTTATTATATTATTGTGAATGGATCCATTATTTAATATTTATACTTATAATCTTATATTAAACTCCTAATTGAGTTGGTGATGAGTCCGAGCACCAATTCAATTGGAAAATTACTAAAATACTATTACTTTACATATTAACAAATATTAGCGTAAAGATATTTTTGACTTTTCATGTTTTTTTAGTAAAATAATACTATAACAAGATTTGAACTTAAGGTTTAACATCATTAATATAACAATGTGCATTATAATAATTTAATTCTATAGGGTTACATATCATTACTAATCTACTTTAATTATATAAAGCTAATTGTATATATTATAATTGTCGATACACAAAACCAATGGAAGTGGAGGAGGAGGAGGAAAGAGGGTAATGTTGAAGAAGGTTAGTTCACTTTTTCTAGGATCGAGAGTCGAAAAAGAGTTTCCTACTATGTTGATTCTTGAGATATTTATAGGTAAGTGAAAGTTCCTACCCAATTATGCCACTCATTTATCTTAGATGACCCAATGGAAGGTCCAATTGTGTCTAGATTAATGTAAGGATATAAGTATAACAATAATATACCATAAGATTAACTGCATATTTAGGGTTTAAGGTTATATATAATTAATATAAAAATGTACATTATAATAACATAATTGTATATATTATATACGGTTACACATTATTACTAATCTACCATAGTTGTATAATGTTAATTGTATATACTATAATCTACGATAAAGTTAATTACATATAGGAATAATATCGGTTTGTTTCGATTGAGTTTTTAAGAGTTTTTAGTGTCCATTATAATTCAATTCAGCTTGATTTGGTTCTCGATTTTTCCTTGTTAATTTTTTGTTTTTAATTTTTTAATTTTTTTCAAAAACTTTTAAATTATTTTCACTATTTTAAATATAAAACATTTAATTTTATATAATAAAAATGAAATTTATTTATTTATGAAAAAGATAGAATTTGACTTGGTTTCGAATAATTGTACTTTTTAAACTTGCATTTCATAAACCTTCCAAATATATTGATAAAAATAATTGAGTTGATCAAATAATATAAAGAATAATATTAAATTGTTGATTGAATACAAAAATATGTGGGTTCAAGTGCATATTGAATTTTTTTTTTGAATATATTGGGTGATTACATTATAGTATTTGTTCATACTTTCTTAACCATTCGACAACGCACATACACCTTACACATATAGGCGCTCGAACCAAAGACCCCTAAGATGAACAACATCATCTTTTTCACTGGAGCCACTTGTTGAGTTTTTTATTAAGAAATATTTTATCAAGAGTTATTTTTAGAAAAACAACTAGATATTTTAAGAATATTAGAAAAAGAACAATATAAGTGACACAAAAATCACAATCTCTAATACGTTGTGAAGCTGCAAATTTTACAATGACAGACTGAAACAAGGGAAAATATATTAGCAATTGGAAGCATTTGAGGAAGTTCAAGGAATATGTTCACACTTACTCATATGTTGTAATAAGGAATTAGCTTTTCTTTGAGCTCTGTTTGTTCCAGATATGGTGATTTCTCTTAGGGGTTCATAAACACCAAACTGGAGAGCAGCTAAAATAAGGGATGAATTGTTTAACCCCAACTCTAGCAGAACTGAAACCGCACATTCCTTGTTCTTGGGGGTCCCGTTTCTAATGATTTCTACCAGAGTTTCGATGAATGACAATCGACCGATTTCGTTCCGGCCCTCGGGATGAGACGCAAGAAGTAACAAGATGGAGAGTGCTTCATCAATCATACCCAGATTTTTGTCATCCAGTAAATGAAGTAATGGTGGTATAATGCCAGCTTTAATGGCTCTGGACTTGTTGGCTTGGTTCAAAGACAAGTTAAAAAGTGCAGTGGCTGCATCCTTTTTACCCCTCATTGTCCCGTTTTTCAACAGAGCTACTAATGGTGGGATCCCATGGAAGTTCCCTACAAGAACTTTGTTCTCATCAAGCATTGACAAGCTAAATAAGGCTGCTGCAGAGTTCTCTCTAGCTTCATCAGTTCCATTTTGCAGTATCTCAATAATGGCAGGAATAGCTCCTTCTCTAGCTATAAGCCTTTTGTTGGTCTCATCAATTGATAAGTTCAAGAGGGCAGTGACAGTGTGTTCTTGAATGTTGGAATCTGGATAAGATAATAGCTGAACTAAACGTGGGATTCCTCCATCATTGGCAATGAAAATTCTGTTCTCCGGATTCTCTTTCGAGAGCATACGGATCTTCACAATGGCATCTCTACGCACATTTGGCTGACTAGAAGATAGGTTTAGAACCGATGAAGAGATTTCTTCCATGATTTCTGCAGAATAATTAACTGAAGATGCATAACTATCCTTTTTGGGCTGTTCAAGGTTGTTCTTCTCACACCATTGCAGAATAAGGTTGCGGAGTGCGAAGTTCGGTGCTAGAGACAAGTGTTCTAAAGTTTGTCCAGTCTTTGGACAGGTTCGATGGTTGGAATTTAGCCACTTCCGAATGCTGCCTCTTTCATAAGTCTTCAACCAAAAACAAAAACGAAAACAAAAAACCTTCTCAGTTTGCTTGAAAAAAGTGGAACATTAATAAATGCAGTAATTTGAGGATTACCTGTCCAGTTGCTACAATAACAGGATCTGTCATGATTTCCAACGTAATTGGGCAGAGAAATTCATGAGGTACTAAAGGAGAATGACATGTTTGGGGAGTTCTAGTTGAAATAGGACCATCAAGTGAAACAGTTTCATCAATCCCTGCAATTTGCTTGAACTTTCCCAGGAGATCTACGATTTGGTGCATGGTTTCATTATATCCACCTCTTTGCTTTACCAGTTTTGCGATAGCTGTTTTTTCAGCTTTCAACTCTGCAATGGTATGCAATTCTAGCTTGTTTGCCAGCCTTTCGAGTATAGCAATGTCTGCATTCCTTTCATCTTTTTTAGAGAAAATCACCATCATATCCATTGCTAACTCCATATCTTGTGTATCTGTCCTCCTCTTCGCTCTTTTAAGTTGCATTCGCATTAGCTCAACCTGAAGGAATACAATCAAAAAACATAACCACCCCTTTATTGAACAAGCTAAAAGGAAAAATGGGTCTTTTCCAGGGCCTAATTCACAAGTACAAGCGGCTAATTGGATACACTCATTTCCCTGTGCTGTTTAATGCCGTGCCTGTAATCTGGTATTGTCCCGATTGTGGACACAGAGAAACGAGAGTATCTATCTTGTCCATCGGTTGAAACAATGATTAAGAACTATACCAAATCAGGCGATTTAACAATGTGAAAAAATGGGAGTTGAAGCAATCTATTTAGAAAGATGAAATTAAGATACACATAAATGAAACATTACTTGTTCTTTCACTTCAATTGAAACTCCAAGTTTATCAAAAGGGATTACATCAAGCGCCTGGTTCATTTTGTGATAAACAGCATGAAATCTACACATCACCGCCTCACTTTCCATTGCCTAATTTTAACAAACAGAAACAATGCAACATCTTGAATCAGCCAAATGAAATAATTGAAAGTAGGCAAATCAATCGGCATTATAAATGATTACCAAATATATCTTGCTTCCATAGTTACAATTCTTCAACAGCTTCTTTGCTCCAAGCAGTGCTTTCTTCAAGTTAAGCAGAGAATTCAAACCCAAAACCGAAACTGAGATATCAAGCTCCTTTATCTCCTCCAAAAGTGGCACCAAAAGCTTCAATCTCCTCACCAAATTCAAGCACTCCTTCCTTTGAGTTACCCTGAATCCAGCGTAGGATCCAACCGTCTCTATCACCTCCATCATTTCCGTAACTAATTCACTCGAATCCATCACAATTTGCCTCTCCATTTCTAACCAACAAGCTTAAATCCCCAAAGGGTATTCAGAAAATTTGTGATCTTTGAGTAAAAAAAAAGGGGGGGTGTCAGCTGATAGTGTGAGCATTAATACAATGAACATGGTGATTTTCTTTTTTTAATTTGGCGGTTTTATTGATGAGGATGATTAATAACGGTTAGTTCGCGGGATTTCCGGTTTACTAAAATTGGAACCAGCAAAGAAGATGCAAAATTTCGAAACAGTAATGCTATTATTACCAATGCTGATTAATTTTAACTAAAGATTTTGAGTTAGAACATGAACCAATATTTGAAGATTTGATTTTTATTTATTATAATAACATCGAATAAATCAAATGCATCTAATCTAAAGCTACATATTGGTGACTTTGAGATAGCAAGGTCAAAGACAGGGAAATAATGGAGTTCACGCGGTTTTTTGACATTGTGACGCGTGTTCACGTGCAAATCCTGTTTTACAAACTGACCCACACTCTACATCTCTATCTCCAACTCATTCAACCCTTCCCAATTTCATCATCTCCATGTTTAATATTTTGTGTCTGATTGTCTCTTTCAATAATATTATTTTTAAAATTTAAATTTGAATTCTTTTTTTAAGAATGTAATGTGTTTTACCGTTGCACTTAATAATTTATTCATGAATTTGTATTTTTTAATACTGAATATGTTTATTATATTTACTAACTTTAAATGAAAAATTATGAATAACTAAAAGTTGTACAATTTATAATGATGAATCATTCTCTTAAATTTAAAAATTTCTGTCAAGTTATTAATAAATAATGATAATTATTCAAATATATATTTATTGAATAATTATATTAATTGTTAAATATATAACTATCTAAGATAGTTATTCACTATTTATAGGAGTAAAATTTCATTTGTATGACACATCTAAAAATATAAAAACAAAGTTCCTTTTTATTTTTCCACCATATTTTATATTTTTAGATTATTCTATAAAGAATTACTGTAATTTTTTTTATAGAAATTGATATTCTTGCTTAGTACTTAGTGAACTGTTTGTGTCAGTGTAAAATATAGACAGTCATTGAGCTTTATTGTATTTTCAATATTCATTTATCAATAGCCCTTTTACACACTATAATATAAGTGGAATGACTAAAACTTTAAAGAATTAACATTAATAAACACCTTAAATTTTTCATTAATTTCTCGTAAATTTATTTTTAACCTTACAGTAAAATTAAAAGTTTGAATGATTATGGATTTTTGGTGCAAAAACAAAAGTAGGGAACAGCGGGAAACCATCATGAACGGACAAGAATTCAGTGTTACATCATTCTTTGATTCGATTTCATCAATCTAAATTGACTAATTATGCTAAATTTGGTCATATAAAAATCCAAAAACTTTAATTTGGCAAAAAGAGGGTTCAAGTTTGTAATATTTGAGATTGGTTTAAATATGAAATTTACTTGATTCTGTTATCGTTTAATAAAATTCATTGTCTTCATTTATGTTCATTAAAACAATTCACAAAGTCAAAAGGGAGACCTTGGAGAAAAAACTTGAAAAGTTAATTATTCATATTTTATAAAAGGGATAATTGCAAAAAAATTCTCTATACTTCAACAAAATTTTCAATATGATACCTGTACTTTCAATTTATCTAATGTGATATCTGAACTTTTATTCCGTCTATCAACATGATATTCTTATTAATACATGTTCCAGTGAAAGAACGAGACATGACACTATAAATCAAGAAAGAAAATTTAAATGGTTAAATAGAGGACTTGAAAAATTTTCTTTTTTTTTTAAAGTCAAAAGTAAAAAATGAAAAAGAAAATTGTTCTTTTTGGCAGTAAAAAGAATGATTTATTTCTATTTGTTTCTTCAAATTTTCTTCTCTTTATTATTTTTCTTGCTTCTCTTAAATCCTTTGCTCATTGTTCTTCTCCAACAATCAGCGTCTTTCACCATGACAAGAGCTCCCTTTGAGCTATAAGAATGATTCATCCCAAGAGCCAAATTTTGATAATTTTGGGAAACTCGATTGGGATTAGGGAATCAACGATTTCTAGGTTATTATTTTTTTTGCTTTAATTTGTTTAATAAATTAGAAATCAACAAAAAATTTTTTATTTCATTTTAACTCGATTGGGATTATCGGATTTGAGAATTTGAGTTTTTGTTACACTTCCTC
Source organism: Gossypioides kirkii (assembly GCA_005610355.1). NCBI lineage: Eukaryota > Viridiplantae > Streptophyta > Magnoliopsida > Malvales > Malvaceae > Gossypioides > Gossypioides kirkii. The sequence goes on along the minus strand of CP032244.1, from coordinate 33,006,147 downwards.
ATTTTAATTGACCTAGGTTTACTTGAGAAAAGTCATTGCTTGAGGATTAAGAGAAGCTGAGAAGGAGTTGAAAGAGAAGTGTAACACCTCAAAAATTTTAATGTCACTAATAGTGGTATTTCGAAAGATAAATAACGAATTTTCTCAAAAATAAGAGTTTATCAATTGAATAATAATAGTAAAGTTAAAATTTTGACATTGGAAAAGTAAGAATGAATAGTGAATTTTTAGTAAAAATCAAATTGAAAATTTGTGAAAAATGGACTAAAAGTGAAAATTTACTCAAAATTTTATGAAATATTTTTTATAATGTCACATGGATATGAATAGATAGGTGAAGTGAGAAAATTGAGATATGGACTATATTAAAAAATTGTGAAAAGTATAAAACCTAAAATGTAATTTTATCGAGAAGGATTTAATACCATGAATAAATAATATCTACATAAGTAATAATTACTTAGGACGCATAAATATGCGGTGATGAAATGGGTAAAATGACTATTTCACCCTTATGTCTTAAAAATGACATGATATTTTAAAGGGCAATTTGATCATTTTATCATTAAATCGTATTTTTGAATTTTAAATTATATAAAGAGAGATATATTGATGGGAGAAATTATAGCCATTAAATTAAAATCATGTGATTAAATGTTAACCATTGATCTACTTCATTAATCAGTAAATAAAGAGAAGTACAGAGATATGAAGAGAAATTATTCTCTTCTATAAAAAACCCCAGCGTGCGATACGTGGAGGGAGGAGAAAGAAGAAAAAATAGTTTTACATTTATTTTAAGAGTGTATTTTCATATTAACCATCCATGGAAGCTTGAAGACGAAAATGGAAGTGGGAGAAAACATGGGTAAGTTGTTTCAATCATTATGCTATGTTTATTTGTATGCATAATTTGATGTGAAATTATAAGAATCAAGTGTTTATAATTATTTTTTATGTTCTAAGTGATGAAAGTATTATATTCATGTATGATGTGAACGGTGAATGATTTTACGAATAATTTGTTGGATGATTTTATGTGATTAATTTGATAATAAAAAATTAAATAAGAACTAAGTTGAAAAATGATGCAAAATTTCAAAATAAAAGAATTAAATAGAGAAATTAAAGTTTGGATTTTTATGCATATGATATCTAAAGTATTGGAAAAATTGTATTTAAATTAGAATGTTTTAAATTAAAAGGACCAAATTATAAAAATTTGAAAACATGAGTTTTTAGGACTGATTCATATGATTTGAGAATTTAAAATTCTGAAAACAGAATATGAAAGTTTAATAGTTCAAAAATCAAGGACTAATTTGTGGAAATTTTGACAATTTTAGTTCTAGAGACTAAATTGTAAAATATTGAAATTTTAGAAAAGGGCTGCTTTAGAACTGAATTTTAGGGACTGGATTGTAAAATTGTGTAAATTTGGGATTTTAGGGACTAGATTATAAAAATTATAAAATCTGAGATATATGGGGTTGTTTTGTAAATTTGAAACATTTAAGGGTAAACATGGACATAATAATTATATAATTGATTTCATGAAATATTTGATAAATAAATATGTATGAAAGTAAATAATAAAAATTTGAAATTAATTAGATAGGTTATGATTTGTATGTGATTTGAAATATATTTTTAAATTGTGTATAAGAAATTATGATGAATTAATGATAATAATTAAAATTAAATCTAAAGACTATGAAATAAGTTCAGATGGTGGGTATATATACAATTTTTTTATATCAAACACAAAAATGAATTTTCAAAGATTGAAATTGAGTCAAATAATAATATATTAAAGCTTAGTTTAAGAATGCTTTTCAAAAGTGTTTTTAGGAAAAAAAGTAAAATTTTTAGTATTGTTTTAAAAAAATTATAAACAATATCGAATTCGGGGATTTTCAAATTTTGAATTTTTATTTAATTATTGTTTAAATGTTTACTGATTTTTGAGGTTTTAATGTTTTATTTACTCTTTTTTTTTTAAAAATGTTTTGGATTATTTAATTTGAGATCCTTAGCATAGGTTGTCATAAACAAATTCAAATGAAAATGACATTTGGTAACTTATCATTAAGTCACATGTCAAATAATATAAAAAATTTATACCGTTAATTGAAAGTATCACATTGATAGACTAGATAAAAATTTAGGTATCACATCAGATAAATTAAAAGTAAAGGTACCACATTAAAAAAAATTTAAAGTAGAGTGAGATAATTTCATGTAAAAAATTAACAATATTCAATAATTAAGTAAGACGTAACAATTTAATAAATTTTAGAAAAGATGAAGGGAAAATTGTGATAAATTAAAAGGTAAAGTAAAATGAAGATGTGATAGTGTTGAGTGTTGAATCTCAAATTCGGTGCCATGCAATCTTATAATATCTTTTAACAATGATAATGAAAAAGGTCATAGTTGTAGGCCCTTCCCTATTTTCATTATAAGCGGCAGCGTATGCTAAAGTTTAAATATTAGGAATTTTCCGTTTAATTTCTTTATAATTTTTAAAATTTTAAAATAGTATTAGTAAAATTATATTTTAATTTTAAAAGATAATAAAAATTTGATTTAATTTTTAAAAAAATTATAAAGACATAAATTATTAAAATGAGTAAATTGTATTTTAATTATTATAAAACTATATAATTTAAATTTGATCCTACAAAAATTCCTGATTTCACCTCTGCTCTTAATTTATATTTCTGAATTTGCCATTGAACTGATAAGGGTTATTTTAAAAATTAATTTCATAAAAAGAAAAAAGGAAACAAGGAACGTGGGTGTCCCGAACTAGAAGATGCAAAGAAGAAGGGAGGGTGAGGGCATTTGCGTTAGGTAGGTTTCAACGCAAGAAGAAGAGCTGCCTGCACAGTGTTAAGCCCATGAAGCAAAGGACAGGGGGCGTGGGTGGGGATCTTCTTCCTCATTCTCCCCACCATTTCCGTTGGAATGGGGCCGCCATTAAAACTAAAGTTGGAGCTCTGAATCAAATAATGGTGCCAGCTCATTTTGCCTCCTCCTTTACGTAATATAAGAATATATACAACCAATCAATGAGCTTTACTTCACCTTCATATATTCTTCACTTTCTACACCCATCTTCCATGCCCTCCTTAACTCCAATTAATTATCCTTTTTTTTCATATTTCTCAATTTCCATTTTTTTTAATTTTAAAAATGAATATATTTTTTTTTGTGAATATCATGTAATTTAGTATAATATCCCTTGAAGATTTTATATTAATTTTTTAACCATCCACGAGTAATTTAGTTGGCTAACTTCCCTTTATGAGTTACATAAGTTGTTTTTTTTTAGAATAAAAATTATTACAAATAATAAGGTCTATGTACTGATTTGGAACATGAATTACATAATAATAATAATAATAATAATAATAATAATTGTAGTATTCTTACACGATAGAAATAATTCTGACAAATAAAATTGTATTATTTGCAAGTGTAGTTAGACTTGCATGAATTTGTTCCTCTAACAAGTTTTAGACATTTTTTGTATCTCTAAATTCTAATGTCATAAATTTGTTGAACCAAATCTTGGAAGGGAATTATAAAATAATCCTCCAATTTTATATATAAAAAAAGTCATTTTAGTTTTTCGTTTAATTTTTCATCTTTTTTAGCTTTTGAACTTATATTTTTTTTATTAAATCACTCAAAAATGAATGAAAAAGTTTACGTTTGTTAACATGACATACACATGGATTGTCATATGGATAATATGCCAGTAGGGGGTGAACCTAATAAATTTTTTTAAGGGGGTTGAAATTAAATTGTAATTTTTACGATAGCAAAAATGTAATTTTTAAAGGATTAAATCAAATTTTTTATTATTTTTAGGAGGGTCAAAGTGTAATTTTACTTTTACTAATTTAAAATTTTAATAAAATTTAAGAGCCTAAATGAAAAAAATTTCATTTTAGGGGGATCAAGCCCCTGTCAACCCCTTAGATTTGCCCCTATATGTCAGCATTTAATTAAATTTTTTAAAAATTTAAAAATATTTTAATACTTTTTTCATAATTTTAATGACTTTTAATTTTAAAAATATTTTTTATAATTTTTCTGCATTTTAAAATTTTAATTAAATGCTGATATGTCATCCACATTTATGTCACTTCAGCAAAGTAAAAAGAGATAACTTTTTCATTCATTTTAGAGTGATTTGACAGAAAATACAAGTTTAAAAACTAAAAGATGCAAAAAAAAAATGGATGACTAAAATGACTTTTTTATAAAGGTAGAGAACCAAATAAGTCATTATGCCAGAGTAAACTTATACAAAAAATCAAAGTATTGTTTTAATCCAGGGATTCAATTAAATTAAATTATTGAGCTCATTCAATGAAATTTAGATTGGATTCAAATGAGACTTTTGATAAATTTGGTCAAGTTGGACTTAAATAATAAATATGTTTTTATTTAGTTTTAATTTTATAAAATATAAAATAAAAACAACAGTTTTTCTAATTCATTATATTAAAAACATTTTCTAACTTTAAAAGACACGAGGGGCCGAGTGGACTAAAAGGCCAAAACCAAACATGAACGTAGTAACAAGATCAAAGTGATAATTTGACGAAAACCGAGTTCTCAGCTCTTTCGATTTTTATAGTGGAGAAGAGCGTAAGCAGGGCTCGATATTAAGCTCCTGGGTTCGATCCAGACCCCACACAGCCGAAAAGGCTTTTAACAACGTGGCGTAATTTTATTAGTCCAATGAACCGTCGTGACTTTTTTTTTTCAATTTATTTGTATCCAACGGTAACCATTTACTAGCCGTTGAGGTTTCAAATAAAAAGAAGGATTAATGTGCAAAAACACACACCACCACTTGTTGGCTCTTTCCTAATTCCTGTACTTTCCTTTTTATGAAACAGAGATATAGAGAGATTGAAGGCTTAATCACTGAGGGTTTGTCTTGTCTCCCCTTCTTTTTTGTTTTCAATATCAAATTAAGGATTTCTTTTAGTTTGAAAATTTCATGATTTTACAGTTTCGTTTAGGTGGAGGTGATCAAGTTAGCTTAGTTTTCTTTTTTTTTTCTTCTTCCATTTAATTCTTTTAGAAAATGGGTGTTTTTTCTTCAATGAATCTGAAGTTTGTTTGATGTTCTTGGTTCTCTTGAAGGGTCTTGGAAGTGGGGGTTTTTAGTCTAGAAGAAGAACAAAAGAACAAAAGAACAAAAGAATGAGAAGATCAAAGGAGAACAATCCAGGTTCTATTGCAGCACCAAATGGTAAGTCTCAGTTACCATATGATCAGTCCTGACTAAGTCCAGAGTGGAGTCAGGTCGGATCCCATTTGTAGGTTTAAATTCTCTCAATGCTGGAACTCGAGCTCCATTGTACACTACCTGTACACTTGTTCCATTTTTCATAAATATATATATTTTTTTCCTTTTGTTCTTATTGGGATCTTTTGTAAACTGAAAGATGGGCTGAGAATGGGTGGTGCCAAGATGGTAAAGGACATGGAACAAAATCAAAGAAGGGCTCTGAGTAGCATCAATCAGAACATTATAGGAGCTTCACTCCACTCTGGTGTGGTTAATAAAAGAGAACTTTCAGGGTACTTTCAACTGTCAAAATTCCAAGCTCCATTATTGCAGTTTTCTTTGTACATCTTGGGATTGACTTGAGTTGTGTCCTACACAGGAAAGATGAATTTTGCAATAAGAAATCAGCTCTGGAACAAAGATCAGACACTAGGTTCTATCTAGTTTGCTTTTCTGTTCTTTATGCTTTGACCTCTTTTTTATTTTTTGGGTAAATTTTGCTTCAAAAACTTAAATTTTTTTTTTTTTTTTATATGTTTAGGAGTTTGGCTGTTGAAAGGGTTAGCAACCAGCATCACTTCCTAGAAGTACTATCTATACTGACCACATATTGTGGAAGCTTATGATTTCCATTAAACTATTTGTTAAGCAACTTCAAATCACTGTAGAAACCAAAACATTAGGAAACTAAATAGAAATTGTTGGATTGAATGTACTGTAGGACACTAAGAACCAAAGTGAGGTGACAGTGAAGGCCGGTGGTCTAGGCGATTTCGAAATCGTTGAAGTGGAACAGTGCGGGGAGGGTAATGATGTTACACTCCCTATGTTTGTGAAACACACAGAGGCAGTCTTAAATGAAACTGATGAAATGGTATGTGTATTTACTAACTGTTGAAAATGGTTATTTTTTGGGAAGGCAAAGCAGCATGATTACTACATCATCTTTGTATTGAACAATATATAGGAAATTGAAATGGAAGATATGGAGAACTCTATCATTGATATTGACTGCAGTGATTCAAAAGATCCACTTGCAGTTGTTGAGTACGTAGATGACATCTATGCTTACTACAAGGCAACTGAGGTAAGCTTTGACTTAAATTTGCCAATGAAGCAACTTATGGCAGAGTAGGTGGAGAAACATTATTTGGAATTATTGGTCTTTTGAGTTACTTATGTAGGGTTCATTTGTGCAGGTTTCTTCCTGTGTCTCTCCAAATTACATGGACGGGCAATTTGACATCAATGATAAGATGAGGGCCATCCTCATTGATTGGCTCATTGAGGTATGGTCTAACCTTAGTTTGTTTTCTTTTTCCTCAAGGCAATTAGGGTGCAGCTATCAAGAATATAATTTGCATGCAGTAGAACTGTCTCATTGGAAAGATGTGCTACTACTATTGACTTGAAAAATATGTACTTAATTGTTGTTCAAAGTATGTCTAGAGATTACTAACAATATCATTTTGAGCAGGTTCACTACAAATTTAATCTTATCGAAGAAACATTGTTCCTTACAATCAATCTCGTAGACAGATTCTTAGAGCGTTGCACTGTGATCCGAAAGAAGCTTCAATTGGTTGGCATGACAGCCATGTTATTAGCATGCAAGTATGAGGAAGTTTCTGTCCCAATAGTGGAGGACTTCGTTCTGATTTCAGATAAAGCATATACAAGGAAGGATGTTCTAGATATGGTAATTTCCTACAGCAGTCCTGTATTTTCCTTGCATTTCTCTAGACATATTTAATATTAATCTCTATGTTTCTAGGAGAAATTAATGGTGAACACTTTACAATTCCACATGTCTGTGCCAACTCCATATGTTTTCATGAGGAGATTTCTCAAGGCAGCACAATCTGAGAAAAAGGTAGATAATTCATTTAACGGATTACTGTTTGTTAAACCTTTTTTGTTAGTTAAGCCTCACCCAAGAAAAAAAAAACTGATAAGATGTATACATTACCCTGTGGCATACCAGCTTGAAATTCTCTCGTTCTTCCTGATTGAGTTGTGCATGGTTGAATATGAAATGCTCAAGTTTCAGCCATCTCTGCTAGCTGCTGCGGCAATTTACACAGCACAGTGCAGTCTTTTCCGGTTCAAGAACTGGACAAAGACCAGTGAGTGGCATACTAAATACACAGAAGATCAGCTGTTGTAAGTTATTATATTTGGATTGCTAGCTTTATTTGACCTTTGTGTAGAACACTAATGAAGGATGGTTTTGTCATGCATGTCAACAGGGAATGCTCAAAGTTGATGGTTACTTTCCATCAGAAAGCAGGATCTGGAGTACTCAAGGGAGTACATAGAAAGTATAGTTCATACAAGTTTGGATATGCAGCAAAAACTGAACCAGCACTATTTCTCCTAGATCCCTGACACAACTACTTGATGATTCATGGTTGACTTTCTAAGTATCTAATCTTGAGTAAGGAATTTCCAGTTGCAAAATTTAGCAACACCTAGAAACAGAAGATGAGTTATTTTTTCATATAAATGTGAAAACTGAAAGTCTATATTTCAGTGGTTGGGTTCTTTTATATCATATGTTCATACTCTGTGTTCTGTTATTTTGGTCTTGTATAATGGAGACTGATCTTTGAAAATAATTCGTGTTACTCTTAATTGCCTTCAAATTCAATGTGACTTGTATTTTTGCATAATAAATTCAAACATAAAAGGAGTTTTAGTGTCCAAAAATGGATTTTATTGAGACAAATGATTTCGTTGATCCCCAAATCCAGTAATCAAAATTTATTACCATAACCATGAGCATGTGCATTCACACCACCAATCAGGAAAGAAATTACACAAATGAATCATGTTAAACTCTCTGTAATGGAACAAAAATATGTGTTCTTCTAATTAATTAGATGACGGTTCAAGTCACGATTGAAACCAGCAAGAAAAAATAAGGCATGGGTGCTCAGATAATCACCTTTGGATCTGCGTTTACTTGGTAACATGGCATGGTATCTCCATTTTGCACGATGCTGCCTTCTTTATGCACTTGACCAGCGAATAGTAGGCTCTGCAAATTATACCTACAGGCTGCATTAATGGCTTGCTGAAGAAGTAGCAACAGAATTGCCCCATCCCATCTTCTGCCCCAACAGTGAGAGTTGCTCAACAAACTCCATTCTGGTTGAAATTTCTGTTGTTCCATATATAATATGCTTGACAGGTTGCTGATGCCGCACAAGGTCTTGCAAGCTGCCATACTCCACGTAATTTCCAACACCAATCATGAACACAATAGCTTCTTTAAAGGTTCCTTTAAGATGGCTACTACCAGTGCCAGAGCTCGATTTAGGGGCACAAGAATCAAATACAAGGTAAGAATCAATTTCAGAGTTTGGTTTCCCCTCCATCAATGCTTCCACATTCCTGGTCAAAGCCAACTGCCTATCACTAGATAATAGGTTCTTCACACCTGCTGTGACAGCACTAATTGACTGGCCATAGAGCTTCTCAGCCCAATCAACAATGTTATTTCTACTAGCAGAATTTGCTGACGCCAATGAAACATTCAATGGCTTGATCTTCTTTACATACTGAAATACACTTGTATCAACCTCAGATTCTACTATTGCTGCTTCCACTGCTTCTGCTTCTGCTGGATTAATGGTTTCGGAAGAGAGAATATACATTAAAGCAAAACGCAGCTTATCCATATTGGTACCTTTTCCCTCAAGTACAGCCAGCAACTCATTTAAGTCAATGCCACCTCTCACCATCATATCATTCTCCTTCTTTGCATAAGAGTCAAGAGATCTCTCCTTTATTTCACCCAAGAGCACAGTTGCAATGTTTGTGTGTTTATCAATGACCTGCTTCCGTTCGGTCAGTTCAGGCAGGGAGTTCACTGCATTCATAAGTGCTTCGTGTTCCCAATCAAGTCTGTCCCATCAAACTCTGCTCCTGCAGTCCCACCAGTCCTTCTATTCACCTCATCATCTTTCATATATGAGTTCAACTGGGTCTCAATCTCAACAGCAACTTCAGGGAATTCCAATGATCCATTTGCCATCCAAAATGGGTCTGACTTATCCAGCTCGTATGATTTCATTCTACGTTTCTCTCCTGGCACACTCAACCTATTATGCTTCAATCCAAGAATATCATGTACAAGTGAGCGGTACCTAAATCATGTTGTATCGCAGCCGACAACTCGAAGTTCCTATCAAACATACACAAAATTGGACGCTGAAATGAGCTAGCAAAACTCCCACTTTCAGAAAACAAATTGTTCTTTGACAACAAATGATCCCTCAACTTCTGATCCAATGCCGAAGCAACCATCTCTGCCGGTCCACCGCGCAGGCATCTAATTATGGGAACCACAGTCAGTGTAGCCAAAACACAAAATAATCCACTAACAACCTTCTCTATAATATCCTCGATCTCTTTATCCCCTGCAGATGGATCATTCAATTGCACATAAGTAGACTTCTAGAACAATGAGAACAAATTATCATCCAACAACACAAACTCCAGATACTGGTCATGAACCTTCGAAATCTTATGGATTGAATCTGAATTCAAAGTCCCAGAAGCCAGATCCTCCAAAAGCGGCCTTGGTATAGACGCTGAGAAATTCAAATGAAAACTATCATAGAGAGATTGCGGAGCATCTGCTACGATTCTCTGGATTTTAGATTGATTAGGCTGAACAAAGTAGACAGCTGGTACATCATGGACAGGTTTTCAATCTTTGTCGATAAGGAAGTATAGTGTAACACCATGCTTTCGAAGATCCTTGACATGGATCAAAGGGGACAGTATATTCTGACAAAATTGGTCATAAATCAAAATCTTGTAAACCTCTTCATTAGCAGTTCCAGTGGAATTCACAGGTTGATTCAGATTAAGCATTCGGATTATATATTCTGTAAAAGCAAACCAAAACACCCAATACGATCAAAGCTCCAAAATGACAGATCAAATTCAACAGCTCAGTAAAGGAAGAATCAGACAAAACTAGATCCGAAAGGTTATAAAATTTAACAAAACAATGGTAGAATAACGCTACTTTTATAGATTCACATTCAAAGAATATATCAAATTTAACAAAATTGTAACAGGGTCAAAACGAAAGTTCGATGCAACTGCATTTACATGAAAATCTAGAAAGAGAAATTAAATGAGGGTACTGGTATCAAAACAGAAAATTACCTGTTTGTTTCTGGCGAAGATTGAGAGCCATAGGAGACTGGAAAACTGAGCTCTTTGAGTACAAGGCTCAATTTTGTTGCATTGATTTGGTGATATCTTTGGAAAACTGAGCTCGTCTCCGTTTCTCCTCGTTACAAATTTGAGGGACTGAAAGTGAAATCCATCCATCAAAAGACAAAGGCTTTATTCATCATTTAGCCTCTAAACTATAACAGCTTTTTTTTTTTAGTACCTAAATATTTTTCTTGCCCTTTGTGACTTTTATTTTGTACGTGGCATTCATGTGGATTGGAGTTCATCTATCTATAATTTATCATTGACACATTGATTAATCCTTGTCTGATTTTGATTAATTATTTTATTTTATTTTTTATATTTTTTGAATTTTTATAACATTTTAGAAATGATATATTTTTAATTTAAAAAAAATTGAATTGATTAATAGTTGACTCACTTTGATTGTCATGCTTCATTGTTATATTTTTTTACAATAAGTTAATTGTTTATGCGATTGAAAGATTCTATGAGTGAAAATTGATTTAAATTAAAATCGCGATATATTTCATTTTTTAATTCGTGCTCATGCATTAAGTAGAGGTAATGGTTAGGTTAATAGAAATATTAAAGGGAAAGTGGCGAAAGATTAATCGAAATCGTATGAAGCTTACTCTTGTTGTCTTTACTAATGAAATAAATATTCTTGCAATGTAACCTAAGAATAAAAAATGTCACAAAGCAACGCACACTATGTTTTGAGTAGATGAATCACCACCAAAACTCCAAGTAAATAAACTTTTTCATATATTCCATAAATTGAACTAGTTCACGTGAATGAATAAACCTTCATAAGATGTTCCATGCACATTCGTCACAAGCTTTGATTCGTAGCATGTAACACTTTCATATTGCCAAAAATGATGTTTCCACCTACATTCTTCGATTTCCCTCTTTTGGGGGAATCCATGTCAAACCATTTTAGCATCTTCTATATGTAAGATAGATTGGGAGAGTCCAAGCAACCTTTTTAATCTATCTCTACAAATCTTAATTCCTAAAACATAGACTGCTGCTCTCGAAAATCACTTAGAAAATGGAGCCATTCTAGTCTACAACATAGTTATATCGTTTCCCATCATTAAAATGTCACGGACTTCAAATATTAGCTAGCTTGACACCACGATCTGCACCTATTTCGAACATTTCCTTAGTCACATGTTTATTGTTAAATACTCCAACATTACAAAATAGAAATAAAAAAATAAAGATACATTAGAGAACTTCAACCATGTGATTTGATTAAAAAAAAAGTTTATTATGCGCATACCATCTTTCAAAAAGGGTGAGTGGGCGCACTAGATGTGTGCCTCATCAAATGAGGTTCACTCCAAAAGAATTTGCAGCACTACATTGTTCCACAGTCTGGCACACCTTAACAACCCTATTCTTCATTACTCTTCTTTGCTACCATAAGCAATAAAATTTACACTAATATCATCTGTTAGTGACCATCTCCCTGTTAAAGGGTTGTACACAAATCCTGCCATCTCTTTCACCTATTCACCCAACAATTCAGCAGCGCAGAGGTTAGTCATTATGCACAATGGTTAGTTCAGTTTCAGATATCAAAGGGATTGCTTGGTTTGCTTACATCAACCCCTGCACGTTTTAAAATCATGGTGAGCTCTTCTGGGGTCAGGAAACTCGACCATTGATGAGTACCTTTAGGTAGCTGCATAAGATCAACAGACATTATGAGTTCCAAAGCATATCTTAGAACCAACTGTTTTTTTTTTAAATTATAAAAAAAGGAATGCTTTCTATTATTTTTGGAGGTAATAGCTTTGTCTTTCTTAGTTTCAGGGACAATAGCTACACATGTATTTATATGTCAATTTCTCCTTACAATGCTAAGATGTTTCAATACAAGGTCTCTTACATGATTTGCAGGACACTGAATCCAAGTTCTGAACAATACTATTTCATTGGAATTTTATATTTGTAATATTGTGTAGACAAACTTCAAACCCAAGTTCAACATTTTAGCCTATGAATTAAAAAGTGTAGATATGAAAAAGCATGGGAATATGATCCCAATTAGATCAAATTTCAAACAAGATGTGAATACGAAAAGAAATCCTAAAAGTAAGGGTTAAATCTCTACAAGACATTTGTATGGAAAAGATACATAATTACATATCGAAATAGAAAAATAAATAAAGAAGTGTTGTACTTAAAAGATGACAGAATCATACCCACTGTAGCAGGTACTCTGCTGCAACAATGGCAGTTGCATATGATCTCATAGAGCGGTTAATTGTTGAAACAACAGTAGCTCCTTCATGAGCAGTTAATGCTGAGAGAGACTTGCAGAATTCAGCAGCATCTGCTACGTGCTCAATCACCTTAAGTAAAAGTTAATAATTTACCAAAAAAAAACAACACAAATTTACAACGAAAAGTATATAAAGAATTAGTAAATGACCAAGTTATGTGAAACGCTAGATAACTTGAAATCTTGAATAGACCATAAAAATGCTCTTAGCAGTAATGGGTGCATCATTATTACACCAAAATAAAAAATGTAGCAGTCTTAACAACCAATGGAGACAAATGGAGGGAGTGAGAGAGAGACGTAGTTGTCCACAGAGTGCATACCTCTAAAGCAATCACTGCATCAAACTTTCTCTGTTCTTCAACCAGCCTTTCTGTTCATGAAAATGTATCTATGTAAGTTATAACTAAAAATAAACAACAAAAAAACTCAGGAAAGGACAGAGAACTCAAAGAGTTCCGGATGATTGTTTAACCAATCCAAATTGTCTATGTTGTGACGGTTATCAAAGTTCACCAATCAATTATAGTGGCAAGCATTTATAGATACCAAAGAACATATGACCATCACAGACATCAAGAAGAAAATGGTTACAATTTCAATTGTCTTCAATATCTTTCAGATGAAAAGAGAGGAAAAAGAAGTTATCAAAGAGTACAGCAATAGATGTATTTATGGGTTTCACACAGAAGGGGAAGAGAGCGCTGAAGAGATCACATTGAAGGAATACTGATCCCAAGAAATCTAATGTTCACCACTAACCAAAGAAATCTATCACAGTTATGGTAAATTTGAGTAAAAAGACCTGGATACAGAAAACTCAGCTAGCATTTATCCTTTGTTCAATTGTAAATTTTCCAGGTTATTTGCTCCGACAGTTCACCCAACAACCTCAAGTTCCTAGTAGAGGGCTACTTTGAGAGAATTTTACATATGGCAGTTCTACCATGGTGACTTCATTTGCATGAGAACTACTACTAAATTTGGCTGCATGTTCTCATTCACATTTCAACCCGAAGAAATGCGTCAGAGAAGCAGCCCAACAAGCACTTTGTCCTGATGTCCTCCACATCCACATTCCACTCATCCAGAAAGGTCACCATCTCAGAAGGTTTATAAGTTTGAAAAAGAACAGAAAGCAGCGCTCATTTAACTAATTATAGATCTAGATTAGCAGAGAGACTAACCTACAGAATAATTAAGCTTAGAATGTACCTGCTGTTGTACAACAGTATTCAATAGTTGAAGTTGTTGGATCCAAATTCTGTAGAGGAAGGTATATCATAAAATCAAAGTTCAAGTCTAGAACACAATAACATGAATGAGTTACAGGCACTCAGAAATGTAAACTTTTAGACTTGTAATTTGGTGCATTAGTATTCCGATACAAAAGATTCATCTTAAAAATTTGTAGCAGGAAGCAAATATATATAAAGGACAACATATGCCAAATTATTGCTGGAAAGAAAACTTAACTCAAGTCACACTCTGCTTGCTTAAGAAGTAACATTTCTAAGAGAGAGGCTTTCAAATGATGGATCCAGATATTTATTTCAAAAGAAAATAAATGAATGAATGAATGACACAGATAGACAAGGTAGGAAACCATTAATTTGTTTAGGATGATTTTATAAATTGAAAATAACTTGGAAAATATTTCAGATATTGTGGAAAAGCTAGAATGATTTAATTATTGAGTATAAACCTGTTGCTTAAAACTTGAAGACTTCTTTACATGAAAAATACTCAACGTATATCCACTCACCTACCTAACTAGCTAGTCGTGCCATGGTAGAATCAGGTAAGAGCTTTCCATTTCAAGAAGTTTTCATATAAAGCAAGTCATGCCTGATAAAGTAACAGAATCTCATTTGACCTAATTCTTTCAAAGACAAGTAAAAAGCCTTGAGACAACACAATATCTTCAAAACCATAGACCTAGAATAGAGTTATCATTAAATAAGCAAATAATAATCTTTTCTTTCAACCTCATGTGCAGTTATAACTAAAATCAACCTAAGATGTAGACATGCTAAGGCTAACATGAATGGAAGAAATAATGCTGCAAAAACTGGAATATTTCTAGTAATAAGAAAATTATAAAAGAATACACTTGCATGTACAAAAAATAACACTATCAACATATCATGAAATGGTTGAAAAGAAGAAAATAACATACAGCATGAAGACGGGCAATCTTGATGTTTTTCTCTACTGCATCAATTCCAGTGACAGTTGCTCCCATTCGAGCCAGCGGCTGAGAGGATAAAGGAATATTAATTATAAGAAAAATTACTTCCAGTGGCAGACATGTGTAAATACCTCAGAAAGAATACCACCACCGCAGCCAACATCGATAAACCTTAGTCCTTCAAAGGGCCTAGCAGAGAGAGGATCCTTTCTACAATAACAAACATGCACAGACGAATGCAATTAGGCATTAAATTGAAAATTCCCAAAACATGATAAATGTCGAAATCAGTATTCCAAAACACAGATACAAAACAAGTTCAGCTAATAAAAGATTCTGTCTCTTTGAAACACAAGTGATATATACCGGAAATGTCGACAAAGAGTAGAGCGTAAAAAAGCGAGCCTGGTAGGATTCATTTTATGCAATGGTTTAAATGGCCCTTCAGAATCCCACCTGCACATAATAAAGAAGTTCAAAAAAAAAAAGCAACATCTTATTGCATTTCAAAGTCTTTGTTGAATAGAACTGAAATAATCCCAAAGTTTTTTTCTGACCAAGTATCGGCAATTGCAGAGAACTTGGCGAGTTCAGGTTCCTTCAACGAAGAGGGAGCTGAAGAAGCCTTTTCGAACTTGTTAGATTTGGGGCCAACATCGTTTTGAGGTTCAGAAACAGAAACAGGGTGTTGCGAAGGTAAAGCAGAGAAGAGCCGAGCATTGGAAAGGTTTCTTGGAAGGGAACGGAACCACCGACGTTGGGCTAGGAACATTGAAGAAGCCATTACAAAAATAGGTATCTGCAGGAAGAAACTCTTAAACACCCTAAAAATAAAATGAACTAAATACAACTAAAATAAAAAATGATATTTTTTATACAATTAGGACACTTTTTAGGGTTCTAAATTAGGTATATATACTTTTTTTCCTTTTTAATTCGCCAATTTTTTTTTTTTTAAGATTTAGGAGAATATTGGAGAGGGAGTATCAAATGTCTGGTTAGTTGGGTTGGTTTTTTTACATAGTTGGTATGAAAGCTCGGTGAATTTTTTGCACAGTTATCAGGAAAATTCATCCAGTTGGATAAATTTTTTGCATAGTTATCAGGAAAGCACATTCAGTTGGATAAATTTTTTGCTAACATCAGGAAAAGCGTGCTCAACTGAATGTATTTTTTTTGAAATTTTCAAAAAACACTTCAACTTAGCGTGCTTTTTTAACATATCAATAAAAACTCATCTAATTGAATGTATTTTCATACACTCTCTCTAAAATAGATTTATTTCTCTACATTTCAAAAAGGATGATCTATTTGATCAATTAATAAAAAAAACATATATGCACAATTTAACCAAAATACTTACACATATATATATAATTACAAACTGTAGGTTTCAAATATTAACACTCAAGATATAAGACTGCCTCTATAAAGCCTCTTCAATATAAGAATTAAATTTTAAAATTTAAAATTTTAAAAATATTAAGATCTTTAACATATTTTAACTAATTTTAATGCATAGTTTGTGAATATCAAGTTAAGAGATTAAAAATAAACCCAAACTATAAAATTGTAGTGGTAATGAACAGAAGGGATTAAAAATATATGATGTTTTAATTTTCTTATAAATTATTTAACCTTTTATCATAAATTTATAATATTTTCCAAAACTTTTTTATTCTTCCATAAATTTTCTACTGTTTAAATAAGGTTTATTTATTCAGGAAATTTTATAATTTGTAAATGATAATGGGAACCATGAGTCAATTATAATTTTCGAAGGAGGCATTGAAATTTCTAAGAACTTGGTTTCAACCTTTTCTTTTATTGATTGTAAAATTGCATATACTGGCACTTTTTAGCCTTTCTTAGCTTGAGATATACTTAGAAATATGGAAGAAAACGATGATCCATGTGGAAAATGATTTCAAATGCCGTACATATATATTCAGAGCCACAATACAAAACAGCTGTTCATGTGTTTATACCTCTTTTACTTTTTTTTTTCCTGGGCAATGATTTCCAGACATTGCTCAAGCTTGATTCGACCTGAAAACACTTGCCTAGACGGACTGTCTCTCAAAAGAAATAGAACAATGATTCTGAAATTTCAGGAAAGTGAAAGAAAAAAAAAAGTTCTTCAACCGCCTTGGGCAGAAAATAATGAATGCTGTAGGCATGTCAAGCAAGCTAAGAGTAGGAGATGACTATATTTTAAGCCATCACAAGGTGTGTTTATAGTTCATCATATAACCACAATAATTCATATAAGCTTTTAATCCTTTGTGACCCATCTACGGCCCCTAATAAGATATCCCCCAGAGTTCAGATAGCAGCTACTGTCTCCACTTTCCCCACTGGTACTGCTTCCTGATTTTTTACAGTGTTTCTTTCCCTTTGCCACCGCACTATCACTCATGCTCCCATTTAAGAGGGGATCGTCTATTCCACGAATTACCCTTGGTTTGGCAGTGGCAGTGGCAATGCAACTATCATCCTTTGTCTTTCTCCGGTCTTTGATCTTGTGCAGCTTCTCATTGAACTTGGTAATCCCCTTCTCAACTGGCTCAACTGCTTGGTTTACAGTAAATTTTACATCATTGACGATCTGCACAACAAAAGAGCCGTTTCAACAGTAGTAATAATGTCCACTAATCTCCATCTACAAAGTGGGCTGTTAGTATAAACAGAAAGACTTACATATTCACCACCACCAATGAATACGTCCTTCACGCTTTCTTTGATAGTCATTCCACTTCGAGCCTCTATGTCAGGCTGCGGTAAGCGTAGTTTTGTGGGTCGCTCACTTTCCCTAATCTCATCAGGATCCGGAGCGCAATCAACACATGCATAGTCTCCAAGGACTGAAACACTTCCAGGAACGGGATCTCCCATTAGCTCATACGGTTTGGAAGGGAAAACGTATAGGTGAACAACAGAAGCAATGCCCATCTGCGCTGGAGGAATACCATGACATGTCAAAGTTCTGTATTAGAATTTGCAAGCTGTTTGAGATTACATACGGATAGGTAAATCTTCTGCTTATTTATTACATAGTTGCATTTCATATCATAAATCGAAGTACGAACTAGAAGAAATACATTGGTGATTGAAGACATCTACCTCTATACAAATGATGAAGTCTTGGACACTTGACTTCAGATGCAAGCCTTCGGTAACTGGATGTCTAAACAGATCAAGAGCATAAAAAAGGGCAATCGCCACACCTTGCCACCAAGTCAAAAATACAATTGATTTAAAAGTCAAAAACTTGGCCAATGGTTTTATGGGTGCCAGTTCAGCCTTTGTAACAGTATAAAATTGAACTAAACAGTAAAAAGCCCATGTTTGACTGAAATTGAGAACCACTGCCATATAAGGATATCTGCACAATCAGGAAACAAATTGCCAAGATAATGAGAAATTTCTCAAGAGGGGCCATTCAAATATTTCTGTTTCAGTAATGAATGTTCACCATTTTAAATACAACAATGGAATACCAGAATATTTTAAATACAAACTTGGGCTCACAAGTGAAACAACATCATAAGTTAAGGTTTTAGGTGGCTTGTTGCTTAGCGGGTGAAGGAGGCATCAATATGGATCACAATCTTTTAGAATTACTTTCTTCTAACCAGAAAAAAAGGTCTTTCTACTGATAAATAACACAAAATCCTCAATATGAC
This sequence comes from Gossypioides kirkii, assembly GCA_005610355.1. Taxonomy (NCBI): domain Eukaryota; kingdom Viridiplantae; phylum Streptophyta; class Magnoliopsida; order Malvales; family Malvaceae; genus Gossypioides; species Gossypioides kirkii. The sequence continues at coordinate 32,987,437 of CP032244.1, read as the reverse complement.
GAGCAACATTCTACATTAAGATCATCTTACCCACATTCCCAGTTGAACTCTCCTTCACAATACACACCAAAAGCTTCAAGAATTACTGCTAAAAGAGCAGTCAATATCTTGATTATCATCTGTTAAGGAAGCATACAAGTCTATTAAAAAAGGAAACCAACAACAAAATAAAAAATAAGTATTTCATTTTCTTCAAGCTAAAGAGAACTTACATATTGAACAATGCCGAACTTGACAACTTGGTAAAACCATCGACCAAGTTTCCATGGTTTTAGGAAATATTTCATAGGAAATGGGTGCTTAATAGTTCCTTTTTCACAACTGTGTCCCAATAGTGGAGTTTTAGAACTTGCACGTCCCAGTCTTCTCATGAAAGCAATTGTCCTCTCTTCCCCACCTTAAAGCAGAAATTGAAGGAAAGATTCCAAAAAGAAAAAAAATTTCTCAACATCAGCCACAACTATAAACAATATTAACTCCGAAAAATGAAGACCATTAGAAAATATATGGGAGAAGAACAATGCAAAATGAAATATTTAAAATTAACCTGTGCTGTCAAAGCACAAAACTATTACTGCACTTTGACGCATGTCCTGTAAGATAGAGCTTTGAAAATCCATAAACCATAAATTCATATATCTTGGACTAGCTTTAATTTATGAATTCTGACAAATATTTGTTAGAATTTTAGATCCATAATGTCAAATACATGAAGAGAAAAAAGGCATGTATAAATAAGTTTGACACAAGTACAGAACTATCCATTCTTCTTTCAAATCTCTTTAATGAAATATTTACAATACCCTTTTTCTCAATGTCTGTGCGTCTTAGTGCATGTTATTTCAAATGTTTGTCATCAATAACTCAATGCAAGACATTGCTAGCACCAAATAACTTTAAAACTAAAACCAGCCGTTGGCTAGTAACTGAAACAGCCTATGCCCACCATGTAGAATGTGCAATGTCGAGCCTTGGGCCGGTCATCAATCCTAAAGGGAAGAGCTGCAAATCACATCCTGTACCTTGCTTACTAACAAAGTAGTGCATATTCCTTTTAGTGCATTAAGGGGAATTATGATTATGGTATGTTAGACATCAGAAGAACTTATATATTCTTAAACAGTAAAAAAATGAAAAAGCGAAGTGTTGAAATGACTATTTCAATGACATTGAAAATAGTATCTGGGTGTCCAAAATTCAGATTCAAGGGCATAAGCAAAGCAACTAACAAAGACAATGTCACCACAGAAACTGTAAACTAAATGAAATATCGTGCAAGGCTGATCCAGAGATAAGAAATAAAATCTTTATTTGAAGTTCAAGGTCTTTGAAATGAACATACCCAAGCAAGCAACAAGGTATCTTCCAAAGCAATACATCGCAAATGATTCATAGCAATCACGTAGTATCGAACAATCAACACTAATAGATGGATGCACCAATGATACAAACTGTTAAAATAATCCAGGTTAGTAAGACTGAAAATAACATGTTGCATACTGTGCCAAAAGTATACTCAATACTTAAATAGTAACCTAAGCTGAATATAATGACACCTTTCAATGTGGATTAACTTCATAGCTTCAAATAAGCATGTTAGCAATATGAGATCAGACTGTTGAAGAGTCATGCAAATAAATTAAAAGAAGTCACAGGACTCAACAACAAAAATTCCCAATGCAAGCATCTTTAGAAGCAAAAGTTTCCAGCACTGATCATAAAACATTTAGCTAGTGGATTCACTCAGACGTGCATTCCATTATATCGCCAAAGGACCAACTATCACCTAAAGGTCCAGAAAATGGAGCAACAATAAACAACAATTTCAAGCATTTTAAAAATTTTAATTTATAATGATTTTAGCCTTACATTATTAGAGACTCTTATTTTAATTAAACAATATAGAAATTAATGCAAAACACTAGGAGTGTCACGATCTGAATTACCTAAAATATGTATCTATAAGATTCAAATGCTTCCATTCAACTAATACAAACAAACTCACCGATTCTACAGAATAGCAAGGAACCATAAGAACAACTCCGATCAAGAACTTTTGCTCCTGTCAATCCAAGAACACAAAGAATTTTTTTTTTAAAAAATGCAAAACCAAATAAGGAAAAAATGAAAAATTCAATTAGAAAAAGAAAAAGAAAAACACAAAAACTTACCTCAGGATTCTTGTATGAAGAAAGGTGCTCGAAAATAAGAAACAATGAAAGGGAAAGTGTTATGACTGAAAAAACTCCAGCAATAGAAGTCGCCCAAATAGGAGGCGAATAGCCCAATAGATAATCTGTAATCTTCATCGGCTACTACACTTTCTCTCAATTTGATGACAATCAGCATAATTCATTTAAAATAAAAATGTTAGAAATCAAAGAACGATCATCGCCTTTTCCATTTATTTGAAAAAAGGAAGGTTTTAATTGAAATGGAACGGAAATTTGAAAGCTCAAGAAAAAGCTTTGATCGATTGAACATGGGGGACCAAAAACGCCAAAAGTGAGTCGAGACTCAGAATGAGAGATGAATAGTTGGCACGGACGCCGCACGTGTTCATGTTCTAACCGTTATCCGTTACATTACGTTAATGCCTCCTCTCTTCTTTTTTTTTTCTTTTTTTTTGGTAAACTATAAAAATAGTCACTTTTATTTGCTTCAGATTATATTTTAGTAGATTATGTTTGAAATCTTACATTTTAGTCACTTACGTTATAGTTTTGTTACGAAATGATCACTCTGCCGTTAAGTTCCGTTTTCTCACTAACAACAATCTTACATGGCAGTTCAAATGAGTTTTAAATACCAACTTGGATGTCCAACTGAGTTTTTCTTTTTCAGTTGTAATTAATCTAAAATTTTCAATTAATTAAATTTATTCTCACCATAGCTGGACATTCAAATTGACATTTAAAACTCATTTGAACCTTCATATAGGATTTTTGTTAGGGAGGTAACGGAGCTTAACAGCAGAGTGACCACTTCGTAACAAAACAATAATGTAAGTGACTAAAACGTAATATTTTAAATATAAGTAAGTAAAATGTAATATGAGACAACAAAAATGATTATTTTTATAATTTACCTTTTTTTTTTCCAAAAGTAGATGGCTCTTTAGAATTCAAATAATTTAGACTTCTCACCTATGTTTCAAAAATTAGGCTGGTGTGATTGGATAGATGGTCCAATAATAATTGATTAATTATATAAATTCATATAAAATTTAAAAATTATTATAAAAAATTATAGACAGATTAAATCAATGGTTTTTTATTTCAATATTCGATTTTTTATTAGTAACTCAGAGAACAGTTCAATTACTTTATTTAAAAAATATATCGATCGATATTTAATTCAATCAATTCGACCAATCAATTCAATTTGATTTCAACATTATTATATTAGACTTATCCAAAATTTTTTAAGAGTAACAAATAGAGATAATAAAAGTTCAATTTTTTGCTTAACTTGAATACCACCCATTTTTTAGCATCTTGCATGGAGACCTTCATGATTTTGGAGGGATTATATTTGGATGTAGCATGCCACCAATAATGTTTCAGCACATAAATTATAAAGTAACTTTACATTTAAATCACTCAATAAAGTCAATTGAGTCTTAACTCGGTTAATATTGATATTATTGTCAGTGCAGAAGGATGTGGATTTGAGTGTGCTAAAGTGCATTATCCTCCTATTTAAGAGTTGAGGAGATGCTATAGGTAATTCTAAACATTATATCAAAAAGAACAGATACAATAAGAACCAATAATAAGATTAATATTCAAAAAAATCATTGAATTAGTCACACTCATTAAGGTAGGACTTTTAAATTTTGCTAAAACATTTTGTTGCGGAGTATTTGGTGAAAAAACTTGAACATTCTTGCTACTCAAGATTATATGAAAGGATCTAAAATTCTAATTATATAAGTACCCTTCACAACTTTTTAATTGTTTGATATATTTAATTTTGTTTAAAAATAATTTCTTAAACATGTTGAAATCATAATTTTCGAAACAATTTGAATGAATTATGACATTAATCCTACAATCAGTCGAATTGAATAGATTATACAATCGTTATCTGAGTCAATAATTTATAGAATTAATCATACACTCATTGATAAACTTGAACCGGTCCATGTACAAAAGTAATGATATTGTAGTGTTCAAATAATTTCAAAAATATTGATCAATTGTACATTCTTCTAATTATTGATGTAATGATATTATAGTGTATAGTAATTTTAAGAGTATTAATCAATTATACATTTATCAGTGTAATCAAATGAATTATGACATTAATCATACAACTATTAATCCATTGAGTTAACGATCAAATCAATCAACTAATGGTTTTCGTTAACGGAAAGAGCCAAATAATGTTTTTTTTTTTTGTCACCGAGGACTCAATCGAGTGTACTTTTTTCTTAAGGACTCAATTGATATTTTTATTGAGGGCTTTTTTGACCCTTTAACCTAAATTAATTAATTTAATTTGATAACTCATATCAATTAATTAAAATTTTCAAATTTATAAATTTCATAAATAATTATGTTAAAGAATGTAAAATAAAATATGCATATATCTTTTAATTTTGTTGATTTGATTTTTATTTTTTTATCCGATACCTTTACAGTATAAATTTCATTTATATGTCAAATTATGAATAAAAAATATGATAATGATTACACAATTATATATATAAAAAAAACATTAATGTATGAAACAACTATCAATGCTAATAATTACTCAAACATACATTATTAATTCAAATATATTAAAAGTATTAAATTAAATTTGATTTAAAATATAAATAATTTTATAAAATTTAAAGTAATGCATGTTAGATAGCAGTTAGTAGTTAGCTGCTGATGTTAGTTATCTAAAGTCAATTGCTGAAGTCAGTTGGTTGTTAGCTAAAGTCAGTTATGAGTCTGTTGTGGAAGTTAATATTTGAGTTGTATATAAAGGATGTTGATGAGCTGTGATGTGATGATGAATGAAAAAAGTGATTTGATTTGTCATTTTGGCTAGTGTTATCTGTTGATATGGTATTAGAGTGAATCCTTTTGCTTTCGCTTCCGCTTCGTAAAAGGTTGCTACCTTGATTGATGATAGCAACTTTTTGGCGTGGAAGCAACATGTTCTTTTGGTGATCAAGACTCATCATCTTCAGCGTTAACTTGATGGTACAGTGGTTGTTCCTCCTTCAACAATGGCTGATGATGCAGGATCTGCTATTGAAAATCTTGCGCTTGTTCAGTATGAGCGGCAGGATGCTGTGATCTCTGCGTGGCTTTTATCCACCCTCTTTGCACAATAGATTAATTGGTGATTCTGCCTCTGCGTCTATGTTGTGGTCTGCGTTGAATAGGATCTTTGGAAGTCAGTCTGCAACTAAAGCTATGAGATATCGTTCCTTGCTTCATAATTATTGCAAAAATGATATGAGTATGTTTGATTACTTGGTTGGTATAAAGCATCTCAGTGATTGTCTAGCTGGATGTGGTCAAAAAGTCCTTTTAAAAGAACAACAATCTGTTGTTCTTAATGGACTCCCACCAGAGTATGATCATGTAGTTTCAATCATCATAACGAGTCAAACACCATTTGACTTGCAAGGAATTGCTACTGCCTTGTTAGATGCAGAAGCTCGTCAGAGTGGTCATCTTACTCATGTGACATTCAATGTTAATATGGCTACACAAACTTTTATAACTACAAATCAGGTTCCAGTACAGTCCTTTCCTGATTCATTAGGGCATAAGTCTTTTAGATCTAGACGAGCTGGCTTTAGTAGGGGTCGTGCTCGAGGAAGGTTTGGACATGGCTCTCGTTCTCAATGTCAGATCTGTGATCGAGTGGGACATGTTTCTCGTCGATGCTTCTATAAGTATGATGATGATTCTGAGTTTGAGGCTCCACCATCACGCTCGTTTCAAGCTCTTGCTCAACATGCAATGGCTCAATATTGCTATGTTGAGCCTACTACAGGTCAGTCAGTATATGCACTCGCCTCATGATGAGCATTGATGTGCTGTAGAGAGAATACTCAGATATGTCAAAAGGACCACTGATTTTGGTCTAAAGTTTCGGCCATCTGCAATTACTTTGACAATTTCTTTGATACAGATTGGGCAAGCTCACTTGAGGATAGAAAATCAACTTCTAGTTACTGTATGTATCTTGGAGCTAATCTTGTTGGTTGGTCCTCTAAAAAGAAATCAATTGTATCTCGTTCTACAACAGAAGCAGAATATCGAAGTTTAGCTAATGCTACTTCAGAACTTGCCTGGTTTCAGTCTTTGCTTGCAGAGGTTGGAGTTGTGCCTACTGTTGTGCCAACAATTTGGTATAATAATGTGAATGTTGTCTCACTTGCAGCAAATTCAGTTCTTCATGCTTGAGCAAAGCATATTGAGATTGACTTACACTTTGTGTGTGATAGAGTGCTACGTGATCAACTACAGGTTAACTTTGTACCAGGGAGTGATCAAGTTGCAGACATACTTACTAAGCCTTTGCCTGCTAGGAGTTTTCAACGTTTTAGAGATCAATTGAGGGTTGTATCTCTTGCTAATTTTGAAAACGAAAGTAAGGAGAATGTTAGATAGCAGTTAGTTGTTGATGTTAGTTAGCTAAAGTCAGTTGGTTGTTAGCTAAAGTCAATTATGAGTCTGTTGTGGAAGTTAATACTTGAGTTGTATATAAAGGATGATGATGATGAGCTGTGATGTGATGATGAATGAAAAAAAAGATTTGATTTGTCATTTTAGCTACTGTTATCTGCTGATAATGTATGTAATTATTTATAGTGCATAAATTAAACTCACGTTTATAATAGATTTAAATGAATTTCAATAATAAAAAAATTAAATCAACCTCAATGCTTATATGAAACAAATTAAAATAAATTAAGATTTAAAATAAAAAAGGTTTTTAAAAAATAATTATTTCCCACGTTTGAATTTTGTTTATTTTATATATTAAAAATATTTTTTTTCTCTTACTTAAAAAGTTACAACAGTTTTTTTTTTTTTAATTTTACTGCACTCCTTAATCTTATTATAGGTTCTTATTATATATATTCTTTTTGATATAATGCTTAGTATCACCCATAACCTCTTGCTAACCCTTAAATAGGGTAAGCAAAACTCAATTCGATTCGAAAAAATCGAATCGAGTTATTCGAATTATTTGAGTCAACTCGAATAACTCGATTCGAGTCTAGTTGAATTTTATAATTCGAATAACTTGAATAATTCGAATAACAGAATGGTATAAATACCCTTTTGAGTGTCAACTTTTAAAATAAGCAAATTGGTTTCTCTCTTAACAAAAATTACAAAAAAAAATTCAAAATAATTTTTAAATTTCAAAATATTTATAAAAATTTCAAAATTTATAAATTTTTTTAAAATTCTAAAAAATATATAAAAAATTAAAAGTTTAAAAATTTTCTAAAACAATAATTTTGGAACCTAATTGATGATTCGAATTTATCATATTCAAGTATCTTATTTTATTATTATTTTGCTTTGGAAAAAATCTTTAAATATATATGGTTTCAAATTTGTATGCTTTAACACAGAATTAGTTATACTGTAACAATATTTTTATTTGACATGTTTAATTTTTTAAATTTAATTCGAAAAATTTCACTCGATTTGATTCAAATTTCATTTCACTTGATTCGATTCGAAAAAATTTTAAATTGAGTTAGGAGGATAAAATAGGAATCGTGAACTCGATTAATTCTAAATTTTTTTATTCGATTCAATCGAATGTTCATCCTACTCTTTATTTAAAAAAAAAATTACCTAGGCTTTAATTTAAAGTAAAAAACAATAAAAAAAAAACTCCCAACTCCCAAAACACACGTGGCACATAAACAACCGCATCCTCCTATACTATAATTATATTGATATTAATCGAATTAAAATTCAATTGATTACTTCATTCATTTCAAAATGCGTTGAAGACGAAGGTAAACTTAAATTTTTTCTTTTATTTTATACACAAAAAAGAAAATTTCTATTTTGTTGCCCAACTTCGACGAGTCGTGAATGCATTAAGGGCTTTAGCAATACTTTTTAAAAGTGTTTTTGAACTAAAAATCACTTCTGACAAAAAGCTAAAATCATCTCCATATCTTTTTGGTCAAAAAAATGCTTTTTTAAAGATTTTTTTGTGCCAAAAATACTTTTAAAAAATTTAAAAACATTTTATTTTATAATATTTTTATTTCAAAAATATTTTTGAGAAACAATGCTAAAAAAAAAAAATTTAAGAAGAAGTAGACAAAAGAGGCGAGTGTAGAGTAGCAGTGTCCTACAACCAAGCTCACCAATTTCAAACTACAAAAACATTAATAAAAGTTGATAATGCATTTGGTACTAGGCAGGGCAGCCAGCCCATGGTCCATGCTTGATGCTTCTTTTTCTTTTTGAATTTTTATCATGTATTTAACAAAAGATTTTAAACTTTAGGCTTAAATTCAAAATTAAAAAATAAAACAAGTCTAATAAAATATCATATTTAATTAGGTACATTGAATTATAAATTGCTATCATTTAAGTTTTTGAAAAATATATATATTTTTAAAGTTTTTAATGTTCCCTTAAGTAATTATAAGATTAATGATTTCACACCAAGTAGAAAAATGATAAACATTCAAACTTACATAAAAAGGGTAAATTCCCTAGTTGGTCACGAACTTTTCAAGGTGTTTTCATTTTAGTCATCCAACTATTAAATGTCTAATGGCGTAAAAAAAATTCTTTTTCAAAATATTGGTTGAGGTAAAAAAAATTAAAAATTAAAATAAAAAAATAATAGAAACTAAAATATGCATTAAAAATTATTAAATTGTACTTATTTATCACATTGTTAAAAATTTTAATTTTTTTTCAATATTAAAAATTTAAATTTCAAAACATCAAAAATCAATTAAAAAATTACCAACTCATATTTAAAAAACTAATCAAAAAACAGAAATTTTATTCAAATAAATATAGTTTCTCACTTAAGTTTTAACATTATTTCATAGCTTTTCTACTGATACGAGAAATTTTGTTATTTTATTCTAATTTATTTTATAAAATCATAATAATTTCCCATGCATCTTATTCTCGATTAAAAAATATATTTCAATTGAAAATTTATTACCAATTATTTATATTATATAAATTTTTAAAAATTAAATTTTCATATATATATATATATATATTTTATCCTATTTTAATTATTTTCCGTACGGATTAATAGAAATTTCCTTGTTTCATTATCTTCTTTACTATTGCATTTCGATGGAGATATTAAAATATCTTATAAAATTTGTCAAGAAGTTGTAGATAATGGACTGATGGTCACTAATGAACTGATTTTTTTTTTGAGATATTTAAATATTCATATCTATTCAGTATTTACATTTCACATCAACTCACTTGTAAATTATTTATATTATTTATTTAAAAAATATTTATATTATTATCGATAAAATTTTTGATTGTGTTGGTGTTTCAGATTGATCGAATACCAATTCAGTTAGTTAATTACAAAAAGTATTCTTTTATAATTAAAATGAATCATATTATTTGAGGGTATTTTAATCTTTTTATTTTAACAAAAATAAAAAAAAATATGAATTTAAACTTGCATCAATTGAATTAGTAAACCCTTAAATTTACCACTCAATTAAAATTTTATTTTGATGTCTTTTATATTTTCTTAATATGCATACTTTACTGTCTCCGCCAATTGTATATCATCTATACTATTAATAAAATTCTTAAGTTTGTGTCATGGGTTAACCGATACCAGTTCAATTAGGAAATTATGAAAACGTCATTCCATAATTACAATAAATCATATTATTTGAAGGTATTTTAGTATTTTCATTTTAACAAAAACTAAGAAAAATATTTATATAGTGATATTTGAACTCATGTCAATTTAATTAATAAAACTTTAAATTTACCACTCAACTAAAGTTTTATTTAATGTTTTTTAATACATTTTTTTAATATGCAAAATTTATTATCTTCACTAGTTATATATATATATATATATAATTTTATTAATTGAGTTGGTTCCAGAAATCAATTCAATAGTAACTCACAATTAATGATAAAATCATGATAAATAATTATAGTGCATTTAATATTGTTTATATCTTTTATTTATGTATATAAATGTCGTTTTACTTATAATTTAACCTAATTTTTTTATTTTAATATAATACATATTTAATGTGTTATTATGATTAATTAATTTCAAATTATACGTTTCGTTGTTTCTTGTATGTTATTTTTAAACACATATTTGTATTTTAAATCTATTGTTTCCACAAACATACATGTGTAATAGGATTTTTAGTAACAATAAAGTATTTAAAAATAAAGGCTTATATTTATTCCAAAAAAATAAAAGGCTTATATGTAAAAAAAAATCCCTTAAGAAAATGCAAAAAAAAAAATCAATTAAACCCTCGTATTAAATTAGCACCCAATTAAGCTCCTATATTAATTAAAATAATCAATTAATAAATCCTTTATTAATGATTTTTGTCATTGACCACATTGATTGTAAAATTAAATTGACGGATCAATTAGATGGTGAATCATGATAATTTCTAATTTAATTTAATATTTTTTCCATAAAATTATAAAGAATCATAAAAATAAAAAAAATTATAAAAATAAGGCATAATTGTATAGAATACCCTCAACGTTTATGGATTTTTGAGTTTAAGCCTTTAATTTTTTTTTATTAACATCCTCAACATTACGATTTTTTAACAAATCAACTATTTTAATGAGAAACATCGATTGATCATTAGTCAAGCTGCAGATCAACAATGTAGTCTATGTGACATGCCAAATAAATTTTATTTTGTTTTGTTTTTTCTTCTTTCTTCTTCTCTCTTTCTCTCTTCCCCCTCTAATTGATGCACTTGTGTTTTTTTTAACATTTTCATTTGGGTGTTTTTCTTGTATAACTCTCTAAAGTGACATTAAAACGAAGATTTGAGAGGTAGTTGAGAAAAGGTATAAAAAGAAAATGTCAAGCAAGTAAAGAAAACCTAGAAAGATAAAGTTCAAATTTTTAAGAGAGAGAAAGGGAAGAAGATGGTTCAAATTTTGAGTTGTGAAAATACTTTCGAGAAAAAATCATGGGGGTAAAGGAAAAGAAAGTTATTAATGTCGAAAATCGAATTATTATAAAAAAAGACTTATATTTATTTATAGATTGAAAATCTTATTCTAATAAATCTCTAATAGAAATAACTTAGTAAGTCGAAATACTTTATTCTAAATAAAAATAAATAGTAAAAAATATATTTTTATACGGATTTCATTTGTATAGTTTTTACCGTATCTCGGCCTTCACCCTCCTAGATCTCTTATCTTACCAATTGTATTTATTTTTAATATGAATTTGAGTCCCACCTCTATCAGGGAGATAAAGCAAAAATCGGAAAAGAAAGAAAAGAAATGCAGAAAAAGACGATACAAAAGAATGATTTTGTCAAGAGAACACAAAAAAGAGAATATTAGAAATCAAAGTTAAACATAAATAAGAAAACAGGAAAATCAAATTCACTGTTTTATTGACTCCAAAAGAAGATACGAAATGAAATGAAATGGAAAAAAAAACACTAACAATGTAGAGCTAAAAGCAGAGTTGAATGTTGAAAGTTGAAAGTTCCACTCAATGAAATTCAAACCTAAAGCAGAAAAAGAAAACCCATTTTTATTGTATAGAAAACAGAGTAAACAAAGACCTTACACGCTTTTCACGAGGAAGAAGCTTCATGCATGGGTAATATTATAGTAGTGTAGCTAAAATGAAGGATCCAAAAAGAACCCAGAAAGAAAGAAGTTGGAGGAAATTCAGTGAATGGTTAAGCCAAAAGAAAGAAAATACCTTTGTTGTTTGCAGAGCAGAGGGGTGAAGGGTGCATTGATTAATTGCAAAAGCAGAGGCAAATAAGTTGAAGCCTGTAGGCAGTAGTGAGCAAAGGAGAGATGTTTATGAACTTTCTATTTCCTGACTCTTTTTTTCTTTTCTTTTTTTTTTGGGGGGGGGGTGATTTGATGAAGAAATATAGGGGAAAGAGAGTTATACAAGAAAAACACTCAAATGAAGTAGAAAAAAAGGATAAAAAAAATTGTTAAATAGATTATGTCATCTATGATATCATGCTTATATGGCATGCCACATAGATTACATTGTCGACTTGCAATTTGATTAACGATCAATTAATATTTTTCGTTAAGAATAAGGTGATCTGCGGAAAGATCGTAATATTGAGCGTGTCAATAAAAATAAAGTTAAAGGCTCAAATCCAAAAACCTATAAACGTTAAGGTTATTTTATGCAATTACGCCTAAAAATAAAAAAATTTAAAATTGATATAAGCTTACTAAAATTATTAAAAAAACTTATAAATATTATAAAATTAATAAAGCTTATTTAAAATATTTAAATTAAAAACGTATTAAAATTCTTAAAAGAATTGTAAAAAATTATAAAAATATTAAAATTAATATAAGCTTATAAAAATTATAAAAAAATCATAAAAACTTGAACTAGACCAATTAGTCCGTAATCAGTAAAGGTATTGATCCGGAGAAAGCAATTAGATTAGTTGACCCAGGAATCGGGAGATTGAACAGATTTTCATAAAATATTTTAATCAAATCAAAATTTTATTATCCAACTATTAGCATATGTTAGATTGAAATATTTTAACCAAGGTTTTCAAAACCAAATAGGTGGTTGAACCGATCAGGCTATCGATTTGCTAGTTTGATTGATTCATCTAGTTAAATTAAATAAAAAATAAAAAATTGGTTCAACCATCCAATTTCCAGATTAATCGATTGCCTTTCTCTGAATCGATATCCTTGTTGATTTTGATCTAATCTGTCCAACCAATTAATTTGGTTCAATTCAAGTTTTTATGAATTTTTTTTATAATTGTTATAAGTTTATATCAATTTTAATACTTTTTAGAATTTATATGATTTTTATTAGAATTTTAATACATTTTTATATTTAAATATATTTTATTAATTTTATAATTTTTAATAATTTATTAGTTTTTTTATAATTTTATAATATTTATATGTTCATACCAATTTTCATATTTAAATATTTTTTTGATAATTTCTTTTATTTTAATAATTTTTATGACTTTTCAATTATTTTATGGAAAAAATTAGATTAAACTCGAAGTTATCGCATGTGATCATTTAATTATCTTTAAATTTACTTTAATGGTCAACATAATCAATAGCCAAACTATTAACGAAAGGGTTTAATTGGATGCAAATTTAATACAGGGGCTTAATTTATTTTTTGCACATTTTTTAGGGGCTCTTTTGACAAAAATAAATAAAACCTCTCTTATATCCGGTTTACCAGCATTCTCAGCTCACCAAAGCAAAATAAATTAAAGCAGCCGCAAATTTATTATTTAATTCATTCAAAATACTGCACATATATCATAAAATATCGATTACTGCTATTGGTCTAATAAATAGAGAGGCATGACGAAGGTATGAGTGAGACAAGACGGCAATGGAGAGGAAGGTTGGTATCGTTGGAGCAGGTGTAAGTGGCCTCCTTGCCTGTAAATACATCTTATCTAAAGGTTTCCACCCAATTGTTTTTGAATCCCAAAGCTCCATTGGAGGGGTTTGGACCAAAGCGCTTGAGACTACAAAGCTCCAAACTCCCAAGTCATTTTATCAGTTCTCTGATTTTGCTTGGCCATCATCTGTCACTGAACAATTTCCCGACAAACACGTGGTGTTGGATTATGTTGAGGCCTATGCAAAGCACTTCCACTTGCTTAACCACATCAAATTCAACACTAAAGTTGCTGGTATTGAGTATGAAGGTCCCCAGGATGAAGAGATCCAGCCTTGGAGTTTATGGGGTGGCACTGGTCAGCCTTTCATCTCCAAAGGCAAGTGGAAGCTCATTGTGGAAGACTTGAATACTCTTTCAACTGAGGTAGGTATTTGCATGCATGTCACTCCATCATCCATGTCCATCCATCATCCATCATCCATCAACTTCCTCTTTTGCAGATCTACCAAGTGGACTTTGTAATCTTTTGTGTGGGACGGTTCAGTGGTCTGCCAAACATACCAGAATTCCCCCCAAACAAGGGTCCGGAAGCATTTCATGGTAAGGTCATACATTCCATGGACTATGCAGCCATGGATGATGAAAAGGCTGCTGAATTCATCAAAGGCAAAAGAGTCATTGTTGCTGGGTTCCAGAAATCTGCTTTGGACATTGCAATGGAGTGCTGTGCAGCAAATGGTAAATACAATCTATTTAAACAAACTCTTAGATTTCATCCATATCTGTTTCTTCTTTCAATTTGGTTTGCAGGAGTAGAAAATCCATGTACAGTTTTATACAGGACAGCACACTGGCATCTCCCTGATTATCTTCCCTGGGGGTTTTCACTCGCATATCTGTATCTTAATCGGTTCTCAGAGCTTATGGTTCATAAGCCTGGTGAAGGGTTTCTCCTTGGTCTCTTGGCCACTATTCTTACACCACTGGTAACAACAGCAATAACTCCGAATCAAATGACATGCCATTTATTTTCTTTGCTCTTATAGTTTTTTTAACAGAGATGGGCATATTCGAAATTTGTTGAAAGTGATATAAAAAGGAAGCTTCATTTGGCAAAGCATGGCATGGTCCCAACACATAGCTTCCTCCATGAAATCAGTTCTTGCTTGACCTCAACAGTCCCAGAAAAATTCTATGACAAAGTTGAAGATGGAGAAATCAAATTGAGAAAGGCCCCAAGTTTTAGTTTCTGTGACAATGGCGTTTTGGTGGAAGATGAGACAGCACCTATAGAGGCGGACGTGGTGATTTTGGCCACAGGATTCAAGGGAGAAAAAAAGCTGAAAGACATGTTCGTGTCCCAAACCTTTCAAAACTTCATAGCTGGATCCCCAGATGCTGCAATCCCACTCTACAGGTCAAATTGAAACCTAATGATAATGATGTTGTTTTGTCGGTTCAAGATTTTCATAAAAGTAATGTCATGTTTTCGGAACAGGGAATGCATTCAGCCGAGGATACCTCAACTAGCTGTAATAGGATACTCTGAAAGTGTTGCAAATTTGTATACCTCGGAGATACGATGCCGATGGCTAGCTGAACTTCTTGACGACACATTCAAGCTACCAAGCATTGAAGAGATGGAAAAGGATGTGAGAAAATGGGATGACTACTTGAAACAGTACTCGGGTGGATACTATCGAAGAAAGTGTATTGCTGCACTCCATGTATGGTACAATGATCAACTGTGCAAAGACATGGGGTGGAACCCAAGGCGGAAAAAGGGACTGTTTGCTGAATTCTTTGAACCTTATGGTCCCTTGGATTATGTCCCTTGAATCTTCCTTCTTTTAACCCAATATATGGATGAATCCAAATAAAAACAGTACCTTTCCATTTCCATTTATGTACGTAGCGTATGGGAGACACGCCGATGGTGTTGGTTCGGTACTTGATCAACTTTTCTACAATAACCCATCTCTCAATTATGATTTATGAACTACATGATATCTTCAAGTGGAATACGTAATTAAAAGTAATAGGAAAGTTCAACATCATGCGATAGTGTGATGATGAAAGCGTTTATTATCTTAAAGATGATTTAAGTTTGGTTGATCGTTTCAATTTTGAATTTTATCATTTAATTTTGAAGAAATTAATTAAAAAATTAAATTATTTGATAAAAAGATTGATAATCCTATAAAAACATGTTCTTCTTGCTATTTATCTTTTTTACTATAATATGTTTTATTAATTTTTTCGTATCAACATTTCAAAAAAAAATTGTGTCAATATATATTTGTATGTAAAGTTTCTAATGACACATAGGTTGCGGATAATATTTAATTATTTTTTAATAATATTCTTTTAATCATAGTAATTAGCGTAAAATATTTTTTTATTTAAATTACAGATTACAATTAACATATATTAACTTAACAATTCAAATATTATAATAAAAAATTTTCAAATAATAATTAAAACATTTTTAAAATATTCAATATACAATATAGTTTTATTTCAGGTAAGAATACAAAGTAGCGTTTTTGAAAATAATAACTAATTAACATAATTAACTCTAATATTAATTAAGTGATAATTAATATTCTTAAAATTCTATTCAATAACTTTATTTTACATAAATTAAATTAGAAAAATATTTATTTTTATCAAAACTTTTTTAACTAATATGATAAATTATAATTGTAATTATCACAAAATTTTTCTTATATTTTATGCTTAAGCTATATTCAATTAATAATTTTATTTTAAAATTAGCACAAACGTTTTAATTAATATTTTAAATTTAAATTCTAATTATTTTTTAAATGAATAGTCACTACAGGAAAACAGTTTTTTAGCGGCGCTTTTTTAGGTCTATAGCGGCGCTTTCTAAATCGCCGTAAAAAATGCCGCTAAAGATAACGCCGCAAAAAATAGCGGCGTTTATGCGAAAAAGCGCCGCTAAAGAACATGACCTTTAGCGGCGCTTACCCATAAGCGCCGTTGAAGGCCATGTTCTTTAGCGGCGCTTTCTCCACAAGCGCCGCTGAAGGCCATGTTCTTTAGCGGCGCAGGATTAACAAGCGTCGCTGAAGGCCATGTTCTTTAGCGGCGCTTTCTCCAGAAGCGCCGCTGAAGGCCATGTTCTTCAGCGGCGCTTCATCCAAAAGCGCCGTTGAAGGCCATGTCCTTCAGCGGCGTTTTTTCCACAAGCGCCGCTGAAGGCCATGTCCTTTAGCGGCGCTTTCTCCAGAAGCGCCGCTGAAGGCCATGTTCTTTAGCGGCGCTTTTTCCACAAGCGCCGCTAATATAACAGTTTTTGACAGCCCTTTTTAATTCACATAGAACCCGAATTTCAGCATTTTTCCTGTAAATATAAAATCCAACCAATGCAAATCCAACCAATAACTTCAAATCTTAAAGGTAAATGATAAATGATAGAAATATACATATGATTTAAATTAATAAATCAATGAAAAATAAATTTCAAATGTAGTATATTCTTTTCAAATAAAAAAACAAAAGTCTAAGAGGACGGATTCTGCTGAAACATTTTCATCATATTTTGAAGCTGCAGCTGCAATTCGTCATACTTTCTTGTAGCCTCTGCTTCCTTCGCTTGCCTCGCTGCTGCCTCCGCTTGCCTCGCTGTTGCCTCCACTTTAAGTTGTATGTGGAGTTCTTCATATTTTTTTTGAGACTCTGCTTCCCTCACTGTAACCTCCTCTTTAAGTTTTAGATGGAGTTCATCATATTTTTTTTGAGCCTCTGCTTCTCTCGTTGCAGCCTCCTCTTTAAGTTGAGCAATTTGCTCAACTATGCTCGCTTGTACCTGAGCCAATTGATCTTTTAACCTCTGAACTTCAGCTTGATCTTGACTCCTCGAAGGCATGTATCTCTGCGAGTTGGATCCAAAATATCGGGATGGGCTAACAAAAGATCCTTGAAATCGAACCCGACCATACTTTTCAGGACTCAAAACTTCAGTAATAACTCGGTTATCAATGTCCTCTAGATTAACCGAACTATCACTTGAAGCCATCGCTTCATACTCCACCTTCTTATCTTTTAATTTATCCTAATAAGTCAATCAAAAAGTTAAAAACGAAATATATAATCAAACAAATGCAACATAACTTGACATTATTTGTATTATAAACGACAAATTAAACTATTATAATTAAATATGATAAATATTTAAAATAATTCAAATTTTATTAAGTTAATATACCATAATTTCTGCAGCTTCAGAAGTCATAGGAGATCCATCTTTTTTTCTATGTGTAATGTCAAAAAGCTGAAGTCGTTCAATTTTTTGACCTGACAATTGTTCCTACATTATAGTAGGAAAAATATTAATTAGTAAAAAGTAATTAATATTTGACACAATAAATAAACTCAAAATACCTCATCAGCAGCTACACAAGCAAAACTTTTCGATCCAGCTGTGTGCGTGAATTTTTGTTTTTGCCTACTTGTATTTCCAACACGCTCACGATCCTACATTAATTATTATTATGTATATAATAAATACTATAAACCGAAATAATTATAAGCGTTTTGTAGTACATAATACCTCTCCTTTCTTTGAGCTCCAAAATCTAACTTGTTCTTCCCATTGGTACCTCAGCATTCCCGGCGGAACATTTTTCAATTTATCTTCGAGACTCATATTATTCTTAAAATAATTTTTCTTTATAGAACTTTTATGGTCTCTCCATTTCTTTCCTAATGATTTCTTTATATAATTGTCTGAGAGCTCTAAAACAAATCTTTCCTGCAAATAACACAAGTTTAGAAAGTAAATATAAATTAAAATAAATCAAAGTATTATAAATTATATTCACTTTATTACCTTAACATTATCGAGAGCTTGATTTTTATTACTATCAGGCATATGATGCCATGACTCGTAGTTGATTGGCAACAAACTGCCATTTCGTGCTACTATGCCCAAGTATCCTCCCAGAAGTCGAGCTTCTGATCCAACAGGCTGACCATGACTATTTGCAGATACTTTGACACGCTCCTCAGGATTTAGGCTGTATAAATCCTTTAATACGGTACGTCCTCGAGTTCTGCGCCCCTCAGAATATTCAACTAAAAAAATTGTATATGTTAATATTAGAATTTGAAACGAAAATAAAAAAAGAAAAGTAAACATGCATGAAAATTATACCTAACATACCTTCAATTTCTACAGTTTCTGGAACATTCGAAGATCCAATGCTAGTCTGTTGTTCACTATTTGTTCCTTCCGAATTTGGAGAATTTTGGATAATACTTAGCTCTCGAAATTTTCTTCTAGGCATATTATCTGCAATACGCATAAAATAGTTAGAATATTAGTAACTAATTACAACAATAATAGTAATGGATATATTTAACAAGATCAAGATTTAAATTATAATATACATATTATTAAAAAAACGTAAAATCTTACTACATTATGATTCGTAAATATCTTCATCCACATCCTGGCGAACCCATTGAGATTGTGTACTAGTACTAGGAATAGTTTCATTTAAGTCTTGTTCTGGAAAAGGCAAAGTTTCTGATCTTTCGTCCATGTCATCTCTACTCCCACTGCCCATGTCAAACAAGTCTCTAGGGGTGTTACGAAGTACAACGTACCAACCCTCATCAGTTGGATCTCTTGAGTAAAAAACTTGTTTGACTTGAGAAGAAAATACATACGGCTCGTCCATCAATTGTTGCCCAGTGTGAATTAATCGAGAGAAGTTCACCATTGTAAAACCAAATTGATCTTTTCTAATTCCTCGAGCAGTATTAACATCAGCCCAATCACATCGAAATAAAACAACCTTCCATTTTCCATAGTAATCCAACTCAATAATGTCCGAAAGAAGTCCGTAATACTCCACATTTCCTTCAATAGGATTATTGTCCTTAGCACTAGCATAGCTTGTAATTGAAGAATTAACAACTATTCCAGAATTTTGAGTTCTCCTTAATCTTTCGCAAGATTTTGTATGAAACCTGAATCCATTAATCAAGAAGGCATTATATCTTTTTACTACTCTATTAGGACCTTGGGAAAGCCATTTTAACTTCTTCACTGACGTCCTTCCCACTCCAAACCTATCGAATTGAAAGTAAATTGATTAATTATAATGTTATACGAAAACATTATTATTTATCATTGAAAGCTTCAGTTGCATACCATCTGCCCTAACCATTCATGAAAAGATTCTGTGAATAACTTATGAATCTCTCGATGTTGTAATCTTCGGGAGCGTGAACGAGATCTCAAGAGTTGTTTATACTCACTATGTTAAAAAGTTAATAAATTAGTTAGCAAAAAAAATAAACAGATGAAAAGGATGAATATTTATGAAATTCTAAAACTTACTTGCGTAATGGTTCAATTGAATCGTGGTGAAAAAGAACATATCGATGTGCTTGTACCCAAGATATATCATCTAAGTGTGCGATTTCAACTTTCCCGATTGGTTGTCCACAAGTTTGAAATAGATAAGTTTCAGCTAAGCTGTGATCATTATTGAGCCCAACATTTCTACTTGGTCTATTCAATCTTGTTTCAACATCTTCTAAATATCTAGAGCAGAAAGTCATACACTCCTCAGCTAAGTAACCTTCAGCAATTGATCCTTCTGGATAACGCTTATTACGACAATAAGACTTCAATTTGCATAGAAACCTAAACACAATATCCAACATTATCAAAAAGTGTAACTAAAGATATATTAATCAATGAATGAAAGCTTTGCAAATTAATTAGTACCTCTCTATAGGATACATCCACCGATAGAAAACCGGTCCACCAACTTTTGCTTCATGAGGGAGATGGATTAACAAGTGCACCATAATAGTGAAGAATGAAGGTGGAAAGATCTTCTCCAAGTTGCATAACGTCAAGGTGACTCGATCTTGTACTTTCTCAAGTTCTTCAACATCCAAAACTTTGCCACAAATAACTTTCATTATATTGGACAGTTCAATTATACAAGACGTCACCTTTTTTGACATACAACACCGCAAAGCAACTGGCAGTAAATCTTGCATCAAGATGTGATAATCATGTGATTTTAAGGAATATAGTCTTCGATCTTTAAGACTCACACATCGAGATATATTTGATGCATACGCATCTGGGACCTTCACATCCTTCAACACTGTGCAGAACAATTCTTTTTCTTTCTTCGACATTGTAAAAATAGAAGGCGGCAACCGACATTTTCCATTCGGAAGTAATTGGGGGTGAAGATCATGCCGAATTCCCATATCAACTAGATCAAGTCGACTCTTAAGATTGTCTTTCGATTTTCCATCGACATGGAGAATTGTCCCGATTATGTTCTCGCAAACATTCTTTTCAATATGCATGACATAAAGATTGTGTCTCAAAATATGATGCTCCCAATAAGGCAAATAAAAAAAAATACTTCTTTTTTTCCACAACTCCGCCTCATTAGGATCATCCTCTTCATCAGATTCATCATCACTCTCCCGATCGACATCGCCAACATATGCCTCCCTCGGCCTTCTGTTTCTTTGCGTGTTGGATGGTTGATTCATCTTCCCATAACTGAAATCTACATCTTTCAACATGAATAAGATTTCAGATCCAATGGTCTGCTCAGGAGCTTCTCTCAACTCTTCAGTACCATCAAATTGAGTTCTTTGAAATCTAAATCTATGATTTCTATCTAACCACCGACGATGCCCCATATAAGAGAACTTCTTCCCATTATATAACCACTTTGAACATGTTTACGCTGCACAACAAGGACAAGCGTAACGTCCTTTGGTACTCCAACCAGATAAATTGGCATAAGCTGGGAAGTCATTAATAGTCCACAACAGAGCTGCACGTAAATAAAAATTCTCCTTTTTGGAAACATCATATGTTTCAACACCGACCCACAACTGTTTCAACTCTTCAATAAGTGGCTGCATATAAATATCAATATCATTCCCGGGACCTTTCTCTCCAGGGATAATCATAGATAAGATAAAAGAAGATTGCTTCATGCAAATCCACGGAGGCAAATTGTAAGGAACAAGCACTACAGGCCAAGTACTGTACGAAGTACTCATGAGTTTAAATGGATTAAATCCATCAGATGCTAGCCCAAGCCTCAAATTCCGAGGATCACTTGCAAAACTTGGAAATTTATTATCAAATGATTTCCAAGCTAAAGAATCCGCGGGATGCCTTAATAATCCATCATCGGTTCGTTCATCATGATGCCACCTCATAGACTCGACCGTCTTTGACGACATGAAAAGCCTTTGAAGCCTTGGTATTAGTGGAAAATATCGTAGAATCTTCACTGGCTTCTTTCTTGGCTGTGCCTCACCTTGATCCTCATTCACATTTTCTGCATTCTTATTCATCCAACGAGATGTACCGCAAACATGACAAGACTGTTGGCTTCTCCGATCACCCCAATACAACATGCAGTCATTTGGGCAACTATGAATTTTTTCATACCCAAGGCCTAAATCCTTTATCAGTTTCTTCATATCTTTGCATGAATGAGGGATTTTTACAAACGAAAATATCTCTGCCAAAAGCTCTAACAACAGCGTAAAAGAGTTTCCGGTCCACCCTCCCAAACATTTTAAGTGAAAAAGACGAATGCAAAAAGACAATTTTGAGAATTTTGATCCCTCATAGAGTTCTTCATTCATTTCATTAAGTAACTTGTAGAACTTCGCCGCTTCTCCATTTGGCTCTTCATTAGGTGCACTTGTTCCCGTTTCGTTAAAAGCATTATCACCAATATCACAATCATCGGATGCAATAAATTCAGATGGAAATGATTGCAAACCATGATTGTGCATATTAAATGCATCCCGCAACATACCTTCCATGTCATCTTCTCTAGCATACTGATGATCAGCATAATGAGGATAACGTGGATTAATTGTTGAAGAGGTTCTACTAGGTGTACACTCTCCATGAAAAATCTATTTTTTATACCCCCGAATAAAGCCATCAACAACTAGATGTTCGTAGACAACTTCACGAATATGCCAATTGATGTTGCCACATTTCTTACACGGGCAAAGAATCATATTCTCTTCGCTTGCATTTTGAAATGCAAAATTTAGAAAAGTTTGCACTCCATTCCGATAGTCGTTGCTTACCCTTGACAATTGCATCCAACTCTTATCCATTTCGTAGTTCTTGAAGTCTAAAGTTGAGAATAAATTATGGTTACTTTAATATAATTAAATAATTAGTTACTTTAATATAATTAAATAATTAGTTACTTTAATATAAATAAATTATGATTAAATCTTTTAACTTAATATAATCATTTACTTTAATATAATTAAATAATTAAATCTTTTAACTTAAATATTTAACTAATCGATAATGTTTATAATTAAATACATAATTAAACATGATTAAATAATTTAATATAATCATTTAGTTTAATATAATTAAATAATTATATCTTTTAAATTAATATACTTATTTACTTTAATATAATTAAATAATTAAATATTTAATTTAATATAATTATTTACTTTAGTATAATTAAATGATTAAATCTTTTAACTTAATATAATCATTTACTTTAATATAATTAAATAATTAAATCTTTTAACTTAAATATTTAACTAATCGATAGTGTTTATAATTAAATACATAATTAAACATGATTAAATAATTTAATATAATCATTTACTTTAATATAATTAAATAATTATATCTTTTAAATTAATATAATTATTTAATTTAATATAATTATTTACTTTAGTATAATTAAATGATTAAATCTTTTAACTTAATATAATCATTTACTTTAATATAATTAAATAATTAAATCTTTTAACTTAAATATTTAACTAATCGATAGTGTTTATAATTAAATACATAATTAAACATGATTAAATAATTTAATATAATCATTTAGTTTAATATAATTAAATAATTATATCTTTTAAATTAATATAATTATTTAATTTAATATAATTATTTACTTTAATATAATTAAATAATTAAATCTTTTAACTTAATATAATCATTTACTTTAATATAATTAAATAATTAAATCTTTTAACTTAATATAATCATTTACTTTAATATAATTAAATAATTAAATCTTTTAACTTAATATAATTAAATAATTAAATCTTTTAACTTAATATAATCATTTACTTTAATATAATTAAATAATTAAATCTTTTAACTTAAATATAATTAAATAATTAAATCTTTTAACTTAATATAATCATTTACTTTAATATAATTAAATAATTAAATCTTTTACCTTAAATATTTAATTAATCGATAGTGTTTATAATTAAATACATAATTAAACATGATTAAATAATTTAATATAATTATTTAGTTTAATATAATTAAATAATTATAATCAAGCTGATATAATCAAACTGCATACCAAATGGTGTATTATATAATTAAATAATTAAACTAGAATTTATTTCGCACACTGCATGTTGAGTCTTAAACATTAACTCCATCAATAAATTAAGAAAAATATCATAAGAGTGCCATTTATCTTTTAGATTACTATGCAAAGAATATGTCACTCCGTTAACTAATCTAGCTTTGTGAACTTTAGAAGCATAGATACTTTCGCAAGTTGGATAGTTCGGATATGTTTGAATTGAAAATTTATAGAGAATTGCTTTGGTGAAAGACTTTAAATTAATTGAATCACAAATCAGTACCCACCCACCCTATAAAAAGGCAAGGAAAACCAAATGGTGGTGATCAACTCGAGGGTGACTATTACAGTTCCTTTAGCTTTACTATACATTTTTAACCTTTCTATATAAGTGCATTTTCCATTGCTTTGATGTAAAACTTTTAAGATATCTTTGCCTTATGTATCTGCTTCTCAGGTTGGTGTTGTCTTCTGGTTTGTTTCTTTCATTGGTAGTTTCTTTAGCTTCCTCACCGTGGTCTATATCGGTGAGCTTTATTAGATCCTATTCATTTCTATAACAGTGATGAGTCCTTTAATTTTATTCATACATGCTTATTTCACTCGGTATGTTCTGCAGGAGTTATTCTTAGTCTATCAGTTCCCGTGTTATATGATAAGTATCAACACCACATTGATGAAAAGCTTTCTGTAACAAACAAAATCATACAGATGCGGTACAGGAAAATCGATGAAACAGTATTAAGGAAGCTTCCATTGCCCTCTAAGAAAGAAAAGAAGATGCAATAGGTAAGTTTGTTTTTCAGTGTCTTCTGATTATACCACTTTAGAGTTTAGCCTACATGACTAAGATGCAAGCCTATTCTACATTGTTTGGGTTGCATTAATTTGAGTTAGGCAATCAATTAACCTGTGTTGCAAGGAATTGCTTTTACCTCATAAATACATATTTATGCAACCAATAAATGTGTATTCAACAACCAATGTTCCTGAAGAAGTTACTTGATGGCCAAATCAGAGAATTATCCCTAGTTTATTAAGAATGTAATGATTCTTTGATGTTCATCATTCAAGCATGGTATGCTATCTAGATTATTTACTCTATTACAATTTAAGATTATATTTTGTTGTAGCATTTGGGACTCATGACTTGCCTTGATATCTTCCTCCTGCTATAAATTTTGTTTTTATGGAATGAGTATGAACATGATTAAGCAAAGAGATTCTATTCTATTTTCAATACAAGAATCTGCTTTGTTCTGAACTATGTTCAGGAAAACAAGTCATTTTCCAAATATCATGTGTTCCATACAAGTTTTTAGTTGTAGAATATCATTATTCTAATCTTAAAGAATTTATAAATGTTATCTATGGGTTTGGGATGTGATCCCTATATGATAAAAGCTGTAATGTCACCTTGAGCAAACTTAGCCGAAAAATAGTTTAGCCATTTGGAAAAAAAACCTATCCAAGAGAGCTTTGATTAAACCATTTAACCAGATCTACTTTTGAGGCTAGTTGGGATGAGATTATAAAATTAATGTGACCAAAACATTTAACCAGGAGTCGTTTTGTAGGTAAATTGGTAAGTTATGAATGGTTTTTTCAGTCTAATGATCGGATGTTGCTTCTGTGATCTACATGCTGTGTGCACTGAGTGAGAATCATGTACTTCCATTGATTCAACATTGAATAAATATAATTAGTTGAGAACAAAATGTGAAATTGTTGAAGCCAGACCGTCTTGTTTGGATTCAGTTGTTGGTCCCTGAAGCATCTACACTTATTTTATGCAGGCTATTCAGGTGAAACGTGGACAGGGGCTTAGAATTTGGTTTTCAAGATGTGAAGCTATTGATTCAACTATTTGGGTTAGCAAATCATTGGGAGCAGGGATAACCTTGATTAATTTTTTTTACTTTCAGGAGAAGATTAAACCATATATTGTTTTTCCCCTTATGGGGATCTCTATATTCTTGATTAAGTCTTTGGCCTGCAGTTTATGCATTTATGATTTTCTTTCTATATGAGCTTTTTATCATCCCTGTCTGAAAGGAGATGTAGAGTACTAGTGTGGTGCTTTTTTTTTTTTACTAGGGAGAGCTATTTATGTAATAGACATATACAGGAATCTGTATCATTCTAAATTCCAAAGTTTGTCATTTTTGTATTGCATGATAAACCCCTGCGTTTAGGTGAATTTCCAGGGCTTGGTATATTCCAAACAAACCTTGGAAATCAGATCAAAGACAAGCTGGTTTTGATATATTCTAAGGCATTCGTTAACCAAGCATACCATTTACTCTTGTCCTCAATGATCATAACATTTTCATTACTATACATTTTTGAGTAATCCTATAAACAAATTAAATCATAGCAGTAAGAGCAGAACAAGGGTTTAAAATTCAATCAACTATAGCAGTAAGAGCAGAACAACGGTTTAAAATTTTCCAATCCTAACATTCATAAAAGTGAAATTAAACCAGCATAGATGTAACGAAGCTTTGGTTAATTACCTAAAACTAAAGGCGTCATGCAAACTATAGTATTATGCATTAAAGAGAAATCAATGTAAAACAAGTGGTCTCCAATCAGTATATATATTTAATAAAAACACACAAAATTAAGTAGTAATTCTAAAGAACACAAATAAAAATCAATACCCATAAAAATTAACCCTAAACCCAAAAAATCCAAGGAGGTTGAAGCCTAAATCGAAGAATACCTTAGTGAATCTGAAAGAGGGAGGCAGAACGGTAAGATCGAAAGGAGAATGAACGGGGAGACTAGAAAGAATCTGAGCGATGAGAACTGAGGTGAACGAGTCGCGGGTGCCGGTGCCGGTGCCGGTGCCGGTGCCAGTGCCACCGCTTACTTTGACAGTGAGAACGGACTAGAAAGATTAACCGAACAACTGATCGTGGTGGTTTTAGGGGAAGGGATTTTCGAATAGCAATTTTTAGTAGATAATAATTTGGGTTTAGTTATAGATATTTTAATATATAGATTAATTTGGGTTGGGTTAATTTATTGGGTTAGGTTTAATTGAGTTATTGGTATAAAACCCATTTCATTTTATTGGAATTTGGGTTTCTATTACTGGGCTTAATTTCTTAATAATTATATATATCAACTATCAATACCATTTTTTCGATCGAATTTCGGTTTAATCGGTATGGATATTGTTGTCAATATAGGAGGACGTGGGTGCACTGAAGTGCATTATTTTCTATTTATGGGTTGGGAAGAGGTTATATATAATTATAGATATTATATCAAAAAAACAAATATAATCAAAATTTATAATAAAATTGTTAAAAAAAATCGAAATCATTTTAACGACATGTAACTTATTTGAATTGGTTGATTAAATTGCAAATAATAAACATATTAATTTTTAATTTTTATAATTTATATCTTTCCCAAAAAAAAATTAAAATTATTACAAGTTTAAAGGAAAAGGGAAAAAAAAGAACATATAGGCATGGGCTAAGAGCTTGTGCAAAGCCCTTAGACCTAGTTTTCCATCAAAGCTTCTCCAATGGGCTCCAATACTTTATCACATTTTATATTCTTATTAAAAAAATGAAATAAATATTATAAAGTTTAATTAAATATTATGTTTAATTTTTTTTAAAAATTATTAATGATATTTTATTAAATTAAAATAATGTTTAATAAACATAATTAAATTATATAATTTACTAAAGATATGAGGTAAATTTTAAATAATTCTATTACTAATATATTATAATTTTTTAATTTAAATTTATTTTTTATAACATTCGAAATTTTAACAAACAAACACACGCAATAATTTATCCCTTTTTGAGATGAAGCATTACTAAAAATCTATGTTATATTTGGTCTATATGGCTATATGTAATCTTTAAACAAAATCCCTATCCCTAGTTGCTGCTGGGCAATCCGTGCATGGAACATGTGCACGTGTGGGTATATAAACAGGCCATGATATATACACGTGCTTTTTTCTTTTTTTCATTCGTGATGGTGTGCTCGGCTAGCTTTTCCTTTTCAAAACCCTTCCTGGATCAACTTAATTCAAATGATCCAGCAAAGGTCCAAAGTTTGAGCTTGACGATGATGACAGGTTAGGGATGATAATGGAATAGGGCAAGACCGAACCCACATATAATGTTAATATATGATATAATCTAAGAATGGCTGAAAATCCAAAGTATAACCAAAAGCAGGTGATAGAAATCTCAAGTGTTTGATATATTAGGTCTAGGAAGGTCCTACACATAAGTATAAATATATTGGAAAGAGGATATTGTTCATCATTGGGGTCTCGGATTCGAGTGCCTGTGTGTGCATTGTCAAAGGATAATAAAGTATGAGTAGATACTACCATAAGTAATCACACCACTATAAATTTAATTTAATTTTGAGATATATAAAATTTAAATAAATTAGCGGTGCTTATGGGAAAGCGCCGCTAATTGACACCTTTAGCGACGCTTATTTATAAAAGCGCCGCTAATAACCTGACCTTTAGCGGCGCTTTATATATAAGCGCCGCTAATGACCCGAACTTTAGCGGCACTTGAGGAAAAGCGCCGCTAATGACCCGACCTTTTAGCCGCTAAATGACCCTACCTTTAGCGGCGCTTGAGGGAAAGCGTCGCTAATGACCCGACCCTTTCGTGGCGCTTCAGGGAAAGCGCCGCTAATGATCATACCTTTAGCGGCGCTTGAGTTAAAGCGCCGCTAATTACCTGGCCTTTAGCGGCGCTTGAGGGAAAGCGCCGCTAATTACCCTACCTTTAGCGGCGTATTAGAGGAAGCGCCGCTAATGACTTGAACTTTAGCGGCGCTTGCGATAAAGCGCCGCTAATGACCCCACCTTTAGCGGCGCTTGTGGGTAAAGCGCCGCTAATGACCCCACCTTTAGCGGCGCTTTTGTTAAGCGCCGCTAATGCTTTACCTTTTGCGGCGCATTAAGAAAAGCGCCGCTAATGCTTTACCTTTTGCGGCGCTTTGTTTCCAAACGCCGCGAAAAGTGCCGCTAATGACCTGTTTTGCTGTGGTGAGTGATCATAATTTCTATTTTATTTCAATTTTTAACTAATAATTTTAAATTAAATATTATAATTATTTTTAAATGTGAATTTAATAATATGATGAAAAATAAAGAGTATTATCATCAATTCAAAAGTTTTTTTAAATCCATACTTTTATATCTATTATAGATATATATATTATTTATGGTTTTTAATTCACTTCCTAACTTCAACAATTCCTTTTGAATTTCCTATGTTGTCCGATTTAAATTTGAGTGAGTATTTCCTATATTGATAATGACAATGTACTTTTTTTTTATTCTGTAATCAATTTTAAAAAATTGATATGTATTTTTCTTTTTCAAATTTATATTTTTAATAATTTACTATACTCCTATATTACACTTGTCAACCCTCAACTCTTCTTATGAAATTTAAAATCTTCATTTTGATCAAAAAAAAGAAATTTAAAATCTTCATTAACAGTGTACCAAATATTTTCACTTTAAAGTTTATATGAATATATATATATATGCTTATGTCAAAGGAATACACTTATTCAAATACAAAACAAAACAAAAACAAGAGATTCCTAGATTAAAGACAAGTAAAATGTCGAGGTAGTTTTAAGAGAAATCTTCAAAATGTCATACATCGAGTAATCGATTGGACCTCAACAATATCAAGTTATTATCCCTAGATGGGGTTTTGTCTCTTTTATTTTGTCAAGAACTAACATGCCGTGAGCACATGCTCGATAGGCTTGGTTCAAAGAGCCGTGAGCACTTTGGTTTGTAGCTATGCAAAACTTAAAAGAGAAGTGTCAATATAGAGAATGAGAAAAATTATGAAGTTACTTGAGTGAAGGGAGACTTGAACCACCAACCTGAGGCAAGTGAGGTAATATTTGCATAATTATATCATGCCCTATACTAATACTTATAGTGTGGGTCTTGCAGGTCTACCAATTGAGACGCTCTTGACTTTGTGAGCCAGGCCCCCTAAGTAGCCACTCACAACATATTAGCTCTAGGCAAAGAACAAGAGACAAAAACCCCCATTATGGGATAATAACTTGAAATTGTTGGGAGTTCAGTCGACTACCCAATGAATGACACGAAAACGTATCCCAAAATAATTAGCCGCTTCAACATAAAGAAAAAATATTAGCTAATAACAATCACAATGTACCAATTTTTTTCATCGCTTACAAAACAATTAGGGTAAACTACACCCAAGGTCACTAAAATTATTAGTAAGTTTACGTTTTAATCACTCAACTTTAAAATGTTACAAAACAGTCATTGAGCTATTCGAAAATTTTCATTTAAGTCACTGAACTATATGAAAGTTTTTATTTAAGTTACTGGGTTATTAAGGTTTTTTTAGATCTAACTAGTGAGCTCCAAGCAACGATTCGAGATCAGTTCAGTAGATCAGTATTTATTGACAAGTAGAAAAATATATCTTAAATCCAAATTGATTTGATGGTCAGTGTCAAAGATTGAAAAATACAATTGTTTGGATTTTGATTTATATATTCATAACGTTCAAAATTGTTTCATGAAAATACAACTAAATTATAGAAGTGAATGGGATTGAGATCTTTCAATTGGTGCAGGCGGTGCGAACATAAAAAATTATACAACACTGATTTTAACATCCTAATAACTTAAATGAAAACTTTTAAATAATTTAATGATCATTTTATAATTTTTTAAAATTAAATGACCAAATATAATCTTACTAATAATTTAATAACTTTAGATGTAGTTTACCCACATAATTAATGCAAACTTTGTTCCATCAATTCCCAGGAAAACTATTTGGAAAAGAAAATTGAAGAAGGCAAATGAGGACAGCAGCAAAGGTAGAAAAAGTGACTTTTTTGGGGGGGGGGGGTAAAGGTTCAACGAATACACTTAGGACACGTTTGGTTCGCTATAATGGAATAGAGGTGTAATGGAATAGGGCTGTAATGGAATAGGACTGTAATCAATAATTCAATTGTTTGGTTGATTGGAATGGAATAGAGGTGTAATAATATTTTTGTATTTAGTTGAATGGAATGATGCTGTAATAGCATAAGAAAAAAATGCTTAAATGACTAAAGTACCCTTAACAGAATTTTTTTAGTTAGATGATTATTGTTATTAAATTTTAATGATTATTATTAAATATAATTTAATAAAAATATTAATTAATTTAATTATATTTTAACATAATTATTATTAAATACAATTTAATAAAATAATATATAATTTAATAATATTTTTAATATAATTATTATTAAAATATGAATTAGTAAAAATTATAATATATAATATTAGAAAATAATATATAACCTATTTTTTTTAGTTTTAAATTATGATGCATATATAATATGCTTAAATATCATTAACAAAATAAATAATTTAATTATCTTCTAAAATAAAAAATAAAAGATTAGAAATATAAATAGCTTGATAATTATATTTTACATTCAAACATAATCTACACATCATAATCTATATGTTAAATTTTATAACATCAAAAAGTTACAACAGTCTGCGATATTCTATTAATGGCATCTTACGATCCAAATATTACATATACAAAAAGTTAACAAAATAACACCAACACAATCATGATTTTTAAGGGTCAGAAAGAAATCTTCTGACCCATTCCAATTGCACAGAAGAAGGTAGACTAAAGAAAACGATCATTTGCGTTGGATTGTCTGGGATTTTGCTCAACGCACAATATCGTTCATCCTCAGTTAATCCTTCTACTTCGCATAAAGCCGGATATAATTTTTGAGCACTTTCTTGAATGATCATTTCTGACTTTTGTTGAATTAGCACTTCGGAGGCAATGCTTCTACTTATTTCAGGGCCAACAGTCTGTATATTTTTCCCTAATAATGTGGTAGCCTCAAGAAATGAAGAAGAAGAAATTTGTTCACTTGCATCAGAAATCTTTTTTTTCTTCTTTGAAAACCTGGAATCATCTTTATTTCTAGATTGTTGCGGTTGTGTACCTAAGAGATCCATCTTATCTAAAGAAACATCAGCTTCACACTCATGGTAATTGTTTCTTTCTTCATGAGTATTTGTAGTAGCTACATCTTCAGCATCTATTTCTTCAATAATATCAGCGGCTGTTTGAGCATCTTTACCAGTGGCACGATCTTTAGCCTAGATGGCAGTAAGTTGGTCATAATAAGGGAAACTACGATGTCTGAATTGACCGGTTTCTTTATGACTCTATAAAAAAGGAGAAATTCATATTAGATATAAGTTAGGTCAAAACAAGATAATAAAGACATGAAATAATTCTTACACTTATATACGAGTTCCACACAGCATCTTCGACAATAACAAGCTGTCTATGCTCATCCCAACCAAAGCCGCTATTGTCTTTTCCACTGAGCATGTCATAAACGATTGCCCAATCCCTTTTCAATGTCCTAATCCTCGATTCAAGATTAGGTTTAGCCTTCAATTTTGCATGAGGTAAAACTTTTTCTAACATCTTTTTTAGCTCATTTAAATAACCAACCTTGAACCCCGTATCTGAGTTAAAGGTTCCGACATTGTGCAAGTCAACCATACAAGCAACCAACGCAGCATCTTCTTTTGGAACACATTTCCTTTTAGTTCCTCGAGAATTTTGAGAAGAAGCAGTTGATTGTGAAAAGCCTGACATAACTATCTTAAGAGAAAAACACAAATTAAAAGTAGGCTTGATATCATGAATGAGAAGGTCAACACTTTATAAAATTATAACACATGACGAATCAAAAGAAAATAGATTAAATTTGTAATCCAACAAGTCTAGTACAATACATAAAGACAATTCAAACACCACCAAAGTTTCATAAACTAGATACATTAAATAACATAAGGAAATTACCTTCTACTGTGTTTTAATAAACCTAACTAATTTCTAGATGTTTGCCATTCATAGAACATTTGATTGGCTAGTTCCATTCTCCAAGTAGCCCATGCATCCGATGGATGAATGTTTACAATATTCGATTCATCCTCATCTATCAAATTACTAGATAATTGCTCTTCCAACTCCGCTTCAATAGGATCAAGACTCATATAGGTTCGAATAAAATTATGGAGCAAACAACATGAAATAATGATTCTATTGTGCACTCTCACAGGATAGAATGATGGACTCCTAAGTATTCCCCATCTAAGTCTTAATAACCCAAAGCATCTTTCAATAACATTGCGTGCTAAAGCATGTTTCATATTGAAAAATTCTTCTGGAGTACTTGGTTGGTAACCTTGACGCCACTCATTCAAATGATATCTTTGTCCTCTAAAAGGCGCAAGAAATCCTTCACAGTTTGTATAACCAGCATCAACTAGATAATAAAAAGAAAAAAAACTAATTATCATGGTTAATTTTTCGAAAAAAGTATAACCTTAAAAATTAATTCAGATTCCTCTAATTCTGTACTTTACCATAAGGAACCTTCAGTCCATGTCTCCTACTAATAGCATCTCGAAGAACCCGTCCATCAGCAACAGAACCTTCCCAATCGGGAAGAACATAAACAAAATGCATATTAGGTGTACAAACACTTAACATATTTGTTGCTATGTCACCCTTTCACGTTCAATATCTAGGTTTATCAACTGTTAGAACCCTGATCTTGATGTGGGTTCCATCTAAAGCACCTAAGCAATTCTACACGAAATGTATAAAACCTCGAGTTAGGATACTATATTTAAATCTAAATCAACTAAATGATGTACGAGCTATATTGAAACTCACTCTAATACCTTGAACCATTTCCACCTTGGGTCTGTAGAATTAGTCATAATTGGTTCTGCCTTTTTAAATAGCACATCTTGTAAGCGTATGACAGCATATAAAACATTGTGAAATGATCTGCTAATGGTTTCCCCAGACCTATTAAAGTGATGCTTAATAACTCGATTTTTAAGGTGATGAGAAATAATATGTAAAAACATTGCCACTTGCTCATCAACAAGCATGTTCCTTGACGACTTCAATTCTCCTAAAGTTTGTAACATCTCACATAGTTTAAAAAAAGTAATTCTATTCATCGTAACTTGTTCAATACAAGTCTCATCACTAGCATATACAAGTTGTCGAAACCACTTCGAAAGCGAAGTAGAGTTTCGAAAAAATTTATTTTAGAATTTGGAAAATAAGGAGTAAAAAGGGAGTCGCCACCAATCTTTTATTAAGGTGCGATTGGATCACCACAAAACGTTTAAAACGTTAAAACGTCGGTCTACGAAATCCAAAAAATAGGTTCGGGAGTCGGTTACGCACGAGGAAGGATTAGCACCCTCGTACGCCCAGAATTGGTACCACATGATTATTTTCGGGATTTAATTTGTGAACCTTAAAAAACTCGAATAAAGTTTAAAATACGATCCTCGAATGCATGAGTCATTTTAAAAGAAATTAAATTTTCGTTTGGAAGTCTCGCTATTTCAATATGATCGAGGAAGAAAAATTACATCCAGTAAGTTAGGACATAATATTTCGAGATCCAAAAAATAAAGAGCTTTCCTTTGTAAAACTTTTTAATTTTGAAAAAAGGGATATTTGATTATTTCGATTTAACGAAGGATTGCACCTAGTGAGTTAAGGAGCAAATTTTCGGAATCGAAGATAAGAAATATCGCCTTGGTTAAAGGTATTCGATTATTTCGGTTTGAAGAAAAATTACACCTAGTAAGTTAAGGTGCAAGATTTCGAAACGCGAAATTAAAGAATATTGCCTTGATTTTAAAATTTTGTGAAAGCGATTTTTAAACAAATAATGAATGAGCAATTTCATAAATTACACGAAGTGAACATGAATACAAAGTACGGGACATAACAAATAAAATTAAATGTAAATATTATTAAAGAAATGATGCAATCGGGATTAAAACAAGACTTTTCGGATACCTGGGGGTAATATGGTAATTTGGGTTTTTAGGGGTAAAATGGTAATTTTTGTGAAATCGGGGCTAAAAATGGAATTTGGAAAGTTTGGGGAATAAAATGGTAAATTTTGGTAAAAACAAGGTCAGAAATGAAATTTTGGAAAGTTCGGAGGCAAAACGGTAAGTTTTGGTGAAATCGGGGTTAAAAATGGGATTTAAGGAAGTTTGGGGGTAAAATAGTAATTTTTGAAAGTTTCGGGGTCAAAATATAATTTTAGAAAAGTTTTGGGGTCAAAATGTAATTTTAGAAAAGTTTCAGGGTCAAAATGTAATTGTGGAAAAGTTTTAGGGTCAAAATGTAATTTTGGAAAAGTTTTAGGGTTAAAATGTAATTTTGGAAAAGTTTCGAGGTTAAAATATAATTTTGGAAAAGTTTTGGGGTCAAAATATAATTTTGGAAAATTTTTGGGGTTAAAATGTAATTTTGGAAAAGTGTTAGGGTTAAAATATAATTTTAGAAAAGTTTTAGGGTCAATATGTAATTTTGGAAAATGTAGGGACTTACAAAGCAATAAAACATAAAACAGGTGACACGTGGCAGCCCCACAGGCATCCAGAAGTTAATGGACTAAATTGAAAATCTTGAAAAAAAAATTTGGACCACTTTGGTAATTAAATAAAATTTAATTTAAGGACTAAATTAAAATAAATTAAAAATAGAATGGACTGAATACATAAGAAAACCAAATCATGACATGTGGCAACCTCTGGTTCAGTCAAACAGTCAAAGGATTAAATTGAAAACCAATTAAAATTACAGGGCAAAATTGCAAATAATTAAAAAAAGGGCAAAGAGGACTAAATTGAAGCAAATAAAAATGCGGAAGGACTAATTGCACAAATAGACCATTTATCGAAAATGCGCGGATCCTGAGCGGGTCGGGTCGGATCGGGTCGGGCCAAACGGGTCCTATATATATATTATTTCAGATTTTTTTT
Organism: Gossypioides kirkii; assembly: GCA_005610355.1. Taxonomy (NCBI): domain Eukaryota; kingdom Viridiplantae; phylum Streptophyta; class Magnoliopsida; order Malvales; family Malvaceae; genus Gossypioides; species Gossypioides kirkii. The sequence goes on along the minus strand of CP032244.1, from coordinate 32,951,482 downwards.
ATCATTTTTCTCATTTCTTTAAAAATACAACCCCTTTCTCTCCCTTTTCCTCTCAGCCTTCTCCTTCCGGCCATGGCTCCGGCCAACTCCGGCGGCCCCTCGAAGCCGCACGTGGAGGCGCGTCCCCGACGCCTCCGGCCTCGCACCTCAACGCCGATCACATCTCTGTCGCCGAGGGTTACCCACGCGCCTTCGTTGTCACTATGCCGTCCGATCGGAAGGCAAGTCCCTTCGATCCTTTCCTTCCTTCCGTTTTCATTTTTTTCTCTTTGCTTCAAGGCAAAACCCAGATCTGGAAACCCAGATCTGGAGATTTCCAAAACAATTTCCCTTTATTACTATTATTATCTATTTTATTATTATTCTTTAAAAAAACAATTACTTATAATATTTCCTTCGTTCTTTAGGGAACCATCTTTCATTTTCTATTTTGTTTTTTTTTCAGGTCACGACGTCGGAGGGTGTAACCGGCGACCGCAGAAGATGGTGGCGCAAATCCGACGATAGGGCGGTGATCTCAGCAAAGACAGATAAGCTTTGTCATTTTCTATTCTTCTTTATTAATAATAGATATTATTATTAAAATATTTAATATTATATTATTACTAATTACAGTTATTACTAATTATTATTAACAATAAGTATAAATAAGTCTTATTAAAGCCATTTATTCTTAATAATAAAATAGTTATTATTATTGAAAACTGTTATTATAATTACTGATATTATGAATAACATTAATATTAGTAATGCTCATTAATACAGTAGGAAGAAAACGAATGGCAACAGGGGCAGTAAATAGACTCATTAAATTCTATTGAAATGTTTGAAACTGTTAATGGCAGTGAATGCGTGTACCTTGAACTGCACTTGGATAGCTTTAATGTTTGCAGACTTGTGACCTTTCAGTAAACTATATATGCATGTATCTGTCTATTGATTTTCAACGAAGAGTTTGTGTATTTCCTTTTCAAAGATGGTTTTTTTTTAGAACAGGGTTTTGTCTTTAGATCTTGAGAACTGGGTCTCTTTTTAGAATAGGGTTTTCTTCCCCTTTTATTACAAAAATTAAGTCTGGTTTTATAGCCAGATTTTTTTTTAATGATGATATCTTCTGTTTCTAATTTAATGCTTGTCTTGTTGCTTGTTGCAGGTACCCTCAGCAGTGGTGGTTGGAGACTTGTAGCAGCAGCCGGAGCAAGTTGAAGCAGTGGTTGATGATGATGACGTGGCGCGTTGTGGTTGGCCAAAGGAGAGGCTGCTAGTGCAAGTGGGGGATCAGATTTTGACTGCTGGTACAAGGGGCTTCTGTTTGGGCTGATGTAAATTTGGGTCAAATGTAACTGGGCCGAAAATGGGTGTAAAATGGGCTAAGGGAATTGGGCCAATTGGGTCTTGTAAATGGACTTTGAACTTTTATTTTGGACCTTTAATTCATTAATTTTAATATCATTTTTAAATTTAGTTAAATTTAAATTTAAAATAAATTTAAATAAATTTAAACTTAAAATAAATTTAAATTTAAATAAAATTTAAAATTAATTTTAAAATAAACAAAATCCAAGGCCCGGTCAAAATTGGGCTCCAACAGCTGCCCCTCTTTGCTCATTGCTGTGTAACAAGAACGAAGCAAAGATTAAAAGGAAGCCCAATTTTGTCAAGTTTCGCTGAATCTCAGCTCCATCGTTTGACTACTCCATATTGATAGCACTTGATTTGCAGCTCTATTCCAATCCACTGTGACTGCGGAGAGAATGGGATCTGCTACCTGACCTGCTGTATCCTCAAAAGTAGGGTTTGATGTCGAGGTTTTATCTTGCTTCTTTAGAGAGATAAAGACTTGCTACCCAACTTTACTTCAATTTCAAGAGGATGGGAAGAGATCTTGCTCTTACTTCAGTTTCAGTAATATCCAGCTTTACTTCAATTTCAAAAGGATAGGAAAAGATCTTGCTCTTACTTCAATTTCAGAGATAAAGGCGTGCTATCCATCTCTACTTCAATTTCAAGCGGATAGGAAAAGATCCTGTTCTTACTTCCATTTCAGAGATAAAGGCGTGCTATCCATCTCTACTTCAATTTCAAGCGGATAGGAAAAGGTCCCGTTCTTACTTCAATTTCAGAGATAAAGGCGTGCTATCCATCCTTCTTCAATTTCAAGAGGATGACGTTGCTCTTACTTCAATTTCAGAGATAAAGCCGTGTTATCCACTCTACTTCAATTTCAAGATGATGACATTGCTCTTACTTCAATTTCAGAGATAAAGGCGTGTTATCCACTCTACTTCAATTTCAAGAGGATGACGTTGCTCTTACTTCAATTTCAGAGATAAAGTCGTGTTATCCACTCTACTTCAATTTCAAGAGGATGACATTGCTCTTACTTCAATTTCAGAGATAAAGACATGTTATCCGCTCTACTTCAATTTCAAGAGGACGAAAAGATCTTGTTTGGTCTGATTCATCTTGACTTCTAGGTGGGAAGTCCATCGTCGTGGATTCGACTCTTTATGTTCGCAACATGCTAGGTTATTTGTTGCAACTTGGAACTTTTCCTTTCAAGTCGCCGTGATGCGGGATCTTCTATCACGATCTTGGCTTTTCCATCGTGCATCCTATGACGCTGAGTCCTGCAGAAAATGCTCAAACGGTTCTCTGTGTAGGCCAGGTATGTTTAGGATGTTATGCTTGGAAATGAGTTAAAATGCTCTTATCCTAGCATGAATGTGTATGATTTAATGTTTGAATTTTCAAAGATTAGTCTTTTATATTTTGAAACCATCTCTTGACGTTCCTTCGAATTCAATTCGACAAATTCGACATTTGAATTGCTCTTTGGTTTTAGCTCTTTCGACTGGCAGTTGCTTAGAATTCTCGCATCTTTTAGGAAATTCTTAAAATAATACCCGCGAATTCTTGTTTCCTTTTATGACCTTTTATCCATCATTTTAATATGAGAATACTTGGACAATATGGAAAAGAATGGGATCAAATTTGGAGATTTATTGGCTATGATATCAAATATTTACAAATAACGACAAAAGGACAGTATTAGACTTAGATATCAGATATGAGTTTCCCTGATCCAAAGATCATCTTTTACTTGACGTGTTTCTGAAGGTCTCGGAATTACTTCGTCGATGGCCCAAGATGCAAAATATTTCCGTTTTGCCACTTTCGAGGGAGCAATTGGTTGTCCTTGTTTTGTATTTGAGTTGCTCTGTTCGAGTTTTCAGCTCAAAACCCCTTTGGTTTCAGGATGCCCTTCCACGGGTTTTCATCCTGACCTCTCTATTTTTTTTATGTGTAATATTTCTTCACCGAGTCTGAATTCACCGGGTTGTATAGTTCTTTTCCATCCATTTCAGTCAAAATTAAAGCTCCTCCAGAGAAGGCTTTCTTTACAACGTACGACCCTTCCCAATTAGGCATCCATTTTCCTCAAGAGTCTTTGTGTATTGGAAGTATCTTCTTCAAGACTAGGTCTACCTCATGGAATTCTCTAGGACGAACCTTCTTGTTGTAAGCACGCATCATCCGTTTTTGGTACATTTGACCATGGCGGATAGCCTTTAATCTCTTTTCCTCAATCAAATTTAACTGATCATATCTGGCTTGGACCCATTCTGCTTCATCCAAATTCAGCTCTGATAAGACTCGGAGAGAAGGAATCTCTACTTCGATGGGCAGAACAACCTCCATTCCATATACAAGTGAGAACGGTGTTGCCCCAATAGACGTTCTGATCTGCTTCATCCAAATTCAGCTCTGATAAGACTCGGAGAGAAGGAATCTCTACTTCGATAGGCAGAACAACCTCCATTCCATATACAAGTGAGAACGGTGTTGCCCCAATAGACGTTCTGATGGAAGTCTTATAAGCAAGAAGGGCAAAAGGTAGTTTTTCATGCCAATCTCTATAGGTTTCTGTCATTTTTGCGACAATCTTCTTGATGTTTTTATTCGCTGCTTCTACTGCTCCATTCATCTTTGGGCGATATGGGGACGAATTATGGTGTCTGATCTTGAATTGCTCACAGACCTCTGATATCGTGCTGTTGTTTAAGTTTAATGCATTGTCTGATATGATCTTTTCTGGCATCCCATATCGACATATGATCTCTTTTTTCAGGAACTTGCTGACCGCGGACTTTGTAACATTAGCATAAGAGGCAGCTTCTACCCACTTGGTGAAGTAGTCGATAACCACAAAAATGAATCTATGTCCATTAGAGGCCTTTGGTGAAATTGGTCTAATAACATCCATACCCCACATAGAAAAAGGCCACGGGGATGTCATGACGTGTAAGGGTGAAGGAAGTACATGGATCTTGTCCCCATAGATCTGGCATTTGTGGCATTTCTTAGCATAGTTGATACAATCAGTCTCCATAGTCGACCAGTAGTACCCAAATCTCATGATCTGCCTAGCCATTTTGAATCCATTCGCGTGTGTTCCACAAATCCCTTCATGGACTTCTTCTAAGATCTTTTTAGCCTCGGTTGAGTCCACACATCTTAATAACACCTGATCCTTTCTTCTCTTATACAGGATCTCTCCATCTAGGACATACTCGTTTGCGAGCCTTCTCAATGTCCTTTTGTCATTATCAGTAGCTCCCTCTGGGTATTTTCGGTCCTTCACATATTGGAGAATGTCCTGGTACCAAGGATGCTCTTCTTTTCTTTCTTCCTCGATGTCACAGCAATGGGCTAGAGTTTCGTAGATGCTCATTTGAATGGACTTCATATCCTCTGGCCTATTCACTTTTATCATCGAAGCTAAAGTGGCCAAGGCATCAGCCATTTGGTTTTCCTTGCGTGGGAGGTATCTGAACGTGACCTCGTCAAATTTTTTGATCAGTTCGAGGATCATATTTCGATATTCAATTAATTTGGAGTCTCTTGTCTCCCATTTTCCTTTGAGCTGGTAGATTACTAATGCCGAATCCCCATAGATTTCTAAGATTTTGATCTCTCGATTTATGGCCGCTTGGATGCCCATGATACATGCTTCATATTCTGCCATATTGTTTGTGCAATCAAAGTGAAGCTTACTGGTGAAGGGATAGTGGTCTCCTTCTAGTGACACTAAAACTGCACCAACCCCATTACCCATAGCGTTCGAAGCGCCATCGAAATTCAATCGCCACGGATGCTCGTTCGCAGTTTCCTCTTCGGTATTCGCGACATACATCAAATCCTCATTTGGGAAGTCAAAATTTATCGGCTCATAGTCCTCCAAAGCCCTACTGGCTAGGAAGTCTGCAATTGCGCTTCCTTTAATTGCTTTTTAGCTTACATAAACTATATCGAATTCTGACAACAGGATCTGCCATCTAGCCATTCTCCCATTTAGCGCAATTGACTCCATCATGTACTTTAGAGGATCTAGTTTCAAGATTAACCATGTCGTGTGGTATAGCAAGTATTGTCGCAACCTTCGGGTAGTCCAAACCAGCGCACAGCATAATTTTTCTATCGGAGAGTATCTTGTTTCACAGTCAGTAAATTTTTTACTGAGATAGTATATGGCTCTTTCTTTCCTTCCCGTTTCATCGTGTTGGCCCAAGACACATCCCATAGAATTCTCAAAAACTGTTAAGAACAAGATTAACGGTTTGTTGGGATTCAGTGGTACTAGTACCGGAGCGTCAGACAAATACTGCTTAACTTTATCAAAAGTTCTTTGGCACTGATCATCCCAAACGCCCGGGTTATGCTTTCTAAGAAGGCGAAATATTGGGTCACACTTCTCTGTTAACTGTGAGATAAACCGAGCAATATAATTCAATCTCCCAAGAAAATCTCGAACCTCTTTTTGCATACGAGGCGGGGGTAATTCTTGTATGGCTTTAACTTTGTCTGGGTCTATCTCGATCCCCTTTTGGCTGACCATAAAACCCAACAATTTTCCGGACGTAGCCCCAAAACTGCACTTAGTAGGGTTCAATTTTAGCTGGAACTTCCTCAACCTCATGAACAATTCCCTCAAGACATTCATATGTTCCTCCTCCGTTCGGGACTTTGCAATCATGTCGTCGACGTAAACCTCAATTTCTTTGTGCATCATATCATGAAACAATGCCACCATGGCTCTTTGATAAGTTGCCCCAGCATTTTTGAGTCCGAACGGCATCACTTTATAACAAAATGTTCCCGACATTGTGACAAAGGTGGTTTTCGCCATGTCTTCAGGGTCCATCTTTATTTGGTTATATCCGGAGAAACCATCCATGAAGGAGAAAAAGGCATGCCCCGCTGTATTATCTACCAGAGTGTCGATGTGTGGCAGCGAAAAGTTATCTTTTGGGCTGGCCCAATTCAAATCCCGGTAGTCTACGCACATACGTACTTTACCATCTTTCTTGGGGACATGAACTATATTAGCGACCCATTCCGAATATTCAACTACTCGGAGGAAACCCACGTCGAACTGCTTTCGGACCTCTTTTTTTATTTTAAGCAACACATCAGGTCGCATTCTGCGAAGCTTTTGTTGAACGGGTTTGCATTCTTCCTTTATTGGGAGCTTGTGGACCACGATGTCGGTGTTGAGCCTAGGCATGTCTTGGTAGGACCAGGCGAAGACATCTTTGAATTCTCTTAGTAGCTCAATAAGATCTCCTCATGTTTTCGCTAAGATGCTGGTTCCAATTTTCACTTCTTTATTCTCCTCTTCATCCCCTATACTTACTGTTTCCACCACCTCTTTGTGGGGCAAGATTTGCTTTTCTTCCTGTTCCATCATTCGTTGTAATTCAGGAAATATATTACAATCCTGGTCATCTTCAAAGTCCTGCGATTCCTCAAGGTACATATCTTGCTCGAAATGAGGTTCGGAGTCAGTGTCACTCATATTACTGATATCCCAAGATCTGTAAAGAATGAGAATGGGCTAATGAACAAAATAAATTAAAGAATGGTTGTTCAACATGATTATGGGTGTATATATTCAAGAATGATTTATTTATTTTTACTGCAAATAATTTATTCAGGATTTGAAAGGAAAAGAATAAAGAGATAGTTGTCAAAATGTATTTTCATTTAAGATGATGGATAAAAACTCAAAAGCCCTTTTACAAAAGATTTCTACCATTCTTGGGTATAGAATGATAGAAGTGTGACGAGTATTACTTTGAAATATTCCTAAAAGCTACGGGGAGTTCCTCTTCTGTCCAGTTGTCCAAATTACTCCCAGGTGCATACGGATATATTTGAAGCGAACTCCTTTCATCAGCTTCTTCGGAAACAGCATTTATGCTCAATTCCATCACCAGTCTCGCAACTCTTTCTTCCTCAAGCCTTAGCCCACCAGAAATGAAAGTTTTCGAAATATGAGGGAAGGTCATCGGTCTTCAACTGATTTCTTCCCCGGCTTGTCGTGCTCTTCTTATCTCTCGTTTCCGCTCTATCTCTTTCTTCTTTTCTTTCACATCCGGCTTGTACCCTAGCCCGAAACGGTCCCATTTTCCAAATAGCGACGGTGCGTAGATTACTCCTTGAAGGTATTTTCCGAGCCCTTTTCCCGGTAATGCTCCTTTTCCAAACGTCAAATGCAATCTCATCTTCGTCGTTTGCGACAATTTAGGTTCAGGAATTTTACTTCCCTCTCCAATGAATGTGGCATTGACAAATTCCAACGAACGGAAAGAGCATTCTATTGTCTCTTCATCCTTGTCTATGTACGGGGCATCATTTGTTACAGACGCAATAATATCCTCCTCGGCATTGATTGTAATCAACCTTCCGCCGGTTACCAGCTTGAGCTTTTGGTGAAGTGAGGACGGTACTGCCCCTGCTGCGTGAATCCAAGGTCTTCCTAATAAGCAATTATAGGAAGGCTTTATATCCATCACCAGGAAGTCAACCTCGTAAGTATTTGGGCCTATTTGCAATGGTACCTCAATCCTACCCATTACTTTTCTTTCAGTTCCATCAAACGTTCTGACTATATTGTGGCACGTCCTCATATGGGAGCTATCGATGGGTAGTCTCTCGAGAGTGGCTAACGGTAGAACGTTTAAAGCTGAGCCGTTGTCGATAAGCACCCCGGGTAGAGTGTACCCTTTACAGCGAGTGGTAATATGCAAGGCCTTGGTCGACCCCATACCTCCAGATGGGATTTCGTCATCGCTGAAGAAAATGAAATTATCAGCGCTAATATTGTTAATCAATCGATCAAGCTTGCATACGGATATATCCTGTGTTACATAAGTTTCGTTGAGCGCCTTCATTAATGCGTTACGGTATGCCTCTGAACTTAGCAGTAACGCCAAAATTGATATGCGCGCGGGTTGCTTATGTAACTGCTCAACTACACTGTATTCGCTGTGTTTCAAGAATTTCAGGAACTCTTGTGCTTCTCTTTCAGCCACCGGCTCGTTTATTGGTTCCAACTTGTCAGTCATCTTTTTGGGTTCAACCGCTATAGCTTTCCCTTTGGTAGCTGCTTTCTCCTCCACGTTATAGGTTTTACCACTACGTGTGACCAGGTTCACATTTTATAGCTCCTCCACCTTGGGTGCCACAATGTTGCATCCGTAATTCCAGAGAACTCTTTTGCTGCCTTCACAAGGAGACGGCGCAGGTTTCCGTATGATAACACACGGTGTCTCTTGTCTTCTCGTCTCAGCTCCCTTAGATGTGGAGATAATTATTATCGGGTGATCAGCCTCATGTATCCTCTTTCCTTCGGAGGAGCAAACGTCCCCCATCTCTTCTCCTTCTTCGAAGAACTCCAATTCCTTACGGTCTATCAAATTTTGAACTAGAGCCTTGAATTTCGCACAATGCTGAATTTCGTGTCCTTCAACATTGTGAAAATTACAATGATTATTGGATATCTCGATCTTTTCACCGTCCTGTGTGATCATTCCTCTAGCCACCAGCTGACGCCATACCCATCTCATAGGAGATCTGACCTCCTCGATATGAGCCTTAACCTTTTTCCTTTCTACATTTGCAATCGCATTTATCGCTTGATCAGAATGGGCAGGCAAAGGGTTTCCGACCACATTAGGTCTCGTTGGCTCATCAAATCTTATTTTCTTCATCTTAATTAACTTTTCCACCAATTTCTTGAAGGTAAAACAATTTTCGATGGAATGGCCAATCACTCCTCCATGAAATTAACATTGGGCGTTGGCATTATACCACTTCGGAAATGGTGGTGATACGGGCTCCGTGATATATGGGGCTACGACATGTTGATCATATAACTGCTGGTAGAGGTCTTTGTATGTAACAGAAATTGGAGTGAACTGAATCTTCTCGGTATTCTTCTTCCAATTTGATTCTGACATTGGTAAACTTTGATAATTGATGGAGGGAGGTTTTGATTGCGTCATCGTAATTGATTTCGCATAATTTGGTCTATATATGCTTACATTATTTACCCCGGCTTCCTTTCTCTTGGGTGCTACCCTTTTTCCACTGTCTCCCGCGTCGATTTTTCCGCTTTTAATCGCGCTCTCAATCATTTCTCCTGACATTACTACTTCCGAAAAACTTCTGGTAGCATTTCCCACCAATCGATCGAGATACGGTGCCTTTAGCGTGTGAACAAAGAGCATCGTTGTCTCTTTTTCTGTCAAGAGCGGTTGTACTTGGGTAGCTACATCTCTCCAGCACTGGGCATATTGTCGGAAGCTTTCGCTCGGTTTCTTTTCCATGTCTTGCAAGGTAATTCTGTCTAGAGCGATATCAGTAACATGGGCGTATTGCTTCATAAAAGCTTGGGCCAAGTCCTTCCAGGAATTGATCTTTGTGCGGCTTAATTGGTTGTACCATTTTACAGCGGATCCAACTAAACTATCCTGAAAACAGTGGATTAGTAATTTTTCATTGTGGACATATCCTGTCATCTTCCGACAGAACATCGTAATGTGTGCTTCTGGGCAGCTTGTCCCGTTGTATTTTTCAAATTCGGGCATCTTGAATTTTGGGGGTAGAACTAAGTCTGGAACCAGACTTAGTTCTTTGGCGTCAATTTCACTGTAAGCGTCAATCCCCTCCATTGCTCTAACCTTGTCTTCCAACCATTTGTACCTTTATTCTATTTGTTTAGATACATCCATTTTGGTTTTTTCTGCCTCTATTGTATCGTCGAGGTCGGGGTTGATGGGATTTGCAGCGGTTTCACCCGGGTTCGATCCTGATCCAACTTGGTAATTAGTTTGGCCTGATGCGCCAATGGGCTGTGGTTGCGCCCGAATGAGGATGGGTGATTCTCGTGGGTTTGTTTCTAGCGGGACCTGATGGTGTATGGGTGTAAAGCCGGGAGGATATTGAGGATCTTCATTTTCCTCTCTCGGGCCTTCAGCGGGACCTTTCCCTTTATCTGAATCTCGCAACAGCTGGGTTAACTGATTAATTATATTACTTTGAGATTCGATTATCTGATCTCTCATATCCCTTTGTACTTTCTCTAGCTGGTCTTGCAGCTGAGCTTGCATCTGCTCTTGTATTTCTTTTTGCATTTGCTCTAATCTTTCTATCCTCTGATCCATGGCTCGTCGAGTACCGTAAGGGTGTGGTTTCTCTATTTTTCCGATTTTAACTGTTTCAAATTCCATTTAATGAGATTTATTGTGTTTAAAATATAAACATGTAATGCGAATGAATGAATGAATGCAAAAGAAAGGTATTAACTTATAATTCACTTTCCATTTAGAAAATTTGTTCAGACAACAAGTTCCTTTACATAAAGTAAATTACATAAATGGTTTTGCCTTGATGCTCAGATCCTTTACTTTCCTGAGGAGTCCCGCTAACTTCTGACCTCATTCTGTCTTCGCCTCATATTGTATACCCAACTCTTCTGCTTCTGATGCCAGTTCTTGCACATGTTCGACTACCTTACGAATCTTATTTAGGGCTTCATCCATAACATGATCACTCTCGCTGACTTCTTTCTGAGCCTGCTGGAGGTACCAATCATTTGTTTCCAACGTCCTCTCCAAAATCTCGGTTCGTATTTCACTATTCTGTAAAGAGGCTTCTAGTTTTTCTACCCTCTTATTCAGTCTCTCAATCTCGATTCGGTTTGCCTTCAACTCCATTACTGAGTTTCGGCTACGATGCCGACGCAGAGATTCTTCTAATTCTCGCACACGTGCTTTTAATTCGGTCACCTCGGCTTGGCTTTCTAGAAGGCTACTCTTTATGGCATTTTCTTGTACCTGGGCGTCTTGGAACTTGTTCATCCAGTGGCTTGTCTTATTCTTTTCTTCGCGAATTTCATGCTGCCACTGTTCCGAGGTCTTCCCTAAACCGCCAGTCCTCATAGACAAACGGAGTTTCTTATAATCTTTCTTTAAGCTACTGAGGTCCTCTTCGGCCTTGTTCTTACCTTTTCTCAATTTTTCTGCCTCTAGCTTTTGAACATCAACATCCAGCCCTAAAAGCACTTTTTCTTCTTCTAGTTTTTCTATCATCTTTTCCATCTCCGCATTCTTCCTTTCGAAGTCTTGTTTAATTATCTCAAGTTCCGTTGGGACAACTTGCAAGTGTTCTTCGATTGGACGGACAACCTCAGGATTTGGCACGGGAACATTATCGTTTACCCTTCTGTTCCTCCACCAATCATATTCTACAGTCGTCATGGGATTGGCGCCGAATGCTTTCATTCTTCGGACTTGGTATCCGGATGGGCTGATATCAAATCTCGCAGACTTTTCCACGTAATTCATTTATTATCTCCCTTGACCTTAACCCGAGCTGCTACCCATTATTTACTCATGCCGGTAATGTTCATCAACCTTTTAACAATAGTTGAGAGATTCGGTGCTCTAGAGTAGGCCTTATCTACTGAGATTTTCGGGCAGCGAAGTAGAGTGGTGTATTCTTCTATGGTCGGCGTCATATCTACATTCCCGAAGGTGAAGCAACCGTAGGGTAGGTTCAAATGCTGTGTCAATGCTCGGAAGAGAAATTTATCGACCTTAACCTCGAGCAGATACGGCAAATCGCCATATTCTTGGTAGAAAGTCTGTTTCATATTGTCATCCCAACTATCCCATATCTCTTTCAACTCTTGTACATTATTTTGAGCCGTGCTAATTCTGGTATAATCCTAAAGCTCTGACTCGTACCCTTCCACTAGACTATCTCCTTTTTTGCGCTGAGTCTCCTCCGACCACATTCGCACGACCATGTTGTCCTCCACTTTATCAAGGTACTTGTTTTCCATAATTAATTCTCTTATCGGTAACTGAATTTGCGTCTATACCTTCCTTTTATATGATAATGCAATGTCGTGCAAAAGAAGACAAAATAAACAAGTTAGTGAAACGTGTTAATATCAATATACAAGTAAATTATAGAACATAAAAAGTTTGCATCGAAAGGCTGCTAAAAGGTTGAACGTAAACTCCTTCTAGGACATGTTCTTACGGCTCACTATATGTGGTTTAAGGCTCTAAAGAATGGGTACCCAAACCAACAGATTCCTCGATCCTCACCCATTATAAGCTCATACGGATGAGTTCGGTTCAGGGGGACATATTTCCCACATGTTTGCACGAAAGTGAAAACTTCACGAAAATAAGGGTACTTTGTAATCCCAAAAGCGATCCACTATCCTGCACGGAGGTGAAGACCTCACGAAGGAGTAGTTTCTCGCTTCCACTTAAAAGGGTGGTGTCACAATGCACATGGATGCAAAATTTCGCTAACAATATAACAAAACATAATGTCACACAAAAATACCGAGGATCGTATGTTAGATGAAATCGAATTTTAAAAGTTCTAAAAAAAAAAACCCGAAAATTATCAATTTTGGCTTGACTCTCGTTTATTTTGAAAAAGTCCCCAGTGGAGTCGCCAAGCTGTCGAAACCACTTCGAAAGCGAAGTAGAGTTTCGAAAAAATTTATTTTAGAATTTGGAAAATAAGGAGTAAAAAGGGAGTCGCCACCAATCTTTTATTAAGGTGCGATTGGATCACCACAAAATGTTTAAAACGTTAAAACGTCCGTCTACGAAATCCAAAAAAATAGGTTCGGGAGTCGGTTACGCACGAGGAAGGATTAGCACCCTCGTACGCCCAGAATTGGTACCACATGATTATTTTCGGGATTTAATTTGTGAACCTTAAAAAACTCGAATAAAGTTTAAAATACGATCCTCGAATGCATGAGTTATTTTAAAAAAAATTAAATTTTCGTTTGGAAGTCTCTCTATTTCAAAATGATCGAGGAAGAAAAATTACATCAAATAAGTTAGGACATAATATTTCGAGATCAAAAAAATAACGAGCTTTCCTTTGCAAAACTTTTTAATTTTGAAAAAAGGGATATTTGATTATTTCGATTTAACGAAGGATTGCACCTGTGAGTTAAGGAGCAAATTTTCGGAATCGAAGATAAGAAATATCGCCTTGGTTAAAGGTATTCGATTATTTCGGTTTGAAGAAAAATTACACCTAGTAAGTTAAGGTGCAAGATTTCGAAACGCGAAATTAAAGAATATTGCCTTGATTTTAAAATTTTGTGAAAGCGATTTTTAAACAAATAATGAATGAGCAATATCATAAATTACACGAAGTGAACATGAATACAAAGTACGGGACATAACAAATAAAATTAAATGTAAATATTATTAAAGAAATGATGCAATCGGGATTAAAACAAGACTTTTCGGATACCTAAGGGTAAAATGGTAATTTGGGTTCTTAGGGGTAAAATGGTAATTTTTGTGAAATCGGGGCTAAAAATGGAATTTGGAAAGTTGGGGAATAAAATGGTAAATTTTGGCAAAAATAAGGTCAAAAATGAAATTTTGGAAAGTTCGAAGGCAAAACGGTAAGTTTTGGTGAAATCGGGGTTAAAAATGGGATTTAGGGAAGTTTGGGGGTAAAATGGTAATTTTTGAAAGTTTCGAGGTTAAAATATAATTTTAGAAAAGTTTTGGGGTCAAAATGTAATTTTGGAGAAGTTTCAGGGTCAAATGTAATTGTGGAAAAGTTTTAGGGTTAAAATGTAATTTTGGAAAAGTTTTATGGTCAAAATGTAATTTTGGAAAAGTTTTGGGGTCAAAATGTAATTTTGGAAAAGTTTTGGGGTTAAAATATAATTTTAGAAAAGTTTTAGGGTTAAAATGTAATTTTGGAAAATGTAGGGACTTACAAAGCAATAAAACCGAAAACAGGTGACACGTGGCAGCCCCACAGGCATCCAGAAGTCAAGGGACTAAATTGAAAATCTTGAAAAAAAATTTTGGACCACTTTGGTAATTAAATAAAAGTTAATTTAAGGACTAAATTAAAATAAATTAAAAATAGAAAGGACTGAATACATAAATAAACCAAATCATGACATGTGGCAACCTCTGGTTCAGTCAAACAGTCAAAGGATTAAATTGAAAACCAATTAAAATTACAGGGTAAAATTGCAAATAATTAAAAAAAGGGCAAAGAGGACTAAATTGAAGCAAATAAAAATGCGGAAGGACTAATTGCACAAATAGACCATTTATCGAAAACGCGCGGATCCTGAGCGGGTCGGGTCGGATCGGGTCGGGCCAAACGGGTCCTATATATATATTATTTCAGATTTTTTTTTATCATTTTTCTCATTTCTTTAAAAATACAACCCCTTTCTCTCCCTTTTCCTCTCAGCCTTCTCCTTCCGGCCATGGCTCGAGCCAACTCCGGCGGCCCCTCGAAGCCGCGCGTGGAGGCGCGTCCCCGACGCCTCCGGCCTCGCACCTCAACGCCGATCACATCTCCGTCGCCGAGGGTTACCCACGCGCCTCCGTTGTCACTATGCCGTCCGATCGGAAGGCAAGTCCCTTCAATCCTTTCCTTCCTTCCGTTTTCATTTTTTTTCTCTTTGCTTCAAGGCAAAACCCAGATATGCAAACCCAAATCTGGAGATTTCCAAAATAATTTCCCTTTATTACTATTATTATCTATTTTATTATTATTCTTTAAAAAAACAATTACTTATAATATTTCCTTCGTTCTTTAGGGAACCATCTTTCATTTTCTATTTTGTTTTTTTTCCAGGTCACGACGTCGGAGGGTGTAACCGGCGACCGTAGAAGATGGTGGCGCAAATCCGACGATAGGGCGGTGATCTCAGCAAAGACAGATAAGCTTTGTTGTTTTCTATTCTTCTTTATTAATAATAGATATATTATTAAAATATTTAATATTATATTATTACTAATTACAGTTATTACTAATTATTATTAACAATAAGTATAAATAAGTCTTATTAAAGCCATTTATTCTTAATAATAAAATAGTTATTATTATTGAAAACTGTTATTATAATTACTGATATTATGAATAACATTAATATTAGTAATGCTCATTAATACAGTAGGAAGAAAACGAATGGCAACAGGGGCAGTAAATAGACTCATTAAATTCTATTGAAATGTTTGAAACTGCTAATGGCAGTGAATGCGTGTACCTTGAACTGCACTTGGATAGCTTTAATGTTTGCAGACTTGTGACCTTTCAGTAAACTATATATGCATGTATCTGTCTATTGATTTTCAACGAAGAGTTTGTGTATTCCCTTTTCAAAGATGGGTTTTTTTTTAGAACAGGGTTTTGTCTTTAGATCTTGAGAATTGGGTCTCTTTTCAGAATAGGGTTTTCTTTCCCTTTTATTACAGAAATTAAGTCTGGTTTTATAGTCAGATTTTTTTTTAATGATGATATCTTTTGTTTCTAATTTAATGCTTGTCTTGTTGCTTGTTGCAGGTACCCTCAGCAGTGGTGGTTGGAGACTTGTAGCAACAGCCGGAGCAAGTTGAAGCAGTGGTTGATGATGATGACGTGGCGCGTTGTGGTTGGCCGAAGGAGAGGCTGCCAGTGCAAGTGGGGGATCAGATTTTGACTGCTGGTACAAGGGGCTTCTGTTTGGGCTGATGTAAATTTGGGTCAAATGTAACTGGGCCGAAAATGGGTGTAAAATGGGCTAAGGGAATTGGGCCAATTAGGTCTTGTAAATGGACTTTGAACTTTTATTTTGGACCTTTAATTCATTAATTTTAATATCATTTTTAAATTTAGTTAAATTTAAATTTAAAATAAATTTAAATAAATTTAAACTTAAAATAAATTTAAATTTAAATAAAATTTAAAATTAATTTTAAAATAAACAAAATCCAAGGCTCGGTCAAAATTGGGCTCCAACACAAGTCTTTTCACATAATCTCGTTTTGCATAAAAATTTAAAATATATGATCTAATCCTTGGTCTATAAGTATGTAGGCTATGGACGCTAGCCAATAAAACTAAGAACCAACTTGCAACTGTGCACATTTGCAGCCATACTGTCACAGCATGACCAATTCTTCTACGCCTTTCACTTTGTACTATTAAAGGTAAACGAGCCATTACTGCAAGATATTAAAGTGTTATAAATCTTCAAATCATATACTTAATACAATTCCAAATATAAATCATTGTTAACAAAAAATGTTATAATTTATGAGCTATGATTAATCATTGTCGTCATCCGTACTCAGCATGTTCTGAAACTAGTTATCTCCAACCGTTTTTGAATTACTGTTCTTTATCTCTTTTTTAATATTATTTTTATAAAGTATTTTACATGGTTTAAAACTTCATATTAATAAAATAAAGTTGTAAGTTTTGGTCTCTTCATCCGTTGTTTCAACTTTCAGCTTCAGATTTGATTCATTTCAAATCCATATTAAATGCAACTAATGAAAAAGAAAAAGGTGTGATCCTTCTGCGACAATGGAATTATTGAACAAATTAATATATTGGTTCTTAATATCTTAAATAAAAATTACTTTATACATAAAACAAGCATTGCAGATGAACCCAAAGCCAAGCACATTCAAACAATACACCAAAATGGCAGGCCTAAGAAAATAGGAGGAACACAAAGATAGAATCATTAAATCTATGCATTAATACAAATTACAAAAACCATTTTATACATTTCATTATTGAACAATCATATCCTTTTCAAGCACCACAAAAGAGATTGAATACAAACAACTCTATTTATCTATGCTTTAAGGAAAGTATTTTTATTAAAGAATAGTTAGCTGCCATCTTTTATTTGCAGAGGCAACCTATGTAAATTTTGGGTTTTTGTTAAATATAAACTTATTAAAGAAAGAAGAAGAAGAAGTCTCCATTCTGAGCAAATCAATACATAATATTTGTAGGATCAATTGGATTTTTTTTAAATTGCTCAATGGAGAACAGACTCTGGAGCTGGTTTCAAAGCTCAATCAAAGACATTTTCATGGCCAGCATGACATTCTTGCCAGCATTTTTTGGTATATTTTATTTGGATATGGCACCAGATCAGTACACCAATCAAGGTTCTAAAAAGAAGGATACCAAACATTTTCATCCATTTCCAATCCTTTCTTCTTCAATATCTTATCACAACATGGTGCCATATTTAATTGAACTTTGAAAACCAGAGATTCAAATACTACCATTTGCATTTCAATCTTAAACTTTCATATTATAAATTCATAAAATTATAATAAACAAATCAAATGATAAAATGACAGCTTTTATTAACGATCAACAGATCATTGCCTATAAATTAAAAACAAAGAGAAAATAAAAACTCAAATTGTGTTTCATACAAATAAGCAAACAAAACAAACAAGCATTAAAGCAAAAGAGATTAGATCCAATTAACCATACCTTAAAATTATAATAAAGCAATTTAAAAAAAATCTCCATACTGACGACCTAAACAACAACAAAAGAAAAGTTAAAATAGAGAAGAGGAGGACTTACATCAGAAGCGTTGTTGATGAGCTCACGATGAAAGATCTCCTTGTTGCTTCCCAATTCACAATTCTCCTACAGCGTGTTTGGTTGGCAAGAATAGCGAAATCATTCAGGCTTGATTCATAAAGCAACAGTAATTCAAATGTTTGGTTCATCGTGTTTTTATTTATCAGAATAATTTATTGCAGGCAATGACGAATGTGGCCTGAATAGGCACTTGGCGCTCTGCCATCAGAGTCGGCTATTCAACACCGTAAGGAATAGGACCTCAAAAAAATTTCCTCAACTACCCATGAAATCAACAAGCACTGAACTCAACCGACCCAAAATTCCAATCTTATAACTTAAAAATACTAATTTCTTATTACAGCAAACATGAATTACAGAAATCACCAAAAAAGTAAAATCAAAATATAGAAAACAAACAAATTACTCTTTTGTTTAAGTTAACAGTAAAAGAAAATTAAAATTTCAATTAAAAAGGAAATTTCAAAAATTCAAATCAAACCATCAAAAATTCAAAAATTCAATAAAAGAGAAAACTCAAATAGTAAAACCAATAAAAAAGTTGAATCAGACCCAAATCAATAAAAGCAATTACCTTGAAGAACAAAGCATCAAATTCAAAAAAAGGAAGATTCATAGATGTCAGGCAAAGATATGGAAACAAAGAAAAGGCTTGAATTTCAGAGCAGAGTCGTTGTGTTCATGCAGAGATCAAGATGCTTACCTGGATACGAATTCAACGTTCTGAGTTTTCCTTTCCCTCAATTTGATAGAAAAATGAAAAGGGAAAGTTTGGAAGAAGATGGTGAAAGAAAGCTGTTCAAAGTTTTTGCTAAATAAAGTAGTAAATTTGTGGTTTTTTAAGGGTACGCTAGGAAGAAAATTTTTTAAGTCATTCCTTTGACTTGCTAAATTGTTATTACATGTTTTTACTACTGAATAACTATTCAGTGTTTTCAACGAATAGAGAAGGAATGAAAATGATGTATTCCATGGGTTTTTTTGAACCAAACAAGAGAATAGGTGATCCGCACAGAATATGGTTGGAACTGCTTAGCAGTTCTCTTGAACCAAACACAATGTCAAAGTGACGGTCAACTGTCATATATGGGTTTTGTTCAGAGTGAAATTAAAGGAATTGGATTTCGAATCCCTTTGTTTTGATTTGATGATAAAAAAATTTATTATTTCAATTATATTTTAATCACATCAATCACGTTATTGTAATTTATAAAAAAAAAATGGTTTTTGATAGTTTAATAAATATAAATTCTTAATATATTCAGAAATTTTGAATATGAAATATAAAAATTACTTAAAGAGTTGAAAGTCCTGAATTTTTCTTAGAAAAAACCAATCATGTTCTCATCACCCAAAACATCAATATATCGGTTCCAACCCAAAGTCAAACCTCACTTTGTCATAATCTACACCCACCACAATCAATCTTTTTTTTTAAATTACACATATTTTTTAAATGATTTTGTTATATATATATATATTTTTTTTTGAGAGAAGGCATTTGTCAAAACCATTTTTTTATAATCTTTAATATTTTAATAGTTTTTATTTTTTAAATTTTTAATAAATTATAATTTTAGATTTTTAAAAAATTTTAATTTTAGAATTCTTATTAGTTTTTAAATTTTTTTATATTTTTAAATTATTTACTGACATAACTTATAATACAAAATAATGTCACTCAACATAATCATCTACATGAACCGTTATGTGAATAAAAATTGTCAGCATCGATTGATGATCGAAGATTGAAATAGTTAATTAAAAAATTTAATTAAAATAATTTTTTCGCGAAATGACCTAATTTTTTTTTTTTGGAAAATTTCAATAGCTTTAATAACACTTTAAATATTATGCTTAATATCAATGAAAATATGCAATACCATTTTTTTTTATTAATTTTATTATAAGTTTTAATAATATATACATTTTTTGTTACAATATTTAAAAGTTTTCGTAATCTTTCTCCAATTCATAAATAAGAGAATAATATGTTTCAATGCATTTAAATCCACGTCTTCTTACATTAGTAACAATGTCCATGTCAATTAAACTAAGACTCAATTGACAACAATGCAATACTATTATATATACTAAGTTTTGTCTGAAAAAATATTTTCTTTTAAAATTTATTTAATAATGAATATAACAGAAGTAATAATGAATTTGTATTTTAATATTATTGAACAAGTGTTTGATCTTTGAATTCGTAATTTTTATTTCTTTTTAGTTCTTATATTGATTTTTTTATATTTTAAAATTATATATAAAAAAATATTTTTATAATTTCATAATTATATTGATGATCTAATTAAAAGTGACATATTCCATTCAATCAACTATATAAAATGCTTAGATAATAATAAATATAATATAGATAACATATTCCATTCAATCAACTATATAAATACTTAATACATTCCAATCCCCTTTTCGTCGAATAGTTATTCTATTACTACTCTACTTTTAGTGGCGGGAGGTAGTAGAGCTCTAGAGGAATCAAAATGATAAAATTTTAATTTACACTGTTTATAATTTATAAAATTAGTAAATTTATACTTTGACCTCCAAAAATGATAAAAATTTGATTTAACCATTTAAAAATTATAAAAGTATAAACTATTAAAATAATAAAATTATTAATAAAAATATACAATTTAATTTTCACTCCCAAAATTTCAGGCT
Source organism: Gossypioides kirkii (assembly GCA_005610355.1). Lineage (NCBI taxonomy): Eukaryota > Viridiplantae > Streptophyta > Magnoliopsida > Malvales > Malvaceae > Gossypioides > Gossypioides kirkii. The sequence continues at coordinate 32,931,022 of CP032244.1, read as the reverse complement.
CCGTCTACTCTTGTATTTCCCCAAACAAAAAGGTATTAGAACGATGGAAAAGAATATACAGACAGAAAACTTGCATTCAGACAACAATTGTAATATGTGAAAATGGTTGATCAAGAAAGAAAATCTTATTTGAATATGAAAGCAGATTTTGAGTTTGGATTTGGGTTTACATATCATAATTGAAATAAATAATAAAAAAACGTTCTACTTTACATCACAATAATTGCTGATAAAAAAATCACAATAATCATCAGAATCTGATTAATCCAAAGCCAACACTTAAATAAAACTAACCAGAAAACAACGTAAGCATCCAAGTAAAAGAAGAAGAAAAAAGCTTTTTGGCTAACTGAGGGGGACCATGTAGAAAATAGCCAAAAGTCTTTTGATTTTGAGAATCTGGTAGCCCACTGAAGTCGTCTACATTGTCTCAAGCATTACTAGATGGAGACAAAGCAAGACCGATATGATAACAATGTCCCATCTCAAACTGATTCCTGAGGCATCATTGCTTGGAGTCGATGTACAAGATGAGTCCTGGAGCAGGGTAGTGAAGATGGTTGAGTTGTTAAAGCCAGCATAGGAACATGTGGTTCTACTGCAACCCGAGTTGGTGACATTGCCAAGCGATAAACCTTGAGAACCTTCACATTGCATTGATGGGCAAATTTCCCATCTCGATGGTCTGTTCTGGGAAGGTTCACAGTGTAATCTGACCAAACCAGCATCCGATTCTAAATCAATTAGCATATTGAAAACCCCAAAATTTCCTTAAAACATAACAAGGCGTTTAAACATATATACTCACGTCCAGTTGTTAGCAGCTTCACAGGTGCATCTCACACATCCGTTTGCAGTGAAGACGTATGTGCCATTAGCAGCAAGTAGAGGAAAGTCCAATGAGTCACTTCTTACTGATGAGTTACAGGCTGTAGAAAAATTAATAAAAATTAGTCAATCTCACTTTGAAAGGTTGGACCACAAATCACAAATTCATTGAATCCTGAATTGTAGTAATAATTTTCCTGCATCCACACCCACCCACTCATTAAGCCCAAACACCCAACCCAGCTAACGGTAAGAACAGAGCAATGGGAAGGCAAAACATCCATCATTCTATGAAATCAGACATTTACAAGTGGATCCCAGTCCCACAGATAAGAGAAAACAAGTTAAAAATGGTGGGTCACCCCATCCCGTCATAATGATTTTTGACAAGACTATTAATTATTTGAATGGTTAAAATAATTTCCTTTTAAAAATGAAAAAAAAAACTACAGCTTTTTTGTTTTAGCAATGGGGTCGAACGAAATTATTATACCTCTGAGAGGGACATCAATGGGTTGATCAGCTTTTAACTGATTCTGGGCGGTGATACCATTAATCCGAGCTAAAGTTGCCTCATCGGTTCCAAACTCCTGAGCAATCTCTGGCAAAGTACTGTTAGGTTCCACCACGTGTGCGTAATGCACCACTTTCTGACCGTCAACGTCATCGCAGCTACACGGCAACGGGATTTTCAGCTTCTCCCCAACAACTATCAAATTGGGATCCGAAATGTTGTTGGCGGCTGCAATTTGCGGGAACAGCACTAATTGCGAGAACACCTCGGCCGCTATGTGGTAAAGCCCGTCCCCTGGTTGAACCGTGTATGTGGGACCGCCGCTGGAAGTCCCAGTGCCGTTGTAACAAACACAATTGATGGGGACTCTGATGAGTTGTCGTGCAGCTATGGTGCGGTTGCGCGAAGTGGAAAGAGGCAAGTCGTTGGCTCCGAGGAGACTAGGGAAGCTCGTGACGTTGAAAAGCGATTGGATAGAGCCAAAGTTGGTATTGTTGACGGTGATGTACCCAACAAGTGCACGGCATGAACTGGGGGAGCTACATCTGAAGTCTTGAGCAGTACACTGATCCAGGGTGAGAGCTAAGAGCAACCCAAGAATTACAACAAACAGTTTAGAAAACCCCATGTTCCTTTTTCGAATGCAGATTGAAGAAAACCTGGGAAAAATATTTGATGTTCAGAGAAAAATGAATGACTCGAAACTTTGTCTTAGTTTATATATATTTTAAAATGTATTATGGTTATCGTGCTGCTAACAAGTCGTAGAAAAGGATATAAGTTAACTAAGTAGCCGCCATTGGAGTCTTTACGCCATTATTATATTAAGCAGTCAACGCGTTTTTTCGTAACTCTATATTATCAGCCATGGAGGGTCTAACCCTCCTTTATATGATTCCCGGCATAGTCAACAACAGATCGAAGTTTCGAGGAACCAATCAGTGTGTCCCGCAAAACGCCAATGGGGCAAAGCTTGGAATACCAGTTAGTACCAATACCTTAAGGTATACGTAACCTTGCGTTCCCATTTGTCCAAGCACATATTCAGCAAAGCTTTGCCGTGTGCAAGTAGACAAATGAGGCGAGTCTAGAGTAGTAGCAAGGGCGTAGGTAGGAGCTTACAGCTCCAGTTCTTTTAAAATGAAAATTTATTTTTATTAGACTTTTTAAATTTTTTAAAATTTAAATTAATAAAATAAAATTATTTTTTATACCTTTTATAAATAATAAAAATTTAATTTAATTTTTTAAAATTTATAAAAATACAAATTATTAAAATAATAAAATTATATTCTTATTATCATAAAAATTACAATTTAATTTTAACCTTTGTACCTGAGTAATAGTGTACTACAAACAAGCTCGACAATTTCAAACTTGAAAAGCATTAATAAAAGTCGATAATAAACAGTCCAAGGCATAAATGTATTAGGTAATAGGTAGTAGGCAGGGCATCCATTGTCCATGGTTCTTTTTTATTGAATTTTTATTAGGTATTTAGATAACAGATTTTAAACTTTAATTTTAAATTTATGAATCCTATGTGATAACTTAATAATCAAAAGTATTAATCGTTTCAGATATAATTTAAATTTAAATCAAACTAATTATATTTGTTATACGGGATTTACCTTGTTATTATAATTCTCGTTAAAGTTTTTAGTGATCCCTAAGTAAAGACAAGATAAATCATTTACACTTAACTTAGAAAAATGATGACATAGTAGATTACATTACAGGCTTACATAAAAGGCTAAACTACTTACTTGGTCACTCACCTTTTAGGGTGTTATCATTTGCAATGTTATTACTCAATTTTTAATGTGCTTTCATTTTAGTCATCCAACCATTAAATTTCTAATCGCGCTTAACTAAACACACTACATCATGTTCACACTTTCATTTTGCTCACTCAACTTTTAGATCAATTTCATTTTAATCTTAAAAAATCATTTTTTAAAAGTATTGATTAGGATAAAAAAATTAAGTATTAAAATAAAAAACTGATAGAAACTAAAATAATGCATTAAAATAATTAAACTGTACTTTTTTATCACATTGTCAAAAATTCAAAAAAAAAATCATTATTGAAATTTTAAATTTCAAAACATTAACATCAATTAAATAAAATATTACAAAATTTTATCCATTAATAATGTTAATCGATTTATTATTATAATATTAAAATTAATTAAATTGATCTCCGTCTAAATTTTAAAATTTTATTTTATGTGTCATGGGTAATTAGCAAAAAAATGTTGGTTTTAAAACTTAATTAGGAAATTAAACTTTTTTTTTAAATTTAGGGAAATAGGTCGATTTTGGAGAGAAATAAAAAACGATTCCATCAGAAGGCATTTTCGTCCTTCCAAAATTGTTTTTTTGTGTGTGTGTGTGTTGGGTGTTCGAAATTTATGAAAAAAATTTATTTGTATTTGTGTTCTAGGGAGAAAATGTACTACTTTTAAGTATGTTTGAGTTCAAAGTGATGCAGTGATGCTCAAAAACTCACACATTTCATTTCGTGTGTGGGGAATGCACCATTACCTTAGAAGATATCGCATTGCAACTCAAGCTTCTAGTTGACGGTTGTTATACAGTCACGTGTTGAAGTATAACTAGGGCTCCTAATTGCCGGTGATTATGCGATCACGAGTTCAAGCTTCATGCCACTAAAAGTTGATGCTTTATAAACCCCATACATAAGTATGGGAAAAAAGGGGCTCACTAGTCTTATTCTTTTTCTCCATCAAAGTAATATCCTTAACCTTATTGTTCAAAACCTATGTTAGAGGTGAGGGCAAAAAGACTTTCATGGGTGAGTGATTGTGACAGTGGTGAAAAAGCTAAAACACAAGTTAGAGTGGCAACAATTGTAATTATTAATGACTTTGTTAATCAAAGCAACCTAAATTACAAAATTAAACAAAAAAAAATCTAAAAAATTTATGTTGAGAATGAAATTGAAAAAAAACAACTTAAAAATTATTAAAAATCCGTTTAGATTTATTCCGAATGATTTTTTTTAAAATTAATATGAAGTTTTAAAAGTTATTAATTTTTTTAATTTAATAACTTTTAAATTAGTCACTATTCACGTTATTTGATTAATTTTCATATTTAAGGTTTTTTTTAAAATTTAATTTAATAATATTAAATTTTTTAAATTGTTTTTTTGTTAAAAACTAAATAAAAATATTATTAACATACTCAATTGAAATGTCCATAGAAGTAGTTAATTTATTTTAATAAATTGTGATAGCTATTAGTTATGGTAGGGTATACTTAATGTTACACTTGTAAGAAATAATTGAATACATTCATTTGTTTTTTTTAAAAATATGAGTAGAATTAATAAAAAAAAAGCATATATATATATATATTCTATTTTTTATTTTTCATATTAGTACCGGTAGAATTAAAACATTTCTACACATTATATTTTTAAAGAAAAATAAATTTTAATATTTTTATAACTTGATATAATTTAGAAAAATTATTTGTAATAAATTTGGGCATGTGATTGTCCATATTCAGTTAAAACTTGGACAACCTTCTGTCGAGAGTCGGATTTAAAACTTTTAAATGATTTTTAATTTTTTTTTTGTTTTTTGAACTTGTTGAACTTTATTTAATTTTTTTTTATAAAATTTAGTAATATTTTACAAATTAATATTTTTTTAATTTAAAAAAATAAATCCAAAATGAACTTAGAAAATAATTGTTCAAGTGCAAATGAACCTAGATAATCATATTTTCATGTTCATTTTAAACATAAAAATTTTAAATAATTTTTTTATTTTCTTGACGTGATAGGTGATGTGGGTTTACTAAATCTAGCAATTGTTACTAGTGTGAATTGTCACCTCAACACCGTTAACAAGTATATCTACAATGTATCAATCAAAAATTAAAAATTTCAATCTTTTTCATGTTATTAGATTTTTATTTATTTTTATAAATCTAATGGCATCAATATTGTATAATTTTTTTCTTATTTTTTCAAATATTATTATTTTAATATGACATATTAAAAGTCTCCAAAATTTTAAAATTTTGTGTTGAAAATTCTAACCCAATGAAATTGGTTAAATCATTTTAATATTTTATTGGCAGTGAGTGCAACAAAACATGACTTTGTCTAATGGAACAATTAGGAAAACTAAGTTGAATTCTTATGTTTGAAGAATTCATTTTTACGGGCTTGGATGAGGCCCATCATGACCCTAATCTTGAAATGTGCAAATTTAACTTTTACACCAATTTCACAGTCTTACAAAACCTACACTTCTGGAAATTTCCAACTTAATTTTTTTTGGCTAAATTAATGTTATATGTACTTTTTTTTTTAATTAGCCGATTTTTTATTAAGGAAATAAACTTTTTTTTAGGAGAGAGAAAAGAAAAGCGCATCCAATTAGTCGTGCCTTATGCACAGTTGACAGGAAAATGCTCCTGCTTCTTTTTTAGTTGCAAATTTTGACTTTTTTTAATATAATTAATTTTTTTATCAGATAATTAAATATTATTGATTTTTTCTTTCAATCTCAAGTTTGATTCTCTCTCACTCACATTTGTAATTTTTATTGCATTAACCCTTAGTTTAAAAAAATTGCCTTTATCGCTCGTAACTTTTTGTATGGTAATTAGGCTTGTCCATGGCCAGATCGGGTAGACCTGCTCTAAAAATGGAAAGATTAGGGTAAAAAAATACACTTGAAAAATGAGTTCAGACAAAAAAATTGTCTCGTTTTCTAAATGGACAGGGCCTCGGATAAGCTTTTATTTTATCCGAGCCCAGCCTGAATTTACAAAAAAAAAAAATATTTTTTACTATTTTGCCACTGTTTTCCATTGTTAAGCAAATCTTTTCGCTATTATATTGCTATTATTTTACTGTTATTATATAACTCTTGTTTTATTATTAATTTTGCTACTATTTTAGAGTTATTTGCTTGTTAAGTTGCACTTACCTTAATATTATTTAAGTATTTTCTTTAAATTTTTTTCATTTACTGGAAAACATTTTTTTAATATACTGGTGTGATTACATAATAATATTTGTTCATACTTCTTAACCCTTTGACAACGCACACACACAGGTGCTCGAACTCGGGTCTCCTAAGATGAACATCACCCTCTTTTCCACTGAAACTACTCGTTGGGTTCCATGTATTCGAAAACATTTATTTTAATGTTTTTAGTGTATCTGATGTATTATATTTTTTTTAATTTATTTTTATATAAAAACTAATATAAAAAATTTAATACGGATGGGTTAAATCAGGGTCGGATTTTAACATTTTTTATCTGGATCAAATTTGAATACAAATGTAAATCATTTTTGAGCCAAAACTGAGCCTTAAAATTGCGTCAAAATTTATTATTTAGCCCAACGCGAACTCAGCTCATAGACAATTTTAATGATAATCATTATTTTCAGACCCCTGAACATATTTTCAATTTAATAACTTTATGTATAAAAGGTCCTATTTAGCTAATGTTTAGAAATGCTGCTTCTGGACAATAGGGATAAGTTTTGAGGCATTTCAATATTAGATGCTTGTGGATGAGATTTATCAACTTTTGAGGGGTCAAAATCCGAATATGGGAAGTATTTTAGTAAAGGTAAAATTTTAGTTTTCATGTAAATTTGGAATTATTTTCTTGAATAAGACTATCCAAAAAATTCAATAATTGAGTGGACTCTTACAAAATAAATTTGAAGAAATTAAAAAGATCGATTAAGGAAGGAGATTTCGAATAGATAACTTTTGAAGTCAGACTTACTTTTGAACCCAAATGTTCCTAACTTTTGCGTTTGGGAAAAACACTTTTAAAGTAAAATAAACGATTTTAACCTTCTTTTAGAATATAATGTATTTTATGTAATATTTATATTGGATAAACAATTATTTATTTATTGACAAACAACATCCTTTTTACTACTAGAACGACTTATTAGATTCATTTCTTATTATATTTTTGAAATCAATATATACATGGAATTTTTAAAAAGGAAATAAATATTTATGAAATAAATATATACATGATATTTTAAAAAAGACAAATAAATATTAAAATACCAAATGCGATATAAATACAACGTGAACACAAAATTCTTTTAAGAGCTTGTAAATTGCAATATAATATACATATCCAGAATGAGTATTTTTTAATATTTAAAACATAACTTATGTATTCAAATTAAATTTTATAAATAACTAATATTAATTATTTAAAAATATTTTAAATTTGTATTTTATATATCAAAATATTATCAATGAGTTACAATAAATTATTTATCTATATTCGGATAAAAATATTATAATATTCATAAATATATATATTCTTTAAATTCATATTTTTACCCCACAATATTATACCCAAAAAGGATATTATATTTCTTGAAAATGTTTCTAATAATAATATTAAAAACGTAAATCCTCAATTAAATTATACAAAAAAAAATTCATAAATATCTTTTGACAACACTATTCAAGAGCAACGAAAAACTAACCCCAAAATCGGCCTCTTTCATTAATTTTATTTGAACACTGAATGCAGAATTCAACAAGATGCACTTCCTTATAACATGGGTTGCCAAAATTTGCTTTATCTTCTTTGGGCTATTAACAACTAATCAATCATCATTTTTTCCATTTCAATCCATTAAAAGCATTACATCCATACATAAAAGCCTACAAAATCAAACTAAATAAAATATGTAAATTTAAGAAATCAAATCAAATAACGAAACCCTTAAAAAAAACTCTTCATAGGTCAAAAGCTTCACACATAGTTCTCTCTCAAATTGCTGCAACAGCTGGCAGTCGAGACTGGACGAAAGGGGAAGATTTGAGGAAGAGGTATGGAGAATGATGCGATTGCTCTTCTAGGGGAAGAGTTGGAGCAACTATCGGTTATAAGCTCCCTGACAAAGAAATCCTATAATCTGGTCAGTTTTAGAGACTAGACGAAAGCCTTTTGGAAAGTTGGGAAAAAATTTGAAATTTAATTTGCTGGTCAGAATTTACTTTTCGCTAATTTTGATGAAGAGGATGATTTGAAAACAATTTTAGAAGGTAGGCCTTGGTTGTTTCGAAAGTAATTGATAGTCTTAGATCGTCTTATGGAACCAACACCACGACGAAGTTTGAAACTTTTAAAAACCCCAATTTGGATTAAGGTTAGTATCAGAAACAGAATTTGATACTGAAGAAGAAAAAGAATATATATTTATGATGAATATAGGAAACAATTTTAAAAATCAGTTAAAAGAGATTCCTAAAATAGAACAACAAGATATAAGATTAGGGAATCTAATCGGAGAAGAAAAAGATCTCTCTGATGAAATGATAGAAAATATAAATAAAAACCATATTTCTAAAGAAGAAATATATAAAATATCAAAGTTTAAAATATGAACTCAAAGACATATAGAAAAAATTAGCGGTAATACAGTCACTAAAGACACTAGAGGAGGATTAACAGAAATCCCTTTATTCTCTAAAGATAAAATTAAGAGGATTAAAAAGAAATATCCTCAAGTTAGATATATACATTTAGGAATAATTATGATAACTATAAGAGCATTATTTAGAAGAGGTCATGATATACCTATAATAGCAATATTATTGGATAAAAGATTTGAAAATCCAATAAAAGCACTTATTGGAGGAATCCAATCTAATTTACATACAGGGGTAGTAGGATTTAAAGTAAAACCAAATTGCTTTATATCTATTACAAATCCCTTAGAAGAATGCTTATGTTTAAGAATTCAGACAAAAAATTCTGACATTAATGACCTAGCTGAAGATCTAGCAATCAGCTGGACTTCTATTAATGAATATACCAATACGGCCGAAGTAGAAATAAAAGAGATCAATAATAAAATAATTGAACTCTTTGAACCCAATAAATTTACTACAGAAATTCAACCTAAGTTAGTACATCTAAGTGATTTATCAGTTCCAAAAGACTGGATCATAGGCAACATAAATAATCCAAGTACATCTAAACCAACATGTACTATAGAATATATAGCATCCGGAGATAAATTATACTTTAAAAATAACATGATTATAGATAAAAATAATAATTTAGTTCTACCTTCTAGTTCTCAAACAGAGGAAGAAGAAAATGAATCTACACCCATAGGAATGAAAACCATTCATATTCCTATATTCCCTACAGAACCAACTGCAAGCTCTAGAAATAGTAGTAAAATGGAAGAAATACAATCTTCAATAATTCTACAACAAATGAAAATTGGAAAAAGTGATGTAATTACGTTTTCGAATTTTCAATCTAAAAAGTATTATACATACATTGAAATTACATTTCAATTTAGAGAATATAAACCATATTCCTTGCATGCTTTACTCGATGCTGGAGCTACAACCAGTAGTTGTAGAAAAAATGCAATTCCTGTAGAAAAATGAGAGTTAATGAAACATCCTATTAGAACAGTAGGAATTGATGGAAATGAAACATTAATTCAATTCAAGGCTAGAAATATACCTATATACATAAACAATGTAAGATTTATAATACCAAAAATATTATGTTTCCCAGCCATGCATGAGACATACTATTAGGAAATAATTTTATTTATCAACACCTACCTTTTGCTATAAATAAAAATTCAATTATGTTATCTATAGAAAAAACATCTTTGGATATACCCTTAGTAGAAAACCACAAATTTATATGTGATAAAAAATTTATGCCTTATAAAAAAGAACAGATTAAACAAATAGAAACAAGTCATTGGTTATATAAAATCTTAGAAAACAATTTTAGTGAAGAACCACTAAAACTTTAGCCAAATAGTCCTAGATATTGTGAAATTAAATTAGAAAACCCCAATAAAATTATTAGAGTAAAACCAATGATTTATACTAAACAGGATATAGATGAATTTGATATTCAAATAAAAGAATTATTAGAAAAAAGATTAATAGAAAAAACTAATAGTCCACATTCAAGCTCAGCATTTATGGTAAGAAACCATGCTGAGATAAAAAGAGGAAAAGCTCGAATGGTAATCAACTACAAAAGATTAAATCAAAATATTATTTTTGATGGATACTTTATTCCAAGAAAAGATGTTCTTATTAATCAGGCAAAACATGCCAAATATTTTAGTAAATTTGATTGTAAATCAAGCTTCTGGCAAATCATGCTAAAAGAAGAATCAAGACCATTAACAGCATTCAGTGCTTCTAACGAGCACTATCAATGGAAAGTAATGTCATTCGATTTGAGTAATGCACCACAAATCTTTCAGAGATGGATGGATACTATTTTTAGTAGGTATAAAAAAATTTGTATTGTTTATATTGATGATATATTAGTATTTTCAGAAACCCTAGATTTACATAGAAAACATTTAAATATAATTTCCCAAGAATTTATAAAACATGGAATCATACTTAGTCCTAAAAAGATATAACTAGAAAAAACAGAAATAGAATTCTTAGGATTAAAATTATCCTACAATGGTCTTAAACTCCAAGATCATATTATAATAAAAATAAAAGAATTTCCTGAAAAGATTGAAGATAAAAAACAACTTCAACAATTTTTAGGAATATTAAATTATGGTAGAAATTTCTTTCCGAATCTATCAAAAAAGATAGGTACTTTATATGATAAGCTTAAAAAGGATAAAATTTTTAGTTGGTCAGAGAGAGATACAGACATAGTAAGAAAACTAAAATCTGAAATTAATCAAATACCGAAAGTTTATCTACCAAAACAATGTGATAAATTAATTTTGGAAACTGATGCATCTCAAAACCATTGGGGGTGTATTCTAAAAGCAAAAACTAGTAATAATGAAGAACTAATATGCGGATATAGTTCAGGGAAATTTAAAACAAATGAAGTCAATTATGTTATTTTTGAAAAAGAATTATTAGCCATTAAAAAAGAAATAAAAAATTTTCTTATTTATTTAGCTCCTAAAAAATTTATCATAAAAACAGATAATCAAGCAGTTAAGCAATTTTTAACTAATAAAAGCATAGAAACTATTCCAAGAAGGATACGATGGTATAATGAGTTATGTACTTTCAACTTTGAAGTTTTATATGTAAAAGGTAATGATAATGTAATTGCTGACTATCTTAGCAGGCCCAATGGACAAAGGTAAAAAGCCTTTGGAGCAAGTAGGAGAATGGACAACGATTTGCAAAAAACGACTTGATCCAAGATTCCAAAACCCAAACTTCATAACGGTTCCTTCTCCAGTTCCATATCCCAATCAGGGATACTATATGCCATATCCCTTAATTGGACAAACAGTCCAAACCCGACCCTATATACCTCAGCTATACACACCTTAGTCTCAAGATCCTAATTCTGCATACCAAACCAGTTATGCAGAAGTAATTAAGAATGCAAAAAAATTTTGCATAAGAGATGATCTGTTGAAAAAACAACAGATGAACGAAATTAAAAAATTTTATAATCCTGGTATACCACCAGAATTATACAATATCATTAATGAAATATGGAAAACCCATATTACAGAACAACGAGTAAATTTCAGAAGAGCGCTAACCAAACTTTCTGAATTATTAGCTGAAAAAACAGCTCAAGAAAAGAAATGTCATAATCTACTATTAAATTCCATCCTATACAGGGAGTGGGATGATTTTGATATTGGATATTTAGATTTAAAGGAGATAAACAATTTTCTCGATACAGTACAATATTTTAAAGAAATAGGTACCAACAATTCAGTAATAAACAAATTATATAGAATTTATCTTTTTCATAAATCAAAATTTATTTTACCACCAGAAATATTTTCCAAAATTAATAAATATATTTGCAAACAACAAGATGTGTTTGAAAAATCATTTTTTGAATATTTTTATCAAGCTTATGTTTACACCACCTGTTTGGGGGAAAAAATCCCTGCAATAAAATTCAGGTTTGATCATGAACCATTTGATATAACAAGTATTGAATGGGGTTTTGTCAAAGAACTTACTGTACAAAACTTTTCTTTTCATCTAACAAAAGATTTTCCAGCCTTTCTAAAAACTATGTTAATAAGAAGAACTCAAACCCTTGATTTTATGCTTTATTTTCATTTCAACATCTACAGCCTAATCGGTGTCGCTGAAAAAGAACAATTTTATCAGCCACATCAAATTTGGGAATTTTCAAAGCTTATAGCAGGTCCTCTATTATCAGCTGTCAACGAGGATCCAGAGCATCTAAACAAAACAATTGAAAGATGCCAAAAAAAAATTTTTCATTATCAAGTCCAATCCAGAATTGATTTAATTAACAAAGCCAAGGCATATTGTCAAAAAAGACATATTGCTCATGGACGGATGGAAAAAGAATTTTTGTACATAACTATTATGATCAAGACCATGATGGATCAGATGCTGAGGCAATACAACTATTAAAAAAGATAGCTGACATGGAAATTGATGACTATCCATCGGAGATTATTGAAAGAATCAGAAAAACATGGCAAAATTGAAATTCACCCCGAATTTCCAATACATCATTAAACCTGGATGAACTAGAAGAAATGAATCTTGATAACATCCAGGAAGGATAAGGACAAAATTTATCCTTATATAAGCTTCAATTTTGTCCTTATCCTTCCTGGATGTTATCAAGATTCATTTCTTCTAGTTCATCCAGGTTTAATGATGTATTGAAAATTCAATGTGAATTTCAATTTTCCCAGGTTTCTCTGATTCTTTCAATAATCTCCGATGGATAGTCATCAATTTCCATGTCAGCTATCTTTTTTAATAACTGTATTGCCTCAGCATCTGATCCATCATGGTCTTGATCATAATAGTTATGTACAAAAATTCTTTTTCCATCCGTCCATGAGCAAAATGTCTTTTTTGACAATATGAGCTTGGCTTTGTTCATTAAATCAATTCCGGATTGGACTTGATAATGGTAAAAATTCTTTTGGCATCTTTCAATTGTTTTATTTAGATGCTCTGGATCCTCGTTGACAGTTGATAATAGAGGACCTGCTATAAGCTTTGAAAACTCTCAAATTTGATATGGTTGATAAAATTATTCTTTTTCAGCAACACCAATTAGGCTGTAGATGTTGAAATGAAAATAAAGCATAAAATCAAGGGTTTGAGTTCTTATTAACATAGTTTTTAGAAAGGCTGAAAAATCTTTTGTTAAATGAAAAGAAAAGTTTTGTACAGTAAGTTCTTTGACAAAACCCCATTCAATACTTGTTATATCAAAATCATCCCACTCCCTTTATAGGATGAAATTTAATAGTAGATTATGACATTTCTTTTCTTGAGCTGTTTTTTCAGCTAATAATACAAAAAGCTTGGTTAACGCTCTTTTGAAATTTACTCGTTCTGTAATATAGGTTTTCCATATTTCATTAATGATATTGTATAATTCTGGTGGTATACCAGGATTATAAAAAATTTTAATTTCGTTCATCTGTTGTTTTTTCAACAAATCATCTCTTATGCAGAATTTTTCTGCATACTTAATTACTTCTGCATAACTGGTTTGATATGCATAATTAAGATCTTGAGACCAAGGTTTGTATGCCTGAGGTATATACGGTCGAGTTTGGACTGTTTGTCCAATTAAAAGATATGTCATATAGTATCCCTGAATGGGATATAAAACTGGAGAAGGAACCGTTATGAAGCTTGGGTTTTGAAATCTTGAATCAGGTTGTTTTTTACAAACCGTTGTCCATTCTCCTACTTGCTCTAAAAGTTTTTTCCCTTTGTCCATCGGACCTGCTAAGATAGTCAGCAATTACATTATCAATACCTTTTACATATAGAACTTTAAAGTTGAAAGTACATAACTCATTATACCATCATATCATTCTTGGAATAATTTCTAAACTTTTATTAGTTAAAAATTACTTAACTGCTTGATTATCTGTTTTTATGATAAATTTTTCAAGAGCTAAATAAATAAGAAAATTTTTTATTCTTTTTTTAATGGCTAATAATTCTTTTTCAAAAATAACATAATTGACTTCATTTGTTTTAAATTTCCCCGAACTATATCCGCTTATTACTTCATTAACACTAGTTTTTGCTTTCAGAATACATCCCTTATGATTTTGAAATGCATCAGTTTCCAAAATTAATTTATCACCTTGTTTTGATAGATAAACTTTTGTTATTTGATTAATTTCATATTTTAATTTTCTTACTATGTCTGTATCTCTATCTGACCAACTAAAAATTTTATCCTTTTTAAGCTTATCATATAAAGTACCTATCTTTTTTGATAAATTCATAAAAAAATTTCTACCATAATTTAATATTCCTAAAAACTATAAAAAAAATTTTTTATCTTCAATCTTTTCAAGAAATTCTTTTATTTTTATTATAATATGATCTTGGAGCTTAAGTGCATTGTAGGATAATTTCAATCCTAAGAATTCTATTTCTGTTTTTTCTAGTTCTATCTTTTTAGGACTAAATATGATTCCATGTTTTATAAATTTTTGAGAAATTATATTTAAATGTTTTCAATGTAAATCCAAGATTTCTGAAAATACTAATATATCATCAATATAAACAATCCAAAATTTTTTTGACTTACTAAAAATAGTATCCATCCATCTCTGAAAGATTTGAGGTGCAGTACACAAACCGAATGGTATTACTTTCCATTGAAAAGGCCCATTAGGAACATTGAATAACGTTAATGGTCTTGATTCTTCTTTTAGCATGATTTGCCAGAAGCTTGATTTACAATCAAATTTACTAAAATATTTAGTATTTTTTGTCTGATTAATAAGAACATCCTTTCTTGAAATAAAATATCCATCAAAAATAATATTTTGATTTAATCTTTTATAGTTGATTACCATTCGAGCTTTTCCTCTTTTTATCTCAGCATAATTTCTTACCATAAATACTGAGCTTGAAAGTAGACTATTAGTTTTTTTTATTAATCCTTTTTCTAATAATTCTTTCATTTAAATATCAAATTCATCTATATCATGTTTAGTATAACTCAATAATTTTACTCTAATAACTTTATTGGAATTTTTTAATTTAATTTCACAATATCTAAAATTATTTTGCCAAAATTTTTGTGTCTTCACTAAAATTATTTTTTAAAATTTTATATTATTTTTTAAAATTTTATATAACCAATGACTTGCTTCTATTTGTTTAATCTGTTAATTTTTATAAGACATAAAATTTTTATCACATAAATTTATGGTTTTCTACAAATGATATATCCAAAGAGATATTTTCTATATATAACATAACTAAATTTTTATTTATAATAAAAAATAGATATTAATAAATAAAATTATTTCCTAACAATATGTCTCCATGCATGAGTTGGACACATAATATTTTTGGTATTATAAACCTTACATTGTTTATGTATATAGGTATATTTTTAACCTTGAATTGAATTAATGTTTCATTTCCATCAATTCCTACTACTCTAATAAAATGTTTCATTAACTCCGATTTTATTACAGGAATGATATTTTTTCTACAATTACTAGTTGTAACTCCAGTATCTAATAAAACATATAAGAAATATAATTTATATTCTCTAAATTAAAATGTCATTTCAATATATGTATAATTTTTTTTAGATTGAAAATTCGAAAACGTAACTAAAAAACTTTTTTCAATTTTCATTTGTTATAGAATTATTGAAGATTGTATTTCTTCCATTCTACTACTATTTTTAGAAATACTATTTCTAGAGCTTGTAATTGGTTTTGTAGAGAATATAAGAATATGAATGATTTTCATTCTTATGAATGTATATTCATTTTCTTCTTCTTCTATTTGAAAACTAAAAGGTAAAACTAAATTATTATTTTTATCTATAATCATGTTATTTTTAAAATATAATTTACCCCCGAACACTTTGTATTTTCATGCTAATTATTATGTACCTGAATTATTTATGTTGCTTATGATCTAGTTTTTTGAAGCTGATAAATCACTTAAATGTACTAACTTAGGCTAAATTTTTATAATAAATTTATTGAGTTCAAAAAGTACAGTTATTTTATTATTGATATCTTTTTATTTCTACTACGAAAGTATTAGTATATTTATTAATAAAAATTCAACTGATTGCTAAAACTTCAGCTAACTTATTAATCTCAAAATATTTTGTCATAAATATTCTTCTATTAAGAATCTATAATAAATATAAAATAAATTAATTTTTCTTTAAATACTATTATCCCTGTAAATTAATTTAAATTCCTCCAATAAAATATTTTATTAAATTTTTTAATCTTTTATCAAATAATACTGTTATTATAAGTATATCAAAATTTTTTTTAAATAAT
Source organism: Gossypioides kirkii (assembly GCA_005610355.1). Lineage (NCBI taxonomy): Eukaryota > Viridiplantae > Streptophyta > Magnoliopsida > Malvales > Malvaceae > Gossypioides > Gossypioides kirkii. The sequence goes on along the minus strand of CP032244.1, from coordinate 32,914,343 downwards.
GATCTTATAATTATCATAATTATTCCCAAATATATTTCTTTTTAATCATCTTAATTTTTTTTTAAAAAATAAAAAAAAATTTATTAATCCTCCTCTAACATTTTTAACAACTTTAACAACTGTAATACCGCTAATTTTTCTAATTGTATTTGAATTCATATTTTGAACTTTGATATTTTATATATTTTTCTTTAAAAATATATTTTTTATTTATATTTTCTATCACTTCATCAAAAAGATCTTTTTCTTCCCCAATTAAATTCCCTAATCATATATCCTGTCATTCTATTTTTAGAATCTCTTCTAACTTATTTTTAAAACTGTTTATATATATTAAAATTATGACTGCCTGGAGTACTTACAGGCTGTGAAAGAAAATAATAAAAACAACCCTTTAACAAATTTTGTCGACAAGACAGAATCCCTAAATTTGTAGGATAAAGGAGCAAATCCCATTGCAAAATACATGTTTATAATTACTTCCTCAATAATTAGGGGTGTGGATTCTAGACGTTCCACTACGCCGTTAGAAGAGGATACTCTAAGTAGAACTGACCTAATTGAGGTTACTTCTTCAGAAAAAGACAAAATTGGGGTTAATGTTGACCTCAGTGGATCACAGTTACTGTTCAATAACAGTAAGAAAACTGGGAAAGCCAATTGTTAAAGATTACTACGACCACAGAGACGAAACGTAAAGAAATGAACGCTGAGGATGAGGGAATTAGCTCGTCTGTTAAAGTAGTAAGCGAACAACAAAGAAAATTATGCTACTAGATGAGGTTTTTTGTAAGGTGGTGATGGATGATGACGTTGGTACGACAAAAACTATCATTTAGGTTCAATAGCTGCCCATGGGCAAGCTAATCGGACCAATTAAAATCTTTAGTTGAAATGTAAGTGGAATAGGAATTCCACAAGCAATTAGTGCAATTGTTACTAGATGTGTACTATGTCTTGCTTGGAATGATGAAGTACATGCTTCCCTTAAGAGCTATTCTCAAAATTAAATTACAGCTATTAAAGGGGCCGGTTACCGTCTTAAAGAGAGGACACTTGGTAAGATACTTGGGGTTGCCGAATATCATCGTCCGACAAAATGATTTCGTTTCTGATTTTGAAAGATTGTCTCAAGAAAAAAGTTGATGTTGGGCTAATCGATTTCTTCTCAAGGGGGAAGGGAGGTCTTAATAAAATCTATCTTGGAAGCTATTCCAAAGCATACTATGGCTTGCTTCATACTAATGAAATCCCTTTGCAATGAATTGGACAGTATCCTAGCTGGCTTTTGGTGGCAATAAGGGCATGGTAAACGTGGGCTACATTGGTGCAAATGGGATCAACTATGCGACTTTAAGGAAAGCAGAGGTCAGGGATTTCGCAATCTTGCTAAATTCAATATCACTTCACTTGCAAAAAAGGTTGGAGACTTACTGAAAATCCAAATTCTTTTTTAGCCCGAGTTTTAAAAGCCAAATATTATCCTCATGGTGATTTTCACAATTCGGTTTTAAAATCAAATGCATCTTATACTTGGAAAAGTATTTGGGCGGCAAAAAAAGTCCTGCAAAAGGATGTGTGCTGGCGTGCTGGTTCCAGTTCAATAATTTCCATTTTAAACGATGCTTGGATTATGGGTGCCTCAAATTATAGGTTGTCTTATCCGATTATTATTGATGACTTACTAACGGTGGATCAGCTAATAGATAATAATAGCAGAGTGGAATAGGGAGCTAGTAAATTATACCTTTCATCCGGACGATGCTGAAAAGATCTTGGAAATACCCCTGGCAGCAGATCTGCACGATGATGAGTTGGTTTGGGGTGGTAAGGCATCAGGGGTCTTCTCGGTGAGGAGTGCCTACAAACTATTACAGATGAGTTTATCTAATCCTAGTTTAAATATACAGACCAGCTCTACTAAATTTTACAAAAAGCTATGGTGTCTAAAAATTGCTACAAAAATAAAAATATGCGTCTGACGCATTTCCAGGAATTTCTTGCCCACAAAGGAGAATTCGTGACAGAGACGATTGACACCAGATGCTATATGCCCAGTCTACGGCAACGGCACCGAGGATCTTGCCCATGTTTTCCACAATTGCCCTGTAACAAAAGAGTTTTGGGGGTTATTAGGAATAAAGTTCATTAGTTTGAGTAATTCACAGATCTGGTTAGATTGGCTTACGGTTTTCATTGAGAGTTTATCAAATTCCCAGGCACGTATTCTTTGTTGTGGTCTGTGGACTCTTTGGAGTGAAAGGAACCGTCGGATCTATGAAAAAGTCAGCAACACAGATACGGAGTTAGTTACCTTTGTATTAAGCCATATACGAGAAATGGAAGAATTGGAAAGAAAATTACCTAGCACTCAAAAGTGGGCTGTTGGGTGGTCTCCCCTTCGTCTACAGTGGTTAAAGCGAATTTTGATTCTTCTTTTAATAATAAAAACTCGATATCTGGCTCTGGAGTGGCTATTAGAGACAAAACCTGTAGGTTTTCTCCATACCCAGGTAAGATCAGTTTTTAAAGCAGAGATCTTAGCATGTTGGGATGCAGTTAAACTAGGAATAAATCTCGGGTTTCCGAGAATCATCATTGTGGGAGACTCCCTCTTGGTAGTTAAAAAATGCAAAGAGGATGTATCAGATAGAGATGAGATAAGTGCGTTTATACGTAATATTAAATCTTTGTCTTGTGCGTTTCAACGGATCCATTTCCAATATACAGATAGAGAGGCTAATCTTTTAGAAGATAGTTTGGCAAAGGAGGTCGTAAGAGAGGAAAGGGAATTTTACCTGCTTAACTAAATCCCAAGAAGTATGAGTGAGCTTCTGGAGAAGGATAGGCCGCGTGAGCCTTATTGAAGAAGAAACAGATCTTAGCCTCCTTTCCTTTTTTAAATGTTGTTTAAGGAGGTTAAGATAAAAGGAAGAATGGGTGGAAAAAAGAAAGGGATTTTTTGCAATCGGAATCGCCATATACAGGTTTCGGATATCATCTCGTGGTTTTCCTACTCGAGTTTTTCTTTCGGATCAACAAAGCAAAATAATAGCATGGGTCTTATGCTGGTTTATTCAGAAAATGAAGAAAGGTTTTCTCAAAGAAAGAAAGAAATTGGAATGCCTGAATGAAGGAAGAATGAATGGCTTCTGCCATAAGGTTTTCAAAAGGAGTAATTATATAGGGAAACAGAACTGTCAGATTTCAACAGAAAAATTGATTGACGGGACGAGCATTATTTTCCCGAGGGAGTGGGCTGGCATACATATCTCTTTAGTTTTTTAAGTTTTTCAAATTTTAGATTTTATTTTTTAGATTTTTGCTTTGGTCTGCCCTATTCTGGGCTTGCTTCTGACCATTAAATGTCCATTTTAATTCTGGACCAAGTTTTGTTTTTGGTTCCTTTATTTCTTTTAAGTTTAATAAAAACCCAGCTCCTTTTATTCAAAAAAAAAAAGAAATCAAATCAAATGAATAAATTATATAATTGGTTAATTATTTAAAATATCTAAACAAATTTATAAAATAAAATATATTATAAATTTAAATATTATTAAAAAAATAAAATATTTAGATTAATGTCTTTAACTGTCATGTTAGCGCTGTTGTTGCATTTACATTCAAACATATTTCACTTCTAATTTTAATGTTATCATTATAGTAAATAATTTTACCACTATCATTACATTCTAAAATTAATTTGACTATCTATTTTCTCAAATAATATCTAAATGGACTCTTAAACCATAGCAAATCTCAATTTTTAGTTTTGAAAATTAACAAAGAAATAATTTTTTTTATTTTTTTAGTGAATTATAAAAAAAGAACAAATTCCTAATAGCAACACAATTAACGAGATTTAAAAGGTGAACATATCCTAACTATCAGGTTGAAATTTTAAAAAGCGAAAACTTTTTAAATGGCAATTAGAAGCTTTAATAACAGTCTATTCCCCTTAAACTCCATGGTATGAATTGGTAGGCGGTTCAATATCACCTTCACCCTCATTGCATAATAAATTATTTAGGTCAAAATATAGGTATTTTTGTTAATAATGCCTTTATTATGATGTTTGAGACATTGAGTTGGATCTAAATTTATTAAATCAATTTGTCTTAATTTTGCTTATAGTGATTGGGATGTAATAAATTTGTAATTGATAATTAATACAAAAATAATAATTGTTTTTTATATTTATTTATTCATACCTTTATTTAAAAAAAGCCAAAAACAAACCTAACCAAAAAGAATAATGTATTAGTAGTCTATAAGTTGACTCGTTCCATCTTCATCATTGTTTCAATCAACCAATTCATGTTTTACAAAAAACAATGTCAAATTGGCAATTGACAAAGAAGCCCTTCTGCCATGCAAAAACAAACATAAACAACAACAGTAACACCCCTATTATTTTGTGGTGAAAACATATCAAACCCAAACCTGGAATGCCTCCCTCCTACACAACAATGTTAAAGAATATTGTTGATTCATATCTTCAATCGAATGCAGAAGTAAAGAGGTGAATTCTAGTCGATCAGATCAAAAAGCAGAGAAGAAGAAGATCATAAGAAAAAACAGGACATGTTCAATTCTCCCTCTATCGGATTAAACTTCAAATCAGATCTCGGATCGAATTATTATATAATATTTTATTATAATTGTATAACAAATATTATTATAGTTCTTCATTTCATACTTTTAAATTCGAATTTCATCTACTTTTAACTCATTTAACGTGGAAAATGAGATTTATTGCAGATTGGTGATAATAGAGAGATAAAGACATTGCAACATCTCACTCACACTTTTTAATATTTAAACAAGTTAAAACTTCAAAAGTGATGTGGTCGTTGGGTTTGCAACAAGTTTAACAACAGCATCATTGTTTAATATTAAGTTGTTATGACAGTAGTTGTAAGTGGTGTTGCATTAACTACCCGTAAACGATATAAACTAAGTAACAAATGAAAAACGAAGACTACTTGAAAGTTATTTACGCAATTCAATTCAAAAACATATTTTTATTGAGACTTACAATACAAATTGTATTTTAAACTCAACCAATCACCCATTTGTTACAACTTTATGCTCGTAGATCTGTAATGAAATTGATAAACAATTTTAGTACAAAGTTATTGGACTCATAAAATGTTCCTCTCAAAGAAAATGATTGTACAACTTCTGTTTCAAAGACCATATTATTCAAGCTATTTGACATTATGGTACATGTTGAACAAATCTGTAACTTAAAAATAAATTTTTTTGAATAGTTCAATGATCAAATTGTAAGTTTTTCTGATTAAGTGATTAAAACGAAAACTTACCTATAATTTAATGATTAATGTTATGTAGTTTAGATTAAGCTGTGTAGTTCACAAGTTTTTATGTATAGCAAGTGGCAGACTATTTTTGTGGTGCTATCGTGAAAATGCAAGCAACTTAAAATAAAAATCGAGAGACTTTCTCAATATATATGAGCTGAAAAGGTATGTATGTCATAATCAAGTAACCACCACACAATTATTGAGAATAGGAGGCAGCAACCCAAACCATCTGTTGCCTATTCTCAATTAATTAAAACCATATTTACCATCTCACTATCAATGTAGTTCCTCGTGGATTATATATAGCAATCAATGTAATATTTTATCTAACATTTCGATTCAACTCGATACTAATTCATTTAGAAAGATTATTCTTTTTTATAATTAAAAATGAAAAATAAAATTATTTGATAGAACCTACATAAAAAAAATTTAACAGTAAAATTTTCATTTTTTTAGAAAGTATAAATATTGGTGTTTTGATCTTTTAATATTTTAATATTTAATATTAAATAAAATAATTACTTTATATTTCACCTATAATTTAATTATTAAATAATTTATTTTAAGATAAACTTGTATCGTCAGTGTAGTTTTGGTCAACTGACTGCCTACTTCGTTTTACATATTTTTATTCAGGTTATTTAACAAATATTAAAAATTGTAATTATATTTATATATTTTATAATTAATTAATTTCAATTCCGATGAGATTGACTTAAAATAGTATATTTTATATTCAGACTCAATCTAGTAAAATATGGTTGAATTATGAAACTCATACAATTTTTTTATCTTCTGTTTATAATTTCTTTTGTATGAAAATAAATTTTTAGACTTTTCGAGTTCAATATTAAATCTAATTACTTTCCCTAAGATAATAAATCCAACAAAAAGATCTTAGAGGCCAAATTATACAGTAAAAAATAATAAAATTAAAAGTCGAAATAATATTTAAATCTGAAATAAAATAAATTCAAACAAATTTTGCATATAAAAAAATTCAAGTCCAAAATTAACATGTAAAAAAATTTACACTAAATGTGAATTTGGATGACCGATGATTTACTTAAATTTTCTTATTGTGTATACGCGTTTCCATAATTAATTAGTTCACCTATCTTTCATTTTCAAAGTTAAAAAAGAAGAAGATAAGAACCCTTTTGAAAAATTTTCAGCTAAATCATCTTTAGATTCAAAGCTCAACTACCCAATATTTTAATCAACTCCTTTTAAGTGTTTCACCATCTTAATTATTCACTTATTAAAACTAGAATTTGTTGTGAAAAATAAATAAAAAATATTTCATATATTATTATTTATTTAAAAATAATTAATTTTTAAGGAAATTAAAAAAAAAAAAGCTACATATCTTTGCATTGATGCGAAGTTTGTAAATAATAGTATTAGTTTTATTTCTAAGCGTATAATTACTATTTTTAAAACAAAAATTAAATAGGTAAGTGCCAAATTTTAAAAAGTAAAATAAACTACCTAATTATTCTTATTTTATTTTTTTAAAATTTTATAATTTAATTGTATTTTCATTATTATTACATTTTGTCTTTATCATGATTAGATTAGACATAAAATTAGGACATGGTTTAGTTAGTGTACGAAAAAGAAGATTAATTGTTGGCTTAATATTATTAGTGAAATAATTTTATTATTATTGGTTTGAAAGTGAGTTTAAAATCAAAAGTGATTTTGATAAAATGTTTGAAGTTAAGTTGTAGGGGATTTTGGATGGTCTACTACTTATTTACAGTATGAATCTTAATAAAGTGATCATTTTCACTAACAATTTAAAGGTGATCAAAGTTATTCAAGATGGATATTTATCAGACTCGAATTTTGTCTTGATAAAAAGAATCCTTCATGTCTTATAGCATATTGGACAGTGGAAGCTAAAGCATCTTCCTAGAGAAGAAAATAAAACTATAGATTTCTTAATAAAGATGGCCTCAAATAAGAAAAAAAGTGTCCCGATTTTTTACGAAATCCCTAAAGAATTTACTGCTAATTCTCAAAGTTTAATTTAATCATGTATTGGCATTATTTAGTTTCTTGACATAAACGATTGCCTATCTATTAAAAAAATAAAAAAAAATTTGGACTACAAGACGAAAACTTAAATCAATAAATGGTTAAAGTAACAAATTCTAGAAATTAAGAAGAGAAGAATCATTCAACTCTTTAAAAAAAAAAAACATGTTTTGCACAATGTAAAAAAAAAAAACATGTTTTGTGCACTTTTAATAAAACGATTATAACTTGTGTTCTTAATTATGTTTTAAAGTGCGTTGCACAGGTAGAGACAATTAGGAGTGTTCAATCGGTTAATCGACTCGAACTTTTAAATCTTAATCGTCAATCGAATCAAATTTTTTTCAAAAAAAATTAATCGAATCGAACTTTTTTGGTTAATTCAGTCGATTAACTGAAATTTATATATTTTTTATTTTTTGGTTAAAACAAGTATAAAACATATAAAAAATAACCGAATTTAATATATGTAAAATGTATATAAAAATATAACTTTTCGGTTAATTAACCAATTTCGAACCGAATTAACTGTTAATCGAATTTTCAAAAAATTATTAACCGACCGATTAATCGAATTAATTTAATTCGGTAGATTAAACCAATTTTACCCGAAATTTGCACACCCCTAAAAACAACTCTTCGATCCATAAGTAGATAACTCAACTCAATATGCCTAGTTCCCATTTAAAAATGTGTCACAAATTAGCTAATGTACAAACGTGAAAAGCATCAACTTTGGTGAGTTTAATTTAATAGTTTTCACCCCGTTCGTGTATATATTAATCTTGAGCTCAAATTGATTTACATCTCTTGAGTTTGTATCATTCCTTTTCTCTTCAAAAAAGATTCATCCTCGAATTCGAATATTATGTGTGGAATAGTATGATTGCACTCCTCCTATTGGATGCTTAAAAACCTAAAACAAAGAAATACTGCTAAACAAATTCAAGTTTTGGTTAGTGAAAGCATTAACCTCTACTCTCTTTGTTATGATTTATTAGCTTCTTTTCATGCTTTTCTTTTTCTGTTTGAGCACAACGGATGAATTTTATTTTATGCGTCTTCTCTCATCAAATGTGGGTTTTAGATTTAATTTTTATCTCTCTCATCTCTTTACACTCAACTTTTTTACGTGAGACAATCACACTAACCAAATCTCCCTCACAATTCTTAATTTTATCGACTCGAGGTACAATGAATACTTTTGACCATCAGGTAAACATACGGGATTCTGAAATACTATAACTTTAAAAGTGTAATAATTTAACGAGACAATTTGTAATAGAAGCGACACGAATAAAAGAATTGTGCTTGCCTTTTTATGTTCGCCAACACTAGAAGAAAAGGAAAGGTCAGATAGCTCAATAGAAACAGTAAAAGCATGGTTGCAAAGATTCCTAACTCTAGAGTTGAAGGAAGGTAAGAAAAAGACTTAAGAAAATTCTACCCAATGCTTTAAATAGATGAAAGAAGAAGTTAATGCTTTAAGGTTGTTTTAAAAACAATTGAGTTTTAGAAGCTTCCAAGGTCTATTCAAGAAGTTGAAAAATTGAAAGTTATTTTTAAGGTTTATTCTTTTAAGTAACTAATTGCGTTTCGATTTAACAGTAAGAGTATTGGTTGAGATTATGTAATTAATTTTTAATTATGTAGCTTTTGGATAGGAATGTATTGTAGTTTTTAATGTTTCGATAATAAAATCACCATTTATTTAAAAAGAATTAAATGTTCAATTTTTTAATGAAAATAAATATTCAAAATTACACAATTATCCATATTCGATTGTTTTGAATACAAAATATATGCATTTATCATTAATTTAAATTCAATGCAGATATATTTTATCAAAAATTCAAATATTTAAAAATGAAATATTTAGATAATTTTGTTAACATTTATTACACGTAATCATTTAACAGAAACAGAACAGCTTTTAAATCTTTTACTCGATAATATATCTTAAAATTTATTTTCTTTTTCCTTTGAAATTTTTTTTGTCTGAAACATCTTATTTGGATTTCTTTTGATAAAATTTATTTTTAGTCCTCCACAAAGTGTACTTTCAACTCCAAAGTCAACTTGACATGAGTGAGAGGGATTAAATTGAGTAAAAATACATAATAGAGGGACTTTCCATAGAAATTGAGCATTTTGTGTTTCGGTGATACCCAGTAAAAAAGTTTTTATATAAAGGAAAGTTGGTTGATAAAAAAGTTACATGAAACAGTTTGCTAAGTCAGATGCTGATGCTGAAGAATCTGAAACAGCTTATTTTTTCCGTGGAAATGAAGAAAAAGAAGAGGGAACGTAACAATAACAACATCCTTCTTCAAGCCTCCAATGACTTGTTCATCGGACTTAACGTCATTCTATGGCGTAAACGCCGCCGTCTCTTCTCCCTCGTCTCCGCCGTCTCCGGTTGTTTACTTCTCTTACTCTTTGCCTTTTCCGTCTTCACTCCTCCTCCTACCGCCACCGACCACTTCCTTCCTCACCATTCCTCTGTACGTCACATTATTCATTACTCCTCCTCTCGTTTTCTGGTTTTCTTTTCGTTACTGTTGTTTTTCATGTGTTTGGTGTTCTCGATGTTTGAAAAAGAATATATAATATTCTCCGACTCTGATTCTTTTTGTCTTTTATTTGTGTTTGTTATTTTGCTTAGGCGGTGAAGAAAACAGAGGTCGCGGAGTCTAATTTTGATATCGTGTTTCAAGTTCCGGTACGAGCTTTGTGGCAATTCTTGTTGAGTTTGATGACTCGTTTGGATCTTAAAACCAGTTTTGATTTAAATTTTTTTGTTCTGATGTTAAGGCAAGTGGAGGAACTTTAGGTCGTGATTTATGGAGTTCGAGCCAATCAAAGTTCTACTATGGATGCAGCAATGCCTCTAAGAGCTTTCAATGTAAAATATTCCAAATTTTGAATCCTTATTTTATTGTTTAATGATATATATATTTTGGTTTTGAAACAGATTCTTCCCTATTTAGAATTGGCTTTAAATTTGATATACTTACGCTGCCAGTTTGATGGCTAGCTATGTTGTCTATGTTTCAGCTGCTGATATGAAAACACATCCCAACCGATACTTGATGATCGCTACCAGTGGAGGGTTAAATCAACAGAGAACAGGGGTAAGTTTTCTGAAACAGACATTTTACAGAGCAGCTTCTGCGCTGCTGCTTTTGTTTATTTGCATTCAGAGCTAGCGTTAGATTTTTGGGGTGCTAATGGTTATCTATGCTTCCTGGACTTATTTTATTTCCGTAAAATAATCACACATTCGTACATGAGAATGAGATTAGAATCGTCCTGATACATGCAAAAAATTCAAAAAATTGAACATGTATATAATCATATAGGACGTTCACCTCAAATCTGGGTAACAGTCATAAAGCATAAAGTGAAAAGTGATAAATTAATATATTTGGTCCTGATAATATTGTGACTTTTATGGAAACAGATAATAGACGCTGTTGTTGTAGCATATATTTTGAATGCAACTCTGGTCATACCCAAGCTGGATCAGCATTCTTACTGGAAAGATACCAGGTCTAGTATTATATTCATGTTTAATCCAAAATGCAGGGGATTGTTTATACTTTTATGTTCTTTACATTTATATGTGATGGGGTATTTGATGCAGTGGGTTTGCTCAAATATTCAATGTTGACTGGTTCATTTCATCTCTCTCTCGAGATGTTGAAATCATCAAAGAGTTACCACGAAATGAAGGTAAAGCTTGGATTCCTCGTAGCATGCGTGTTCCAAGGAAATGCAATTCAAAATGCTATCAGATTCGTGTTCTACCTGTTCTAAATAAAAAACATGTAAGTAATAGCTCTAAATTACCTCCACACATTTCATGCTCTATATTTTGGCTAAAAGCAGAGCAAAAAAAAAAAATGCAATTCAAAATGATATCAGACTCGTGTTCTACCTGTTCTAAATAAAAAAACATGGAAGTAATAGTTCTAAATTACCCCCACACATTTCATATTCTATATTTTTGCTAAAAGCAGAGCAAAAAAAAAAAAATCTGTATCATAATAATTGTAATACTGAATTGCTAATGTTACATGTTGATGTGAAACATAATCTCATTCACCAAGAAAGATGATCCTTAATCCATCGTTTCATATTTTAATCTTATTGTGCTCATCCATCTCTTGATTGTTTTCTTGAGCTTGACACAAGTATGATTTAGAGAAAATGAATTCTTTTCACTGAAATATTTTTCCTGTTGCAGGCTGTTGAGCTTACAAAGTTTGATTATAGGCTTTCAAATAGGTTGGAGACAGATTTACAAAAGCTCAGATGTAGGGTGAACTACCATGCTCTAAGATTCACAGATTCGATTCTTGAACTGGGAAAAATCTTGGTTGAAAGGATGAGGAAGAAAGCTAAGCATTTTATTGCCTTGCACTTGAGGTAAACGGCACTTTGCTAAATCATCTTGTCTTTAGATGTTGCAGTCATTTTTTTCTTGGATGTTAAAACCAATTTGTCTTAATATCTTTACTGTCAAAAACGAAGGACTTTATTAATGCAGGTTGATATATCATTTGCCATAGGTTTGAACCTGATATGCTTGCATTTTCTGGATGTTATTATGGTGGCGGAGAAAAAGAAAGGGGGGAACTGGGTGCAATCCGGAAGAGGTGGAAAACTTTACATGTAAGACCATGCCAATTGTTGAATACACATCTTTAGTCCAAATAGAGCTTATGAAGCATTAAAACATGTTTACTTTGGAATGAACTGCAGGCGAGCAACCCTGAAAAGGTGAGAAGGCATGGAAGATGCCCGCTGACACCGGAGGAAATTGGTCTAATGCTAAGAGCATTGGGCTTTGGCAGTGATGTTCACATTTATGTGGCGTCAGGTGAAGTATATAGAGGTGAAGAGACACTGGCCCCATTAAAAGCACTCTTCCCTAATTTCCATTCAAAAGAGACTATAGCCACCAAAGAGGAATTGGCACCATTTTCATCATTTTCGGGTCGCATGGCAGCACTGGATTACATTGTTTGTGATGAAAGTGACGTTTTTGTCACAAACAATAATGGAAACATGGCTCGGATTTTAGCTGGTCGAAGGTATGCAACTCTTTTTCATTTTAGTGATGTTTGCATCCTGTTTTGCTAAAAGCATATATTTGTACATTGCAGGAGATACTTTGGGCACAAACCAACAATCCGACCAAACGCCAAGAAACTGTATAAACTGTTCTTGGACCGAAATAACATGACATGGGACGAGTTTGCCTCTAAGGTTCGAACATATCAGATTGGGTTCATGGGGGAACCAAAAGAAGTGAAACCTGGCAAGGGCGAGTTTCATGAAAACCCAGATAGCTGCATATGTCAGGCAAACGGACTTAAAACTCGTCAAGAAGACGATGAAAATAGTAAAGAGAGGAAGGAAGGTGCAGAAGTGAGTGATGACCAACAACAACCCCTTGAGGAGGATCCAGATTGGACCGACATTTTTTACTTAGATAAGGAGTTGCCTGACGTGATAACCAAACAAGAACATCCCGAAGAGGAAGGGTTGTTTTCAGACTAAAATGAAGGCCAACAGGTAGGTTTTTCCTCTTAATTATTTGGGTTCTTTTAGGATCATACTCTAATCTTGACACATACGGCAAGGAGCACTGTGTACATAAAAAGAAAAGAGGAGGGCGGGGCATCCAGTCGACAATTTCCTGTTTCTTATCATTATTCTTCTGTTGGTCCATCTTTTTTTCCGTAAGGAAATGATGTGTTGATGATTAGTATAAGATTAGTGGTTAGGGTATTCTTTTCCCTGTTACTTAAAGAATAATTCAAAAGAAAAAAGAAAAAAAATGGAAAATACGTGTCTTTCTCTTGTCTCAAATATTTTTACTCAGAGACAGATGTTGAAGTACAGCAAAAGAATTGATGAAATACTTCTGTTGTATATTTTTTTTTACAGATTTTCATTAATTTACAAATTGTTTTTATGCTGCTGGACGTGTATAATATAAGGATCTCGTGTAAAGTAAAATAGATTTAATGTATGTATTTTATTTATATGTAAAATTTTAATACATTTAATATTTTTATTTATGTAACAAACAGAAAAGAAAAAACATAAATATGAGAGAAATATAATCCAATTGAAATAAGGAAATGATTTTAAGTAGAGTTGGAAATTTTGAGTTCTAGATCAATGACGTTAATCATATTTTTTTCCAAACATACTATAATATATTAAAACAGTTTTCGTTCTCCCATAACTATTTCAATTATGAAATTTTTATTTACATTAATGATATGATATATACATTGACCAAATTTTGTTTTTATAACTACTCATTTTCAGTAAATGCCCAATTATACACATAAATTTTTGTATTTATATGGGTTTATTTTCTATAATAATAGTTTCTTTAAGTATTTTGATATAATAAAAAATATATTAAAAATCCTCTACTTAAATTTACAAAAAAACTATTTATTAATCCTCAAAATTATTTTTAAATTGTTAGACAAAATAAAATTTTAAAAAGCTTTGAAATAACTTAGTTTTTGATAATTTTTTAAAGTCTGAAAGACTTTTATCGATACTTAGTGGAACAAGTATTGATAGAACTCAAGGTAGAAAAAACCTTTGGAATGCTTCAGAATTCTACCGGTAGAACTTGGGCATCTACCGATACAACTCTTAGTTCTATCGATACAACCAAGACTTCTATTAGTAGAACATACTTCAATGAGCAAAAAAGTTGTGGCCTGGGACTTCTACCGATACTTTGGCCAAGGCTACCAAAACAACTTCCGTTCTACCGATACTTGGAAGACTTCTACCGAAACAAGTCAAGTCAATAGCCAAAGTTCAGCATCTCCTACACTTCTACCGATACTCTGATGGGTTCTACCGATACCAAATGAAATCCTTAGATTTCTACTGATACAATGAAGGCTTTACCGATACAACGACTCCAACGATCATATTTTGTAAAGTCTTCTACCGATACAAGAGTGTTTCTACCGAAACAACGAAGCTGCTGTTTGCATTAAATGTTGGTTTTAATGGTTGCAACGACTCATTTTATTTCTAACGGTTACAAGCGTCCACAAGATTGTTAGAGGACTTAAATATATGGTTAAAGCTTCTCATTAAAGTCAACAAAGATAAGAAACAATTGCTAAACTTCAAAAACCTCATTTTTCAATCTTTCACCAATCTTTTACCATATATTTCTTGTACATACTTGTGGGTTAAGTTTTCAATCATTCTTTCAAGTGTTGTAACTTTATGTGAGAATGCTTAATTGTTGATCATCTACCTTTTAGAGATATATTATCATTCATTCCTTTTTTCTCTCATTTTGTGAGGTGTTACTTAAGGTTTTGGGTAGAAAATCTTAAGGGGATGTGGTTCTATCTTACATTTGAAAAGATAGGTATTTTGTAAAGTTAAACTTTGCTTTAAAGGTTCAAATCTAATGGATTTGAAAAATCTTTAGTTGAGGAAAGCTAAGGTAGTGGACGTAGGCAATTGAAGCCGAACCACTATAAATTCTTGAATCATTTGCTTTTCTCAAATTTACCGAAAACTTTTTAAAACACCAATTCACCCTCTCTTAATGTATTTCGATCTTAACATTATTAATTTTAATAAAAATATATAATTAAAATTTAATTAATTAAATACTAATATAAAAATTAAAATTGTACATTTTGATTATTTCTTTATAAATTTATTAATCATATCAAATTTATAATATAAAAAATGAAAATAACATTGAATACTAAGTAAAAAGGAAAGATAATTTTTTTTTAATATATTAATATAATTGCATGGTAATATCTGTTCATATTTTCTTAACCTTTTGAAAACACACACTTCTTGCACACACAGGTGCTCGAACCCGGGTTTCTTAGGATGAACAACATCCTCTTTATCATTGGAATTACTTGTTAAGTTCAAAAAAAGGAAAGATAACTAAAAAATAAAGTTACCAATTAACCCAAAAAAAAAAGGTAATTATGTATATGTATTATTTATAATTTCTTTTAATACAATTTTATATTAATTGGTAATTTCACTAAAATCATGAATTAATGCATATTTATTTTATCGTAATTAATCATATGTGCAAAGCTTGCAATTTGACCGTAATTAAATTAATACATTAAATTAAAATATTACACCATTAGAAAATAATACATTAACATTACAAAATAGAAATTCAATAAAACTCCAGAATTCACGGTAAAATTAATTGCAAATAAATATATTGACTTCCATTTCTTTTTCAACTTTGAACCCTATAAATTGAACTTAAACAATTCAAAATTATAAGCAAAAATAAGAAGTTTGAGGTATGTTTTTTTAGGGATAAATCTAAAAAATATATGTGAATTTTGATTTAATGTGTAATTGTATACATGAACTTTAATTTGGTGCAATTATACACATGAAACTCTAATTGTTGTTCAAATGTATACTTGAAACTTTAATTTTAATTTAATCATATACATTTAAAGAAATAAATATATCAATTTATTTTAATATTGGTTAAATATAATCATTTATATATGCAATATATAGACATAAAATGATGTTATATCAATAATTGTGTTAATAATTTATAAGAATTGGATCAAATCAAAATATAATGTATAAAATTACACAAAATCAAAGTTCATGTATACAATTGCACATTAAACCATAGTTGATGTATAATTTTAAGGTTTATCCTTTTTTTTATTTATATTTATTTCACTTATTATTGTTTTAATTTTATTTTAGTTTTTAAATATTATTATATGGTCTAACATATATGATTTTCAATATAATTGAACAAAAAGCTATGGGCTACTTAGGTGGGAAGATTGTATTATTATATTTAAATGTTATAAGCTTCGTGACATTTTTTTTAATAAATAAATAAAATATATTTTAATTTATATTTATAATTAAACCCATCATAAAAAATTAACATATATAATATAAGCATTTAGTACACTGAGAATATAAATTTTTTTCATAAATATCTTTTAAAAAATCGAGTTCAAGCAAGTGGTGCAGTAATATGAATGGCAATCTTTTTAGATTTTGTTTCAGAGTGACTATTCTATAAGAAAGATGTTGCAACTGTTTGTCATCAATAACTTGTGATGTTTTGAAATGCTATGTTAAGATGGTGTCATTCCTACAGGGAGTGGGAGAAGCAAGTGTTGATAAAATTGATTAATGAGAGTAAATAAGGGTGAACAAAATTCGAATCGATTCAAAAATTAATTTTTTTTAAATTTTGAGTTATTCGAATTATTCAAGTAAACTCGAATAACTTGATTCAAATTTTGAGTTCAAGTCTAGTTGAATTTCACAATTTGAATAACTCGAATAATTTGAATAACAAATGAGTGTAAATGCTATTTTGATCCCTATCAACTTTGAAAATAAGTAAAATAGTTTCTCTCTCAACAAAAATTACAAAAAAAATTCAAAATAATTTTTAAAATAAAAAATATTTATAAAATTTATATTTAAAAAATATAAAAATTTTAAAAAATATATATAAAAAATTTAAAATTAAAAAAATTAATTTTGGGACTTAATTAATGATTCAAATTTATGATACTCAAGTATTTATTATTATTATTTTGCTTTGAAAAAAATTTCAAATGTATATGGTTTCAAATTTATGTACTATAAAATGAAATTATTTATACTATAACAATATTTTTATTTGACATGTTTAATTTTTTAAAATTTAACTCGAATAATTTCACTCGATTCGACTCGACTCGAATTTCATTTAACCCGAATCGATTCGAAAAAATTCCAAATTAAGTTAAAATGATAAAATAGGACTCGTGAATTCGATTAACTCAAAATATTTTCACTCGATTCGATCGAACGCTAACCCTTAATAATAGAGAGTTGTGTTGTCCATAGTAAGGTTGAAACATGTTTTAACTATAATTAGAGCAGCCCATTAAAGCTTGTTAGGCTTTCTATAAACATGTTGAGTTCAACCAACCTTTTGAGCTCTACATTTTGTTTCAATATTTTAAACCCATCTAGATTTCATGCTTGCAATTAAAACAAAGTGGGTAGCAGTGAGTGCCTCAAGAAAATCCTCCTCTTTTATTAGCTATGGGCTATGGGCTTAATAAAAGAGGAGTAATGATTGATTGAAATGGTGGGCCTTTTCTTTTCCAAACATCCTCAATTGGCCTTCTCATTCAACCCTTTGGGCTGGGCCCCATTTCTTACATTTTCCAAATTTCCTTCTTCTCACCAAATTCGCTTTTAAGGATTTGTTTGGATAGCACAGAGACATGGAATAAAAATGTAATTATATTCTTTTGTAATTACAAAGAATTGTAATTTTTTATACGTGTTTGATTGATAAAATGTAATTATATCGTAATTTTTTATGTCATGTTTGGTAGTACAAATTGTAATTACATAGTTACATAATTAATATATTATTATAAAAATATTATTATAATAAAAAATTTTCTAAGCAAGTAACAAAAATTAAATCAAATTATCATATGTATTCTGTTAGCCTAAAAAAATAATGGATAACAAGATTACTAATAAAAATAACAAAAAAAAATCATGTGCAATTTTATTTAATTGTTCTACTGCATATTTGTTAGGTTATTCCCTTTGTGATATTTAACATATGCTCCTTATCATCATCTGTTGATCCTTTATCGAGATCATCATCATCCGATTTTGAATTTGCAAAATTAAGATTATCAAGATTTTCTTCTTCCATGTACTCTATGAAGTATGGATCTTCTCAATTCCACCTATGATTGAAGTTATGAAACATGGAATATACTAATATACTCTAACATATTTTTATGCTATACTAAGGTGATGTTAATAAATGAAATATTTTTTTAGAACACAAAAAAAATCTTCTCAACCACATTTTGAAACCTTTAATGTTTTAAACTAAAGAGTTTGTGAGTTATCTATGTTGCTTGTGTTTACCACCATTTTCTCAAATGATATCTTACCTCACGATATGGTGCAAGAAAACATTTTCTGTTTCCATAATTAGCACCAACCTTATAATATTTCGGTTCACAATCCAAATAGTTTATACTTTAATTATAAAAACTTATATAAACTTAATTTGAAAAAAGACTTATACTAATACAAAGCGATGGGCAATAATCGTTAAAAAAATCGAGCATCCACTAAAATGAAAATGACGGTGACAAAACCATCCTAAAATCACTTGCTAAAAAAAAACTAAAAACCATGCTATAAGAGTAGATAAAAACTTGTAAAAGTGAAGATTTATTAAATAATGATAAAACTTAAGATAATACTAGTTCAAACTGACTTGAGAAATCATTTATTTATTGAAATATTCTCAAAACAGAAACAAATTAAGAAGTCGACGAAAAGTCACCTACTGTCCAAAAAGAATTGTTGGTGACTGGTGGAATTTGAATGACGATAGGCACAGTCACCTGTCCATCACAGTTTGTGTATACAATAAAAATACCCACAAAATAAAATTATAAACTGAAAAAAAAAATACATGAAATTAATGAAGAAAAGAAAAAAAATTGATGGAAAAAAAAGTATAACGGACATTAATCAACTCGAAAACTTATATCATTGTTAGATAAAAAAAAAAAGAATTATGAGTTAAGGAAAAAAATGAAAGGTTTTAGTGTGAACAACTTATTGTAGAAGTTGTAATAAAGGGCTAGTAATTCAAAGTGAAGGAAAGATGGTAGAAAATAGGAAGTTCATAATCAATGCCATATTTATCACCATCAACATGATTATACTCCTTTCTAAACAAAAATAAATAAATTCTCCCAACATTATGAAAATTTGATTGAAATTTTGTTTCCCTTAGGACTGCTCAAATACAGTATTTAAACATGAAATCCTAATTTTATTAACACATAGTTTCACTGAATTTAAAAGATGGTTGTTTAGTGAAAGATGTTCACTTCATTTATGTGAATAGGCAAACAACAAACAAAATGTAGAATTGGGTCCTTCTCTTCTTCTTTGCTTGTCTTATCAATGGCTTCCTCTTTTTCTTTTTGGAATTTTGAGAGGGTTGAGTTGAGTTCTTTTCTTTATGATGATGATGATGATGATGATGAAACTAGAAATTTGATGTAAAATTCATGAAGTTTTAATTGGAGCATGCAGTGACTACTGTTATCATGAGGGGCTCAAGAAAATGGTTACATGTGAATTTTGAAGGAAAGTTAATTTGAAGGGTTTGACATTAATATAAAAATTAGAGTGAAAGGTTAAAATGTTCATTTTAAACATACGATTAAAATTTAAAAAATAATTTAATTGAGATAATATTTAAATAATTTGATATAATTATACATGAAATATATATTTTAATGAATTAGTTGTAAATTTAATGATACATGAAATATTTAAAAAATTTAAATATAATAATAAATGGTATTTAAATAATTTAACATAAGATATAAATTAATCTTTTAAATACATTAATGTTTTATAAATTTATTTTAGAAGACGAAACAAGTTTTAGGTTTGATTGAAATTGAAAAGCAATATTTTGCTTGACTTTGATTAGGTGAATTCAGAGACTCCACACACACAAATCCTTTCTCTCCATCACTGACAGGCTGGCTGACTGCAGAACTTGGATTCACTTTGTGGAAATTTGGTGCCCTCTCTCTCTCATTCACATGCAAAAAGCATACCAACGTTTAGTCTAAGCTTCAAGCCCCAATCCCCCATTCTCCTTGAACTACGCATTTACATTATTAAAATGCCAATATCCACACTCTTCTTACTTCTTACTTCTTACTTCTTACTTCTTACTTCTTACTACCATGTGATCTCCACCTCCATTCTAATTCAAAACTCCAACTGAGTTCAAATACAAGCTGAAGTTTAATTAAATTTGTATATAATTTTTATATTCAATTCAGCTTAACTTAATAATTAAATTTAAAGTTAATTTTATATATATATATATTAAGGACAATAATGTAATTTAATAATATAAAAAATTCAATAAGATTTGTAAATTATTCGAGTCAAGTATTATTAAACTTAAATCAGGTCCGATCTTGAGGATCGTTTGGAAATACGGCTGTCTAGGGCCCAAGGTTGTAAGGGATTTAATTTTTTTTTCAATTTTTAAGAGGCCTAAAAAAAATTTCTTCAACTTTTAATGGACCCAAAACTTCGATTTATTATTTCGTTTAGGGCCCAAAAACGTCAAATACGAACCAACTTAAATTTAGCTCAAATCAAATTTAAAGTTTTTCAAATGAAACACTAATAATTTAGACACATAAGAATCTCATTTGCATCCCTATTTTTATTGTAATATATTTATGGAACTGAGGGCATTTGCGTAAAAAAAGATCATTCATTAGCATCTTCTTACCATTTCCATGAAGAAAAACAGGAATGTGATATTGGATCAACTTTCCCATATTCCTATAACAACAACATTATGATTAAATTCTCTCACCTTTTTATACCATGGAAAAGTGGATCTCTCTTCTTTAGGTAGAAGAAAAAGGGAGGGTAGGAGTGTGCATATTCATATTCCCTCACTTTCAATCATCTCCTTTCACCGAATCCAATGAGTGGCTTCAATAAAAAGAGAATGATATTCATTTTAAGAGATTCGAGTTCGAGCATTTGTGTATATAAAGTGTATGTTTGTTGTCAAATAATTAAAAAAATATAAACAAATACTACCATATAATCACACTCAATATATTAAAAAAAACCATCTTCTTTCACTAATTTAATCAAATATAAATTTTACTTCAACCATTTTTCTTATAAATAATAGTAATTTAAAAACGTGATTAAATAATTTTTCACATGTCTTTATTTTTTTAAAATTCTTATATCTTTATATTTAAATAAGACATGTGGTATCCTTAAAATCCTGCTTACAATCTAAAAAATAATTTTCCTATTCATTTGTAGGACTATTATTTTGTTATATTGTTAATGAAAATTACAAATTATTTAAATTCTAAATTTAAATTTATAAAATATAACTCAAGTTCAATAATCACATTAACTTACACGTCACGTTCGCTTTTCATATTAAATATTTAATTTCAGCTTAAAATCTTCACTT
Organism: Gossypioides kirkii; assembly: GCA_005610355.1. Lineage (NCBI taxonomy): Eukaryota > Viridiplantae > Streptophyta > Magnoliopsida > Malvales > Malvaceae > Gossypioides > Gossypioides kirkii. The sequence continues at coordinate 32,892,842 of CP032244.1, read as the reverse complement.
GGAGTATTGGGCTTCGATTTTTTTAATAAATTTTATATTTTAAATATATTTTATAATTAAAATAAAAAAAATCTCAGATAAAAAATGATTTCGAAAATTTTATCTAAAATTATTATTCAAATTTCAAACTCGATAAAGTTAACTAAAAAAAAACAATCTCGAGCTAAAAAATGAAATATTATTATTGATAAGAATGATGTTAATCACAAGTTTACCATGAATTATAGATTTTTAATTATAGGATGGGAGAAATTATTTTATGGATCTTTCTCACAACATTATTTATGGTCCTTGTTCAATTATTTATTTACATTTTAGTAAGTTTTTTAATGTTATTGACACATAATTTTAATAATTTTTTTACCCCAAAATCTCGAGCCTCAAACCTCAAATTCTAAACCTTAAACTCAAATCCTAAAATCCTATATAGATTTAAGGGTTAAGAATTTAATGTTTAAAATTTGGAATTTAAGGTTAATGGTTTGAGGTTTATGTTTGGATTTTGAGGTTTAAGGTTTTGATTTTAGGGTTTATGGTTCAGGATAAAAAAAAATTAAAATTATGCATCAATGACAAGGAAAAAATTATTGAAATGTCATGAAATAATTGAAAAGGAACTATGTCATTGACACATAATTTTGATAATTTTGATTTTAGAATTTTCCTTGACCCACTGTGAAAACACGTTGAAAAACGCATCCACGTGGACACTAATTTGAAAAAAAGCTTCCACATAGGGACGTTTTTATCCCATTCGAAGAAAAGTGCTTCCACATGGAAGCGCTTTTCTGAAATTTCGCCAGAAAATGTCTCCAGGTATGCACGTTTTTGCAAATTTGACTTATTCCTGTAATTTTTTTCACTTTGACCTATTTCCGTAAATAATTTCGAAAATAAGCTTTTTTTTATACATAACTCCATTGTTTTAGTTCAATCCCTTTTTTGAGATATGATGCTAAAGTTTCAATGAGGAAACATTGCTCACATCCATCTACACATAATAAATATACCTACGCTGACCATATCGATATTATTATTAGGGTAGAAAGATGTGAGTTTGAGCATACTGAAATATATTTATCCTTTTTTTTAAGGGTAAGAAAAAATTATGAGTAGTTCTAGTTATTTTATCAAAAAACTAAATATACAAAGGGTAAGCTACGGCCAAGGTTATTAGACCATTAGTAAATTTACATTTTTGTTCACTCAATTTTAAAAAGTTACAAAATAGTCACTAGACTATTTGAAAGTTTTTATTTAAGTCACTAGGCTGTTAAGTTTTTTTTATTTTATTAACAAGTCTGACTAGCGAGCTTCAAGCAACAATTCGATGATTGGTACAATGGATCAGTATCCATCAACAAGTAGAAGAACTAGATCCAATTTGATCTAGAGATCGGTGCCAAAGATCGAAGAATAAAGCTATTTGGATTTTAGTTTGTAGATTCATGGTATTCAAAGTTGTTTCATGAAAAAAATTGAAACTGTAGAAGAGAAAAAAAAAGAAAGTTTTCAATTGGTGTAGGTGGTGCGAACAAAGAAAGCTATATAATAGCAATTTTAACAGACTAGTGACAAATGAAAACTTTTAAATAATTAAATGACCATTTTGTAACTTTTTAAAATTGATTGACCAAAATATAAATTTACTAATAGTTTAATAACCTTAACTACAATTTACCGATATACAAAATAATAAATTTAAATTTGCAATTTGCAATAAATTCTTTAAGTTGGATTCAATCAAGGTGGTATTCTACATAATTTTAATTGAATTTAAAAAATTATCTTGAATTGATAATCTTATATTTATTTGTAATGTTAAAAATTGATAACATAAAGTAATTTTAATATCATTTCTTCCTTATTTTCAGATTTCAAAAGTAAAAGGTAATATTGATTTTATGACAAATTTATCATTTTTATGTTATTTATTTTTATAATTTGGCTTCTCTAAACATGTTATGAGGGTAATATATGAAATATTATGATAAAATTTAGAAAAATTGAAATATGTTTAAATTAATTTGCATACTAATCCTGCTTAAAATATTTCAACTTTTTATAAATATTTAAAAATAAATTTTATAATAAAAATAATTAAGTAAAATATATTTTTAAATAATTTTAAATTCTATCACCCAAATAACAAAATTTTATATTTCAATCAAATAAACTAAAAAGAACAATGTAACATCTACAATAATGTACTGCTACGTAATTCTGCATTCCAATAATTATATTATCAAAAAAATAATTTTACTTTAAATGAATGAAAGCAATTTAATAACATTGGAAGGAATTAATTAATATGTAACAGAGTTAGATTTCCGTCCATGAAAATTGAGCATATTTCATGATTAATAGTTTATTTTTTCAAAAAATACTCATAATGAAAAGAATAATTATTGCTATCGACGATGTGAATAAAAAAATTATAGATATGGAGAATCTATTTAATTACTATATGTACCTAACTTTTTTTTTGGTGAATAAAAAAAATTATAAATATGGAGAATCTATTTAATTACTATATGCATCTAACTTTTTTTTTTGGTGAATAAAAAAAATTATAGATATGGAGAATCTTTTTAATTACTATATGCACCAAATTTTTTTTTTTAGTGAATAAAAATGTGTTACATCAAAACAACAATTACATCATACAAGATGATTTATTTTGTTGAATAGACTTAGCCACAATGTCAGGCGGTGCTACAAAAAGCTGAAGAGTTGTCTGTAGCGAAAAGCCAATCTTAACCATTTGATCTACAATTAAATTACAATCCTTGTTAATATGATTGAGCTTCTACTGACCTTCACAGCGCATAAGGCTTTAGATAATTCTGACGAGAGGAAAAATGATTGGATGAAACAGTTACGCCACATCATCCATATCCCTTCCCAATTATTTAATGGCATGTGGACTAATTTTTACATGTTATTCACACATCATTTAAATTATTTTTTTAACCATAAATCCCTAAAATCCAAAAAAATTCCCTGCACAATACCCCTTGCCTACAAAACTTAAGAAAGAAAAGAAATGAAAAATCAAAAGCCTAAACAAAGAACCCAAGAAAAAACCCTAAAGTATGAGATTACCCAGCAAAATAGATTATTGTCTTCCACAATCCCAAGCTACGTACCATCGAAACCAGATTTTGAAACCCATTTAAGATCAAGATTTGAGAAACACGATGGATTTTCTTAGGAACAGAAACTGTCGAAGTCAAAAAGTAACGATTCGACTTGAATCGAATTTCATTTTACTCAATTCAATTCGAAAATTTTTAAATCAAATTAAAATGATAAAATAAGAATCATATCTTATTATTTTAAATATACAAATATTTCAACTTTTTTTTACAGTTCTTTCATCTTATAGCAATACCATACATTTAAAAATCACAAACCACACTCACTTCTAAACACAGACATTTTACAAATCAAATCTTTTTAACATTACTAAAACTTTTTTTTTATCACATGTATGATCTTCAAGTAATTATTTTACAAATCTCATTATCAGAATCAGCAGTCTGACCACCAGTTGCTTCATCCTCTTTCAACATTCGATTTTTCTCCTTAACAAAGCTTTCCATAAGTGGAGCAAGCAAGCATCCTGGGACTGCAATCCCTTCCTTTCCTTCTTTGTTCTAGGTTTCAAAATCTGGTTTTGATGCTACGTAGTTTGGGATTGTGGAAGACAAGAATCTATTTTGTTGGGTAATCTCAGACTTTAGGGTTTTTTCTTGGGTTCTTTGTTTAGGCTTTTGATTTTTCCTTTCTTTTCTTTCTTAAGTTTTGCAGGCAATGGGTATTGTGTAGGGAAATTTTTTGGATTTTAGGAATTTATGGTTAAAAAAATAATTTAAATGATGTGTGAATGACATGTAAAAATTAGTCCATATGCCATTAAATAATTGGGAAGGGATATGGATGATGCGGCGTAACTGTTTCATCCAATCCTTTCTCCCCTGAGGAGTGTTATGCTTGAATCCAACATGCCTTCCATGGTCAAAGCATTAACCACCTCGAGACTATCCACATGTATTGTAGCTTTCTTATAGCCTTTATCAAGCAAGATAAGCAATCCATCTAAAATACCCCATAATTTTACTTTAAAAAATGAGCGTTTCCCCCAAAAAAATAATTAAAGCCCAATAATCAATTATCAACTTGATCACGAATGACTCTCCCAACAGGTGCCTTTCCATAAAATTATGCACCTAACTTTTTAAGCTTAAATATTGGTCATGTGTCAATGTTGATGGACCAATAATTATGCTACCGCAATGATGATATTGGATCCCTTTTTATATCATACATTCATTATTTTCTTTTTACCGCATACATTCATTATTTTCTTTTTACCGCATACATTCATTTCATCTTTGCTTGGTTTCTTTGATAGGAAGAGATGAACTGGAATATACACTGGGGATTTGGATTTTAAGATAATATATATATATATATATATATATATATATATTGTGCAAATAGAAAAGAATAAATGGTGATAATTTTTTTTATTTTAGAATTATTTTTATGGAATTAAAAAATATTATTAAATTAAGTGTCGGTGGAAAGAAAAAAATTTACTATCAAAGCTAAGATGATGACATGTATCTCGTTTATTTACTTTTCAAACACAAGACATTATCTTAACATTACTTACTGAATTTTTATATCCCTCTTGTGTACCAAGTAATAGTGGAACAAAAATATCTCAAAATATATTTATATAAAAATTAAATAATTATTTTTAACAATTTCATTATAAATTTTGATCGTATCTATTTTTTTTTATCTAGAACTACTCATAACTTTTCTCCAACTTATAAATAAGAGAATAATACGCTTCAGCGTACTCGAACTCACATATTTAAAATTGGAGAATCAAACTTTAGCAATAATTCTCTTCCCCATTGGAAGAAAAAGACAATTGGTTAAGAATTTGGTGTTGCAGCAAAAGAAGGTTTTATGTATGTAGTAGGATTGTGGTCCATTGCTGTTTAATGTCACCTAAAACATTGAAGCTGCTCACTGCTTAACTCGACCTCAGATAAAGCAATGTGGTTGTCCACATGTATCTTCTTAATAATTAGGATCCAGATCCAGATCCCAAAATGGTACTCTCACCTTAAAATAAACATATATCAAATTATTAATTACATTACAACTCATTAAACTAAAATTTAGATATAAATGAGATAAGAATAAAAGATTGGCAACATAGTGAAGTTGGCGAAAGGAGAAGACATTGATAATTGCGTAGTTGGGAAACTTTTTCTCTGTTTCCATCATAATTCTAATCTCAGGCCCTTCTATGATTATATGAACAGATTGAAATCATGGTCTGAATAAAAATAAAAGAAATAAAAATAAAAATAATTGTGCAAATTTGGTTGTCTTATCAATTTTCTTTTTTCGTTTTAAAGACGCATGAAGATGAGTTTTTTTGTTTTTTCTTTTTCATTTGGAGGTTGTTTCCGCTTATTAGTTTTATTTTTTTTAATAATCATGAATGCGGAGTGTATAGAGTCAATATCGTGATAAGAAAGAGTTGACGTCTTGACAAAAAAAATCGGTGGCTTAACGATGTTATATGTGACGTCCCAGTAAGTCGATAAACGACGTCACAACATAACGGTGTGTTCCCTATTAAACCGAGTTTCTTCTTTTAGTTAAACTCTGTTAATTTTTTTAGTTTAACTCTGATTATTTTAGAGATATTTTGATCATATATTCACACGAATTTCAGCCTCTAAATAGGGGTTTTATCAATCCTAGAAAGTTCGATTCAACAATACAATTAAGAGAGTGTTTTGTGGGAATTTCCAGAGAACTTTGTCTTTTGTCTTTTGGGTTTGGGTTTGTTTGTGTTTTTCCATCTTGTAATCCTCTTCGGTTATTTGTTGTTTTAGTGAAGTTTTCTTTGTGTATTATTTTTTATCCTTTTCGAAGTATTTTTCACACAAAATATTTGTGTATCCAATTTTTCTTTTCTCATTTTCGTTCTTTTTTATTACTTAATTCGGATTTATGCCAACAAAAACTCTTAAAGTGTTATCCTCAAGAACGTCGATTCAGTCTCTCAACGCACACACAAATGTTCAAACTTGAGATCTCTAATATGAACAAGATTTTCTTTTCCACTGGAGCCACTTATGTTTTATGTTTTAATCTATTGTATCAATTATGATTAAATTACTAAGTTAAAATTACTAACATGTATTACTTTATAATTTATAAGTACTAATAAATAAGTAATTTTATTCCAATATATTCATTAGTCAGTAATTTCCAAAATTTTATTTCGACTCTACCCATGTAGCATTAAGAGTTTGAAATAAATCAGATCAGTCTGGAAATAGTGTTTTGCAGAGAATAAAAAATAAAGTTAAAAGAGTTGGTTCCCATTATAAGTTTTATTGATTGGTATGTAAATTTAGATTTAATTTTCAGCATTGTTTTCAACCAATGCAATTTGTCATGATTAAATGGTTAAATGTCTTTTACTCTTACAAAAATGTGGTGAATATCAAGTGGGTCTAAACCCTAAAGCCCCACCAAGTTGAATATTTTAATATTAATTTAATAAAATAACTTTTCCTTTTTTTTTTCTTTCAATTTTTAGATACAAAATCTTGGAAATTTTGTTAACCTTTTCCCCAAATGCTATGGCCCTAACTCATGATGCAGAAAAAGAATGTAATAAAGTAAAAAAAAAAAAGAAAGATATTTTCTTATAAAAAAAGAAAAAAAATGATATTCTTGTAACCTAACCCATTTCTACCCCCAATTTGTCAATTCTCTTTGTCTATTTTCAATCAAAGTTTGGCATTGCAAGAAGGTATGCAGTCACTATAGTTTTAATTTAACTATTTTTATTAAATATAACACAAGAGGTTGAGATTTGCAAACTACTTTTCTATAACAATTAGGTCATTGTTAGAATAATCAAAGAATTACACGTAACATATTAAGTGTATCTCATTTCGACATATAAAAACTGATGTTTAACGGTAAGAATATATAAAATTTTCACAAAAAAAAAAATTTACCTTTTAATCTAATGTATATAAATTAATTTAATTAAATATATTTTGATTTTTAGGACAAAGTTGTGTCCGATGTTTTATGGTGTAAATAAATTAATTATACCCTTTTTTTCCTCTTAAACCCCCTTCCCAAGTCTTCCGAATAGGGAAAAAATTATAGTAAGAAAATTGATATTATAAAACCAAATTGTGTGCTACCTAACTAAATCCAAAATTAAATAAGAAAAATAGTATTTTAAAAAAAGTGGAAACAGTACGAGAATTTTGTTTGGTTTGATTTGACTTGATTTCAACACGAATACGCTCCAGCAATATACACACCGACGCACAAGGAAAGCACTGTTGACAAGCCTTTGTTTCTCTCTTCCTTCTGCTTATCTGTAACCCTACCACAATTCTCCCCGCTGGCAAAGATTCCTTTCTTTCTTTCTCCTACCCTGAAATTTTCTCCAGAAACAATCACACTTATCATGATTATCGTTTCCTTCATGTAAAGCAGTTGCTATACTTTGCTGGGTCGGTTTTTTTTTTTTTTTGGTTTTCGTCAGTGATGGGATGTTCTAGTTCGAAGTTAGATGATCTGCCGGCAGTTGCTCTATGTCGGGAACGATGTAGTTTCTTGGATGAAGCGATTCAGCAACGTTTTGCTTTAGCTGAAGCTCATGTTGCTTATACAGCTTCTTTGAAGTTATTTGGACAGTCTTTGAACAATTTCGTTGATAATGATTTCGGGACTTCTTCAGGGGCGTTGCCTCCTTCTCCTCCATCTCCTAATAAACTTAAAAGCAAAGCGGTGGATCCAGTTCAAGTTGGGTCAAGTTCACCCAAGAAAGATGTTATTTCTCATCACCATTCCCATTCCCATTCTGGGTCTCATCTTCACTTCGATTCTGGTTCTGATGAAGATGATTCTGCCGGGTCTTTGCACCATTCAGAGCATTCTTCTCCTTTGCACCACGATGTTGGGGGTCCCCATATTGAGTATTTGCACCAAAATTACCCCAATTATGGTGCCTACGAAACTGGGTCTTTCCCTGGTGGTTATATGCATATGAATTTTATGAAGAAGCAACCAACGCCGTCTATTGTTTATGAACAAAGGCTTGTGAATCCAGAGATAGTTTATATGGGTGAATCTTCATCATCTTCTTCTTATTATAATAACAATAATCCTAGTTCTAGTTCATATCCTTATCCGGGTTATCAAAATTACGGTGGTTTTAGTAATTATGCTTCCTATTCGGCGCCTGGTTATCAGTCTTCACTGCAACCGTCGTCAACGGCTGGAGGGTCATCCTCGGAACCACCGCCGCCTCCACCTTCACCTCCGAGAACGTCAGCTTGGGATTTCTTGAATCCGTTCGAGAGTTATGAAAACTACAATCATCCGTATACGGCGAGTAGGGATTTGAGGGAGGTGAGGGAAGCGGAAGGGATCCCTGATTTGGAAGATGAGAATTATCAACATGAAGTAGTTAAAGAAGTGGACGGAGATCAGAAATTTGTTGATAGCGGAGGGTATTCCAAGTCCCCAGCTGAAGAAGCAGCTAAGGGAGTTGTTGCTAGTGAAGCAGAGGCTTCGCTTTATCAGAGCAGGCCAAGTGTAGGGGTGGAAAATGATAGGGTGGAATATGAGGTTCATGTGGTGGATAAGAAAGTTGTGAGTGATGAGAGCGCTGAGGAGCGTGGTAAAGGGTCAAGAGGCCCTCCAAGGAATGTTTTTGAGGTGATTAGAGAGATACAGGTTCAGTTTGTTAAAGCTTCTGAGTCAGGGAGTGAAATTGCAAAGTTGCTTGAGGTGGGAACAGTTCCTTATCACCGTAAACATGGTAATGATTTTCATCATTATTTTACTGGATTGTTGTGTTATTTTATCTATTTGCTCTAATAGTAATACTAACTGCGGGGTTTGGTATCTTTTCTGCAACAGCTTCGAAGATGTTGCATGTAGTTACTCCTTCGTTATCATTAGTATCATCTCAACCATCTACTTCTAAGACTGATTCATCGGCTGACAATACTGATCCGGCTTTTCTAGACTTCAATGAAGAATTGGCCAAGAAACAGAGAAACCTTTCCTCTACATTGCAGAAGTTGCATCTTTGGGAAAAGAAACTCTACAATGAAGTAAAGGTATATTGAGTCTTGATGATGTATTATCTGTTGTTGAACTTGGTATCTGTTTCTTTCCCCTTCCGAGCCCTTTACCCATTTTCTCTTTAGAATATCCATGATTATCTCAAAAATGGCTGTATGGACTACTTGATTCATGGCAATTTTTATTGGTTTTTATTTGGTTGCTTTTCATTTCACTGTATTTTCTTAGAATATGTTTGACTATCTATAAATTCTATTGCCTGCAGATATTTTAGTTTAATTTGATTTGTATTCTGAAAGTTACTGCTCTGAGATATTCATTTTGAAAGGCTTCATGATGTTAACTCTTGTGCTTTGTTGTGGATAGTGGTTTATATTTCAAATTATGTTGTTTCTGCACCCATTTGAGGAATACCTTACAAGCACATGAGTTGGTTTTCTGGTGACAAATGGCTTAGTTATGCCCTGGATTAAGAGCAGTTTTGTGCCTTTTCTTTTAGTAGTTCCATAAACTTTATGATTCTCCTTAACTAGAAGTTTTTGATGCAATGCAGGCTGAGGAGAAGATGCGGGTAGCTTATGACAGGAAATGCTGTAAGTTGAAGCGGTTAGATGAAAGGGGTGCTGAAGCTAACAAAGTTGATTCAACCCGGAATATAATCAGGAGCCTATCAACAAAGATAAGAATTGCAATTCAAGTTGTTGATAAGATATCTGTGACAATTAATAAGATCAGAGATGAGGAGCTATGGCCACTGCTTCATGAACTGATTGAAGCGTACTATTTCTGCTTGTTTAACTCTTTTCTTTTTTTACATCTCATTCTATGTTCTCAAGAAACATTGCTCTTTGGTCTTAATTTCTTAAATGAGTGTTTTGTTCAAACTGACATAATTGTCACTTACTTTTGACATTGCCATTTGATTGTGTTCATTTGATTGCTTTACTTAGCATTTTTAATCAGATTATTTTTGCCGTATTGGTTGCATTAAGGAATTGCTTTGGCATTTTACTTGTTTGCATTAGTATTCTTTTAGGAGCCTATTGTCCTTGCTGTTGAAGCTTGTAAAAGTGTACAATCAAGAGTGATTAGAGGTGAATGTCAATGATGGCCATGGGGGTACTGGCCTGAGAGTTCTTTAAAGGGTATGAAGAGTTGAAGAAAGAATGAAAAGGAGTTAGGAAATTTGCCCCCACCAGAAAATTCTTCAACAGTTATTACTTATTAGGATACATTTTGTTAGATCATGCTTCTTTTCCATTTCCCCCCTCTTTTTGTGGATTCTTGAAATATTTGCAGCTAATAATTGGTGGGTTTGGCCTAAGATGTCTAGCTACCATGTTCGGAAGGTTATTATTTGAGTTCCAGGTTAGTTGTTTGTGAAAGGGCTGTGCTGTATTGCTCTACTAACCCAAAGATACAAAATAGATACTGGCTAGTCTTAAAGTCTATAATATGCATCATTTACTTCTTTTAATTTAATTTAATTATTTATTGGGGTGGGTGGTTGTGGAGAATGTCTTTTACAGAAAGGATTGAACTAGTTATTAAATTTATGGGCATCGAGAAGGAAGTTCTTAGTGTGAACTGTTATGTATTTCGATTTGGTGTATTATGTAAACTGTTCTAATAACTGTAGTCTATATATTAAGTACTAAAAGATCCAAATGTCTTTGTATTTGATGTATATGGGTAGTATAGTACTGAGTGAATTGAGCGGCTTTTCATCTCAGTATTTCAAAATGCACCTTCTGTCACCATATATCATATAAATAATATGTGAAACTTTATCACAATTTATATGTTTGAATACACTTCTATGAGATGTTGTTCACAAATGTAAGATGGGAATACTTATTGACCATTTTTGAACATATACTAATTAATTGCCGTTAAAGGACAATCTAATAATAAAATGTTGGTTATGAGGCTTGAGAACTAAAGCAAACCTCATTTGGCTGAAAGGAATGTATGCTTTCTTTAGATATTGATGTCAAATTTCCTTTTGCGAACTTGATTACTTTTCTTCTTCTTTAATGGTTTTTATTTCCTTCAAAGTACTAAATTTGCAATTTTTCATCACTCCACAAGCCAAAATTTACTTACCATTTATTATTATCTTTTTCTTTTTTCTGTCTTATGATGTTTTATTGTAATTTCTTTTTCCAGGTTAAACCGAATGTGGAAATGCATGCTTGAATGCCATCATAGTCAGTGTTGGGTAATTAAAGAAGCCAAAAGTTTAGGTTCTATTGGATCTGGCAAAAAGCTTAGTGATGACCATCTTAAGGCCACTTTGCAGCTTGAGCATGAACTTATTGGTTGGACTATAAGATTCTCTAGTTGGATAGGTGCCCAGAAGGGCTATGTCAGGGCTTTGAATAATTGGCTTCTGAAATGTCTTCACTATGAACCTGAAGTGACTGATGATGGAATAGCTCCTTTCTCACCTAGCAGGTTAGGTGCACCCCCCATATTCGTAATATGCAATCAGTGGTCACAAGTAATGGATAGAATATCTGAAAGGGAGGTGGTTAACTCCATGCGGATTTTTGCCATGTGCATATTCCAGCTTTGGGAACAAGATAAGTCGGAAATGCATCGGAGAATGATGGCAAATAAGGATTTAGAGAGAAAGGCTAGGAACTTGGATAGAGAGGATCAAAAGCTACAGAAAGAGATCCAAGCGATGGATAAAAAAATCGTTTTGGCCTCTGGAGATGGTAATAGTCTCTCATTAGCTGGACATGTGTATCAGAGTGACACTAGCAACACCAGTTTGCAGGGTAGCTTGCAACGCATTTTCGATGCGATGGAAAGGTTCAGTTCTGAGTCCTCCAAAGCCTATGAGGAGCTTTTGGAACGTGTTAAAGAAAGGATTGCTCAAGATCATGAAAGAGTTACGTAGGGCCGTAAAAAGCGGCTACAATCAGTCTTGCTCTGTGAGAAATGAAGCTTAAGCGGTGGTCAAACGTTCCTGTAATGCAGAACGTGGTTGGTTGCTCTTCTGTCAGGGAAAGACTTGGTAATGACTCATCATCTGCCTCTGGCAACAATAGTTTCAGATAGGCTATGATATGCATAAATAAAGAGAGATCAGGAGGGGCAGGTCACTAGGCGTCGCAGATTGCAAAGCCTTCCAACTGAGAACTGTCGGGGTTTGCCAAGATCCCGAGATATTAATGGTTGGTGAGAACCTATCGGTGGTGCCCTTGTAGAAGTGCAACTCATTGTATTCCATCAACCAGATGGCATCATGCACCACCTGTCATTGAAGAAAATGGAGTATGCTTCTGCAAACAAGAGCAACAAATGTAATCAAAGCATCTGAGTAAGCAGATTCTCCTCCAATTTTGCGTATGATTAAGTGCTTTAAATTTAGGTTTTTCTGAGCATTTCAGCGTGATGCAAGTCAGAGGAATACCCGCTAATCAAAGGTTGTACTATAATGCAATTTTCTTTTCCATTTTGAATTAAATTATTTCAATTTTTGTATAGACGACTGTTTTGAGTGTTTAGGCACATGAATAAAGCAAAGGTGTCATGAAGAGCTAAAAAGTTATTTCAATTTTCTTCCCAAACTTTCTTGTAATAGTGTGTCTATCAGCAAACTCATAAGCCACTCTAAATTGTCAACTTCTACTTATCTTATTGCAAGTTATAGGAAATGATTTTGGGGAATGTTATGATATAGTACCGTAGGTTAGGAGTTAGGACTTAGGACTCCAAATTGCCTCGAATTGTTCGAGTGAAAAGGTATTCACTATTTTAAAGGTTACCGGAAATGATCCATGTGAAGACTTAGAACCCATATATGAAGAAGATATGACTTGTACTTAGGATGAAGAAATGTTCGTGATGATAAGGAGAAATCTAACCGTGACCTACAAAGTAGGCGGCTGGAAGGCACACAATATTTTCCACACAAGGTGCAGTTGTAAAGGGAAAGTATGTAATGTTATTATTGACAGAGGAGCATGCGAGAATGTTGCTTCTAGTGAAATGGTGGAGAAATTAAAACTTGACGCAGAGCCTCACCTTTCTCCTTACAACCTCGCTTGATTGGAACAAAGTAAATAAATGATGCCTTGTTCCTTTCTCCATCGGAAAGAAATATAAAGATGTGTTATGGTGTGATGTTATACCTATAAATAGTTGTCACTTGCTTCGTGTATCATGAGAGAATTGAAAACTTCTATTTATAGTTGAGTTTCTTTAGATCCAACGGTACAGATTGAATTACATCAACGGTTGAGATTAATATTTCACTAGGTCATCAAGATTTCAAGTAGATAGATTCTCCATATCTTCCACGAATTGAACCAATTCAAGCGGGTGAAATGAGTCACATTTAATTAGTTGACCTCCATGAACATTTTGTGCGTAATGGTCATGGGCTTTGATTTGTGGCCCGTGGCACTTGGGACACCAAGGCAATATAACAAAAAACACAAATACCTTCATAAAAGATGGACAAAAAATAATCTTAGCTCCTTTGCGATCGGAGGACCAAAAGAAAACAGTTCAAGTGATGGTGTACATTTGATTTCTAAGGAAGAGATTGAAGACATTGTAGGATGCTTGACTACAACCATTCCTATGGAGATTGAGGAGGAGTTGTGCATCCCAAATGAAGTCGCGCCACATAAAAAAACTATTCAGAGTTATTTCCAGAAGAATTACCGACTGGTTTGTCTCTAATTTGTGACATTCAACCTGCTATTGACTTTGTACTAAGAGATATGATCCTTAGCAAGGCGACATATCGAATAAGTTTAGTAGAGCACAAAAAATTCAAAGGCTAGTAGAAAAACTATTGAAAAGGGGTCGATTCGGAAGAGCAAAAGTCCTTGTGCTATACTTGCCTTTCTTGTACCAAAGAAGAATGGAACGTGGAGAATGTGCATTGATAGTAGGTCAGTTACCAAAATTACTATCAATTATCATTTTCCCATTGCAAGGCTAGATGATTTGCTTGATCAACTTAGTGGTGCCTCTATTTTCTCCAAAATTGATCTTACTAGTGATTATCACCAAATAAGAATTAGGTTGGGAGACAAAAATGGAAGACAACCTTCAAGACAAGAGATGGGTTGTATGAATGGCTGACATAACATTTGAATTATCAAATGCACCTAGTACTTTCATAAGGATGATGAATGATGCATTCAAGTCACTCTGGTGTATTTGATGACATTCTTGTGTAAGGCAACCTAAAGAAATGTCAATTAAGTACAGACTCATTGGTGTATTCAAGTGGAACGAAGTAGCCCAACAAGCAGCTTTCAACACTTTGAAGCAAAGGTGATAGAAGCACCAGTCCTTTCTTTGCCAAATTTCAATTTGGTGTTTGAAGTTGAATGTGATGCAAGTGGAGTTGGAATTGGGGCAGTACTCACTCAAGAATCAACCACCATATTCTGCATCTTTTAATCTCTAATCACGTGTGTTAGTGTTGACCTTATCACTTTAGGTTTAGGATGTTACTACAGTGTGGCGGTTCATAAAAACTCTTCCCCAATCAAACCGTGCTAGTTGAGTCTATTATTGGATTCTCTTAGCACCCGGATTTGATTCCCCCATCAATACCAATTGGATGTATTGCAAGGTTGAGAATTACCTTGAGGGATATTTTGATCAACATTGCTTGTGTTGTTCCCGATTTGATCTGAATAGTAGTTGTCGTTATTAAAGCAGTTCTATTAGCCTCCTTGATTCGAGCATTGAGTGATTGAGTAGGAGTCGTTTGTTGTTCATGCTTTGCTGCTTGATGTCGAAGGAAGAGTTAATGACCAAAAAGTTTATCATGAAGTCTTTTAAAAGAGATGGTTGTTTCCCAAATGCGAATCATGTACAATCCAATAAGAACTTCCATAACAAGTTCTTCAAGTTGTAATGGATAACCATATATAACTAAATCATTTGCAATTGAATGTATTTTATTGAGATGGTGAATGACAGAATCAGAACTCTTAGAGGTTTGATTGAGTGTCACACAAACTACGTAATTAGAACTCTTATTGCCATTGTCATATGTTACTTTTTTTAATACAATCTAGAATTATTTATAGCCTATTCTCAACCAGTAAATAAAAAGATAATTCGTTTCGACGTACTCGAACTCACATTCTCTTGCATTGACAAGAATATCCATACCAATCGAGCTAAGACTCAATCAACTAAGTTGAAAATACAATGAAATTATAATTTTAAATATGAATGATAGAGAAAATCTTCCATATTTATAAAAGAATTAACCATCACTTTCATAAATCTAGAACTTGAAGATATTGAATGTTTTAAAATTATATTAATCTCAAACCTTAAAGAAAAGGAAGCCGCAAACCAACAACCGCCCTGTCATATCTATATTTCCCAAATGTCATAAATGATTTTAAAAATTAAAATCTAATCCATTTGATTTTATTGTTGGACGTAAATTTGGACCCAACGCGTTTGAACACTATAAGCTTTGGTCCCAGCGTTGAGAAATTAACTGAAAGACCCTTGTTTTGAGACCTTATTAATTTATTCTGCAAACCCCCCTTGCTTTGGCATTTGGAGTTTAATATTACCAATTTTCTCTTACACATGACCTGTCCTTTCTTGCCTAATCAAGTATCCTTTTTTTAATGGCTCATACTTTTTCTTCTACCGTCGGTAATTGAATAATTTAAAATTTTTTATTTAAATCATTATGCAGTTAAATTTATTTTAAAAATTTCGTAAAAGAGATTTAATCATTGATTTGATGATCGGTATGATATATCAATATCTATCGACGAATAGGAAAATGTACCTTAAATTTAAGTTGATTTAGTAATCAATACTAAAGATTAAAGAAAAAAATTATTTATATTTTGATTTGTAAATTCATGACGTATAAAATTATTTCATAAAAAATATTAAACGTTAAAAAAAATTATCAATTAATACATACGATACAAACAAAAAAAATCACGTAATAACAATTTTAATAACTCAATAAATTAATTCATTCATTCAACTTGCTTAAATAAAAGCTTTGGATATCCTACAAAAAAAAAAAAAAAACATTGGCTTGCTCAGCTCTGGCTGGCAGTAGCAGAGGCACATCATCATTTGGAGGCAATTAGGCCATGTATTGGTGGAGAATAAATGCTTTCTCCATAAGTTCTTATATAATTTCTTTTATAGATTCTCCATTTAAATATCACTTTTAAATAATCTAAATCCCAAATTAAGCAATAATAGTACATAAAACAAGACTCACCTTTTGTGATATAAGAGAATGATGAATCTAATTTCATTTGGTAGTTTATGAAAAATACTAATTCATGGTTTAAAATTTGGGATCTAACATAGTTGTAAAGGCATTTTTATGATAAGGTTTTATATTTATGTTTAATTGAATCATTTATTGATGGGTCAAGTTTAGCTGTAAAAAAAGGACACCTAATAAACCTCATCATATATTAAAAATAATCATAAAATGTTTACTTGTAGCAATTTTTTGGTTCAATGAACTCTTCCAATTTCAGAGAATTTTTGGGAACATTCACTTAACACGATTTTCATGCGTTTGATTTTACTTTTTTTTTTTGGTAAAAAATACAAAAAATAGAAAAAAAAATAAGGCTAAACTTACTTTATTTAGATAAGTTTAAATACTATTTTTATATTTAAATAAGCTCTTCCTCTTTCATTAACACTTTATACCTAAATAAATTTTGATACTTTATTTGAACTTTAATACTTTATACATAAATAAATATAAATAAACTTTTTACTTGAAAATGAAAAACTTATTTATAGATACAAATCAAAAGATGAACATTTATTAAGATATAAAAAAAATATATAAGGACTTATTTCAACAAAACATTGTAGTTCGAGGATTAAAAAAATAATTTTGTCAAAATTAAACAAAAGCAAAAATCAAAATATTTCTAAAATATTATTTGGACTAAATGTTTCTAAGGAGTTTAAGTACTTAATTTTTTTAAAAAAATTATCTGATAAATTAAAAAATACATATATTTTTTTGAGTATTTAAATTAAATTTAAAATTTAAAATCGTTATTGTTGAGAAAGTCTTTTGAGTACCATTCTGGATCAAATTTGAGTACCATCTTGAGTCAGATAGGATTAACATTAGAAAATTATCCTGTGCACTCGAAACCTACACCCAAATATCTAATTTGTTTTTTGTTAGAATTTTGGGATTGATATGAGTTAAAAAGATTGATAGAAAGTTAAAATTGTTGGTGCATTATCTAAGTGCATGGTAGAATCTCTCATTAACTTCAGATCGTAAAATCAATGAGAGTATCAGTAATTATGCAAAAAAAAAAAATAAGAGATGAAAATAACCTAATTTAAACACATATAAAATAAAAGACTGATACAAAATTTCAACTACGGTTACATATAAGTCAAGATCATTATAAGTAATTTAATTCTCAACCGCTTTACTATATTTCACTCAATGAACTAAATTCACTTTATTATACCAAAGATTACATGAAATTAATGTGACTTAATTAGTAACTCTAAATTTATAGACTTTATTATAATATAAATATAGAGAGATAAAGAGATGTAGACATATCTTTTTTTATCACTTAACTTAGTAATATTAATGAATCCCATGAGATGGATTGATGGTTAAATATGTTCATCGCCACATCTTAGATGTGGTTCGAGTTTGAGTCGCATTAATCACGTTTATTGTTCAAGTTTTGTTCTGTTATTGTAGTTCACCAAAAAAAAAAATTTAATAACACTAATTACTCGCTTGGTTATTCATGCAATAATACTTGTAACATAGTATAAACTCAATTATAAATTTTATTATAGTATTATATTGTTTATATTAATATTTAAAATTTTGATTGAATTGGTGTGACTCTCAACCGAATTATTTTTACAAAAAAATAAATATTATTTTGAGTTTTTTTATCGTTTTATATTTTATATAAAATCTAGAACATACATGCATCCGTAATATGATTTGAACATAAAACATGTAAGATTCTACTCTTCTATTTTATCATCTCAACTAAAAACATATTTAGTGTTTATATAAATTTTTTTATAAATGTATTGATATAAATACATTCTAATTTTTTCTTAAAAAATAGATGTTATTAGTTTTATTTTAAGAAGAAAAAATAAATACAAAATCTAAAGCTGGATTTATTTTGATATAATGAATAAAAAAGTAATCCCTGAGGTCAGGTCAGGTCAGGTCCAGGGTTGTGTTAGGAAAAAAATATAGATTCCTGCTATAAATGATGAGCCACTTTTACTTGTTTGGAGCAGCAAGTTAAACAAGCTGTGTAATAAGAAAAAGCTTGGTTAGAGAGCATCAGTTCTGGCTAGGACAAGAAGAAACCTGTAACATAAACAAACTCCAAACGATCAGAACAAGGAACCACGGTAACAAAGACACAAACCCAAATCCCCTCAAAGTCCTGAACCCATCCTTTTCTTCTTTTTAATTTTTTTGTCAAAACCAAAAGCCCTTTTCTCTTTTTCTCTCATGATTCTGTTCTGAAAAGCAAACGAGAAGCTTCAATCAAAACTGAATTATGGGTTGTTGTCAATCATCTTGTCTAACAGAGACCCACCCAGAAAAAGACCAGAGTCGGCAACAGCAACTGGAGCCCCGGAACCATAGCCAAGCAGTTTCAGGTGCTGGACCCGACCCAGCTGTTGCTAATGGAGTCCCTTCTTTCTCTGAGTTCTCCTTGGCTGACCTCAAAGCTGCCACCAATAATTTCAGTTCAGATAACATAGTTTCTGAAAGTGGGGAAAAAGCTCCTAACCTTGTTTACAAAGGTCGTTTACAGGACAGGAAATGGATCGCTGTTAAGAAGTTTACTAAGATGGCTTGGCCTGACTCCAAACAGTTTGTGGTACCATCAATTTTTGGTTTATTGCTTTTTTAAATTGTGGGTTTTTTGTTGGATATTTGAAGTGGGTTTTGTTGATTTGTTCTAGGAGGAAGCATGTGGGGTGGGGAAGTTGAGACACAGGAGGCTGGCCAATTTGATAGGGTATTGCTGTGATGGAGATGAAAGGCTGCTTGTTGCGGAGTACATGATCAATGACACTCTTGCTAAGCATTTGTTTCATTGTCAGTTTTCTTTCTCTTTTAACTTGAAGATTCCTTTTCTCTTTTTCTTTTTGTTTATGTTGTTTTTAATTTCTTAATTTCTTGCTTATCTTTTTAAGTTTTTAACTAGTTTTTAGCTAATAGTTTATCCAACAATTTTTGTTTTAATTTCTTGAGTTCCTGTAATCCTTACTGAGCATATAGGATAGATTACAGGTTGATTTTACTTGGTAAGTTTGATATACAGTTTTCTCAGCTAAATGCTTTTAGCTTGATAATATATCTTGACATTTCTGTTTATCGCGGCCTAAATTTGTATCTTTGTTCACATTATTCAGGGGAAAATCAAACCATTGAGTGGGCAATGCGTTTAAGAGTAGCTACGTGCATTGCTGAAGCTTTAGATTATTGTAGTAGTGAGGGCCATCCATTATACCATGATCTAAATGCTTACAGGGTCCTTTTTGATGAGGTATTGGTCTCTTGAATATAAGGTTTCCTATCATGTATATACCTTTTTCCTCCTCTTACTCTAGCATTAACAACCACTTGGTGCAGTAATTGATGGCTTCTTAATGGATTTTGTAGGATGGTGATCCACGTCTTTCATGTTTCGGACTGATGAAAAATAGCCGTGATGGGAAAAGTTATAGCACTAATCTTGCCTACACACCTCCTGAGTATCTAAAAAATGGTAACTTCATTTGCTATCTGGTTTATCTCTGGTGGTTACCGTCATAAAATACTTATTCTCAGTTCTTCTGCCTGTCCAAATGTACTGGATTTTACCTGTTACACATATCTGGAGTTTACTTTGGTCCTTTTTAATGTTACTCTACATGATTGGTTTGCTTCAATTCTTGAACACATTTCCAGTAAAAGAATTCTCTTCCTTTGTGTTTCTTTCTGATGTTCTTCAGTGAAGTTAGAGTAAATTTTGTGAAATGATGTTAGGATACCGACTTTAGCAGACTTGTATTTTGACAGTTCATGTTGCAACTTCTAGAGATCTTTTGTTTCTTCCTTTCTCTTGCAAAAACTTGGTTAGTATTTTTGTAGCAGACAAACAGGGGGTGGGAGGCTTTTTATGAAAATGGATTCCCATGTTAATGGTTCAAATTGTTTTCTTTTGGTGTTTCCCATAGATGAGTGAGTTGTTCTGTTCATTCCTTTGTAAGTGTAAAGTCATTTCCAGATATATGGTGAACTGTATATCTGTTGTTTCATAGTGCTGAGCTATGTGAAAACTGTTTTATTGTTTCAAATTGCATGATTCTCTTCACTGAATTTTCTAAAAATATGCTTCTTGTAGGGAGAGTCACCCAAGAAAGTGTTATTTACAGCTTTGGCACTGTTCTTGTTGATTTGCTTAGTGGAAAGCACATCCCTCCTAGTCATGTAAGTGGATTTAAGTGGCTTATATTTGTAGTACATGGGACCCATATGTATGATTGTGTAATTTTGTTTTAATACATTTTGGAACGATCTGCATCCTGGAATCAATGATTTTATCATGGCTCCTTTGAATGCTTGTAAATGCAAACTTGTCATTCAAATTGTGAGTTAGTGTGGTTAACAGCTATTGTGCAATTCGCTTTTTGTGATTAATTTTGAAATCTTGTACTTACCACAACTTCACTATTCCATTTCAACAGCTGCTTGACTTATGTCTTTACCTGTTCTATTGTCGGACAGTATTAGTCTTGAAGGTTACAAATTTCGGTTTTATCTTGATGGCTGTGCATGTTTGCAGGCGCTTGATATGATACGAGGTAAAAACATCGTTCTCCTCACGGATTCACATTTAGAGGGAAAATTTTCTATGGAGGAGGCAACTGTGGTTGTTGGCCTTGCGTCTCAATGCTTGCAATATGAACCCAGGGAGCGGCCCAGTGTTAAGGATCTTGTTGCCACACTTGCTTCATTGCACACCAAACCTGATGTAAGGAACATTGCTACTTTTACCTATTCAATTTCATTACAGGTTGTTTTTTGTTTATTGGTGAGCCAAAGATTTAGAACCTGGAGGTTGCATCTATTTCCTTTAGTGAAGAGTTGAAAATCTCTTACATATATGGTTTCTGCAGTAATTAAAATCGCTAAATAGGCCTAGATCTAATGAAGAAAACGAAAAGTGTTGTATCTGAGTTGTCCCAGATTCTTACGCTGTTGTGTATCTATACTTCTTTACATACTTCACCTTTTCTATTGTTTCCTCGAACCATCCTAAAGCTATAAAATGATGTGGGAATAATCACATTAAATTTGTTACCTTGTGGCTGTGGTTTTGAAGAACAAAGAGCATGCTTTTCTTTTTAGATCCTGATTATTGTATCTCCTGGCTTGTAGGTTCCATCTTATGTTATGCTTGGAATCTCAAAATATGAGGAAGCTCCACCAACTCCACAGCGTCCTCTTTCACCAATGGGTGAGGCCTGTTCACGGCTTGACCTCACAGCAATTCATCAGATATTGGTGATGAATCACTACAAGGATGACGAAGGGACAAATGAGGTGATGACTTGTTTTAGTGAATCCTTCAAATCCATTTTCTTTACTCTTGTGCTTAGAAGTGCATATAATTGTGGATGGATTGCTTCAGTTATCTTTCCAAGAGTGGACCCAGCAGATGAGAGATATGCTTGAGGCTAGGAAGCGTGGGGACTATGCGTTCCGTGATAAAGATTTTAAAACCGCCGTTGACTGTTATTCCCAGGTACTAGACTTTAACTTGTCAAGAACTATATGTTATTTGGTTAAGAATTTGTCAAAAATCGTCATCCTGCTAATTATTGACAATTCGATAGTTCTAGGACAATTGAGATTGTTCAAATGGAATCTTTTACTTGTTGGTTTGCCTGTCATGGACGGTATTCGTACTCTCTAACTCTCTCATCCAGAAATATATTTCTTGGAAATTTTAAATTTTTGTTTACCACAAATTAGATATGATATTATCAAGCAGCTAGCCTTGACCAGACCGGCCTTTAATGTAACTGAGGTTATATGTTTTAAGTTGACTCTCTTGAGCATCCGAATAAACTTTAATCGTGCTGTAATGAGATAACTGTTAAACCAAGATGAGTATTAAATTATATTGAGTTGGGATGGAAGCCTTATGGCTACCTTTTCTTTCTGTGCAGTTCATAGATGTCGGAACCATGGTCTCCCCAACTGTTTTTGCTCGACGCAGCCTGTGCTATCTATTTTGCGATCAACCAGATGCTGCCCTTGCAGATGCAATGCAGGCGCAAATTGTGATTCCTGAGTGGCCGACTGCCTTCTATATGCAGTCAGTTGCTCTTGCCAAACTAGACATGCATAAAGACGCTGCAGATATGTTGAACGAAGCTGCTGGACTTGAAGAAAAGAAGCAACGGGTTGTTAAGGCATCTTGAGAACAAAAATATAGTGTTTGATTCTACATTCCTGTACCATTTTCTTGTTGAGGCTGCCAAAAGTTTGTGCAAAAATCTGAGTTTGAAATTGAATTTCAAATTGGAAGTGTACGAAATAGGAAAGAATGTGTATTTTTTCCCCCATTTGTGATGATGTGTACCTGCCCTTCATGTTTGCAAATATATGCTATGCGTAACTCAATAAGGAGGCTCCATCATTTCAGCAACGTGTAACACAAATCTTTCTTGTCAATTGGGATCTTGAAGGAATTCTCAATCTCTTATAGAAGCAATGATTTTGTATGTCTGCCTCCTCCAATTTGAACGGACAAATTCTTTTGTATTGAAAAAAAGAAACGTAATGAGATATTTTCTTTCTCTTTTTAGAAGAACCTGAATTGTAACATATCCAATTACTTTTATTTGCTCTGAGAATGCTTTTATCTCGTCCCTCAAGTTGCATGGACTAAGCGGCTCTTCAATCCTTGCATTGCAAACCTGCATCATTGATGCCTAAATCAATCTAACAGATTCATTTCACCATTGACGGAGAATCCGGAATGTTGGAGCTAAGCTGTAATAACGTGGAAATGTGTCCAGTGACCGACTCCTGCTTGCCTGGTTGCCCATTTTAACAAAATTTTTTCACAATCTTCCCTGTACTGTTGCAGTGGGAAGAACAATATAGGGGACAACAAGGCTTAAATGCCATTCCTTGCTTTTAATGACCATGCTAAGAAACACTTGTTTTCAATTGTGCCGATTCGTGGGTGAGGTTCATTGTTTTTTTTTTTTTTTTTTTTAAATATTCAGATTTCAAGTTTAGCATGACCGGCATTGCTGTCCTGTCTCACCTACAACGAATGGGGCCGCTTTTTTCTCGCAAGCAACCCTGTATGTACCTATAGTTCCTTATTTTATTAACGAATAATTAAAAGAAGTAGCACAAGCATCACTGGAATCTTGCCACCCCCCTATGTCTATGAGAGGAGACAGGGGCCACAGTGCCACTCGTGCACAATAATTAAGCCTTCATTTCTGTAGAAAAATGTGTAGGCTCTCATAATATTTATATAAATAAATTGCTTAAAGATTTTTTTGGGGTGGGTGGGAGACAATGAGCAAACATTGGCAGCAAAAATGTTGAGATTCAGATCAGGGTCACGTTGGGGTTCATGGAGGTTGCAGATGAGGTTCCTTTTGTCTTCCATAGTTGCCGATATATATGGTCCCAGCTCGAGGGTTGAATGGGAAGGTGCATTGAGTTGATCAACTTGTACATCTAAGCCTTTAGCCTTTTGCTCCAAGACAAAAAAGATGGCTTCTTCACCTTTGAACCAAAAATCCAATTTTCATGCTCGTTCAAACAGCTTGCCTTCTAGACCACATCCACTTGTTACTCAATTTGATGAGCACCTGTGTAGGCTAAAGTCCAATGAATCCGCCTCATCATCATCTTCATCAATGAGCCAAAAACTAAGTGGCCTTAGAGATCTGTATGTGTTGGTTGATAATTTGCTTCAACTGCCTCTTACACAAAAATCAGTAGCCCAACAATGCAATGAAAAACAGGTTAACGAGTGGTTGAATGGGTCTCTCAAGCTCTTGGATGTTTGTGGTGTGGCCAAGGATGCTTTATTGCAGGCCAAGGAAGATACCCAACAACTTCAATCAATTTTGAGAAGAAGAAGACGTGATGAAGCTGGTTTCACATATGAAGCTAAGGAATACTTGGCTTCAAGGAAGAAAGCAAAGAAGTTAATTAAACAAGTCTCTGAAAGCTTGTAAATGTGGCTTTGCTCTGTTAGAAAACGATGCTGAGGCCGCATTTAGCATGTTGGGAGAGGCACAAGGAGTTGCATTCACAGTGTTTGAATCCCTCTTTTCTCATATCAATGGCACAAAGATGGAATCAAAATCGACCAATTGGTCTTTGATGTCCAAGTTGATGAGCTCCAAACGCGTAACACACAAGGGAGAAGCAGTGGAAACCAATGAATTTGAGAAAGTGGATGCATTTTTGTGCACTCTCATTGGTAACAAGACCAGAAAATCTGGTAAAATGAGCAATGATGATGCACAAATTGAGTTGCAGAAATTGGAGTCAAGCATTCAAGATCTTGAAGATGGAGTGCAGTGCTTGTTGAGGCTCTTGATCAAAACTAGAGTTTGATCCATGTATACTTACTTCATCTATCATAAATGAAATGAATTTTGATGAACAAATCTACATCTTTCTTTATCATATACATTTGTTGTTTATCCTCTAGCTAGTATAATAACCTTCATCCTCGTATATACATTTGTTGTTTTGATAGCATGAAACAGAAATCCTGGACTCCCATTTGGGCATTTCACAGCCTGGTATCTTGAAGGACTTGAAAGTCTCTTTAAGAGTTTGATCATAGCTACTGTCACTACACTCAACCTACTCAAAACTGTTAATCTTGAGATTCCAACTGTATATAAATGAAAATTTACATGTTTCTAGTTAGTAATAAGAAAGTTATTTGGTCTAATCGTTTTTCCCACAAAATTCCTCGGTTTTCTTAGTTTTGGGATAAATTTTTTTAATCATTCCGGAATGGCTTGGTGCACCTTTTAGGCCTGTTAGATTAAGATCTAGTTTTGCAAGTTGAATGACAGTCTCCATCACCAAATTTGGAAGCTCAGAAACTTTCTGAATATCTGATCTGTCATGATTCCTTCTATGTCCTTGGAGATAATTGAAAGCTTGACCATCATATGGTGAACGCGGTCATGCATGCTTCAAATGATAACAAATTGTGAATAGTAAGATGAACTACTCAGAAAACTTATTTTTGTTAGTCAAAGGGGAAGCCAATGTCATCCTACAGGATCTTGTTTAGCAATTATTTCGAAACCCTTAAGACATTTGATCTAATCATTCTACATTGGTTAGCACAATGGAGCATCTGAACATATGAATGAGGAGGATGAACAGCATGTAGGCATTGAATAAAAGCTCAAACAGTCTGTATTTGCCTCAAAAAATGCTTAGCAAAACACCCAACGGGAGGAAAACTGGCAAAATATACAATTACAGTACATGATCTTTTAATTTAGCGTGCGTGTGTATTATAATGTCACTTCTTTTATGAGAAGAAAAAATGAAAATTTTAGGTTCCAACTTCCAAGGGACACAATATCATATAGAAATGGATAGAATATGTTGCTGCACGGGTGCAAATATTTATTGTTTGCAGTTGTCTTATTTCCATTATACAATGACAACAGCTAACTTGTGCACGGACAAATTGGATAATATTAAATGAATTGGACAGCACTGAGCTGGAGAGCTGGTTGAGGGAAGACATTTTGCATAAACAATGCTGACAGAGTGTTCAGATCGATATCCAAATTGAGTGAAGAAAAAAGAAAAAAATAGCTGATTAAAGAAGTATTTGAGATTCCTTTTGTCTGTATGACCTGATGTATTTATAAAATGGAGCTGATGCTTACTGCTGCTATTGAAAATAATAGGTAGAAACATTCAACCATTAGGCTGTTTCCCTTAAGAAGAAAGAAAAATGGCAGCCCAAACAATTCACCACGCTCGTTCTAACAGCTTCCCCTTTCCATCTAGACCAAATCCACTTGTTTCAGAGATTGATGAACATTTGAACAGATTAAGGGACTCCGAAGCAACGTCAACCTCATCATCAATAAGCCATAAACTAAATGGCCTTCAGGATTTGTATGATTGTGTGGATAAGTTTCTGCAGTTTCCCTTTTCCCAACAAGAATTAGCTCAAGAACACAACAAGGGACATGTTGGTGAATTGTTGGATGGATCCCTTAGGCTCTTGGACCTGTGCAATATTGCTATGGATATTGTGTTGCAAACAAAAGGAAGTATACACGATATTCAATCAATTATGCGAAGAAGATGATGCGGAGAAGTTGAGCTTGTGGGTGAGGTGAGGAAGTACTTCACCTCCAGGAAAGTGGTGCAAAAGACTATCCACAAGGCATTGAAGAATGCGAAGGCTGTGGAAACAAAACACATTTTCTCATCTTCGAATGACCATGAGACAAAGGCAATGGTTAGCTTGCTAAGGGAGGCTGAAGCAGTCACTTCCTCCATGTTTGAGTACTTATTCACCCTCATCTCAGGGCCAAAGGAACCATCAAAGTGCGGCAACTGGGCATTAGTGTCCAAGCTATTGCACCACAAACGGATAGCATGTGAACAAGCCGGAAGAAGAGGCATTAATGAATTTGAGAAGGTTGATGCTGCTTTAAGATCAGTAATGAGTCAGAAGATGAACAAATCTAAGAATGTTGAGATGCAATGACAGCTAAAAGAGTTGGAACTTTGCATTCAAGACCTTCAAGGCGGACTTGAGTGCCTCTTCAGGTGTATGATCAAAGCTAGGGTCTCTCTTCTCAATGCACTCAATCATTAGAAAATTTTGTAAACATCAATTTTGTACAGACATGAGATAGACAAATATATACTCAATGAAATGCAGTTTTGATACTACAATATCATTTTCTAGCATTTATCTGCACCTTTTTCCCATTTGTCTGGATTAAGCTCCATTCTGTTTTAAACACCAACTTAGCAAGAAGCTCAAGACAGATTTTCTAACTTAACACTTTTTCATACCATAAATTCAAATGTTTCTTTGATGTTTCAATTGAGGGAAGGTTGTTAAACCAGATTTGGACAAAGCTGACTCAATCTATCAATTAAAACATAAATAAAAATAGAGAAATAAGTCTTCAAAAATGAACTCTTCTTGACTATCCCTGAATCATCTTCTTCAATGTCAAGAATCCTACAGTCTAAAACCACAAACACATTATTAGACACTAATAAAAAAGTCAATTGATGTTCACACGGTTGATTCAGATCATACACAAGCTGCATCATAGAAAATTGTTTTAGTTAAGGGACAATCGAATCTTCAAGAAATGCTTTCCTGCTAAAAATTATAGTATACAAGTCAAGCATGCGGATCTTGCCTCCCTTTCGCCAAACATAAGGTGATAACCTGCAGACAAGTTGAAAGCAATGAGGCATTAATATAAGGGAAGAACAGAAGAGCAAAATGGCCATTGCCTATATACTTTCTCAACACCATCGTGTGTATTTGTATATTTTTATATTATTATCATGCTATTGAAGATCAGTTTTGATTGTATTTGCTAAAGGGTAATGAGTTGTTTTGATGGTGGAAAGGAGACAACGCATGAACATTTTTGTAGATCCAAATCAAGTTCATGTTACTTGTAATTGATATTTAAAGAGGATGAGATTCCTCTTGTCTACCCTCAGCCTGTAATATATATATTCAGCAGATGATAATGGGAAGACAGCAAATAGGTAGAGTGAGTTGAAACACAATTCAATTGCAAGGCCTTCTTTCTTCTCTAAAACAAAGAAAATGGCTGCCTCTCCTTTGAATGTCCAGCCTTCTTTCCATACTCGCTCAAACAGCTTGCCTTCAAGGCAACACCCCATCACTTCACAAATTGATGAAAATCTGAACCGATTGAGGGCATCTCAATTGGCCTCTACATCGTCGTCATCCATAGGACATGAACTGACCTGTCTTCAAGATTTGTACGACTGTGCGGATATGTTGCTTCAGTTGCCCCTCACTCAACAAGCTCTAGCTCAAGAGCAGCAAAGGAAATCGGTTGAACAACTTTTGGATGCATCTCTCTTGCTCCTGGATGTATGCGGAACCGGTAAAGATGCCTTGTTGCGAACCAAGGAATGCACTCAAGAACTCCAATCAATTTTGCGCCGAAGACGAGGAGTTGAAGGGCTTGGTGATGAGGTTAGAAAATACTTAACCTCCAAGAAGGAAGTAAGAAAGGCAATAAGCAAGGCCTTAAAGAACTTGAAGCATATGGACAATAAACTTATGAGCAAAGATGGTGAGACCGGAGCCCTGATTAGCACCTTAAAACAAGTAGTAGCAGCCACCATGGGCGTGCTACAATCCTTGGTGTCCTTTATTTCAGGGCCAGAGGCATCGAGCCGTTGGTCACTAGTTTCAAAGTTAATGCACCAGAAAAGGGTAATGTGCGAGGAAGAAGAAGAGAAAACAAATGAAATCGCGAATGCTGAAGCTGCATTGCGTTCCTTCATTAAATCTGGAAACGTGAAGCATGTTGAGAATGTGCAAAATGAGCTGCAAAAGTCAGAGTTGTGCATCCAAGACCTTGAAGAAGGTCTTGAAAGCTTCTTCAGGCGTTTGATCAAAGCTAGGGTCACTGTTCTAAACATTGTCAACTGTTGAAGTCTTGGCATTGTAAAATTGTACATAATTATAACTTAAATGTATACAATTTTTGTTAAAACTAAAAATTATACAGTCTTCATTCAACCAACTTTCTCTCTTTTCTTTTCTTGTCCACCAATATCTGAACTTGCAAGTTGAACTTTTCTTTTTATGAGATTATAGATACTGGAATTCCAACACCAAACCCAAATTCCAGATTTGATGTGATTCTGCTATGAATACATGAGCTGTCAGGATTCCTGTCTTGATAAGTTCTAAGAATTTGATTACTTCGACTATGACATGGTAGATACATACATATCTCACACGGTTTAAGCAAATAAATCACAGTCTGTCAAGCACAATAGTTTCTTCCGTTCTGTGAGGAGAAAAAGGAGCAAAGGATACGAAAGTGGATCTTGTCCTACCCCTTGCCATTATTTTGATTTTTATTTGAATCTGTATTTAATTTTGTGTTTAAAAGGTCCATTATTCAACGAAAACTGTCTCTCAGTTATGCTCACAGCTTAGTCATCCTGCATTTGATCAATAAACTCCACCCATTTTTCTATAAGTTGCAAACTATGTACAAGGTGAGATTGCAGATCTTGCCTGCCTCCTGCACGACAAGAAATTAATAAACTCAACCATGTTAATTGCATGCACATGTTCAAGTTGATGTTGATGTTGATGGAAATGATTAAACTATAATAGTTACGTAAATTATTCTCTTGTCTCCTAATACTAGACAAGTAGCCACAGACTAGTGAAGCAAGCTTAAAACCACTCGTGCATTGCCCCATTATATAGTCTAGTTTTAGTATATCAGGAATTGAGATATACTAATTAAAAGAATCATGTTATGAGTTGTGGAGCATGTTGGGAGGGAGACATTGCTCAACCATGCTGACATAGTTGTTCAGATTGGTATCAAGTTCATGTTACCTCATGACTTCAATTTGGAACGGTGAGATTCTTCATGTCTCTCTTTCACACAATATATATATATTGGGTAGATGAAGGGAAAAAGGCAAATTGAATTCAGATCACAACTTCCAAGTTTTTATTTCCAGAAGAGATAATGGCTACCACCAGTTACCACACTCGTTCTAATAGCTTTCCCTCTAAAGCCCACACTCTTCGTTCCGAGGTTGATGAGCATTTGAGCAGATTGGCATCGTCTGAGTCGGCATCTACATCGTCATCCTTAAACCAAAAACTCGGTAGACTTCAAGATTTACATGATTGCACCGAGAAACTGCTTCTGCTACCCCTGACTCAACAAATCTTATTCCACGAGCAGCAAGGGGAATATGTCGAAGAGCTGTTGAATGGATCTCTTGGGCTTTTAGATGTATTCACCACTGCCAAGGATGCCTTATTGCAAGTAAAGGAACGCACCCTAGAACTTCAATCTATCTTGCGCCGAAAGAGAGGTGCTACAAAAGGCTTTGGTAATGAGGTTAGAAAATACTTGAGCTCTAAGAAGGCAGCTAAAAGGGCAATCTTGAAGGCCTTAAAGAACTTGAAGCACAAGGAAAGCACCGCTTTGAACGAGACCTGTGCCACGGTTAGCGTCTTAAGGGAGGTGCAAGCAGTCACTCTTAGCGTGCTAGAATCATTATTCTTCTTTACGTTTGGGGTCGAGAAAGAATCACATACGAGCCCCTGGTCGTTAGTATCAAAGCTTTTGCACACTAAAAGAGTCAAGAGAGAAGGAGAACAGCATATCAATGAAATGGAAAATGCTGAAGCTTCACTGCTGTCCCTTGCAACAAGCAAATCTGACCTTATGCAGATCGAGAAAGTTCAGAATGAACTCAAATTATCAGAGTCTTGCCTCCAAGACTTCGAAGAAGGGCTTGAGGGTCTGCTTAGGGGGCTCATCAAAATCAGAGTTAATATTCTCAACATATTCAACAATTAACCTAGTCTCAAATATCATTGGACTTCATCTTGTACCTTAATTTCAACACATATGTAATATTCTTACGTCAAAGTAAAATATACTTGAGAAATTTTTGCTTCTATTGCATATTTTTCTTTCTTTTATGTTCCTCCTTTTGCTTTTCTCCTTTCAAATCTCAAATATTAATCATCTCTTTTCTAATGCATTGGAATCATGACATCATAACACAATTATCATGGACAATATGATTTCACCATTGGCTAAACTCTTTAATTAACATAAACTGAGATAACAGACAAGTAACAGTTGAAATAACCTTTCACGATATAAACCTGTCAAAATACCAATTGCTTATTTAAATAACGAGATTGCAAATCTTGTCTTCCTCTTGTTCAAGCTAAAAGAGATTAGTAAACCTAATTAGATTATTAAAGTATAGCATTCAAGACTTTGAGAAAAGGCTTGGGTGTGTTTAGATGATGATCAAAGTCGAATCATGAAAATTCCTATTTAAATGAGATTTCATTTGGAAATCACACCAACAAGTTCTAAAATTCTTTTATCATTCCTCCATTTTTTAATATTACTAGATTATTTTACTGTAGAAATTGTTTTGTATAAATTGAGTTTCTTGTTATACATTGCTTAATGCTTAGTGGATTGTTCTCGTTACTGCAAAACGCAAATATGGTAACAAGGCCAGAAAATCTGGTAAAATGAGCAATGATGATGCACAAATTGAGTTGCAGAAATTGGAGTAAAGCAGTCAACATCTTGAAGATGAAGTGGAGTGCTTGTTGAGGCTCTTGATCAAAAGTAGAGTTTCTGTTCTCAACATCCTTAGCCATTAGGCTGCAGAAAATTATAACATATGGCAATAGAAAACAACATTATACAATTTTCCTGTACATCCTTGTATACAGGTAAAAAATACATGTATACTTATATCATAAATGAAAAGAGTTTTGATGAACAAATCTACATCTTTCTTTATCATATACATTTGTTGTTTATTCTCTAGCTAGTATAATAACTTTCATCCTTGTATATAAACTTGTTGTTTTCATATACATCTGTTGATAGCTTGAAACAGAAATCCTGGGCTCCCATTTGGGCATTTCACAGCCTGGTATCTTGAAGGACCTGAAAGTCTATTTAAGAGTTTGATCACAGCTACAGTCACTACACTCAACCTACACAAAACTGTTAATCTTGAGATTCCAATTGTATATAAATGAAATTTTACATGTTTCTAGTTAGTAATAGGAAAGTTATATGGTCTAATTGTTTTTCCCACTGTTAAAGTATGACTCATATTTCAAGTCAAATTTGAGAAATAATTTTCGAGTTAAACTCTGTTTATTTGTTTCAATTATTATTTGACTTAGAAATTTAATCTATAAATAGGCTCTTTTACAACTTTATAAAAATACCCATTAGAGTTTAGAACTCCTAACACTTTTGGAGAATTTAGTGTTTACGTTTTGAGGGTTTTTGTTGTAAAAATGACAGACAAACTTAACAAGGCAGTGCCTTGATAACTAAGTTATGAAGCTTGGAGAAGAAACAATGGCGTTTGTATGTGAAAACAGAGAAAATGAGAGCAAGAATGTATTGGAACAAATTGATCTGATCTTTTCATTGATAGTTCCAAGTATACAAAAGAAAGAAATCATAGCAACCATAGGGTATGGTGCATATCTGCATTACATCAGCAGATTTTGAACAGTAGGAAGTATGGAACAATACATTAAAATATAATCCTATACTAGCTGTCATAATTCACTAAAAGTAGCACTTAATGTTTGACCAATTACATCATCAAATTAAAATGAAATTAACAGCATCAAAAATACAAAATGAACTTGAATCTTCATGTAGCTTGTTTGCTGCAATGGCTCTCTTTGTGCTGCATGTGAGCCACTGTTCAACACTCCTCCTTGGCTTGCATGCAGCAAACACCAATTCTTGCCCTCAAATCCTCAAATCTTGTTGCATTAAGAGGTTTAGTCAAAATATCAGCTAATTGATCCCCAGAACTGCAATGAATCAGTTTGACTTTATGGGATTGTTGTGCTTCTCTAACAAAATGAAACGTAATCTTAAAATGCTTGGTTCTGCCATGAAATACTGGATTCTTTGCAATTGCAACAGCAGATTGATTGTCACACTTAATCTCTGTTGCTCTTTCTTGATGCAAGTTGAGGTCTTTCATAAGCTTTCTTAGCCAAATGGCTTGACTGACAGCTGCTGCAGCTGCAACATACTCTGCTTCAGCTGTGGATTGTGCTACAATTGTTTGCTTCTTTGAATTCCAACTGAAAACAGCTGATCCTAGTGTAAACAGATACCCTGAAGTACTCTTCATGTCATCTTCTGATCCTGCCCAATCACTATCAGTGTATCCATACATCTTCATATCTTCAGTCATAACAAATTTGGTTCCATAATTCAGAGTTCCTTTGATGTACCTCAGAACTCTTTTAGCTGCTTGCAAATGTGATGAATTGCAGCAATGCATGAATCTGGATAAGAGATTAACAGCAAAAACTATATCTGGTCTGGTAGCTGTTAAGTAAAGCAAACAACCAACCAAACTTCTATAATCTGCCTTATTAACCTTTTCAAAGGTTCCTTGACTTGAAAGTTTATTACCAACAGCAGCTGGAGTGATGGCTGACTTGCAATTCTCCATGCAGAACTTGTTTAATATCTTCAAAGCAAAGGCCTTCTGACTTATAAAAATACCCTCCTGTGTCTGAGATACTTCCATGCCCAAAAAATAAGACATTTGTCCCAAGTCAGACATTTCAAACATTTTCTGCATTTTCTTCTTGAAATATGTTAACATCTCATCATTTCTTCCTGTTACAAGGAGGTCATCAACATATAAGGAGACTATCAAAAGTGTTTCATCACCAGCTTTCTTCAAATACAAAGTTGGTTCATTGATGCTCCTCTCAAAATCAAGACTTGATAGATAGCTGTCAATCCTGTCATACTAGGCCCTTGGTGCCTGTTTCAAACCATACAAAGCCTTCTTCAGCTTGTAAACTTTTGCTTCTTGGCCAAGTACTTTGAAACCATCAGGTTGTTCTACATAAATTTCCTCATTGAGAAAACCATTGAGAAAAGCAGATTTCACATCAAGTTGATGTATCTTCCACTGCTTTTGAGTTGCTAGAGCAATTAAGAACCTAATTGTGTCAAGTCTTGCCACAGGTGCAAATGTCTCAAAATAGTCAATCCCATACTTCTGACTAAATACCTTCACTACCAGCCTTGCCTTAAGCTTGTTCAAGGAGCCATCAGCATTGTGTTTGGCCCTAAAGACCCATTTCACACCAATGATTTTTCTGTCAGCTGGTCTTTCCACTAGTTGCCATGTCTGGTTTTTGTTTATCATGTTAATTTCTTCCTGCATAGCATCCTTCCAGCCCTGTTGTTCATAAGCTTCATTGAAATTCATTGGCTCAGCATTTGCTAGATCTGCCCTTTCATAAACTTCAGTGAGCAATCTTGTTCCTCTGACAGGCACATCATCTAAGTCCAAGTCCTGTTCAATCTGAGTTTCAGCCTCTTGGTTTGCTAACACTTTATCAACAACTTGTTCAGGTTCCAACTTGTTCCAGTTCCAAGCTGATGCTTCATCAAATACAACATCTCTACTCACAAAAATCTTGAGTGTTGAAGGATCTAATATTCTGTACCCTTTCTTATCAGAACTGTATCCCACAAATATTGCTGGTTGTGCCCTTCTATCAAGCTTATCCCTCTTTACTGCAGGAATAGATGCATAGCAAATACAACCAAAGATCCTCAAATGTGCAACCGAGGGCTTAAAACCAAACCATTCCTCAAAAGGAGTTTTGTTCCTTAAGGCCCTTGTATGAAGTCTATTTTGAAGATAAACAACAGTGTTAACTGCTTCTGCCCACAGACTCTTTGGCAAATTTCTTTCAAACATCAGACACCTAGCCATATCCAATAAGGTCCTGTTCTTTCTCTCACTAACACCATTTTGTTGTGGTGTATAGACATTTGTAAACTGATGTACAATTCCAGATTCATTACAGAATCTTTCAAAACACTTGTGATGTTTACTCAGTCCCATTATCTGACCTTAGTGTCTTCAGCTTGCATTCTGATTGATTCTCAACAGCTGCCTTGAACTTTAAAAATACTGAACCAACCTCTGACTTCTGTTTAAGGAAATAAATCCAGCAATATCTAGAAAAATCATCAATGAACAATATGAAATACCTGCTTCCATTCAAAGAGTCAGTCTTCATTGGACCACAAACATCAGTGTGGACAAGCTGCAACTTCTTAGTGGCTCTCCAGGCTTTGTTGGCAGGAAATGGTAATCTTGCCTGCTCTCCCATCTGACAAACTTCATAGACTTGACTATGCTTAACTACTTTAGTGAGATTCTCAACTAAATCTTCCTTAGACAATTGAGCTAATGACTTGTAATTTACATGTCTCATTCTTTTATGCCACAACATTGATTCATCTAAAATAGAGGCATAAGCAATAGTAGAATCCTATTTCCAGTCAATTATGAAGCTTCTATCAGTCATTGTGACTGACATTAGCTTGGATCCACTTGGATCACAAATGGGACATTTTTTGTCTTTGAACATAACAGAATAGCCCTTCTCAATTAACTGAGCTATGCTTAACAAGTTTCAATCTATTTCAGGTACTAATAGCACATTTGAAAGAAGCTTAGTACCTGTAGGTGTCTTAATGAGAACATCACCTTTTCCTTCAGCCTTGATGTATTGACCATTCCCAATCCTCACTCTAGAACTGAAGCTTGTATCAATCTTCTTAAAAATCTCAGCATCAGGTGTCATATGGTTTGTACAACCACTGTCCAACAGCCAACCTTTAGTAAATTTTCTTTTTATTGCAGAATTTGATGCTGCAAATGCTTGCTCCTCCTGAGCATCACTTTCTTCAGCTACCTGAGCCTTAGCTTCTGGTTGCTGTGATTGTTGTTGCTTATGATGCACCTTATTTCTACACACTTTTTCTGCATGTCCCATCTGTTTGCAATTTTTGCATTGAACATCTGGCCTATACCAGCAGTAGATTTCAGGATGAGTGGTCTTTTTGCAATGAGCACATTGAGGATAACTTTTCTTTACTCCATCTCTTCTGAACTTATCTTTGTTGTTCATCCAAGGTTTCTTCCCTTTGGAGTTAGAAGAGCTTATGGTGGACCTGCCTTTAGCTTGAAATGCCCCTTCATGATGCTCTACCTCTCTGCTTGCTCTTCTTTGTTCTTGAGCATAAAAAGCATTGACTAACTCAATTAGTGTAATATTTGACAGGTCTCTTGAGTCTTCCAGAGAGGAGATCTTTGCTTCACACCTTTCTGGTAAAGTTACTAACACCTTTTCTACTATTCTGCTCTCATTAAACTGCTCCCTAAGAAGCCTGATGCTGTTAACCACAGTCATGACTCTTCCTGAATATTCTTTGACTGTCTCTGACTCACTCATCTTCAAATTTTCAAAATCTCTCCTGAGATTGATAAGCTGCTGCTGTCTTGTTTTCTCTGTACCCTGAAATTCCTCCTTCAACTTGTCCCAGACCTGCTTTGGAGTTTCACAAGCCATAATCCTGGTGAAGATTCCATCTGTCACACAGTTTTGAAGACATGACATAGCCTTGTACTTCTTGGCTCTATCATCAGAGTGTTGCCTGATCTGAGCTACTGTTGGGTTGGCTCTCAAGGGAGGTGGTTCAACATCAGCATTGACAACTTCCCACAAGTCAAATGCCTGCAGGTAAGTCTTCATTTTTACAACCCAAATGTGGTAGTTCTCACCATTAAATTGTAGTGGTGCTGTTGGAGAGAAGCTGGAAGAAGACATGAGTGTTTTCGAGACAAACAAGTATAATGCCCCTTTAAGAAGTAGGCTCTGATGCCAATTGTTGTAAAAATGACAGACAAACTTAACAAGGCAGTGCCTTGATAACTAAGTTATGAAGCTTGGAGAAGAAACAATGGCGTTTGTATGTGAAAACAGAGAAAATGAGAGCAAGAATGTATTGGAACAAATTGATCTGATCTTTTCATTGATAGTTCCAAGTATACAAAAGAAAGAAATCATAGCAACCATAGGGTATGGTGCATATCTGCATTACATTAGCAGATTTTGAATAGCAGGAAGTAAGGAACAATACATTAAAATATAATCCTATACTAGCTGTCATAATTCACTAAAAGTAGCACTTAATGTTTGACCAATTACATCATCAAATTAAAATGAAATTAACAGCATCAAAAATACAAAATGAACTTGAATCTTCATGTAGCTTGTTTGCTGCAATGGCTCTCTTTATGCTGCATGTGAGCCACTGTTCAACAGTTTTTTATTTTTAGGTTTTCAAGGTTTAGTTTTTATTTATATCTTTTGTACTCTTCATTCTTTTGCTATTATAATAAAATTATCTTTGTCCGTGGTTTTTTTTATTCTCTTCGGAAAGGTTTTTCACGTTAAATTTATGTATTCAATTTCTCAATTTATTTCACTATTTTTACTTGTTCGTTACTTAATCGGGTTGATCTCCAACAAGTGGTATTAAAGCTAATTCGATTTCCGTAAAACAACCAATTCAGAAATGGCAGCAATAAGGTTCGATATTGAGAAGTTTGATGGTGTCACAAATTTCAATCTATGGCAAGTTAGTATGATGGTAATGCTAGTTCAGACTGTTTTGAAAAAAATCATTATCGGAAAAAAGCCCTCATCTCCGGGCCAAAGGAACGATCAAAGTGCGGCAGCTGGCCATTAGTGTCCAAGCTATTGCACCACAAATGGATAGTGTGTGAACAAGCTGGAAGAAGAGACATTAATGAATTTGAGAAGGTTGATGCTGCTTTAAGATCAGTAATGAGCCAGAAGATGAACAAATCTGAGAATGTTGAGATGCAAAAGACAGCTAAAAGAGTTGGAGCTTTGCATTCAAGATCTTGAAGATGGACTTGAGTGCCTCTTCAGGTGTATGATCAAAGCTAGGGTCTCTCTTCTCAACGCACTCAATCATTTGAAAATTTTGTAAACATCAATCTTATACAGACATGAGATATACTCAATGAAATGCAGTTTTGATACTACAATATCATTTTCTAGCATTTATCTGCACATTTGTCTGGATCAAGCTCCATTCTGTTTTAAACACCAACTTAGAAAGAAGCTCAAGACAGATTTTTTAACTTTCGACTTTTTTATGCCATAAATTCAAGTGTTTCTTTGATGTTTCAATTGAGGGAAGGTTGTTAAACCAGATTTGAACAAAGCTGATTCAATCTATCAATTAAAACATAAATAAAAATAGAGAAATAAGTCTTCAAAAATGAACTCTTCTTGACTATCCCTGAATCATCTTCTTCAATGTCAAGAATCCTACCGTCTCAAACCACAAACACATTAATAGACACTAATAAAAAAGTCAATTGACATTCACACGGTTGATTCAGATCATACACGAGCTGCATCATAGAAAATTGTTTTAGTTAAGGGACAATCGAATCTTCAAGAAATGCTTTCCTGCTAAAAATTATAGTATACAAGTCAAGCATGCGGATCTTGCCTCCCTTTCGCCAAACATAAGGTGATAACCTGCTGACAAGTTGAAAGCAATGAGGCATTAATATAAGGGAAGAACAGAAGAGCAAATGGCCATTGCCTATATACTTTCTCAGCACCATCGTGTGTATTTGTATATTTTTATATTATTATCATGCTATTGAAGATCAGTTTTGATTGTATTTGCTAAAGGGTAATGAGTTGTTTTGATGGTGGAAAGGAGACAACGCATGAACATTTTTGTAGATCCAAATCAAGTTCATGTTACTTGTAATTGATATTTAAAGAGGATGAGATTCCTCTTGTCTACCCTCAGCCTGTAATATATATATTCAGCAGATGATAATGGGAAGACAGCAAATAGGTAGAGTGAGTTGAAACAAAATTCAATTGCAAGGCCTTCTTTCTTCTCTAAAACAAAGAAAATGGCTGCCTCTCCTTTGAATGTCCAGCCTTCTTTCCATGCTCGCTCAAACAGCTTGCCTTCAAGGCAACACCCCATCACTTCACAAATTGATGAAAATCTGAACCGATTGAGGGCATCTCAATTGGCCTCTACATCGTCGTCATCCATAGGACATGAACTGACCTGTCTTCAAGATTTGTACGACTGTGCGGATATGTTGCTTCAGTTGCCCCTCACTCAACAAGCTCTAGCTCAAGAGCAGCAAAGGAAATCGGTTGAACAACTTTTGGATGCATCTCTCGTGCTCCTGGATGTATGCGGAACCGGTAAAGATGCCTTGTTGCGAACCAAGGAATGCACTCAAGAACTCCAATCAATTTTGCGCCGAAGACGAGGAGTTGAAGGGCTTGGTGATGAGGTTAGAAAATACTTAACCTCCAAGAAGGAAGTGAGAAAGGCAATAAGCAAGGCCTTAAAGAACTTGAAGCATATGGACAATAAACTTATGAGTAAAGATGGTGAGACGGGAGCCCTGATTAGCACCTTAAAACAAGTAGTAGCAGCCACCATGGGCGTGCTACAATCCTTGGTGTCCTTTATTTCAGGGCCAGAGGCATCGAGCCGTTGGTCACTAGTTTCAAAGTTAATGCACGAGAAAAGGGTAATGTGCGAGGAAGAAGAAGAGAAAAAAAATGAAATCGCGAATGCTGAAGCTGCATTGCGTTCCTTCATTAAATCTGGAAACGTGAAGCATGTTGAGAATGTGCAAAATGAGCTGCAAAAGTCAGAGTTGTGCATCCAAGACCTTGAAGAAGGTCTTGAAAGCTTCTTCAGGCGTTTGATCAAAGCTAGGGTCACTGTTCTAAACATTGTCAACTGTTGAAGTCTTGGCATTGTAAAATTGTACATAATTATAACTTAAATGTATACAATTTTTGTTAAAACTAAAAATTATACAGTCTTCATTCAACCAACTTTCTCTCTTTTCTTTTCTTGTCCACCAATATCTGAACTTGCAAATTGAACTTTTCTTTTTATGAGATTATAGATACTGGAATTCCAACACCAAACCCAAATTCCAGATTTGATGTGATTCTGCTATGAATACATGAGCTGTCAGGATTCCTGTCTTGATAAGTTCTAAGAATTTGATTACTTCGACTATGACATGGTAGATACATACATATCTCACACGGTTTAAGCAAATAAATCACAGTCTGTCAAGCACAATAGTTTCTTCCGTTCTGTGAGGAGAAAAAGGAGCAAAGGATACGAAAGTGGATCTTGTCCTACCCCTTGCCATTATTTTGATTTTTATTTGAATCTGTATTTAATTTTGTGTTTAAAAGGTCCATTATTCAACGAAAACTGTCTCTCAGTTATGCTCACAGCTTAGTCATCCTGCATTTGATCAATAAACTCCACCCATTTTTCTATAAGTTGCAAACTATGTACAGGTTGAGATTGCAGATCTTGCCTGCCTCCTGCACGACAAGAAATTAATAAACTCAACCATGTTAATTGCATGCACATGTTCAAGTTGATGTTGATGTTGATGGAAATGATTAAACTATAATAGTTACGTAAATTACTCTCTTGTCTCCTAATACTAGACAAGTAGCCACAGACTAGTGAAGCAAGCATAAAACCTGTTGTAAAAATGACAGACAAACTTAACAAGGCAGTGCCTTGATAACTAAGTTATGAAGCTTGGATAAGAAACAATGGCGTTTGTATGTGAAAACAGAGAAAATGAGAGCAAGAATGTATTGGAACAAATTAATCTGATCTTTTCATTGATAGTTCCAAGTATACAAAAGAAAAAATCATAGCAACCATAGGGTATGGTGCATATCTGTATTACATCAGCAGATTTTGAATAGTAGGAAGTATGGAACAATACATTAAAATATAATCCTATACTAGCGGTCATAATTCACTAAAAGTAGCACTTAATGTTTG
The DNA here is from genome assembly GCA_005610355.1 of Gossypioides kirkii. Classification (NCBI taxonomy): domain Eukaryota; kingdom Viridiplantae; phylum Streptophyta; class Magnoliopsida; order Malvales; family Malvaceae; genus Gossypioides; species Gossypioides kirkii. The sequence goes on along the minus strand of CP032244.1, from coordinate 32,852,036 downwards.
ACCAATTAAATCATCAAATAAAAATGAAATTAACAGCATAAAAAATACAAAATGAACTTGAATCTTCATGTAGCTTGTTTGCTGCAATGGCTCTCTTTGTGTTGCATGTGAGCCACTGTTCAACACTCCTCCTTGGCTTGCATGCAGCAAACACCAATTCTTGCCCTCAAATCCTCAAATCTTGCTGCATTAAGAGGTTTAGTCAAAATATCAGCTAATTGATCCCCAGAACTGAAATGAATCAGTTTGACTTTATGAGATTGTTGTGCTTCTCTAACAAAATGAAACTTAATCTTAAAATGCTTGGTTCTGCCATGAAATACTGGATTCTTTGCAATTGCAACAGCAGATTGATTGTCACACTTAATCTCTGTTGCTCTTTCTTGATGCAAGTTGAGGTCTTTCATAAGCTTTCTTAGTCAAATGACTTGACTGACAGCTGCTGCAGCTGCAACATACTCTGCTTCAGCTGTGGATTGTGCTACAATTGTTTGCTTCTTTGAACTCCAACTGAAAACAGCTGATCCTAGTGTAAACAGATACCCTGAAGTACTCTTCTTGTCATCTTCTGATCCTGCCCAATCACTATCAGTGTATCCATACATCTTCATATCTTCAGTCATAACAAATTTGGTTCCATAATTCAGAGTTCCTTTGATGTACCTCAGAACTCTTTTAGCTGCTTGCAAATGTGATGAATTGCAGCAATGCATGAATCTGGATAAGAGATTAACAGCAAAAACTATATCTGGTCTGGTAGCTGTTAAGTAAAGCAAACAACCAACCAAACTTCTATAATCTGCCTCATTAACCTTTTCAAAGGTTCCTTGACTTGAAAGTTTATTACCAACAGCAACTGGAGTGATGGCTGACTTGCAATTCTCCATGCAGAACTTGTTTAATATGTTCAAAGCAAAGGCCTTCTGACTTATAAAAATACCCTCCTGTGTCTGAGATACTTCCATGCCCAAAAAATAAGACATTTGTCCCAAGTCAGACATTTCAAACATTTCCTACATTTTCTTCTTGAAATCTGTTAACATCTCATCATTTCTTCCTGTTACAAGGAGTCATCAACATATAAGGAGACTATCAAAAGTGTTTCATCACCAGCTTTCTTCAAATACAAAGTTGGTTCATTGATGCTCCTCTCAAAATCAAGACTTGATAGATAGCTGTCAATCCTGTCATACCAGGCCCTTGGTGCCTGTTTCAAACCATACAAAGCCTTCTTCAGCTTGTAAACTTTTGCTTCTTGGCCAAGTACTTTGAAACCATCAGGTTGTTCTACATAAATTTCCTCATTGAGAAAACCATTGAGACAAGCAGATTTCACATCAAGCTGATGTATCTTCCACTGCTTTTGAGCTGCTAGAGCAATTAAGAACCTAATTGTGTCAAGTCTTGCCACAGGTGCAAATGTCTCAAAATAGTCAATCCCATACTTCTGACTAAATCCGTTCACTACCAGCCTTGCCTTAAGCTTGTTCAAGGAGCCATCAGCATTGTGTTTGGCCCTAGACCTATTTCACACCAATGATCTTTCTGTCAGCTGCTCTTTCCACTAGTTGCCATGTCTGGTTTTTGTTTATCATGTTAATTTCTTCCTGCATAGCATCCTTCCAGCCCTGTTGTTCATAAGCTTCATTGAAATTCATTGGCTCAGCATTTGCTAGATCTGCCCTTTCATAAACTTCAGTGAGCAATCTTGTTCCTCTGACAGGCACATCATCTAAGTCCATGTCCTGTTCAATCTGAGTTTCAGCCTCTTGGTTTGCTAACACTTTATCAACAACTTGTTCAGGTTCCAACTTGTTCCAGTTCCAAGCTAATGCTTCATCAAATACAACATCTCTACTCACAAAAATCTTGAGTGTTGAAGGATCTAATATTCTGTACCCTTTCTTATCAGAACTGTATCCCACAAATATTGCTGGTTGTGCCCTTCTATCAAGCTTATCCCTCTTTACTGCAGGAACAGATGCATAGCAAATACAACCAAAGATCCTCAAATGTGCAACCGAGGGCTTAAAACCAAACCATTCCTCAAAAGGTGTTTTGTTCCTTAAGGCCCTTGTAGGAAGTCTATTTTGAAGATAAACAGCAGTGTTAACTGCTTCTGCCCACAGACTCTTTGACAAATTTCTTTCAAACATCAGACACCTAGCCATATCCAATAAGGTCCTATTTTTTCTCTCACTAACACCATTTTGTTGTGGTGTATAGACATTTGTAAACTGATGTACAATTCCAGATTCATTACAGAACCTTTGAAACACTTGTGATGTGTACTCAGTCCCATTATCTGACCTTAGTGTCTTCAGCTTGCATTTTGATTGATTCTCAACAGTTGCCTTGAACTTCCAAAATACTGAACCAACCTCTGACTTATGTTTAAGGAAATAAATCCAGCAATATCTAGAAAAATCATCAATGAACAAGATGAAATATCTGCTTCCATTCAAAGAGTCAGTCTTCATTGGACCACAAACATCAGTGTGGACAAGCTGCAACTTCTTAGCGGCTTCCAGGCTTTGTTGGCAGGAAATGGTAATCTTGCCTGCTTTCCCATCTGACAAACTTCACAGACTTGACTATGCTCAACTACTTTAGTGAGATTCTCAACTAAATCTTCCTTAGACAATTGAGCTAATGACTTGTAATTTACATGTCCCATTCTTTTATGCCATAACATTGATTCATCTAAAATAGAGGCATAAGCAATAGTAGAATCCTGTTTCCAGTCAATTATGAAGCTTCTATCAGTCATTGTGACTGACATTAGCTTGGATCCACTTGGATCACAAATGGAACATTTTTTGTCTTTGAACATAACAGAATAGCCCTTCTCAATTAACTGAGCTATGCTTAACAAGTTTCTATCTATTTCAGGTACCAATAGCACATTTGAAAGAAGCTTAGTACCTGTAGGTGTGTTGATGAGAACATCACCTTTTCCTTCAGCCTTGATGTATTGACCATTCCCAATCCTCACTCTAGAACTGAAGCTTGTATCAATCTTCTTAAAAATCTCAGCATCAGGTGTCATATGGTTTGTACAACCACTGTCCAACAGCCAACCTTTTGTAAATTTTCTTTTTATTGCAGAATTTGATGCTGCAAATGCTTGCTCCTCCTGAGCATCACTTTCTTCAGCTACCTGAGCCTTAGCTTCTGGTTGCTGTGATTGTTGTTGCTAATGATGCACCTTATTTCCACACACTTTTTCTGCATGTCCCATCTTTTTGCAATTTTTGCATTGAACATCTGGCCTATACCAGCTGTAGATTTCAGGATGAGTGGTCTTTTTGCAATGAGCACATTGAGGATAACTTTTCTTTACTCCATCTCTTCTGAACTTATCTTTGTTGTTCATCCAAGGTTTCTTCCCTTTGGAGTTAGAAGAGCTTGTGGTGGACCTGCCTTTAGCTTGAAATGCCCCTTCATGATGCTCTACCTGTCTGCTTGCTCTTCTTTGTTCTTGAGCATAAAAAGCATTGACTAACTCAGTTAGTGTAATATTTGACAGGTCTCTTGAGTCTTCCAGAGAGGAGATCTTTGCTTCATACCTTTATGGTAAAGTTGCTAACACTTTTTCTACTATTCTGCTCTCATTAAACTGCTCCCCAAGAAGCCTGATGCTGTTAACCACAGTCATGACTCTTCCTGAATATTCTTTGACTGTCTCTGACTCACTCATCTTCAAATTTTCAAAATCTCTCCTGAGATTGATAAGCTGCTGCTATCTTATTTTCTCTGTACCTTGAAATTCCTCCTTCAACTTGTCCTAGACCTGCTTTGGAGTTTCACAAGCCATAATCCTGGTGAAGATTCCATCTGTCACACAGTTTTGAAGACATGACATAGCCTTGTACTTCTTGGCTCTATCATCAGAGTGTTGCCTGATCTGAGCTACTGTTGGGTTGGCTCTCAAGGGAGGTGGTTCAACATCAGCATTGACAACTTCCCACAAGTTAAATGCCTGCAGGTAAGTCTTCATTTTTACAACCCAAATGTGGTAGTTCTCACCATTAAATTGTGGTGGTGCTGTTGGAGAGAAGCTGGAAGAAGACATGAGTGTTTTTGAGACAAACAAGTATAAGGCCCCTTTAAGAAGTAGGCTCTGATGCCAATTGTTGTAAAAATGACAGACAAACTTAACAAGGCAGTGCCTTGATAACTAAGTTATGAAGCTTGGATAAGAAACAATGGCGTTTGTATGTGAAAACAGAGAAAATGAGAGCAAGAATGTATTGGAACAAATTAATCTGATCTTTTCATTGATAGTTCCAAGTATACAAAAGAAAGAAATCATAGCAACCATAGGGTATGGTGCATATCTGCATTACATTAGCAGATTTTGAATAGTAGGAAGTATGGAACAATACATTAAAATATAATCCTATACTAGCTGTCATAATTCACTAAAAGTAGCACTTAATGTTTGACCAATTACATCATCAAATTAAAATGAAATTAACAGCATCAAAAATACAAAATGAACTTGAATCTTCATGTAGCTTGTTTGCTGCAATGGCTCTCTTTGTGCTGCATGTGAGCCACTTTTCAACAAAACCACTCGTGCGTTGCCCCATTATATAGTCTAGTTTTAGTATATCAGGAATTGAGATATACTAATTAAAAGAATCATGTTATGAGTTGTGGAGCATGTTAGGAGGGAGACATTGCTCAACCATGCTGACATAGTTGTTCAGATTGGTATCAAGTTCATGTTACCTCATGACTTCAATTTGGAACGGTGAGATTCTTCATGTCTCCTCTTTCACACAATATATATATATTGGGTAGATGAAGGGAAAAAGGCAAATTGAATTCAGATCACAACTTCCAAGTTTTTATTTCCAAAAGAGATAATGGCTACCACCAGTTACCACACTCGTTCTAATAGCTTTCCCTCTAAAGCCCACCCTCTTCATTCCGAGGTTGATGAGCATTTGAGCAGATTGGCATCGTCTGAGTCGGCATCTACATCGTCATCCTTAAACCAAAAACTCGGTAGACTTCAAGATTTACATGATTGCACCGAGAAATTGCTTCTGCTACCCCTGACTCAACAAATCTTATTCCACGAGCAGCAAGGGGAATATGTCGAAGAGCTGTTGAATGGATCTCTTGGGCTTTTAGATGTATTCACCACTGCCAAGGATGCCTTATTGCAAGTAAAGGAACGCACCCTAGAACTTCAATCTATCTTGCGCCGAAAGAGAGGTGCTACAAAAGGCTTTGGTAATGAGGTTAGAAAATACTTGAGCTCTAAGAAGGCAGCTAAAAGGGCAATCTTGAAGGCCTTAAAGAACTTGAAGCACAAGGAAAGCACCACTTTGAACGAGACCTGTGCCACGGTTAGCGTCTTAAGGGAGGTGCAAGCAGTCACTCTTAGCGTGCTAGAATCGTTATTCTTCTTTACGTTTGGGGTCGAGAAAGAATCACATACGAGCCACTGGTCGTTAGTATCAAAGCTTTTGCACACTAAAAGAGTCAAGAGAGAAGGAGAACAGCATATCAATGAAATGGAAAATGCTGAAGCTTCACTGCTGTCTCTTGCAACAAGCAAATCTGACCTTATGCAAATTGAGAAAGTTCAGAATGAACTCAAATTATCAGAGTCTTGCCTTCAAGACTTCGAAGAAGGGCTTGAGGGTCTGCTTAGGGGGCTCATCAAAATCAGAGTTAATATTCTCAACATACTCAACAATTAACCTAGTCTCAAATATCATTGGACTTCATCTTGTACCTTAATTTCAACACATATGTAATATTCTTAGGTTACGTCAAAGTAAAATATACTTGAGAAATTTTTTCTTCTATTGCATATTCGTCTTTCTTTTATCTTCCTTCTTTTGCTTTTCTCCTCTCAAATCTCAAATATTAATCATCTCTTTTCTAATGCATTGGAATCATGACAACATAATAGAATTATCATGGACAATATGATTTCACCATTGGCTAAACTCTTTAATTAACAAAAACTGAGATAATAGACAAGTAAGAGTTGAAATAACTTTTCATGATATAACCTGTCAAAATACCAATTGCTTATTTAAATGATGAGATTGCAAATCTTGTCTTCCTCTTGTTAAACCTAAAAAAGATTAGTAAACCTAATTAAATTATGAATGTATAGCATTCAAGACTATGTGAAAAGGCTTGGGGTGTGTTTAGATGATGATCAAAGTCAGAGTCAATGTGCTCGTCATTCCAGAATGGTTAGGTGCACCTTTTAGGCCTGTTAGATTAAGATCAAGTTTTTCAAGTTGAATGACAGTCTCCATCTCCAAAATTGGAAGCTCAGATACTTTCTGATCTGTCATGATTCCTTTTATGTCCTTGGAGATAATTGAAAGCTTGACCATCATATGGTGAACACGGTCATGCATGCTTCAAAAGATAACAAATTGTGAATAGTAAAATGAATTACTCAGAAAACTTAATTTTGTTAGTAAAAGGGGAAGCCAATGTCATCATACAGGATCTTGTTTAGCAATTATTTCGAAACGCTCAAGACATTTGATGTAATCATTCTACTTTGGTTAGCATAATGGAGCGTCTGAACATGTGAATGAGGAGGATGAACAGCGAGTAGGCATTGGATAAAAGTTCAAACAGTCTGTATTTGCCTCAAAAATGCTTAGCAAAACACCCAACAGGAGGAAAACTGGCAAAATGTACGATATCATATAGAAATGGATAGAATATGTTGCTGCACTGGTGCAAACATTTATTGTTTGCAGTTGTCTTATTTCCCTTATACGATGACAACAGCTAACTTGTGCACGGCCAAATTGGATGATATTAACTTAACTGGACAACACTGAGCTGGAGAGCTGGTTGAGGGAAGACATTTTGCATAAACAATGCTGGCAGAGTGTTCAGATCGATATCCAAATGGTGTGAAGAAAAAATAAGAAATAGCTGATTCCTTTTGTCTGTATGACCTGATGTATGTATAAAATGGAGATGATACCTACTGCTGCTATTGCAAATAATAGGTAGAAACATTCAACATTAGGCTGTTTCCCTTAAGAAAAAAGAAAAATGGCAGCCCAAACAATTCACCACGCTCGTTCTAACAGCTTCCCCTTGCTATCTAGACCAAATCCACTTGTTTCAGAGATTGATGAACGTTTGAACAGATTAAGGGACTCCGAAGCAACATCAACCTCATCATCAATAAGCCATAAGCTAAATGGCCTTCAAGATTTGTATGTTTGTTTGGATAAGTTTCTGCAGTTTCCCTTTTCCCAACAAGAATTAGCTCAAGAACAAAACAAGGGACTTGTTGATGAATTGTTGGATGGATCCCTTAGGCTCTTGGACCTGTGCAACACTGCTAAGGATAATGTGTTGCAAACAAAAGGAAGTAAACAGGATATTCAATCAGTTATACAAAGAAGACGATACGGAGAAGTCGAGCTTGTGGGTGAGGTGAGGAAGTACTTCACCTCCAGGAAAGTGGTGCAAAAGACTATCCACAAGGCATTGAAGAATGTGAAGGGTGTGGAAACAAAACGCATTTTCTCATCTTCGAACGACCACGAGACCAAGGCAATGGTTAGCTTGCTAAGGGAGGCTGAAGCAGTCACTTCCTCCATGTTTGAGTACTTATTCACCCTCATCTCCGGGCCAAAGGAACGATCAAAGTGCGGCAGCTGGCCATTAGTGTCCAAGCTATTGCACCACAAATGGATAGTGTGTGAACAAGCTGGAAGAAGAGACATTAATGAATTTGAGAAGGTTGATGCTGCTTTAAGATCAGTAATGAGCCAGTAGATGAACAAATTTGAGAATGTTGAGATGCAAAGACAGCTAAAAGAGTTGGAGCTTTGCATTCAAGATCTTGAAGATGGACTTGAGTGCCTCTTCAGGTGTATGATCAAAGCTAGGGTCTCTATTAGATGACTGAGATTTTTCTTAGATATTCTAAGAGTGTATGTCAATCTTTTTGATGTCTTAGCTTGACAGAGCAGTTGTAAACAGTCAAGCATGATACACCTAATGTGTCAGTTTGTATTTGGTTAGGTGATACAATCTTTTGATGTTTGACTTGCAGAACCACTGCAATAGCAGTAGTTTTTTTTTGTATATTATGCACAAAAGTCTTAATGAAAAACAGTCTTCTTTTTCCAGCTCTTCTTTTTGTTTTTGTTCCATAACTTAACATGGTATCAAGAGCTTAAGAAATTTGATCTTGAGGGACTGTATGAGCTGAAAAACCAGAAAAAAAAACCTTCTTCTTTTGCACTAAAAACTTTTTAGAACCTGATATGGCTTCCAGCAGCTTTGCAACCCCAAATCCTCCTATATTCACAGGAGAAAATACCCTATTTGGGCAGTGAAGATGAAGGCATACTTGAGGGCTTTTGACCTGTGGGATGCTGTAGAAACAAGTAGAGATGTGCCTCCCTTGAGAGCAAATCCAACTATTGCTCAAATCAAGCAACACAATGAGGAGGTAGCTAAGAAATACAAGGCTCTCTCTTGTATTCACTCTGCTGTAACAGATGTGATTTTCACAAGGATAATGACCTGTGAAACTGCAAAGGATGCATGGGACAAGCTCAAGGAAGAGTTCCAAGGAAGTGACAGAACAAGGCAGATTCAAGTGCTGAATTTGTGGAGAGAGTTCGAGGTTCTAAAGATGAAAGAGTCAGAGACTGTTAAGGAGTATTCTGATAGGCTTATGAAGGTTGTAAACCAAATCAGATTGCATGGGGAGGAGTTGCCGGACAAGAGGATTGTTGAAAAGGTGCTAGTCAGTGTTCCAGAGAGATTTGAGTCAAAAATTTCCTCTCTAGAAGACTCAAAAGACATCTCAAAACTTACCTTGACAGAAGTTGTAAATGCTTTTCAAGCTTTGGAGCATAGAAGGGCTATTAGGCTTGAGGAGTCAACTGAAGGAGCTTTTCAAGCTAAGCTCAAAGACAAACATGGCAGCAACAACTTTGGAAAAAAGCAATCTGGTGAAAGAAAAACCAAAGAGAAGAAAGAATGAGATGACCACAAGTGGGAAAGCAAAAAAGGAAGGTATCCACCTTGTTCTTATTGCAAGAAAAAAAATCATATTGAAAAGTTTTGCTGGTTTAGACCAGGGGTAAAATGTAGAGCTTGTAATCAACTTGGACATGTGGAGAAGGTTTGCAAAAACAAAGCAAATCAAAAAGGCCAAGCACAGGTTGCTGAAAAGCTCGAGCAAGAAGAAGAAATTCTCTTTGTTGCTACTTGCTATGCTACAAATAGTGGAACAGAAACATGGCTGGTGGATAGTGGATGCACCAATCATATGACTCATGATGCAAGTCTCTTTAAGGAGTTGGACAAGTCCTATGTCTCCAAGGTGAAGATTGGAAATGGAGAGCTTGTAGATGTCAAAGGAAAGGGAATGATTGAAGTCGAAACTTCTTCAGGTACAAAGTTTATTTCTGATGTTCTATTTGTACCTGATATAAGCCAAAGTTTGTTGAGTGTGGGACAAATGTTAGAAAAGAACTATGTTTTGCACTTTCAAGATATGTCATGTTTCATTTTTGATCCTACTGGTTCTGAATTGATGACAGTCAAAATGAAGAACAAAAGTTTTCTTATAGAATGGAAACAATCAGATTTGAATGCTTATGCTAGTGCAGTGGATGATTCTATCTTATGGCATAAAAGACTTGGGCATTATAATAATTCAGCCTTGAAATATATGCATGCAAATAAACTTGTTAAAAATCCACCTGTTATCTATGACAAAGCTGATGTATGCGTTGCATGTCAATTTGGAAAGCAAGCAAAGCTTCCCTTCCCACATAAAAGCTGCTCAAGAGCTACAGAGAAGCTACAACTAGTGCACACCGATCTGTGTGGACCTATGAGTATTCCATCTCTTAATGGAAGTAGATACTTTCTCTTATTTGTGGATGACTACACTAGAATGTGCTGGGCATATTTTCTCAAACAAAAATTAGAAGTATTTGAGGCATTCCAAAGGTTCAAGAGCATGGTTGAAGTTGAATCGGACTGTTTAATGAAGAAATTGAGATCTGATAATGGGACTGAGTACAACTCAAGGGAATTTGCTAGTTTTTGTCAACAAGTTGGAATTCAGCAACAATTTACTGTTCCTTACACTCCTCAACAAAATGGAGTGAGTGAAAGGAAAAATAGAACAATTATGGAGATGGCTAGATGTTTGCTGTTTGAAAAGGATCTTCCAAAAGTATTTTGGGCTGAGGCTGCGAACACCTCAGTATACTTGCTGAATTTGTTACCTACAAGAGCCTTGGTTGGAAAAACTCCTCATGAAGCCTGGCATGGTGTGAAACCTTCAATTGAACATCTCAGGGTTTTTGGATGTGTTTGTTTTTCTCTTGTACCAGAAGTAAAAAGAGGCAAGCTTGATAAAAGGGCTGAAGTTGCAGTATTTTTGGGTTATAGTAGCAACTCCAAAGGCTACAGGTTGTACAATGTGACTACCAAGAAAGTGTTTGTCAGCAGAAATGTCAAGTTTGAAGAGCATGCAAAGTGGAATTGGGAGAAAAATGAAATTGCAGCACCAACTCCAATTGTTGTCTCAAGAACAAATTTCAGAATTTGAAAGTGATACTGAATTTGCAGTTAGGGGCACTAGATCATTAGATGAGGTTTATGCTAGGTACAACGTGGCTACATTAGAACCTACAAGCTATGAAGAAGCTGCTAAGCATGATGAATGGAGAGCAGCAATGATTGATGAGATCAAAATGATTGAGAAAAACTCAACTTGGTAGCTTGTTGACCGGCCAAAAAATTGCAAGGTGATTGGTGTTAAGTGGATTTATAGAACCAAATTAAATCCAGATGGTTCTGTGAACAAACATAAGGCTAGATTGGTGGTGAAAGGATATTCTCAGCAACAAGGAATTGATTTTTCAAACACTTTTGCTCCTGTGGCAAGGCATGACACTATAAGACTTTTACTAGCCTTAGCAGCAATGAAAGGCTGGAAAGTTTATCACCTTGATGTAAAATCAACATTCCTAAATGGTTTGCTTGAGGAGGAGATATTTGTGGAACAACCAGAAGGTTTTCAAGGTTTTGAAAATGAAGGCAAAGTGTATAAGCTTCACAAAGCTCTTTATGGGCTGAAACAGGCTCCTAGAGCCTGGCATTGCAGAATTGACTCTTATCTGCTGCAAGAAGGGTTTATAAGAAGCGAAAGTGAAGCTACATTATATGTTAAAAAGCTTGAGGATGAGAAGCAACTCATTGTTTCATTGTATGTTGATGATTTGCTTGTTACAGGAGATAATGAAGTGTCTATGGAGCAGTTCAAACAAAGAATGAAAAATATGTTTGAAATGTCTGATTTGGGTGATATGAAATACTTTCTTGGGATGGAAATTCACCAATCTGATGCTGGCATTTTTATTTCTCAAAGAAAGTATGCTCTGGAAGTTTTGAAGAAGTTCAAAATGGAAAATTGCAAACCAGTAGCTACTCCACTGGTTTTGAATGAGAAGTTGTCTAAGTTAGATAATTCCGAAAAGGTTGATGCTTCCATTTACAGAAGTATGATAGGCAGCTTGTTATATTTGTCTGCTACTAGGCCAGATATAATGTATGCTGCAAGCTTATTATCTAGATTCATGCAAGCTCCTAGTCAGACTCATTATGGTACAACTAAAAGGGTTATGAGATACATTAAAGGTACATTCAACTTTGGCATATGGTATTTGAATAATGATAGTTGCAAGCTTGAAGGATATGCTGATAGTGATTGGGCTGGAAGTGTGGATGACTGCAAAAGCACTTCAGGTTATGTTTTTTCTTTTGAAAGTGGTGCATTTACATGGAATTCAAAGAAGCAAGATGTGGTGGCTCAATCCTCAGCTGAAGCTGAGTATGTCTCTGCTGCAGCAGCAGCTAATCAAGCCATTTGGCTTAGAAAGATCTTGGCTGACTTAGAACAAAATACTAATGAAGCTACTGCAATTTGGGTGGATAATAAATCTGCTATAGCTATCACAAAAAATCCAGTCCAGCATGGAAGAACTAAGCATATTAATGTGAAATTTCATGCAATCAGAGAAGCTGAAAGACTTGGTGAAATCAGTGTTAGATATTGCAAATCTGAAGATCAAGTTGCAGATGTTCTGACTAAGGCTGTCTCAAGGTCTAGATTTGAGTTTCTAAGAACAAAGCTTGGAATCTCCAAGAAAAATCTCAAGGAGGAGTATTAGATGACTGAGATTTTTCTTAGATATTCTAAGAGTGTATGTTAATCTTTTTGATGTCTTAGCTTGACAGAGCAGTTATAAACAGTCAAGCATGATACACCTAATGTGTCAGTTTGTATTTGGTTAAGTGATACAATCTTTTGATGTTTGACTTGCTGAACCACTGCAATAGCAGTAGTTTTTTTTTTGTATATTATGCACAAAAGTCTTAATGAAAAAGAGTCTTCTTTTTCCAGCTCTTCTTTTTGTTTTTGTTCCATAACTTAACAGTCTCTCTTCTTAACGCACTCAATCATTTGAAAATTTTGTAAACATCAATCTTATACAGACATGAGATATACTCAATGAAATGCAGTTTTGATACTACAATATCATTTTCTAGCATTTATCTGCACATTTGTCTGGATCAAGCTCCATTCTGTTTTAGACACCAACTTAGAAAGAAGCTCAAGACAGATTTTTTAACTTTCGACTTTTTTATGCCATAAATTCAAGTGTTTCTTTGATGTTTCAATTGAGGGAAGGTTGTTAAACCAGATTTGAACAAAGCTGATTCAATCTATCAATTAAAACATAAATAAAAATAGAGAAATAAGTCTTCAAAAATGAACTCTTCTTGACTATCCCTGAATCATCTTCTTCAATGTCAAGAATCCTACCGTCTCAAACCACAAACACATTAATAGACACTAATAAAAAAGTCAATTGACATTCACACGGTTGATTCAGATCATACACGAGCTGCATCATAGAAAATTGTTTTAGTTAAGGGACAATCGAATCTTCAAGAAATGCTTTCCTGCTAAAAATTATAGTATACAAGTCAAGCATGCGGATCTTGCCTCCCTTTCGCCAAACATAAGGTGATAACCTGCTGACAAGTTGAAAGCAATGAGGCATTAATATAAGGGAAGAACAGAAGAGCAAATGGCCATTGCCTATATACTTTCTCAGCACCATCGTGTGTATTTGTATATTTTTATATTATTATCATGCTATTGAAGATCAGTTTTGATTGTATTTGCTAAAGGGTAATGAGTTGTTTTGATGGTGGAAAGGAGACAACGCATGAACATTTTTGTAGATCCAAATCAAGTTCATGTTACTTGTAATTGATATTTAAAGAGGATGAGATTCCTCTTGTCTACCCTCAGCCTGTAATATATATATTCAGCAGATGATAATGGGAAGACAGCAAATAGGTAGAGTGAGTTGAAACAAAATTCAATTGCAAGGCCTTCTTTCTTCTCTAAAACAAAGAAAATGGCTGCCTCTCCTTTGAATGTCCAGCCTTCTTTCCATGCTCGCTCAAACAGCTTGCCTTCAAGGCAACACCCCATCACTTCACAAATTGATGAAAATCTGAACCGATTGAGGGCATCTCAATTGGCCTCTACATCGTCGTCATCCATAGGACATGAACTGACCTGTCTTCAAGATTTGTACGACTGTGCGGATATGTTGCTTCAGTTGCCCCTCACTCAACAAGCTCTAGCTCAAGAGCAGCAAAGGAAATCGGTTGAACAACTTTTGGATGCATCTCTCGTGCTCCTGGATGTATGCGGAACCGCTAAAGATGCCTTGTTGCGAACCAAGGAATGCACTCAAGAACTCCAATCAATTTTGCGCCGAAGACGAGGAGTTGAAGGGCTTGGTGATGAGGTTAGAAAATACTTAACCTCCAAGAAGGAAGTGAGAAAGGCAATAAGCAAGGCCTTAAAGAACTTGAAGCATATGGACAATAAACTTATGAGTAAAGATGGTGAGACGGGAGCCCTGATTAGCACCTTAAAACAAGTAGTAGCAGCCACCATGGGCGTGCTACAATCCTTGGTGTCCTTTATTTCAGGGCCAGAGGCATCGAGCCGTTGGTCACTAGTTTCAAAGTTAATGCACCAGAAAAGGGTAATGTGCGAGGAAGAAGAAGAGAAAAAAAATGAAATCGCGAATGCTGAAGCTGCATTGCGTTCCTTCATTAAATCTGGAAACGTGAAGCATGTTGAGAATGTGCAAAATGAGCTGCAAAAGTCAGAGTTGTGTATCCAAGAACTTGAAGAAGGTCTTGAAAGCTTCTTCAGGCGTTTGATCAAAGCTAGGGTCACTGTTCTAAACATTGTCAACTTTTGAAGTCTTGGCATTGTAAAATTGTACATAATTATAACTTACATGTATACAATTATTGTTAAAACAAAAAATTATACAGTCTTCGTTTCACCAACTTTCTTTCTTTCCTTATCTTGTCCACCAATATCTGAACTTGCAAGTTGAATTTTTTTTTTTTTTGAGATTATAGATACTGGAATTCCAACTCCAAACCCAAATTCCAGATTTGATGTGATTCTGCTATGAATACATGAGCTGTCAGGATTGCTGTCTTGATAAGTTCTAAGAATTTGATTACTTCGACTATGACATGGTAGATACATACATATCTCACACGGTTTAGGCAAATAAATCACAGTCTGTCAATCACAATAGTTTCTTCGGTTCTGTGAGGAGAAAAGGGAGCAAAGGATACGAAAGTGGATCTTGTCCTACCCCTTGCCATTATTTTGATTTTTATTTGAATCTGTATTTAATTTTGTGTTTAAAAGGTCCATTATTTAACGAAAATTGTCTCGCAGTTATGCTCACAGCTTAGTCATCCTGCATTTGATCATTAAACTGCATCCATTTTTCTATAAGTTGCAAACTATGTACAGGTTGAGATTGCAGATCTTGCCTGCCTCCTGCACGACAAGAAATTAATAAACTCAACCTTGTTAATTGCATGCACATGTTCAAGTTGATGTTGATGGAAATGATTAAACAATAATAGTTACATAAATGAGTCTCTTGTCACCAAATAATAGACAAGTAGCGAATGTCAGTTGAAGCAAGCTTAAAACCACTCGTGCATAGCCCCATTATATAGTCTAGTTTTATTATATCAGGAATTAAGATATACTTGTTGGTGTTTTGACAGCAGCAGAAGCAGAGAACAAAAAACTCAGAACAAGTAAGCAAGATGCAAGAAATATTTTTACTTGCTCACAAATGTGCAGCAAGGGAGCTTATGGCTTTTAGCTTATTTTGCTCAATTTTTCAATAAGAAAAACAATACATTTATAGCCAAATACATCACCAAGTACTGTCTACTACCACTAAGTAGCCTAGTAACTTGTAAAACATTGCTTGTACACACAAACAAGCTACCTAAACTAGTCATTCAGCTACCTAAACATATCAAGCTGTCACCAAGCTTGTTCATTTTCAACTAATTTATTTACAATGAAACTAAACAAAAAATATGTTTCTGCAACATGCACAATTGCTGCAGCATGCATACAAACTGTATGCACTTTTAATAAAAACATAACAGCAGCATGGTTGGCCATTTTCAACAATACTAAATAAAAGAATCATGTTATGAGTTGTGGAGCAGGTTAGGAGGGAGATATTGCTCAACCATGCTGACATAGTAGTTCAGATTGGTATCAAGTTCATTTTACTTAATGACTTCAATTTGGAAGGGTGAGATTCTTCATGTCTCCTCTTTCACACAATATATACATATACATATTGGGTAGATGAAGGGAAGAAGGCAAATTGAATTCAGATCACAACTTCCAAGTTTTTATTTCCAGAAGAAATAATGGCTACCACCGGTTACCACACTCGTTCTAATAGCTTTCCCTCTCAAGCCCACCCTCTTACTTCCAAGGTTGATGTGCATTTGAGCAGATTGGCATCGTCTGAGTCGGCATCGACATCGTCGTCCTTAAACCAGAAACTTGGTAGCTTTATCTTGTACATTAAAAATTCGAAGCTCATGTAATATTCTTATGTCGAAGTAAAATATACTTCTGAAACATTTGCCTCTGTCTGCACATTCCTCCTTTCATATTCCTTTTCCCTGTTTGTTTTTTAGAAGCTCAAACATTAACCATCCTGTTTCAAATGCATTAGTGTGAACAACTTTTAAAATTTGAAATTTAATAAAATTTTGTAATTTTGTTATTTTAATTAAGCAAAAATTAATAAATATTTTAAAAATAGAATTCACATTATATTAGTCTAATTAGTAGTTGATTAGCGAACTTTTTCAAAACAAATGCAAGTAATTCTTTAACTTCGTAACTGGGAACTAGTCAATTAACTCGATTGATTCGATCCGATCTTACTCTAATAATTTGATCGATTAATTAATTAGTTTGATAAAATTAAATGTCGACAATGAATGAATATCGCAAAGAAAACAAAAAGAAAGAAAAACGAAAATTTCATAATCACAAGAGGAGATGACTATGTCTATTTATACGTTGAAAAACCTTATTTTCTCTACGAACAAGAACTCTCAACGAACAAGTTCTCCACCTCTTCCACAAAACCCCTTAAGGTGTATTCTTCAACAATGAACACCAACCAAGTTCAAGCAAACTCAAAATTGGTTATGGGAAGTGACTCAGTCATTATATCTACAGGATTTTCATAAGTACTAACTTTGCTCACAACAATATCTCCTCGAGCAATAATATCACGCACAAAATGATACCGAACATCGATGTGCTTTGTTCTCTCATGAAACATTTGATCTTTTGTAAGAAAAATGACACTTTGACTGTCACAAAATATTGTACCAATATCTTCAGCCACGATTAAAGCATAAGTCACTAGATCAGCCTCGACATACCTTTTTGGAGGTTTAATTTCTCTTCTAGGTCTATTATTGGCAATAGAATATTGTGGTGAAGAAGTGGCTCTATTATGAACTTCTGTACTAACTTGAGAAACTGACTCTGTTGTACTGGATCAATCTGAAACTCCACCTGTTTTTGTTGTTCTTTACTGGAATAGTCTTTAATAGATAAGTTAGGTAACATAGCAGTTTCATAAAAAACAACATCTCTGCTAATCACAACTTTTCTATTTTTAGAACACCATAACTTATACTTTTTTACACCAGCCTTAAAACCAAGAAAAACACATTTAATGGAACTTGGTTCCAATTTTTCATTATTAACATGAGCATATGCAGGACATCCAAAAATCTTTATATCAGAATAATCAGCAGGCTTACCAGACTATATCTCTTGTGGAGTCTTTTTCTCAATGGCAACGGATGGAGATCGATTGATCAAAAAACATGCAGTAGAGGCTGCTTCATCCCAAAACGACTTCGGTAAATTAGCATTCGACAACATACATCAAACCTTCTCCATGATTGTTCTGTTCATTCGTTCTGCAACGCTATTTTACTGTAGAGTATGACGAACTGTCAAATATCTCACGATCCCTTCTGATTTGCACAATTCATTAAACTCATTAGAACAGAACTCCAAGCCATTATCTGTACGGAGGTGTTTTATCTGTTTTCCTGTTTGTTTTTGAACCATAGTTTTCCAAGACTTGAATGCGGAAAACATATCGTTTTTCTGCTTCAGAAAGAATGCCAAAATTTTCTGGAAAAATCATCAATAAGAGTTAGCATATAATTAGCTTCACCTCTCGAAGGCACTCTAGATGGTCCCCAAAGATCAGAATGAATATAATCCAATGTTCCCTTCGTGTTATGGATTCCTCTGATGAATCAAACTCTCTTTTGCTTCCCAAAAACACAATGCTCACAAAACTTCAGTTTGCTAATGCCTTGCTCATCAAGAAGTCCTCTTTTACTCAATTCTGCTATGCTGTTTTCACTCATATGAGAAAGGATAGAGAAAGGATATTGAATCTAGCCCCCTGGCTTTTCGATCAAAATTTGTTTCCTATGGTGCCATATGAGAAGAATAAGGAATTTAGAGATTATGATTTTCAAAGGGCATAAATTTAGAAGAGTTTCAATACGAAAGTTGGTTACGGGTGAAGTTGATCCCACAAGGCCCAGATAATGGAAATGGCGTAATGGTGTTGAGATAATAGAAGAATCAAAAAGTTGGAAAGATAATGATACTACAGTAAGTCTGTGAAATGATAGAGGGAAGGAAATATCTCAAGAAAGGAGAGAAGTGAGGCGGTTATCTGAGGAGGGTTCAGACTCGTGTTCTCCGTGGGGGAAGAAGTTGGCTCTTTTTATTAAGGATAAAGAGGGAAGAATAAAGAAACGCAAGAAGGGCAGAAACAACAACGAGGGTGGTGATTTCAGTCTATTAATGGTGGTTAAGAGGAAACTTTCGGAAGGATCTTCTCCTTTCAAGGCGACGATTGGTGATCGACCCCGTCGCGAACAATGAAAATCATCTGCTGAAATTGTCACGGGTTGGGGAACCCTGCGACAGTGACTAAAATTAGGCAGCTGCTCGCTACTGAGTTCCCTGATATCCTTTTTCTTTGCGAGTCTAAAATTAAAACTTGTGATTTTGACAGGTTAAGGAGGAGAAGCAATATGTTCGGATGTTTTGTGGTTGATGCAGTCGATCGTAAGGGTGGTTTGGTTATTTTGTGAAATGAAGGTTGTGATGTGAATATTCAAAGCTACTCTTCCAATCATATTGACTCTTTGGTTATGGGAAAGGAGTTGAATCAATTTCGTTTTACTGGTTTCTATGGGTACTCGGAGTCAAACCAGAGACATATGTCGTGGGATCTCTCATGCAATATTGGCAGTCGCGGTAATGAGAATTGGATCATTGGCGGGGATTTTAACGAAATTTTGGATGACTCGGAAAAGTGTGATGGTCGACGAAGGGCTAGGGGCTCAATGGAGGAATTTCAAAGAGTTATCGAGGATCTAGCTTTAGTTGACTTAAAGCCTGACCATGGGTGGTACACATGGACCAATAATGGAATCGATTATGGTCTGGTAAGAGAAAGATTAGATAGATTTTTTGCTTCTGCAAATTGGCTGTGCATGGTTCCTTTTTTTGTTACAGGGGTTATTCGTCAAGCAAAATCGAATCACGAGATGATCGTGCTTGGTACTATGGGGCGAACACCTAAAGGTGGCAGAAGAGATCTGAGATTGTCGTTCCACTACGAAGCTTGTTGGGCTAAGGATGAAGAGGCGAAATGCATTATTAAAGAGGCGTGGAAAAACAGTAATAGGGATGTGCTGAAGCGTATGGACAAAGTCTAGGCTATGCTTAGGAGATGACAGTTCAATCGATATACTGACAGAAAAGGTCGGATTAAATCTCTTTTAAAAGAGATAGACGAGTTGGTTGACAAACTCGCATGGAGCTGGCTGGTTTGTATACGTCTGAGGAGACTTATTGGGCGTTTAGATTGTGTGTTAAATGGTTAAAAGAGGGAGATAGGAATACGAGATTTTTTCATGTTCGAGCTACGCATCGAGCAAAGAAGAACTATATTGCAAGTTTGAATGATTGGAGGGGTAATTGGGTTTCTGAGGATAAAGACATTTGTGAAGTGGCTTACAAGTATTTTAACAACTTATTTACTTCTGGTGGTAATAATCAATTTAACCATATTCTTGATGTTATCCCTCATTGTGTTTCGATGGATATGAATGAGTGTTTGATAAAGGTTGTTATGGAGAAAAAGATTTTGGAAGCTTTTAATGAGATGGATCCGAGGAAAGCTCCCGGCATTGACGACTTATCCGGTTTATTCTACAAAGAAAATTGGAATGTGATGGGAAAAGATGTCATTGACGTGTGTAAAGCGATTTTAAATGGTAATAGAGATGTGGGGGACTTGAACGAGACTATTATAGTATTGATTCCAAATATTGACGATCCTAAAGATTTATCGCAATTTCGTCCCATTAGTTTGTGTCGAGTTATTTACAAAATTGTTGCTAAGGTTTGGGCTAATCGTTTGAAATATTTTCTTTCCAAGTGTATTACCCAAAACCAGAGCGCCTTCGTGCCCGGGCGTAAGATTCACGACAATATTTTGATCGCCCATGAACTTATGCACTACCTCCAAAGCTTTAGGAATGGTCCTAACAAAGGTTTCGTGGCTAAACTCAACATGAGTAAAACCTACGATCGCGTGGAGTGGAACTTTCTTAAGGCGATAATGTTAAAAATGGGATTTGATAATAGGTGGGTCTCGAAGATAATGGACAATGTTCGTTCGGTCAAATATTTGGTGAAATGCAATTCTTGCCTTTCAGAGGTCATTAGGCCGGGCAGGGGCCTTCGTCAGGGAGATCCTTTATCCCCTTATCTTTCTTTTTTGCATGGATGCATTGTCTAGACTTCTTTTAAATGCTCAAAATAACGGGTTAATTCGGGAGATTAAGGTGTGTCAGAATTGTCCTCGGATAAATCATCTTTTTTTTTGCTGATGACGCATTATTGTTTATTAAGAATAAAAAATCCAATGTTGAATGTGTGAGAGATATCCTTCATATGTTTGAAAATGTCTCGGGTCAAAAAGTTAATTTAACTAAATCTCTTGTCTTTTTCAGCCCTAATACTCCTAATGATCAACGTAGAGATCTTTGTAGTATTCTTGGGATGAGGGTGGTAGATGTCATAGATAATTACTTAGGCCTCCCTTTGATTATTGGGAAAAATAAAACTAATGCGTTTAGTTTCATTGTAAATAGGTTTACAAACCGGATCAAAGGTTGGTCTACAAGATTATTATCGCGTGGGGGTAAAGAGGTTCTTTCGAAAGCAATTCTCTAATCTATCCCTACTTATATGTTCTTTGTGTTTCTCATGCCTAGAAGGATGATTAATTCAATGGAGGCAAAAATATGAAGCTTTTGGTGGGAATCCAGTGGGAAGGGTCGTGGTTAGCCTATGCTAAAGTGGGATATTATGTGCACTCCTAAAGGGATGGGGGGTATGGGTTTCAAGGATCTAAGGCTGTTTAATCTGGCTCTTTTGGGCAGACAAGTTTGGCATTTGATTACTAATAAAGAAACTCTGTGCTATAAGGTGTTGTCCTCTAAGTATTTTTCTCAAGGGAATGTGCTCTATCCCAAGCAAGTTGATAGGCCTTCTTTTTCTTGGAAAAGCCTGTGTGCTGTTGTTAAGAATCTTGAAGTTGGTTTCAATTGGCAAATTGGAAATGACAAGTCAGTAAACATTTTCAATCACAAGTGGGGTTTTTAGGGCCTTTGTGGAGACTCAGTTATTAATGTTCAGGAGGTTAGTAGCAGAGAGCTTGTTCATGATTTGTGAAGAAATAGTGAAGTTACTTGGGATAGGTCTTGTGTTATCCATTTATTTGGGGAGGATATGGGTAATAAAATATGTGAGATCCCTTTATTACAGGATGGCCTGGATGATAGAATTGTGTGGTTCCATGCACGTAACAGGATTTTTACTACAAAGTCTGCTTATTCTTAGCTTATTTTGAAGAAAGTTGGGTTAGGGCCACACAGATATTTTTGGAGAGCCATGTGGAAGCTAGGGGTCCCTCCTAAAATTTGGATTTTGTGTGGAGATTAGGTCACGGGATTCTTCCTACTAATTCCAAAATTACCTCTATTCATCCCTCTGTTGACAATACTTGTCCTAGATGTAAAAACGCGGATGAAACTTTAATGCATGTTTTAAGGGATTGCATTAAAACCCGTAATATTTTGTCTTATGGCGGTATGAATAATAGGTTGTTGAATGAGGATGGGGATAGTGCCATTGACTGGCTAGAAAACGCGATGAGACTAATGGACAGAAAAGCTTTTGACTGCTTTATCATAATTCTATGGAATATTTGGAACACTAAAAATAGCTGCGTTTTTAAGGGAAAAGAGAAAGAGCTTAAGGACGTCTGGGATCGGGCAGTGTCTTTCTGTAATGATTTTCGCCTGTTTAATTTGATTAATCCTACTCTGTTGCCAAGGCCTGTTAGGTGCACTAGATGGATGAAGCCTCATTCTGATACTATCAAGCTGAACATTGACGCTGCTTGAGGAAAAGGAAAAATTGGTATTGAAGTGTTAGCTCATGATTGTGATGGATTTTTTATTGGTGGTTTAATGGCATGTGTCAATGACATTCCTTGTGCTGCTTGGGCTCAGGGAATTGCTATTGATCATGGGATGGAATGGGTAAGTAGAAATAATATTGATGCATTTATCCTTGAAAGTGACTATGCCGATATCATTAACCGTATTAATAAGGATGTGGAGGATATCACTATTACGGGTTATTTTGCTCCATCGTATTAAGAACAGAATCAAGTCTTGTTCTAATGGACGTATTAGATAGTGTCCGCGAAGTTGCAATAAGCCTGCGGATAGATTAAGCAAATTGTCTCTAAACAACAATTGTAATTGGTCTTTTGACATGGATTACCCTCGAGAAATCCATAACGATGTTATTTTTTATTCGATTAATTGAATAGTGCTTTGGCCTTCGACCCTGTTTTTGTCAAAAAAATTAAACTCTGTTTATTTGTTTCAATTAAACTCTGATTAGTCTAGATTCCTAGAAAATAAAACACACTCATTAGAGATTAGAACTCTAACACTTTTGGAGAATTTTGTGTTTACGTTTTGAGGGTTCTTTGTTTTTGGGTTTTCGGAGTTTAGTTTTTTATCTCCATCTTTTGTATTCTTCGTGCTTTTGCCATTACAGTAAAATTATATTTGCTTGTGGTATTTTTATCCTCTTCGAAGGAGCTTTTCCACGTTAAATTTGTGTGTTCAATTTCTCAATTTCTTCTGCTATTTTTACTTGTTTGTTACTTAATCAGGTTGATCCCTAACAGATACCAATTTGAGCTTCGATGTTTAGAAAAATTAATTTAAAATTAATTCTATCGATACCGGCTATAAAGTAGTGATACCTTACTCAAGGTATCAATACCTTATCCCTCGTATCAATACCATTTTAAGGTTCGATGTTTTAAAAATTAAAAAAAATTGCTAGAGTATCGATACTTTTACCTAGGTATCGGTACCTCAGAGGTAAAGTCTCAAAAATCTCCATTTTGATACCTATTTCATGTCAACTTAATTAATTGCACATTTGGTGCATATATACCAAACCTTACTTGCACAAAACATACCAAAAACATGCCAAAACATGTCATATAACCAATTCCAATTATCCAATTCAAATATGCCACAACTTAACACCAAGTCTAACCAATTCAACTTAGTTAAACTCAACTTAATCAATCATACCCTTTAACCTTCCAGATCATCATCTATCATATTAATTCATCATGCAAATTTGTCATTCAAATATCACATTTACAGCTGATTATCTTACCAAACATTTAGGCACCATATTTCTCGAATAAGACTTAGGTAATGAGGGTATATTCACTAAGTCTTTTATGTCACAAATAAGCTAGTTTAAAGTTTCGACTAGGAGAACGGCACCAAGGCTACGCCAAGGACATGACACGTTGGGCTATTATGCATACGGAGCGAGTGAAAGGGTGTGTTCGAATTTGATAGAAATTTGTTTATAAGCCTTATAGCGTAAATAGAGTATGTTGGCTAAATAAAAGAAGTCAAGGATAACATGTAGAGGCGGAATAAACAGGGCAATGTAAACAAGTGTGTTTGCACTTGTAAGTCCTCGCCAAGTGAAAAGCCTAGTAAAATGATTGTACTTACACATTGTCCGCCCCGATGTAAATTGTTGGGTAACATTTATAAATAAGATGTACGAGATGTAAAATTTGTATGTTTTGTTCAAGTATGAATCTATTTCTGAGTAGTAACACCTCAGATCCAGATCCGATGAATCGAATCGAGTGAAAGGCATTACATCTTAATTTTTTTAAGTTTTGAGAGCATTTCAGAATAATAAATGATTTCATGAGTAGTTTGGATATGTGTTGTCTTTTAAGTTTTATATTTTTTTTTTGTTAGGTTTTCATTTTTAAAATAAGTTTTCACTTTTAGAAGTTTTTGTTTGCTCTTTTAGGACATTTTTTAGTCTTACTTATGCATGTATTCTTTCCTTTGCAAGTGGTTTTAGGGATGGCTTTGTCGTCGTCCTCTCTAGTTTGGTGGATACTCGATTCTTTTGTCGATTTTTGCTTGCCGCTTTAGACTATCCGAAGCTAATTTTCTTATCATATTAAGTGCTTGCAGTCACTCCAAATGTGTTGGGTTTGAGTTGTGATAGAGTCGATTGTCAACTTGCCATAATGTTCATTGGGTGCTAAGACTGAAGCCTTTGTTGTGTTGATGGAGTTTGTCTTTTACCGTCTACGAGGAATGTTTGTTTTTTTCTTTTTTCACAAATTTTATGATCTCATTCATAAAATGAATTAATGAATTTTCCATTAAAAAATTTATTGATGAGAGATTTTTCTATATATTTTGACCTACTAAACAATAAATTAAATTACATAGTATTTATTATTAATTATTTATACTGGATCAATTATCAATCAAGGATAACAATGGCTGTATGTTTAATGTTATAGAGAAATTAACTCAACAAATATGAAATGCTAAAGTAATTAAATAGAATTGCTTGGGATTTTTATTTTTTTATTAATTTTGTTAGTAATCATATTGTCGAATATTTTTTTTCGACTAACATATTAATACGATGGTTTGATTTTAAGTTCTATTACTTGTTTGAGAATTTTTTTTCTCAACTATTATTGATAATTTTTATAATAATTAATTTTTTTAGAATTTAAAATTATGTTGTGTAATTACTATTTATGCTATTAAACGTAACATAAAGAATTATGATGTAATTACACTATATTAATCAAACACATCTAGGAAATTATAATTACCACCCATATAGATAGAAAAATAAAATTATTTTAATAGTATGTTTAATTATCTTATATGATAAGAAAGGGTTATATAAAACAGGAGTTTAGACTTTATTAGCGTTTGTGAGAATTTAGTTTGTATTCACGCATTTCTTTCTTCTTTTTTCTTACTAAGTATTTAATATATTTTATTTTTAAAAATGAACTTTTGATGATTTTTTACAGTTTCGGAAAATTTAAAATATTTTGTTAATTTTTTTTATTTTTATAGTTTTTAATGTTTTCCTAAATTTTATTTTTTACAAATTTCTAATAAAGTTATTATTTTTATATTTTTGAATTTTCATAATACTTTAGGAATATTTAAATTCCTTTCATAATTTCTTTTATATTTTCTTGAATTTTTTTTATTTTTGGCTTATTTGACCATTAATGGCTACTTTAACAAAATAATTATCAAAGGACTTAATTGATGTAATTCTATTTTTTTAAATTCGAGAATTCAATCGAATACATCTTTTACAGAGATATTTAATTTTTTTTTCTTTTGAAAAAGTTCATAAACTTTTCTCAACCTTAATCTAAAAAAATCATTTTATTTGTAAAATAGTAATTCAAGAAAATACGTAGAGAAAAAAGATAATATCATGCTAGACGTAGCTATTCTATCTAGGGTCTATTTAGATGAGCGATGTATTTACTCGCGGTTAGTGTAAAAATAATTGTGACAGTGAGATTAAATATTGTAGCGTGAAACAAAAAGAAAGATAAAACACCCATTCAAAAGGACCCTAACCGGATGAAAATTTCTCTCAGCCTTTTAGCACTCTTTTGGAATGTAAACAGAGAAGTGAATTAGAGGAGATGTTAAAAGAGGAAGATAAATGGTTAAATATACAAAATGTGTTTAATATATCCTTTGAATTGTTGAATATATAAAAATATGTTGAATGTCTTCCTCTTTTAACAATGGTAAAGGAGTCTTCTTGATTTGTTTACAAGATGATGTTAATTAAGTGAAAGGCACCAAAACCAAATTTTTAGCCTTTAAATTGATTACATACAGTCAAAAGCCGCCTCTGAGTTCAATGGCTGCCAATATTTGGCCGAATTAAAATCTCCTTTAGGATTTAGAGAGCGACAGCATTAGTGATGCTGGCCCCATATAAGAATTAATGTGCAAGAAGTTAAAATGGTTCAACAGCCGCCTACATGCCAATCCTTAATTTCCAACTTTTAGTTGATAAGGATAAGATAAGACTAAAATCCAACACTGCATATTGAAAAGTCAAGCATTATCAGATAAAAATCTGGGTTCATTCATTGAGTATCGAGTAAGTCACCCTTTTTTAATCCAAACTACGACAGTGAAGGAAACTACTAATAATCTATCATTCACCGTCACTTTCTCCCAACATATATATGTACACCCTTCCAATTTTCCTACACTCCCACATCCATAAATAAAAAATGAGTTTTCTTCAGGCCTTGTCAGTTTTCCTTTTGTTTTTGTCGTATGTAGTCGTAGGATCAGCTGAGCAGTGTGGAAGGCAAGCAGGTGGTGCTCTTTGCCCCGGTGGTCTATGTTGTAGCCAATT
The DNA here is from genome assembly GCA_005610355.1 of Gossypioides kirkii. Taxonomy (NCBI): domain Eukaryota; kingdom Viridiplantae; phylum Streptophyta; class Magnoliopsida; order Malvales; family Malvaceae; genus Gossypioides; species Gossypioides kirkii. Next base: position 32,825,620 of record CP032244.1, on the reverse strand, counting down.
TGGTTGGTGTGGCAGCACTGCTGACTACTGCACAGTTCCTGGTTGCCAAAGTCAGTGCAGCGGTAGTGGCCCTGCCCCTGGGCCTGGTGGGCTAACCAATCTTATATCAAGAGAGACGTTTGATCGGATGCTTTTGCATAGGAACGATGGGGCTTGTCCTGCCCGTGGCTTCTATACATATGATGCTTTCATTGCTGCCGCCCGTTCTTTTCCTGCATTTGCTACAACTGGTGACCAAGCCACTCGCAAGAGGGAAATAGCTGCCTTCTTAGCTCAAACTTCCCATGAAACTACTGGTTAGTCCATTTCGAAACTAGATGCACAATGTTTATCATCCTTTCAACATGACTTTTTCAAACAATCTAAGAAAACATTATCGTTTTAACAATTAAATTTGATGATCGATGCATTGCTGCAGGTGGGGCAGGGTGGGCTGCACCGGATGGTCCTTATGCATGGGGATACTGCTACAATAGGGAATTGAATCCCCCTTCATCTTACTGCGCTTCGGATCCAAATTACCCTTGTGCTCCTGGTAAACAATATTTTGGCCGGGGTCCCATGCAACTTTCTTGGTAACAGCATGATCTTTCACCATTCGTTTCTTCTCTTGAAATGACATATTTATGGTAAGATGTTGACTTTCTAATATAATTAATCAACTTTGGTGTTTCAGGAACTACAACTACGGCCAGTGTGGAAGGGCCATAGGGGTGGACTTGTTAAACAACCCAGACCTGCTATCAAGTGATCCCACAATTTCCTTCAAGTCTGCGTTTTGGTTTTGGATGACTCCACAATCACCGAAGCCATCTTGCCACAATGTGATCATCGGAGCATGGTCACCCTCTAGTAGCGATCGGGCAGCAGGTCGGGTTCCAGGGTATGGTGTGATCACAAATATTATCAATGGAGGCCTTGAATGTGGTAAGGGTTGGAATGCACAGGTCGAAGACCGCATTGGGTTCTATAAGAGGTATTGTGACATGCTTGGAGTTAGCTATGGTAACAATCTTGACTGCTACAACCAGAGGCCTTTCGGGAATGGAGTCTCGGTGGACTCAATGTAGCTTTTCGGCTCAAATGAAATCAGTAAACGTGCAAATAAAGATGCTTGACCTTCTTCTGTATGCATCACAACAGTGAACTGATCCAACTTTGTTGGGTTTTATGACACTGTTTCTTTATTTAGTCCTTGATGGATTTGTGAAAGAATAATAAAATTCTTAAGTTTGTATACGAATATTATTAAGAATTCTAGTTTTTAACTCAATGTTACATAATATTACATTTAACATTATAACTCGTTGTTATACAATATTGCATATTTGCATTTAACATAAAAAGTTGTATATAATAAAGACACGAAGTTACATTTTCATACATAAAACATAAAGTTATGCATCATACAACCATTCAAAAGCATGGCACGAGTTATGAAATGCTCGAAAAACTCATCAGGCGTGCAAAAAGCAAAATCTGAGCTAATGCTATGGGGCGAACTTGCGTACTTACATAGAAGGTTGCGGCATGGCCACTGAAGTTGCAACTACCTTAGAAAATGGCGGCCTTGCGCCATGGCTTGGCCACTGTAACTGAAAATCTTCTTTTCTTGGACGAATTTTTTCCAATTTCTCTGATTATCCAATGCTAGAAAATACATAATAATGTTAAAAATTCATCAAATATCACATCAATCATTATAAAATTATGATATTATGCATAAGATCAAGATCAAAATAAATATCCTCAAATAAAAGTACGAAGAACCCTAAGCATATTTTTATTTTAACAATAAAATTACATAATCTGCAATTAGCAGGAAATTAAATAACATGCTAGACAGAGACTTTAACCACACGTTTACTAAATGTAAGATCCAAAAAAAAACAATCATGGATTCCGAAACAATATAAAAATTTAATTATATACATATGTGTTCGTTCGATTATATTTTAATTCTTCATCCGTTTGTATTTTGTATTTATTTGATTTCATTTTATAATTACTTAAGTATGTGTTTATATTTATAACTCTAAAAAATGAACGACTTGTTAACCTAATCTTTAGTTTTGTTTAAGCAAGTTGCATATGACAGATCTCGTATAGAAAGTATTAAAAGAAATGTCATATTTTAGACAGAAAGAGACGAATTAATAAAATATTTACAAGAGAGTATGCAGAGACAAAAGACTCGATCATGTTCATTATCTATGTTTGGTTGCAGGCACCAAAACCTATTTAAAATTGCACATAGTTAAAATTGCAGGCAAAAGCCGCCTCTGGGTGCTTGGCTGCTAATAATGCTAAAATCTCCCTGGGAGCTCTGCTGTTTTGGTGCGTGGAAAATACGCGCCAACGGTAATACCCATGAAGCTGCCTGCCTCTACGCTAATTCGTCTTACGTAGGGTAAGCATGTCTCATAATTTCATGGGAGTTAATGTTTTTATTTGATGTGGATCACTTCTACGCACATGTAATCATGCAAACTTCATTCATTTTCGACCAAGAAATTTTGGTAAAAACATAAAAGAAATTAAAAATATATACATACCATACCAATGCGAGCTATTATTGTATCTGAAAAACTCTTAAATAATAAAACACATGTGATGATCTGATCATCAAGAATGTTTATCACTCCAAGTGTAATATGGATTCGAGTCGCGTTAATCGCGTTTTGTTCGGACTTTGTCCTCTCTTAGGCAATACAATTTAATGTTGGCCCCTTATAAGAATTCATGTGCAAAAGAAAAAAGAATTCATGTGCAAGAAGTTAAGATGATTGAATAGCCACCCACGTACCAGTCCTTAATTTTCGTTTTTAAATTGACAAGTCAAGCACATGATAAGATAAAAACCTCAGTTCATTAGGAGTATATTTCTTATCAAGCCGATCCAAACTTACAGTGAAAAAAATATTAACCTATGGTTCATCATCACTCCCACTCTATATAAATGTGCATCCTTCCATTCGTGCTTCATCCCACATCGACAAGATCAAATAAAAAATGAGCTTTCTTCGGACCTTGTCAGTTTTCATTTTGTGCTTATCCTATGTAGTCATAGGATCAGCTGAGCAGTGTGGAAGGCAAGCAGGCGGTGCTCTTTGCCCCGGTGGTATGTTGTAGCCAATTTGGTTGGTGTGGCAGCACTGCTGACTACTACACAGTTCCTGGTTGCCAAAGTCAGTGCAGCGGTAGTGGCCCTGCCCCTGGGTCTGGTGGGCTAACCAATCTTATATCAAGAGAGACGTTTGATCGGATGCTTTTGCATAGGAACGATGGGGGTTGTCCTGCCCGTGGCTTCTATACCTATGATGCCTTCATTGCTGCTGCACGTTCTTTTCCTGCCTTCGCTACAACTGGTGACCAAGCTACTCCCAAGAGGGAAATAGCTGCCTTCTTAGCCCAAACTTCTCATGAAACTACTGGTTAGTCCATTTCGAAACTAGATACACAATGTTCATCATCTTTTCAACATGAATTTTGCAGACAATCTCAGAAAACATTATGGATTTAACAAATTAAATTTGATGATCGATGCATTGCTGCAGGTGGGGCAGGGTGGGCTGCACCGGATGGTCCTTATGCATGGGGATACTGCTATAATAGGGAATTGAACCCTTCCCCTTACTGCGCTTGGAATCCGAACTACCCTTGTGCTCCTGGTAAACAGTATTTTGGCCGGGGTCCCATGCAACTTACATGGTAACTGCATCCTCTTTCACCACTCGCTTCTTCTCTTGAAATGCTATATTTATGGTAAGATGTTGACATTGTCACAACTAATCAACTTTGGTGATTCAGGAACTACAACTACGGGCAGCGTGGAAGGTCCATAGGGATGGACTTGTTAAACAACCCAGACCTGCTAACAAGTGATCCCACAATTTCCTTCAAGTCTGCGTTTTGGTTTTGGATGACTCCGCAATCACCGAAGCCATCTTGCCACGATGTGGTCGTCGGAGCATGGTCACCCTCTGGTAGTGATCAGGCAGCGGGACGGGTTCCAGGATATGGTGTGATCACAAATATTATCAACGGAGGCCTTGAATGCGGTAAGAGTTGGGATGCAAAGGTAGTAGACCGCATTGGGTTCTATAAGAGGTATTGTGACATGCTAGGAGTTGGCTATGGTAACAATCTTGACTGCTACAACCAAAGGCCTTTCGGGAATGGAATCTTAGTGGACTCAATGTAGCTTTTTGTCTCTAATGAAATCAGTAAACGTGCAAATAAAGATGTTTAACCTTCTTCTGTATGCATCACGATAGTGAACTGATCCAGCTTTGTTGGGTTTGCTATGACACTGTTCCTTTATTTTGTCTTCGATGATTTGTGAGAGAATAATAAAATGGGTGCTTTCTTTTCCTTCTTCTAATATATTTCACCATACATGTTTAAATTCCTGAGACAACATTCTACAACATCAAACTCTGTGATTATGTTATATGATAACAGGAAAGGGTTCCAATGCTTGGAGCTGAAAAACGTGGTATGTATGAAATTAGTTTCTCCTCGGAATATTCCTTGTCAGGAGCAGAAGTTTCATTAGTTATATCACAAAGTACAGTCTAAAATTCAGAAATTGATTCACTTTTACAAATATTTTTAAAATTTCAAATCAAGTAATCAACATTTGAACTTTAGACATTTTAACTCTAGAGGTTTCTTTATGTATAGTTTCCAAAATATTCCAAGCTTCTCGTGTTGAGAAATTTCTAGAACTTCTTCTAAACTCTAGTGAATCTACACCATTAAATATAGGATACAAGGCTTTGGAGTTTTAATTTCCAACCTTATTTTCTTGACTAATCCAACTTGCTTCAGGTTTTCGGATTTTTTTTCAGGAGTTTGGGGAGGATTCATCCCTTCAACACAACTTTTCATACTTTTTTTCATCAATTGATTTGATAAAAGCTCCCATTTGAGCTATTTAGTAGACATAATTGGATCCATCCAAGAGTGGTGAATTAATAGTCAAACAATCTTTCTTTATAGACTTCACCGTAGATTGCTATACACAAGATCTCATCAATTACGTTAGGTGGAAGGTTTTGATACCAATTGAAATTACATCTAGTTAGGTTGTAACAACTGGGTATGGTATGCGATTCAATCACAAGATTTAACACAAGTAAAGACTAACAAAAGAATAAATTCACAAAATCATTTATGCAATTTAAACTTAACCTACGCTCGCCCAGCTCAAAGAAGAAATTCACTATGAAACTCATGGTACAAGCAATGATTCAAGCCCAATCTATTCTACCCTTCGGATAATTGCGATCTCATTCTAATACATTTAGTATTAACTTTCTCCAAACAACTTAATTGCTGTCAACTACTAACTCAAATGTGAATAAACAATAAAATTCTCTTAATAAAGGTTTCTTACATTGAACATATAAACTCTCTATAAATCTGTCAACCTTAAATCTCACAAACCATCCATATACAAAGGCTTCAAAATTATCTCTAATTAAAATGGGAAAAAAAACCATTTAAGTTCAAAAGCTTTAGCATGATCTTTATCTTCCAGGCTTTTGGGAAACAATATTTTCAAGAATTATCTTCAAGTATTATCTCCAAGAAGTTTGGAAGTCTCATGTTAGGATTTGGACTCAGACTCTCTAAATCCTACTGCCGAGATAAGAGTAAGATCTCTTCAAGTGTCATACTCGAAACAAACTTTCTCCAAAGCTTACTTTCGGAATAAGAGTAAGATCTCTTCAAGTGTCATACTCGAAACAAACTCTGAAGTCTTTCAAATGTGTTGGATCAGATAAATACATAATTCATACCTAGAAAGTTTGCATCCTGACAGCCTTAAAGGTAACATAGATGGCATGAATTTCATTAGAGCTCCAAGGCAAAGCTACTTGGAAATAAGACTAAAGATGCTATAGTGAAATGCAAACTGAAAACTACATTGCAATGTAATGGACACCCTCTTACAACAACCAATACAAATTGAATTCAATGTTGTTACAAGTGTTTCTAGTATACTAGAGTAATACAACCAATTCAAATGTGATCCAATAACAATAGTTGCACTTCTTGAGTAATTGGCATTCTTGTTCCCTATAAGAATTAATAAAACTCCCAAGTTTTCTCTCTCTAATCAAACATGGGTGCATCAAACAAATCCAAAGAAAAATGCTAGAACAAACTCTAAAGAATCAAACATAAAGACGAGTCATAGGTATCAATTGACTGCTAGGGATGAGTAAAATTCGATTCGAATCGAAAAATTCGAAAAAAATTTCGAATTTCGAATTTCGAATTATTCGAATCGAGTTATTCAAGTTATTCGAGTTAAACAAATCGAGTTGAATTTTTTTTCGAATTTCAAGTTCAAATCGAGTTGAATTTTCGAATTCGAATAACTCGAATAATTTGAATAAACCGAATAAAACTATATTATTTTTTATTTTAAATTTATATTACCCATGCCCAATTTACTTTACCCCATTTTTCCCCAAAACTCAAAACTTTTATCTTACTCAATTTTTTCCCCTAAAAGTTAAAACCCATCCATAAACTAAACCCAAATATTTTTAATTTTTACTTTTTACTTTTTACCTTACCCAAATATAATTTAGTTCTTACCAAAAACTCATAAACTAAACCCAAAATCAATTTTCTCTTCTTAAAAAAATCCCTAAATTAAATAAAAATATTTTTAAAAAATTATTTAAATTAAACAACACCAAATTAATTTTTTTAATTTAACTCGAACAAATATATTCTATTCGATTCGAATTCTATCTCACTCGACTCGATTCGTAAAAATTTCAAATTGAGTTAGGATGATGAAATAAGATTCGAAAACTCAATTAACCCGAAAATTTTTTTATTTGATTAGATCAAATGCTCACCCCTATTGACTGCACCTAGATCTATTTATGAGTTGAGCTATCCACCTAGGCCCAAAAGTTCGTTCGAAATTTAAAAGGGTTTAGATAAAAATATTTAACCCAAAAAATGGGTTTGAGCAAAAAATTTAAGCCCACTTAAAATATGGGTCGAGCTCGAGCTTGAACATTCCAGGTCTGAGCCCGGCTTGACCCGTTTTAAGTTTATAATAATTTATATTATGTTATTTTGATACATTATGTAATTTAGAACACATTAAAAAAACAATCTTATACTAAATATATAATACTACTTTAATGTAAACACTAAAAAAAATAAAATTACTATATAAAAATTTTCAATAAATAAAAAATGTATAAGATTATCAAATACTAAAATAAATCAATATAAATATTTTTTTAAAAAAATAATATGAACGGACCTAAAATGAACTTGAATTAGTCTTTTACAAATATGATCAAGTTTAGATAAAATTTTAGGCTCAAATTTCAATTTGAGTTAAGTTTAGACAAATATAAAATATATTAATATTATACTTAGATCTAACTCGAACCCAATTTAATCTGACTTATGAACACCTTTAACTGCACCTCACTTTATATATTATTCTCTCATATAACATTCACTCCTCCCGGTCCCTTTTTTCATTTTTGTTATAAAAAAAACAATTTATTATGCTAATTTCTTTTATGTGTTGTTTCAAATTTTAATTATTTTTTGAGTTTATATATTTGAATTTTTTTTAAAAAAAATTAAGATCAAATTGGATTAAATTTTTAAAATTAAAACTAAATTGAAAAACTGTAAACATTAAAATTTTAATTTATCACAACAATTGGATGACAGAAAACACAATCTCCATTTTGGACGATGGAAACGAAAATTTAACTCACATCCACTATTTAATGCTGAGAGCGAGTTTGAATGGTTGACAAAATAGTTGCTGTGAATTTGGTTTCGGGATAATTTAGGTTCCAATCTAATGAACACAGGTTGGCAGCTAGTTTGATGGTTGACAAATGGGTTGCGGTTGGGCTTACATCAATATCGAGAGTTGTAATTCAACCAAAGTGAATAGGATGTTTCATTTTAAGTCAGGTCTATGAATAGTTTTGTACAGGGATATTGTTCATTCAAGTCAGGTGTACATCACAGATATTAAAAAATGGGAAATGTGAAAGCCAGGTAAGGTTGTGGCGGTGGGTTTGGCTTGGTAGGGAATTAGAACTAGTTCTGGAATCGTAGGCCTTTGTATTAAAGTGAAAGGATTGTGTCTTTCACATCAGCATCTGACATCTGATATATTGATTATTTGCTCCCAAACTATTTGACCATCATCTGTTTGGTTAGGGGCTTACTATTTAGGCACCCCCACCCCCACCTTATAGCTTTCTGAGTGGGAGTTGGAGTAGGACCTTTTTCATGTTCCATCCTTGGGGTTTCATTTTTTTGACAAAAATAGTAACAAACAATCGTTCCATCCTCGTTTCAGAAAAGATTTGTACTGAACATAACTAATAATATGTATTTCCCCAATTTTCTGGGTTTTAATTTGTTTGGAATGAGAAGGCATGGTCCCCCACGTCTGAGTTGGAGCAACTACCCCCACCCCTCCTGCCTTCGAGTTGATGAATAACAGCTATCACAGACAGCATCTACTTTTGACAAAATTTTAAAGGCGGCCACGGTCATGGCCACCACTCCGTTTCTATCATCCTCTTAATTCGCCCTAGGGAAGGACGATAATAGCCCAAAGGCAAAAGCAAAAGAGACAAGAAAAACTAAAACCGGTCCCCCATGCCAGGCCCCAACACGTTTCCCTGTAATCTGAACCTGATGATAACATGCTTCTTCCAGGCAACCAAAACCTTCCTGCTTGGACCAGACACAAGATTTTATCCTCTATTTCCCAACCCCCCAAAACCACACTACTGCGATATCTTTTTCATAATCAAGGTTTTGTTCTTGTGTAGACGAATTCAAATTCACTGTTAAATGAGTTATTGATAATATTCATTATTTCAGAGAAGAGCCAATGATAGATATGGATGGGAAATTAGGTTTATGTTACGCTCAGATTAAAAGTTCATATACAATCTTCAAATACATGGTATTTTATACCATTTGTGTAAATACAGATTCAAAGGACATGTGTCGTGCATTTAAATGAATAACTGTGAGGAAATGTATAGAAATAATCACATCAGAAAGAAAACATATGGAACTTTTCCATTGAAGTTCTAGCAAAGTCCCATCCAAGCCAAAAGGTTAAGTAACTCATAAGATACCCCCCAGCATTTGTCAATTTAAACAAGTAAGATGTGTACATTAATGTTAGGTAAGTTAGGTTTTTAATATTTTGCACCAGTTACTACTATTTTACCAACAAAACAGTCTCAAGTGTCCAGCTACAGTAGAAATTCCCTGTACATCAGAAACTCTGATCACTCTGATCCTAACCCAACTGGACACAAATTTTGCTTATAGAGACAACACATGAAATATATACCACACAGTTGGAGCCTGAAGGGCTTCAACAAAGGCAAAGCCCTACTTAGGCCAAGCCAAAACCAAAGTTTCCAACTTTTTTACGTCTATCAAATGATGCAAATGCATAAATCATCGTCATTCACCATAACAGTACCTTAAAAACTGACAGAACAAAAAGAGAACAAGTTGAGAAACTATCAGCAAAGCAATGCATGCTTTTTGTGCATTGACATGCATGATACATACATATAATAAAAAGCTGCAGTTTTTTGGATTTTGCTGCTTGTTCTTTCTATGATATTTGTACATAATTTTAGATGCCAAAATACTAGTTAAAATGCTCAAATTAATGAGCTTAGCGTTCCAAAAAGAAAACATACTTTTTGTTCTTCTTCTCTATTTCCTTGTCATTCAAACCTTACCATGATAATTATGGTATGGTTGGTATTTGACCCAAAAATCATAGTAAAAAGCTAAGCACCTAAAACACCTTTTTCCCTACTTTTTTCCCATCTTTATTCATTTTCCATGCCTTCCTTTATAGAGCGATCTGAGTCTGAAAAGTAGTGGCATTGAACCCCACCTGTTGCGGCACTTGCTGCTGCTGCTGCTGCTGCTGCTCAACCTCCCAACTTGCCTTGGCTATGATTCCATCATGCACAGGCACGTACTCCTAATCAAAACAAACCAGTATTACCACTTACAAGCAAACAAGACAGCGGAAAATAAGGCCCCCTAAGAAAGTAATCTCAGAGGTTCCTTTTCCTTTTTGTTTTTGATAAAAGAGATTCCTTTTTCTAAGCCACCATGTTGTCCATTCCATATATGAGCCTCATGTAGTTAACAAACAAACGTTTGATGACAAAAATGAAGGGAATAGCAGTTCTAGGCAACAAGTAACCCACCTCAAGCTTCTGGACCAGTTCTTTGGCATTTGGTGCAGAGACAATGATGTGGCGTTGGGAAGGTTTGATAAAGCCATCATCCACGGCTTTGTCGATGAAAGTCAGTAGATAATTATAATAGCCATCAACATTAAGCAAGCCCACCTGCATATTTTTGGAAACATAAGTTCGGTTTCAAAAGAGAGGAACCAAAGGACCCAGATATCAACTTTTTCTTTTCTATTGTGGAAACAATAACATTATGCATATCATTATTGCTTACAGGTTTGTCATGGATACCCAGCTGAGCCCAGGTTATCACTTCCAGTAACTCCTCCAAAGTTCCATACCCACCTGATACCCAACAAGAGAGCAAAGTAAGCACTCTTTGATTATATTTGTTGGACAGAAAGGGTAAAGTACGTGTGAAATAGGATATTATATTTAAAAGAGTATATGGGACCTGGTAAAGCAATAAAACAATCAGAATGGCGGGCCATTTCTGCCTTTCTTTGGTGCATGTTGGCGACTGGTCTCACTTCCCCTATCGTTTCACCAGTTATCTGTGGCTCGACATGCAACACACACTCAAGACATCATTGAAAAGCTACAGACTCGTATCTCAAAAGAAAAAAAAATAATTTGATATGCACCTCTTTGCCCATCAGAGTTCTAGGTATGATCCTGTTAACAGGAATATACAAAATTTCATGGTCACAAATATGAGATACATTAACCAAAACAAAGAAAATGAATAGTTTATAGGTTGATGATAAATGATGAGTGTACCCAAGAACATTCCCTCCAGCATGGTGAACAGCTTGTGAAACCAAACCCATCAATCCAATACTACCTCCACCATAAACAAGGTCCAATCTTCTTGCCACCTTTCCCAAAACAACACAAGAGAGAAAAAGAAAACCTTAAAACTAACATAAAGAAAAAGAGATAGGGTTGAAAGAGATGTGTGGGAGATGTTTAGAGTGTACCAATTCTTGGGCTAGTTCAACAGCAGCATCTCTGTAACATTTCCTCTTTCCAGTACTGCTTCCACAGAAAACACACACCCTCTTGAATCTTGATTTCACAACTTTCCCTTCCATTTCCATTTCCAGAGATTCTTGTCAAGTTCCCTTGTTTGCTTACTCAACACAAAAGTGGGCTAACAGAGAGACAAAGAGATGTATGGTGGCAAGCACGCTCCGTTGCTTCACTCTAGACAACATAAGATGAAACAGGCCCCTCATTTATATTTATAGACTCACTCCCAATTCCCCACCAAAGAATATAGACTCTGCTCGTTAAAGAAAATCTTATTTTCTATTTTTATTTTTCAAAGAAAGCCCGTACTAACAATAATAAAATAATGAAAATGGTAATGAGAATAATATATGTAGATAAAGTAAAAGACAAAAAGGCAAAAAGGGCTGGTCATTGACAGAATGAGAATGAGAAGAAGAGAATGTACATGTAATAACCCTCGATATACAAAAGTGTCCACGTGTGAAACATGATGCCAGAAACATGCGGTAGATTTCTTGCAATACTTCAACAAGATCAATGCCAGAAACAAGTAAATTACTTGTAGTGAGCTTATACTATATCACATATATGCTTTACCTCACAGACTTCATTTTCCATTTCTAATCATAAAATTTAATTGAAAAGAAAGACCATATGACATGTTTTATGATTGGTTTCTGATGATTTCTGATAACTTCATCTCATCATAAATCATTCCCCAGAGAGATAGAGAGAGAAAGAGAGCTATGGTTTTGTATTTGCAGAAGCTATGGGTTTTTTTCTCTTCATTCCTAAAGAACCAAAAAGCAGATCCTGCGCTGCAACCAGCATTTAAGTTTTTTTCCACACACTAAAGCAAAACCAATGCTCTCTCTTGCAAGCAAACACTCTTTCAGGTTCAGGGCTTCAGGCATTTCCCTCAAAGCTATATTATCAAAAATGAACTTCTCAAACATAAAAAAGTACGAAAACCCAACAGAGAGTAAGCATAAACAAACACTCAGTGTATTAAATTGGGTGGCAAGGGTTACATCGTTTTCTTAATCATCATAATGATTTACTACTTTGATCATTGTGTGTGATTAGGTAATAGGAAAGGAAGCACTTGCACAATCTCACTTAACATCTGGTGGGTAATTAATAGTTGGTTTAATGAGATTTCTTCCCCTTTAGTTTTAAATGGCCATATGAGTATGACAAATCAAAGATTTGACTGCACAACACAGTTCTTTGCCATTTCATTATCAACAACAGTTTTGGCCCCTTTGCCTACATTTGTCAGCTTCAACTTTCACACTTACAATACTCAAACCAGTTTTAAGTTTATCCTAAAATCCACTACAGTTTTGTCACTTATGTACACTTTCCTAGATTAGTAGCAAGTCCAGGGCCCCACGAACTTAAGTAGCGAGTGCCTGATTAACCCAGGGATGTCCTCCTCTCGGCCACTTTGTTTTTAACCTTGGAAGAAAACAAAAAAAGACAACACTTAAAATTTCTTGCTTTGGAAATGTCCCAATTTCCATTAATCTGGTTCTGTACTAGACACGCATGTTGTTGGGAACCTGGAAGTCCAAAATGTCACACTAGCAGTCGATAATTGAAAGATCCAATTCCAGATGGTGGGGTCATGGAAATGTGGGAGGTAGCAAGCGGCCTCAATTTTGCAGGTAAAAACTCACACGGCATTGCTATGGTTGATGGATGAAGGAAGGTACACAAGTGGGGGGAGACCAATGGAGTGGATGGCAAAAATTGGGACCCAGTTGACAGTTAGGGAAGAAATGAAGGAGGAGAGTTGAAGGGTGGGTTCTCATGGTCAGGGATTAGGGTCATTCATTTTCTTAGGAGGCTACGAATCTATGACTGCTCTGAGCCTTTCCTGCATTGCATATATAGGCCATTTAGCTTCAAGCCTTCTCATCTAGCACGTTCCTATTTAATGCTTCTGACATTTTCCAACATTAATTAAGGGATATTTTAGCCACGTGTCTTCACAGAAACCGGCTCCACTTTGCTTCCTGTATATCCTAATAATCCCATAGGCCATATCTACATGGTGGAATTCTTGTTGTTCAAGTATTTTATTTTTCCAACTCTCACAAACTAATTGAAATTTTAAATAATAATACAGTAGATTGTGATTATTATTGCATAAGCATGTAGACAATTTGACACATTATTATCTAATATAAAAAAGCATGTCAAAACGAAGGGTGTTGAAGGGACGGGAAGAAAGTGTAAGGGTGTGGCCAATTAAAACTAGCAGAGAGCATTGACCATTGAATAGTGAAAGCTCTAAATGCTGAAACAGTTATAAATGAAAAAGGAGCAATGCAATGATTGCTCTGCGCCGTCTCTATTGAGCATATATTAACCCTGTTGGGGTAGTTGATTTTAATGGTCTACTGCTCCCACTTTTTTCCCTTTATTCTCTCTGTCATTTCTCACCTCCGGAAATTATTGCTTTCAAGCTTGAGGGCTTAAATCACCTTCCATAATTTCATTTTATATTTAAATATTTTCTACAATATCTAAATCACCTTCCATAATTTCATTTTATATTTAAATATTTTCTACAATATCTATCTTCCCTTAAAATTAATATATACTCAGTTTTCACTATCTTTTTACAACAATACAGAACAAGTCGAAATAATTTTTATTCAAAAATAATTATTATTTTGTATTTCAAGAAATGTTCGACGTTTCACATAATATTATTTTATCCTAGTAAAATATGTGAAAATAACCACAAAAAATGGTAAAAGTTTTAGATTATTTTAACTCTTGAAATATTTCGAAAAATTTAACTTAATGGATCAGATATGAGAGTAATTAACAGATTTATCATTAATCTTTTCTTATAGTATTGACGGTTTTTCCATTCCTTTAGAAACATAATGAGCTCTTCTTATTTATTCACAATTCCCTCATTACCATTAATGCCATTGTAAATAAAAATTAATTTCATTACTCGACACTGTAAATAGGAGCTCTTAACTATTAGTGAACTTTTTGGCTTTTTTTTTTTTTTTTTGCATTTTGGACTCTTAAAACTACCTCTAAAATCCTTTCATTTTGTTTCTTTATTGAGCTTCACCATTAGTCACGTTTCTATTTTTCTATCATACCAACCATTAGAGTTGCTTATGAATCGAGCCTAATTAAGTCAAAGCTCAGTTCCTAAAAAAATTCAAACCCAAGCCCACTTTTAGGTTGATCCAACCCACCCAAAGAACTTGTTTCACTATTCAAAAATTAATAAAATATTAAAAATATTTTAATTTGTATTTTATATATTTTTATAATTAAATTTAAATAATAAAATTTTTCCTTAAATTGAATTCGAGTCAAGCCAAATCAATCTGAGATGCAAGAATGTTTGTCCAAGACTTGGGATAGACTGGCTACCAAACCTTTGCAAAGGTTTACCAACCACTATTTTTTGTTGCGCTCAATGTTCCCTGATTTGCTCTAGTCTTCCTCTCTGCCTTCTTCTATTACATCATGTTCACTTGTTTGCAACACTTTCTTTCTCCACTGAAGAACCCTTTACCTAATTCCTATCTAATCTTTAAATAGAAGAAAAAATTGTGTTTCAGCGTGTTTAAATTCATGTCCTTCTAACTATTGTTGAAACATTTTCAAAATATTTATAACATTCCAAAAGCTATAATTGAAAAGTTACAAGTGATCCAAAAGTTATGCTATTTGGTTATTAACTAAGAGTTATCATTATTCATAGTGATGAGTTATGTCTCTTATTACTAAAAATTGTGTTGCTTGGTTAATAACAAGAGTCATAATTATTTTAGTGGATATATATTAAATAATTATGTTTATTTATAACACCTCAACCTGACCCGATCGTTGGATCCGAATGTGTTATGTCACATTACGTTGCTAAAGCAACTTAAACTAACTTACTATTTGAACATATGAGTCAAGGTGAAATTTCATTCAACATATTCTTATACATCTATTCTTAATGTATACGATCATAACTTATCAAGTTACGGGATTATGTGAGGTCGATTTAAGAGCACTTGAATCCAAACTCAAATTCCAAATTCTACCATTATACCTTGTGACAGTGAACTCCACATCTCGAGGCAGGCCATATTTATTTGTAATAAATTTTCGTTTCAAAAATTAACTTGTCTCAAGACATTAAAATTCATATCTCGAGACAAGGTCTCTTATGTTTGGGAGCATTTTAACTTGTTTAAAATGTTTGCAAAAATTGTTTATTGTTTTGAAGAACTTCCAAAATATTTTCTAAGTGATTGAAATATTAAATTTAAAATTTTATCTTTTAGAAATATTTTGAAACAACATTAAGTTTTATTCAAAAACATTATATTTGTTATATCAAAACATTTATTAAATAAAGCTTAGTTCAACAGCAAGTAATTGAAGTCCTTGTAATTTTTATGGATTTGAGGTCATGGGAGATTGATTTAGCTAGCCAATGTACCAATTTGCAAAACTATTAAAGTTTTAGAAAGTTTCAATTGTTAATTTCTTGAAGAATTAGGCTTTAAATGGGTAGGTTTTAAGCTTAGATTATGAAAAGGACTAGATTATAAAACTTTTTTTAAGAGGACTAGATTATAAAGTTAATTTAACTTGTTTGTCAACTTTGTTACATTAAGGACTAAATTGGATAAATATAAGATTAGTCATGAAATTATATTGGAAATAGGAAATTTAAGGTCCCTAGTGAGAAAGTATGGAATTAGATGCTAAATCGAAGCTAGGAATCGAAAGTTATGCTAATCTCGAGTTCAGTAACCAAATTGAATAAAATGTAAAATTTGGGGGGGAAATTAAATTTTATAGGATCATGAATATCATAGCATGTTATGGAAATGTTTGATATTGATTGGTGAAATAAAATAATTGTATAGATCAAGAATTGGATCGAAGTGAAGTGAATCGATAAAAAGCTAAATTTACGGATTAGTCCCTGAAGTTTCCTCTCTTTTTATATTTTGAACATGTAAGTTAAAATGGAACTTACTAGTATATATATATATATATAATTAGAACTCCAGTAAATTTGACATGTATAACTAATTGTGGACTGAATTGAAATATCATGTGTTTATTGGTTATTATGTATTAATATATGGTACATATATGAAAATTGATTGATTACATAACATGTAAATGAATTATACAATAATATACAAGGACTTGTAATAATATATATATATGGAAATTATGCCCGTGTGAACTTAGTACAAGTTTTGGATACATTTGGCATGCTAATAAGGTTATAAGTGAGATAGAATGATAATTTTACATGTTATAACGGGGTCTATCATTTGTTGCAAATTATCAGATTATATATATTGATAAGTGCCAAAAGTAACATGTTTTAGTCTCATTCTTAATGCGTTTTTGGATGATTAATCTATTTAAAATAATGAATTTTATGTTCATAATCCTTTAAATTCATGTTTCTATACTTAGGAAAGCATTTGGGAGCAAAAGGAGTCAAAAACAAGCGAAAATCGGACAAAAAGAGCAGATTTTAGGAGCCACACGAGCTGGACACATGACCATGAACTAAATCGAAGATAAAAAGAAAAAATTTGGGCAAAAGTGTGAATGTGGAAGAGTTAGGAAGAGATTTATTGGACATAAACTTTATTTAAATTTAAAATTTATTTTTTAGGATTAATATTTAGGATTATTATTATATTATTTATATTTATCTTTTAGGCTTTATAATTTAGAGTTTAATTTGGATCCAATTAGGGAATTATTTTTTAGATTTAATTCAAATTATCTTTTTAGAATTTAATTTGGATCCAACTAGAGTTTTTTTTAAAATATTATAAATAGGGGATAAAGTGATATGAGAAAACACTTCCAATTTTCTACAAAATCCTCCATTCCCCAAACCCTAGCCGTCAGAGATTATTGAAGGAAACAATTGAAGAAACACCACAAAAGCCGTCTTTGAAGTAGATCTCCACAAAGATTGAAGACCTCTTTCTAAATCCTTTTGATTTTATTATGAGTTTTTCTTCATCTTGTGATTATATTGTCTTTGAGATGTTTCCATTTATTAGCATGAACTAAATTCCTAAATACCTAGGGGAGATGAACTCTAAGATAAATTCTGTCATTTGATTTCTGATTTTATGTAATAAATACTTAGATTTTGTTCTCAATTATGTGTGCTTAATTCTTGATTTAGTATTCTTGATATATTAATTCTTATTTGATATGCTTAAATCAAAGGAGGAATAGATCCTGTTTAAGAGTAGATTTAGCATAATTGAGTGGATTTGCATGCAATCCTAGAAATAGGATGACATAAATCTGCCGGATTAAAGTCAAATCTAATGGGGGAATCCATAGATCGAATTAATGCGATAATAGGGGTTTTAATTAGAAAGAAATTTCAATTAATCAACCTAGAGTCAGTTGTTTTTATGCTTGAATAAAGGTATTAGCATAATTTAGGGATTTCTACGGAACAAAATACTAAGTAAATAAATTACTTAATTCAGAATGATAATGACAGATAAAATCTAGATAGAGTCTTTCCTAGGTATTTTTTGCTTCTTGGTATAAAAATACTTATTATTTTTTATTTTAATCTTTGTCGCACTTTTAGTTTATTAATTTAGTTAAATTAGTTTAAACAATCACTTTATTCGATTGGTTAGATAATAGAAAGATAGCTATTACTAGTACTTTTAATATTCGTGGGAACGATATCTGTGCTCACCGTAACTATACTATTAATTGATAGGTGCACTTGCCTTAGTCATATTTTTAGTTAGTTTCGACTGCATCAAGTTTTTGGCACCGTTGTCGGGGACTGAAAAATTAGGAAAACTTTATTTCTATTACTTTAGTCATTTTATTATTATTTATTTATTTTTATTATTTGCATTTTTAATTTAATTTTTCTATTTTAATTTTTTTCCCTTTTATTTGTTTTTGGCAGGTTCTTTTGGTTTATGACTAGAGGAAACCCATCGGGACCACTTCTTCACGATTCTGAACTTGAAAAGACTGCTCGCAAAAATCGTAAAGAGGTTAGAGAAGCTAAGCAAAGTCAGAAAACTTTAGTAGGCGGTAAAAAGGAAAAGGATATTACTGTGGATATGGGTGACAATCGAAATAACCAGGTTCCTCCTACTCTCCCTAATCCTCCTGTTCGTCGAACTTTGTATGATTATGCTAAGCCTACTCTGATTGGGGCTGAAACGAGTATTGTTAGGCTGAATGTTAATGCGAATAATTTTGAAATCAAGCCGAGTATAATTCAAATGGTACAACAATATGTTCAGTTTGATGGTTTGCAGGATAAAGATCCAAATGCACATTTGGCTAATTTTCTCGAGATTTGCGATACTTTTAAAATTAATGGTGTTACTGATGATGCCACACGCTTACGGTTGTTCCCGTTTTCGTTGAGGAACAAGGTAAAAATGTGGTTAAATTCTTTACCACGAGGTTCTATCACTACTTGGGATCAAATGACTGAGAAATTCTTATTAAAATATTTTCCGCCGGCTAAGATAGCTAAGTTAAGGAATGACATCTCTTCTTTTGCTCAATTTGATATTGAGACACTTTATGAAGCATGGGAGAGGTTCAAAGATTTATTGAGAAGATGCCCTCATCATGGGTTACCTTTGTGGCTCCAAGTTCAAACTTTCTATAATGATTTGAATCCCTCGACTAGACAGATGGTTGATTTAGCAGCTGGGGAACTTTAAATAACAAAACACCGGAAGAAGCTCAAGAATTTATTGAAGAGGTGGCATTAAATAATTATCAGTCGCAAGTTACAAGAGTAAAACCTGTGAAGAAAGCAGAGATTTATGATGTTGATGTTGTTTTTATGTTGGCTCATCAGGTTGAAACTCTTAATAAAAAAATTGATGGTTTGAATTTTTCTAAGCAGGTACATCAGTTGATGCAGTGCAATCAAAATGGAGCGGGGATGATGAGTTCGGAATATCTCCATGAGCAAGCAGACTTTTTAGGTTATAATTCTAAACCTCAAAATAATCCCTATAGTAATACTTATAATGCAGGTAGGAGAAGTCACCCAAATTTTTCATGGGGTGGTCAAGGAAATCAAAGATCACAAATTCCTCCAGGTTTTCAGCAGCCATATCAACAAGAGTAGAAATCGAACCTTGAAGAAACGCTTACTAAATTTTTTTCAGTTTCTGAAGCGAGATTTCAAAGCAATGAGACTGCTTTAAAAAATCAGCAAGCATCAATACATGGTCTCGAAAATCAAATCGGACAGCTCGCTAAACTAGTTTCTGAAAGACCACAAGGTAGCTTACCTAGTAACACTGAAACTAACCCAAAAGAGCAGATCCATGCAATCACTGTTCAAAACATGGAAGGGTTAGTCGAGCCTGAACAGAAGCCAAAGCTAGAAGTTGTTGTGAAAAATAATGAGGTTGAGGAAAACAAGAAAAAGCATAAGCCGATGCTTAGAGAATACAAACCTCGAATTTCATATCCAAAAGCATTGAAGAGAGACCACAGAGAAGAAACATATGGCAAATTTCTTGAACTTTTTAAAAAATTGCATATTAACTTACCTTTTGTTGAAGCTCTTTCGCAGATGCCGGAGTATGTAAAATTCTTAAAGGAGCTATTAACAAATAAAAGGAAGTTAGACGACTTGTCAACTATGGAGCTTAATGTAGTTTGCTCGACCATTCTCCAAAACAAACTACCCAACAAACTTAAAGATCCAAGGAGTTTTACTATTCCTTGTCTCATTGGAAGTTTACATATTGATAAAGCTTTGGCTGATTTGGGTGCTAGTATAAATGTTATGCCTTATAAATTGTTCAAACAACTTGATCTTGGAGAACCTAAACCCACTAGGATGAGTATTCAGTTAGCTGATAGATCAATCAGATATCCCAGGGGTATTATTGAGGATGTGTTTGTAAAAGTAGATAATTTTATATTCCCTGTTGACTTTGTTGTATTGAACATGGATGAGGATGTTGAGGTACCTATGATCTTAGGACGACCCTTTTTAGCCACTGCTAGAGCTATAATTGATGTGGGTACTGGTGAACTTGTGCTTCGTGTAGGTGATGAAAAGATTACTCTTAAAGCATATGATTTTGTTAGAGACCTGAATGAGTATAATGATGATAATTATTCTGTTAATGTTAGTAACCATGTGACTCAACACTTTTTGCAGGAAATCACTAATGAAAACATGATGGATTCAATTTTGATTCAAAGTGATAAAACTCGAGTGGTAAATGAAGATCGAATGTTACAACTCGAGGAACCAGATGAATGGCGGACGAAGTTCGAACGAAAAACCGAGGAAACTCAAGGAAGAACCAATGCAAAACCATGAAATGCATGTGAAGAGGATGAACATATTTAAAGTGAGAGACAAAGTGTTATTAAACAAATCAGATCCATGAAATTTTCCTTCAGAATTCAAGTCAAGAGGGTCCGATCCTTTTGTGGTAAAAATAGTTTTCCCTTATGGTACAATTGAGGTAACACATCCTGATTACGGCACATTCAAGGTAAACAATCAACATCTCAAATTTTATTGTGTTGGTAATATTGATAATAAGAGAGAAGAACTTCGGTTTCATGATCCGCCATAACTACGAGCTTAAACAGGAAAGTCGAGCTTAGATTTTAAACAAAGCGCTTCTCGGGAGGCAACCAGAGTGTTTTTTTATTTTTATTTATTTATTTATTTTACTTTCATGTTTTTAAAAAAAATTGAAAAAAAAAATTGAAAAGTTCAAAAAAAAATTAGTATATTTATTTTCATTTTCATTTTATTTTTAATTTTATTTTAATTATGCATTATTTTTATTTTTATGGTTTTTTTAGTTATTATTTCCCTCTTTGACTTGTCTTTGTCTATTTTCTTTTTAGTTTGTTCGAAAAATTGCACTTCCTTTAGACTCGTTGCATTCATATTTTTTTTCCCAATTCTGATGAAATCATCCTAATTCAGGGAAGTTTCAATTCCTTTCCTCTTTATGATATTGTGCTTATTCTGCTTATATCTATTTGTACATTGAGGACAATGTACATATTAAGTGTGGGGAGATTGATTGTGTATTAATTGTGATAAAATCCCTAAATTATTTATTGTGTTAAAGTAATTTTCTCATACCCCATTAGAGTGAATTTTTGCTATTTGGAATTTTTATTGATTTTGTTTTGAGATTGATTTGTGAATCTTTTATGTATTGGATGATTTAATCTTTAGGATATGAGAGAGTAAAGCATGATGAGTTGTCTTCAAAATTAAATATTTTAGGTTGTCTCCCTGAATTAAAAGATTATCTTCAAAATTTAAAATTACAGGTTTTGACATTAAAACCATAAATTTTTTTGTGAGCTTTTGAGTCTATAGAGCATATATTTTATTTCGTGCTCATGCTATTTTTGATTGTGTGTATGTCAACTTGATTTGTTATTCTAGAACTTTCTTTGATTATACATGTTGAGACCACTTTATTGATTTGATATGCTGAGATGATAGAGTCACTTAAGATTTAACCCCATTTATCTTTAAAAAGCTTACCTAATAAATTAACCCTTACTGAACCCCATTGAGCCTAACATCGTTTTATTTATTAAACTCATAATATTAACTCATAATCCATATATTTGTGGTATATTTACCCCTTTATTGACTCCATTTTTTTCGAGATTTGATTTGATTAAGTTGCTTAATTATGTTCCACTGTCTGAATTGCTGAATTTTATTATTTAGAAAAAAAAAGTCGAAAAGAAAAAAATGAAAAAAAATTGAGAAAAATTGAGAAAAAGAAGAAGACAAAAGTGTGTTTGAGCTAGAATCATTAGTTCCATATATTGTTGAAAAGCTCACGTTTATTCTTTATTATTTGTGTTGATTTATTTTCTTTCAATTCAGCAATTGATTTTTTTTCTAGTTTGGTAATTTATCAACTTAATCTCGATTTTAACCAATTCTTCTAGCCTTTTCTATACCCATAACCTTAGCCCCATTACACCCTTGTAAAGACCTCTTGATTGGTGTGTCATGTCATTTTACAGTGGTAGAGATTTGATTTTCAAGTAAGCTTATGGTAATAATATTTTATGTTTGACTATTGAGTGCTTATTTCATGAACCTTAAACACATTGAGTGCTTTGAGTGAATCTTTAGTGAGGATGTCAAGTCTTGTTGATTTTGAATTTAAGGTAATTATTTAGATAAGGAGAGACACCTATATTTTTGTGCTAAAAATGTTGTAGCTTAGATTGCTTGAATCTTTAGTGTTCTTTTAGATGAATTTCCAATGCACGATTGTTTGCAATTTATCCTGAAACATTATTAATAAAAATGAAAAATTAAAAAATTTAACTTGAATGTGGGTTGAGAATTTTGCTTGAGGACAAGCAAATGCTTAAGTGTGGGGATATTTGATAAGTCCCAAAAGTAACATGTTTTAGCTTCATTCTTAATGCTTTTTGGGATGATTAATCTATTTAAAATAATGAATTTTATGTTCATAATCCTTTAAATTTATGTTTCTATACTTAGGAAAGTATTTGAGAGCAAAAGGAGCCAAAAACAAGCAAAAATCGGACAAAAAAATAGATTTTAGGAACCACACGAGCTGGACACATGGTCATGGACTAAATCGAAGATAAAAAGAAAAATTTTGGGCAAAAGTGTGAATGTGGAAGAGTTAGGAAGAGATTTATTAGACATAAACTTTATTTAAATTTAAAATTTATTTTTTAGGATTAATATTTAGGATATTATTATATTATTTATATTTATCTTTTAGGCTTTATAATTTAGAGTTTAATTTGGATCCAATTAGGGAATTATTTTTTAGATTTAATTCAAATTATCTTTTTAGAATTTAATTTGGATCCAACTAGAGTTTTTTTTAAGTATTATAAATAGGGGATAAAGTGATATGAGAAGACACTTCTAATTTTCTACAAAACCCTCCATTCCCCAAACTCTAGCCGTCAGAGATTATTGAAGGAAACAATTGAAGAAACACCACAGAAGCCGTATTTGAAGCAGATCTCCACAAAGATTGAAGACCTCTTTCTAAATCCTTTTGATTTTATTATGAGTTTTTCTTCATCTTGTGGTTATATTGTCTTTGAGATGTTTCCATTTATTAGCATGAACTAAATTCCTAAATACCTAGGGGAGATGAACCCTAGGATGAATTCTGTCATTTGATTTTTGATTTTACGCAATAAATACTTAGATTTTGTTTTCAATTATGTGTGCTTAATTCTTGATTTAGTATTCTTGATATATTAATTCTTATTTGATGTGCTTAAATCAGAGGAGGAATAGATCCTGTTTAAGAGTTGATCTAGCATAATTGAGTGGAGTTGCATGCAATCCTAGAAATAGAACGACATAAATCTGCCGGATTAGAGTCAAATCTAATGGGGGAATCCATAGATCGAATTAATGCGTCAATAAGGGTTTTAATTAGAAAGAAATTTCAATTAATCAACCTAGAGTCAGTTGCTTTTATGCTTGAATAGAAATATTAGCATAATTTAGGGATTTCTACGGAACAAAATACTAAGTGAATAAATTGCTTAATTCAGAATTATAATGGCAAATAAAATCTAGGTGGAGTCTTTCCTAGGTATTGTTAGCTTCTTGGTATAAAAATACTTATTATTTCTTGTTTGCTTCTTGGTATAAAAATACTTATTATTTCTTATTTTAATATTTGTCGCACTTTTAGTTTATTAATTTAGTTAAATTAGTTTAAACAATCACTTTATTCGATCGGTTAGATAATAGAAAGACAGCTATTACTAGTACTTTTAGTCTTCGTGGGAACAATATCTGTGCTCACCGTAACTATACTATTAATTGATAGGTGCACTTGCCTTAGTCATATTTTAAGTTAGTTTCGACTGCATCATATATATATTATATCATAGGTTTAGTCCAGACGAGTAATCTCAATATTTTTTTTAATATACTGGTGTGATTACATAGTAGTATCTGTTCATACTTTCTTAATCCTTTGACAAGTCACACACACCTCACACACACAGGTGCTCGAACCCGGGTCTCCTAAGATAAACAATATCCTTTTTACTACTGAAGCCACTCAATGGGTTCCCTTCGATATATTGTTAAATCTAGTGGTTATGTTATGTGAATATTTTATTAAGGGTGTAACATCCCCACTTTAAAAATATATATATTTATGGTAGAAGTCCTTGAATCAAGGATTTATAAATAAATAGTAATATAAGAAGTAATGATCATTTTTAGAGGAAACTATTAGACATGAAAAAATAAAAAATTATTATTCGGAGCATGTGGTTAGTTAAAAAATTCGTTATTGAGTTCAGGGACTAAATTGAATAAGTTAAAAAATATAGGAACTAAAATATAAATATTCTATTTTTATTTTGATGGAAAGAACCTAATGGTAATTTTACCATTACTTAAAAAAAATCATTAATTTTTTTTATGTTTTCAAATGATATATTAATTAATAATAATAATAATAATATTTTATTATTTATATTATAAAATAGAAAGAAAAGAAAGAAAGAGAACATTTGTTCTCATCTTTCTTTTGTTCTGTTTCATGCTCTCTGTTCTCACGAAAGGGAGAAAGAAAATTTTCTTTCACCATTTTTCTTTAAAATTCAAGCATAAAATATATTTTTTTTCAAATTTTTCATAGATTTTGAATATTTAAAACTTGTTCTACATATATATACCAATAATTTTTTATTTCATCAAGTATTTTGAAAGTTGCCATTAAAGAGCATTGATGGAAGCTTAGGAAATTTAAGTGAAATAGGTATATTTTCTTGATAGAAAATTATTAGAAGATGAATTCTAGCTTATTAGAAGTGGGAAAAAAAATGAAATTGGATGAAAAGTTTATTTGATTTATTTGGCTATGGTGAAGGGGTAGTAGAGAAAATGTTTGAATAATATTGATGCTAAATGATAGCTTATAAATTAGTGAGTACTACGGTGAAGAGGGAATTGAAAACGGATAATCGAGTTGAAATATATGAGAATTTTGGATTTGGAAGCTTAGTATATTAACTTGGTAAATCATGCATATTTATATTGTTTTTTTATTAGTTTTAGTATTAAAATGGGTAAATGATATTATTTCGTATTGAATTGCTCATATTCTAGCTAAAAACGAAGCGAGCACTTTGAAGGAGAAAGACGAAGAGAAGAAGTAAAGCGATTAAAATTTCGGTTTGTGCTAATATCTTATTTTCATTACATAAAGCTTTAGAATAATTAGACTATTATGATTAATTATTTTATTTTTATTTTTATATTGTTTTTATGAGTTTTGAATGAGTTTGAATTATTTAGTTAATATTTATAAAATTATGATTTGAGATGGAACATGCTTATTTTTTTTCAAATGATTAAATTAGCAAATTCATAGTTTTGGTTTGAGCTTGAGTATTATGATCTTATATATTTGAGCAAGAAAATATTTAATATGTTTTTGAATTAGAAGCCTAATTTTACATTAGGCAAAAATATATGATTTGATCATGATATGAGACCAAAAATGAGAATAATGTGAAAAATAGAATTGAAATGAAACTTGATTTTTACCCCGGTACATTAAGTTAGACTAGATCAGATATAGTTGGCATGCCATAGAATCTTTATATTAGAGGATTTAGATCTCTCCAATTCCCAGATGGTCGAGGGAGAAAAGGCTAAATTGGTCGATTTTTATTATTGTTAGCCCCAATTCCCAGAGTGTCGTGGGCAGTCCCAATTCCTTGAGGATCGTGGACTACTCTGATAGCCATCGTTGCCGAACAACTCGGGGTGGCGGATTCATGTATCTGATTATGAGTCTAAATTTTAGTACGGGGTTGACATTGAAAGAAAAATTCCTTGAGGATCGTGGACTACTCTGATAGCCATCGTTGCTGAACAACTCGGGGTGGCGGATTCGTGTATCTGATTATGAGTCTAAATTTTAGTACGGGGTTGAAATTGAAAGAAAAGCAAAAACAAAAGTTGAATATGTTTGAATTTCCTTATTTTGTGAATTAAATTGATTATGTGATTTTAAATTTGATTAAAAAACTTATTGTTAATTAATTACTTTTATTAACTAATCTATATTTTTATATGATACTAGCACCATTGAGCATAAAAATTGCTTAGCATACGGTTTGTCTATTTTTCCGTGCGCAGGTAGTTAGGTTCGGTAGATCGTTCCAACAGCATCCGAAGAACCGAAAATCAGCTCAAACAAAGTTTGTGAAAAGTTTACTTTTTGGTTAATATTTATGACATGTACATAGGCTTATATATATAATATTGTGTCGTAAATTAAATTTAAATATGTTTATTATGTTTCTTTTGCTAGTACTTAATAATCAATATTTTGATGAAATGATAAAACGTAGATATTAAGTTTATTGAAATGCTATGAGAAATTGAAGTGTTGGGAATTGATTTGGGAGATTATTTGAATGTGAATATATTATGAAATATAAAATTTTACAGGGGATTTTACGTAAATAAGCTGAAATGCTGTGGAAATTTTTATAAAATATTTTTTTTCACTACGTTTTCATTTTAAAAAAAATAAAAAAGTAAGTTGCTTTGACAACGAAATGTGACATTTTATATTCGGATCCAACAATTGGATCGGGTATAAAGTGTCACAAAGGATGTGACATCAACTTCGAAAAAAAGTAAGATAATATGAACATACAAATACATGTACATATTAACATTTAATTTAACATATGTAATAAATTTCTATATTCTTTCTAAATTTAAAATTTAGTCTCTATATTTTTATTTTTAGAAATTTACCCCTTAACTTTTAACATTTTAAAATTTATGTCTAATTATTAATATTGTTAAAATTATTTTTTTATTTAAGTTCATTACGACGTCATGTTTTTAATTACATTGGTACCAAGCGAGTATTTCTTTTTTAATTTCAAAATGTCACCTAATAAGTTTAACAAAAAAATTAACAGTGTTAAAAATTAAACTTGAATTTTAAAATCTAAAAAATAAAAAATTAAATTTATGAATAATACATTTATATCCAACCATTTATCAATGAGTAAAAAAAGGGTATTTGGAATGAAAGAAACAACATTAAAGAAATGGGCTATCAACTTTTCTCCAAACATTCCATGAGACAATAGAACAATGTTTCAATCTTATCCCAAATTTTCATTTTGGGTCATTGGTTTAGGGTATTCTCAGGCTTTTTGAAATCAAAGGGTGAATAGGGGCCCATTTGAGCTTCCTAGTTTCTAAATTGTGGCCCAATAGAAGATTTAGAAATTCTTATTCTGCTGCCTCAGCAACTACTTTCAGGCCCATATCTTCTTTTCTTTTGATAAAAATTTATATGTTTTTTTTTTTGCTGTAATAATAATTGTAATTGAAGTCGAACAAAAATAAAAATTAAAATATGAACACCATTGATTGATTGTGTGGGAGCATTTTATTACGATGGAAAGAATATTAGACTTGTTGAAAAAAACAACCTAGAGAGTTATAGAGAAAAGGAAAATCTATCTATATATTCATTTTCTTTAATCTTCTAAAACATTCAAGTTCACTGTATGTGTAATTGGCAACTAAGATCTCATCTCCAGTGGCTGTCATCACAAGGAGAGCAACCTTCTTTTGCAATGTCAGTGATTTGAACTCCAGAATCATAAATAACTCCTGTTTTCCACTCTGCTGGAAGCACACTTTTTGCCCAAATCCACTTCCCATCAAACCCAGATGTCACCACAAATCTGAATTGCAGGGCTCCATTTGGGACTCTGCTTGTGTCCCATACTGCCCCATGGTTCCTGCTCATGAAGTTCCAGTTTGCAGACCCAACCTGGAATGATACAGAACTAATAGTTTTAGCCCACTTATTTATTTATTTTAAAGTTTTAAACACTCTTGGACTAAATAAACTAACCTGAGCTACATCAATGGCTACTACTTCAGTCTGACCACCCTGGTACATCAATTTAATTGCCAAGTAATTTGGTTTTTGGCTTGATTCTTCAACTCTAACAGCTAAGTTCTGGTTTTTGTATTCACAAGGTATCCTGTTTCACATAACCAATGTCAATCAAAGATAATAATTTACATGGGAAAAAGGGATGTAATCAAAGATATGTTTTTAATTCATGTTTACCTTTTATATTCCACGTCGACGATCCCAAGTTTCAAAATGTCTCGGTCCATGCCTTTGTTAGCCATCGCCATGAATGCTCTGCTGCTAAGAACAAAGTCCGTTTCATTATTGTGGCTGAGATCAGTTAGTGTGATCCTAGTCCCTTTACTGCTGCACAGAGTTGAATTCTTGCACCTTATCTGCCAAAATATGATGAAAAATCAAACTCAAACTTCCACCATAAGAAGAAAAAAAAGAAAGAAGAAAAACTGAATTATACAAACCTGGAAGCAGGCACCACAACCGGCTCCATCTTTGTAAAGAGAAGAAACACCAGCAGCAAGGTGCCCACCACTTAAACCTAATGCCAAGGAACCGTATCCACAAGCTCCACCTGCAATATCAAACTCAGAAAACAAAGGTCACCCACTAAAACACCTCTGGGTATTAATGAAATTGATAGGAAAACAGAAAACCAATTGCTGCTAAACCTGAAAGAGCAGAGGCTTTGGAGAAATAAGCAGCCTTGGACTGGTGCAGGCAGCGATCGCAAGCAGAAGCAGAAGAAAGGAGAAGGAATAAGACGCAAAGAAAGAGGGCCATTTGTGTGGAGCTGAGTTAGGGAGAAATGTAAGTGAGAAGCAAAGGGATGGGTGATCAGTTAATTTATAGCAAGTGTTTTGTGTGTGGAGTGGAGTACAGGTCAGCATTAACATAAATGTTTGGATCGGGTTTTCTGCTTTTTAGAACAACCCTGTTCTAATGAGAACACTGGTTGCTATGTCTCAACAAGGCTTACACTGTAAGGAAAGCGACAGGCATTTGTCTCGAACGCGGAGAGACACAACAAAAAGGGGTAATGGACTTTGTCACCGACCCTTTTGCCTATGCCCTCACAGCTGTGACTGTAAGAAATGAGGACATGAAGCCGTGTTTTGACAGTGGGGGGATTGATAGGTTTGCTAGTGAAAGTTGGGTTAGGGGTGCAAAGTTTGGGCACTTTTAGGAGAACCTCCAACTCACTTTCCGTTCCCCATGTTTTTGCATTTTCAGATTTTGTCTCTATTAAATCAAAATAAATAATAATAAGTCAACTTCAATATAATAAATAATTAATTTAATGTTTAATTTATTTTTATTTTAAGAGGTTGCCACGTGTGCAAGTGAAAAATAAAAATCTAAGAAAAGATGGGAAGGATATAGATAGTTTAGTCTTTTGTAAAAAATAGCGAGTACTACTAATTAAATCATACTGCAAAATACCCTTAGCATTGCATAAAATGCAATTAGAAAGGAGAATTGTGAGATGGCAGTTGATCTACCCTTGAAATTTGGTGAGGTTTGTTTCAATTATGGACCCAAAAAAACTATTAAGTGAAAAGGAAAAATGGATGAAGATGATAAGATGGCCGAAGGTGATGATTGCTTGTTAATTAGTGGAAACATAAAGAACAAATTCTAAGCAAAGCATATTTCCAAAACTTGAACAGCTATGGTGGGATACAACCAAAAGAGAGCTTCTTTAGCTGTACAAATAATTATATTTCTATTTATCTTTTTCAGAATCAACCTCAATTTTTTTACAGATTTGTTATATAATACAAGTAAAAATAATTCGATTTGATGTTCGACACAAAATTCGACTTGAAAAACTGATTCGAAAACCTCTCCTTAAAATACAAATTTCAAAAACCCTACTATCTAGACCTTATTTTCGATCATTTAAATAAATTCAATGTCCCAAAATCCCCCCTGCGAGGATCATTCATTGCTCACACTCTAAACTATGAGTTGGATCCACTGAGTACCTTTAACCGTCCATTCATCTCAAACTAAACGTAAAACATTGGCATCATAAGTTGGGTCAATGGATTCCTAGGTGGACACCACTTGTAGAGCAGACAACAATCCATGAACGCAAAGCTATCGGATCCAGCTGCCTGGAACTTGATGCTTCATCTTTGTACCTTTTGGGTCAAAGTCAATCCAAAACTGTTCCTGCTTGCTCACACTTTCAATGCTCCTCTTAAATGTTTTGGCAATACAAGCTGCGTTTAGCCGAAAGTTGTGCCTTTGGGTTCTGACACATATTTAAAAGCTCCTCAATTTGAATCTATGAAGGTGTACCTAATTTTGAGCTACAAGTAAACAATTTCACGATATGACTCATATTTTATGACTTGGATCGGATCGAAAAATCCTATAAATACTAAGAAAAATTAATTTTGATTGGATTAGTGAATATGTGTTAAAGGGTAGGAGTTTTCTAAATGTGACTTTTATTTCAATGAGTAGTTAGAATTGGCGAAAGATGCTTAAGTTGATGCCTTTGATTGCTACTACTTCTTAACAGTTTGGTAACGCTAAAGTGAGTACTTCTCGATTGTGGGAGGCAAATAGAACTCATGGTGTGAAGGTGGAATGACATTGGTTGCTATAGTTCCCTTTACATATTCCTAAACATTCTCTTATTGTTTGGATGGTCATTCTTAATAGGCTCTCAACTCAGGATCGCTTGCTAGTTTTTAGAGTTTCGATTGATACTTATTTTTTTATATGAATGCTGCAGAGAGACGTGATCATATTTTCTTTGAATGTAGTTTTTCAAAGAAGGTATGACAATCAATTTTGTGCCTTTGTTCCATTCATAGGGCTGTGAGGTTTAGGGGGCAAGAGTTAACTTGGGTGATATTGAAATTTAAAAGGAATGGCCTTGCTTGTTGCTATACTCAAGCTTACTTGGAATGCATATTTGTATGTGGTATGGAGACAAAAAAATAAGAGATGTTTTGGTGCATCTTTTTTGATTGAAAATATTATCTTGATGCAGATTAAAGAGATTGTACGAACTCGTTTAAGAGGAGGATCAATCAATAAAACTGATCTTATTAATGCTTCACTTTATACTTCTTAGACATAATTGATTAATATGTTTGTATAACTTACAGTTGCTATACAATATTTTTCTATTCTTTAATAACAGTTTAACTGTATTTTTAAATTAATAAATTTCATAATTCATAAAAAAAAATTCGGTTTATGATCTCAGGTGTAAACTTCTTTGACTAATTACGGCGGCGTTGTGCAGTTCACTTCTACAGAAAGGAAAGTCATGGAAATTCACCAAAAAAAAAAAAAAAAAGGAAAGTCATGGAACAGGCAAGAGACAGTTGATGGCAAGATGCGTCATAAAATAGAAAATGAAGCGTAGAAGGTGGCATGTTTTGGTCCCATGTGGATGAAATCGCTGACCAAACGATATCATATCAGCTGCCTAATTGCATTATTTTTTAAAATAATTTCTGGCTATATGATCTTCTCCTTTTCTTTTGTGGTTTTTTTTTTATTTACTTAAATCAATAAATAAGCATAAAAAATATGATATGTCGACACCAATATCAAGTCTTCTACGATACTAAAATACATACCTCAAGACATAAGATAATGATTATTGATGGTGCAATGACAAGAAGTCAGACCACCTGGAAATTTTTGTGTCCTTGACAGATACATGTTTAAACACTTAAAAGATCTCATCATTCGATTAGATATTAATTTAATTAAAAATATTAAAAATAATAAATATTATTATGAGAATATTTTTATAAAAAAATTAAATCACAGAATCACAAATAATAAATTTTTTTATCCAATATATAAAAGTGAGAGATAAGAGTAATACAGTTTGTACCTGTATGAAATAGATGTCTAATAAAAACTTTATAATTTTACTATTTCAACTAAAACATTATATATATAATTTTTATAAATATATTTTTACATACATTTTTTTGAAAGCTGTGTCATATATATAACACTTTAAATATTTTAAATATATAAATATGTAATTTTATTATTTTATTTAAAACTAAAGTAATAAATATTTGAAAATAGAGCTTAAATGGTATTAGTTTATGTTAAAAATTAATAAAATTTAAATATATGATTTTTATTAAATTATTTAAATTTAAATTTAAGTAAACCTGCTAGTTTTTATTCATTTATTTAAATTTAAATGAGTTAAATATATCAAAATAATAATTATTTTAGCTGAAATACAATACGTTAGTTTATAATTGATGAATGAAAATTTATAATGCAAGTGCACGTATTGATCAATTAATAAAGTGATGAGAAGATATTATTCTCACGAGAATCGAATTTTAAGGTGCTAAATACCACCTACTCAAATTTATCTAAGCCAACTCAAGAAAATAAATTTTAATTACTACTAAAATTAAACTAAACCAAAGATTTTATCAAACCAAAACAATGAAAAATTCAAGTTTCTCAATTAATTTTAAAGATTTAGAACTCTAACTTCACTTAATCCAGTTAATCAATTATCTCTCATTCAATTGTTCAATCTATATAATTACTAAGCCAATATTCAATAACATTAACTAGACCTTTTTGGTTTCTGGTTAAGTTAATCTCTCTTCCCCATTAGCTATATTCCTATGCTAAGCAAATTGAGTGAAGTCATTAAGAACAAACTTATTGGGTTGATCAGGGCATCAGATAGATTCCTATCTTAGTTGCAAATTAACTTGTTCATCGGTGCTGCTAAAGTTAATCCTAATTTATTCAATCTAGATTTAAAATTTAGTTTTCTCTTTCAAAACAAATCAAGATTATCAAATTAATACAACTTGGTGGCTAGACAAGCAGATTAAATAAGTGTAGAATTGAATAAATAGTTAGCGAATATCAAAATAATCGAAGAGAAAATAAATTAAGTACGATTTATGGTCTGTTATTGTTCGAAGAAAATATAATTTAGTTTATATTGAATTGAAAAAATAACACAAAAAGAGATCCACAATAAATTTGCATCAATAAAAGTAAAAAAAAAATGTAGAAAGAAAAATAATTATAGAACTTCGTATCGTTTTTTCTTCTTGTCCTCGAAAGCTTGAAGTTCTTTTTGGCATGAGAGAGTTGTTTTTTAGCCTCCAAGTAATTTTTTTTATTTTTTCCTTTCTTTCTTCTCTTAAATCTTGACACCTTTGTTTTTATGGATTTTAATTGAGCAGCTCCACCGCACGCAAAACGCAAAATTTGTGGTGGAGCAAATTACTTGCTGCCAAAAATTCTAAATTGAAGAGCATGCTCCACCGCACTGAATTAAATCCAATGGAGCAAAAGACTCTTTTTTACCGCTTTTTACTCTACGCTTCAAATCTTCCATTCTTCATTTGAGACTTAAAATAAGAAAATAATAAATAATAAATAAACTCAAACTAGCCTTAAAAATGACAAAAATCAAGTAAAATTCAAATGAAACATAATTAATTCGAAAAACTACAAAATACAATAAAAACTTATCTAAATGCTAAAATTACCTCTTAAAATTTTAGATTAACTTTTTAGAATTAAAATTTGGTACAAGAAAGTTTTGGATATTTTCCAATTTATTAAGAAAATGATAGTAAATGAACGCATAATAAATAATTTATACATAACACTATGAAAATAATTATATTGTAATAATGGTTTTGAAACAAAAAAGTCTGCTCTCTAGCACAAATAGGTTTGCTCTCTTTAGCAAAGTCTATTTGTTTCTTCAATTGTTTTGTTTTTTTCTTGAAAGTATAGTCTAGCCTCTTAGTATATCAAATTAAAGGGGTAATGGAAAGGAATCTAGCGGATATCAAATTAAAGGGGTAATGGAAAGGAATCTAGCGGCATTATCGCTAACTGATGAAGAGGATGCGGTTGAGGAGGCACAAAGAGAGGAGGATCTTGTGGTTGAAGAAACGGAGTACTGTTTAGTGGGTTGTTTTTTGACTGCTGGCATAATTCACTTTCCAGCCATGAGAAGTACCATGGAAAATTTATGGTATCCAGTACACGGGGTTCAGATCCAAGATCTTGGTGAAAAAAGGTTTCAGTTTAGATTTTTCCATAGAATGGATTTGGAAAGGGTTTGGAATGGGGCCCCATGGACGTTTAGTAATCATCTCTTACTTTTGCATCAACTATCAGTTGGGGAAGATCCGTTAAAGGTTCCATTAATTTATTCATTCTTTTGGGTACAAATCTATGATATCTCACTTGGGTTTTTCCCTGAAATTCTTGCGAAATAGCTAGGCAATTTCATTGAGTATGACAGTAGTAATGTAGCGAGGGGTTTTCACAATTTTATGAGAATCAAAGTACTCATTGATGTACAGGTTCCATTAAAGAGAAGGAAGAAATTACGATTTTCTCCATATCGTATGAGATATGTGAATTTTAAGTATGAGAGGTTAACTCTTTTTTGTTTCTTTTGTGGGAAATTAGGGCATAGTGATTCATTCTGTTAGGAAAGAACGGCGTTGAGGGTTGAGGTTGTTGAGATGGGATGGGACTTATCTCTTAAGGCTCAATCAAGGAGGGCCATGTCTTTGGGGAGTGTATGGTTGAGGGAGGGACGAGAAGGATCATCAAAAGATGTTGTTGGTGAGAGAAGGGGGAGGGGGGCTGAATTGTAGGGAGTGGGAAGAAAGGGAGGAGTGCCTCTTAATCCTATATTGAAACTGAATTTACAAGGAGTTCTATTATCTGGCCCTAAAAAATCAACAATGGAATATGATTTTGAATATGTTCATTTGTGTGAAAGTGATAGTAAAAAAAGAGCTCGTAGAGAGGGGCTGCGGAGAATG
Organism: Gossypioides kirkii; assembly: GCA_005610355.1. Taxonomy (NCBI): domain Eukaryota; kingdom Viridiplantae; phylum Streptophyta; class Magnoliopsida; order Malvales; family Malvaceae; genus Gossypioides; species Gossypioides kirkii. Next base: position 32,790,511 of record CP032244.1, on the reverse strand, counting down.
TTGTGAACGTGGGGGGTGTTTTGTCAGAACAAATTCATTTTTTATCGGCGATTGCCAAGGGGAATGTCGATCTGTCGCCATGAAAATCATAAGTTGGAACGTTCGAGGTTTGGGGAAGTCTCGAGCGATTGGATGTCTTCAGCATACGTTGAAGGCACATAATCCCCAAGTGGTTTTCTTCATTGAAACCAAGATAGATAAACTAAAGATGGAACGAGTTAAAGATGTGGATTCCTTAATGGCATTGACGTGGCTGCAGAAGGCTCGAGAGGCGGTATTTGCTTAGCTTGGAGAGCAAATATGGTTGTAACACTTAAAAGTTTTTCAATAAGGCATATTGATGTTGAAATTGAAGATGTTGATGAGATGAAACATTGGGGTTTCATTGGCTTTTATGGTTCACCATATGTGACGGGGAGAGAAGAAGCTTGGGATTTGTTGCGCCAATTAAGTAATAATCGTGATCTCCCATGGCTAGTGAGAGGAGATTTTAATGAGATTCTATATGCTAGTGAGAAATCAAGAGGTTTATCGAGGGAAGAAAGAAGAATGGAAGCTTTTCGAAACAGCCTAAATGATTGCCAATTGTTGGACATTGGGTATTTAGGGTGGTTTACTTGGACAAGGGGTAATTTCAAAGAAACCAGTATAAAGAAACGGTTAGATGGAGGAGTTGTGTGCAGTGAATGGATGAACATGTTTCCGAATGCATTGGTAAAACATCTCCTTAATTCTAATTCAGATTATTGTCCTCTGCTTATGCAAACTAGTCAAAGTAATGATGTTGCGAGAAGGAGTAGATTCCGTTTCGAGGCATGGTGGACACTTGAGCCTACATTCGAAGAGACTGTTCGTTCTTGTTGGGAAAAACAAAATGGTACCTTGCTTGAACAGTTAGCTAATCTCCAACATGAACTTTCTCAATGGTCAAAAAAGATTACGAGTAAAAGAAAAGGGGTAAAAGCTCAATTGACACACCAATTAGAAAAATTACTGGAAGAAAAGTCTACTGAGGAAATTCTCGCTAGTCTCATGGAGACAAATTGACTCAAAAAAATCATTTTTTATACCTAACACCAATAATTTGGGTGGGATTTGAGGGGGTGTCGGCCATGAGATGGACATTTAACATTTTTACTGTTTATTTTAGGTCATTTTGGTATATATTTTGAATTTGAGTCATTTTTATAAATAATAAAAAATTTTGGGTCATTTGGATAAAAAACCCTTTTTTCTCTTTTCAACATCATTTTCTTTTGTGTTTTTGATCTTTGGTTGCTGCAAAAAAAAAAAAAACTCAATAAATGATATCGAGAGCCTGTCATCTGTGAGGGCCTTTGCTGTGTGTTGTTTGTTTTCTTGTTGTGTGCTTGAAAGGAAAAAAACTCAACGAAGGACATGCTGAAAAACAGTTACCAGTCTGTGGGTTCTGAGCATATTAACCATGTAAAACGTCCTGCAATTTGCAACCCCAGAAGGAAGCAAAAGAAACTTGTAAATGATTACTAAACTGCGGTAGCATATGCCTTGTAGATGTTCCATTGTACAATGCTAACTTCATGAAATGCATTAGACTTTCTGATGATAACTTAAATGAGTTAATTTCTCATTGCTACCGCCTACAATTGACTATCACATGAATAGCTGCAAAATGCAAATACATATAAAAGTAAAATATTCAAGCACTCTCAAGACTTCACATTTTCCATAGGAATATTGTAACCTCAAATCTGTATTAAAACTTTTACTGGACATCTCTGATAATATATTTCTAGCATTAGTAACTGCAATTGGTAAAGAATGAAAAGTGGTAACCTTACATTGTCAAGAAAGAAGCAATTGGACTGCAATGTACTAGCCAAAAAAGGAACATAGGCAAAAAAAAAAGTGTAATATGAACTACTGCAGCCTATCAACCTTGGCTAGTAAGTAACAATGTATCAAGATGTAACCAACTCGGATAGTGACTGACCAAATCAGGTAGAAGCAGGGACCTATCAATGCAACTTTTTTTCCTTCTTGTGTTGGTTCCACATCTACTTTTGTTGTTCAGTATCTTAATGTAACTAATGACTAAATAATAGCATTCTTACATTAATATTAAAGTTCCAAATCTGGCACATGTTGTAGTTATCTGCAAGTTTCTTGTTTACATAGTTTCATCCTCTGGCTTTGGATCCACAACAAGACAAATCAGGTAGAAGCAGAGAACCCTTCAATGCATTTTTTTTCTTTTTTTTTTTTGTTGGTTCCACATGTCCTTTTGTTTCTCAGAATCTTAATGTACAAGTAACTAACAAATAGCATTTGACATTAATATTAAAGTTCCAAAACTAGCACAACTTGTTGTAGTCATCTGCAAGTTTCTTGTTTACATAGTTTTATCCGGTGGCTTTGGATCCAAAACAAGACAAATTTTAGTGCACCATGTGATTTTTTTAAGTTTGTTTACCATATGATTCAATTCTCGTCAATTTACAGCATCAAAGCATGAATTCTGTACTAATACAGTATTCTGTAGCACATGAGACATTTCATTATCTTCCAAATTTCTTTCTTGGTGTTAACTAACATTGAAAGAATCTGCACCAAAGTTGTAAACATAGATTTTGATAATAGCAATTACATGCTTCAGCTTTGGAATTACCAACAAAACTAATCAAGGATTTTTTTTCCTCCTATATAAATGGCAGACTTATTACCTTCCCTGATTAGTACTAGCAATTATATACAAATCAACCTCCTTTGTGTTCTTTTTTTCCTAAGATTTTCTTCCGCAACACAAATGGAAGCCAGAATGATTACCTCAAAGAAGCTTATGAGAATGACAAGAAACTGGCAGGAGATGGCATCCATTGGAAGGAAAAGAATTGCTTCAACAAGGATTACTAGAAAGATGGCTGCTGTAAATCATTCTAATAAATCTTCCATAGTTGATAAAGGCTGCTTTGCTATCTACACAATGGATAAGAGACGTTTTGTGATTCCCTTGGCGTTTCTCAGCAATAGCGTTTTTCGCGAACTCTTCAAGATGTCTGAAGAGGAGTTTGGACTAGACCTGATCATGGGCTAGGCCACCCGACCCGACTCGAAGACTCGAAAAATGGGCTTGGACAAAAAATGAGGCCCATTTTTTAAATGGGCCGGACCTTGGGAATGAGTTTTTTGACCTGAGCTCGACCCGGCCCGACCAAATAAATTTAACCATTTTTAAAAAAATTCTATTGTTGTTTTAGTGCTCTTTTTTTACTGTTTTGGTTGTTATTTTTTACTATTTTTGTGTTTTTTACTGTTTTGGTGCTTTTTTTATTGTTTTGGTTGTTATTTTCGTGTTGTTTTTACTATTATTTTTGTTGCTGTTTTGTTGTTATTTTTGTTGTTTTTAATGTTGTTTACAATATTTTTACTGCTGTTTTGGTTGTTATTTTTGTTGTTTGGATGTTATTTTTTTTTATGTTTTTTTATTATTGTTTCACTGTCTTTTTAAATATTATTTGAATATTGTAGAACTTATGTTTTATTGTTAATTTTTTTACTAATTTATTTGTAACTATATTAATATTAAAAAAATTTAATGTATTTTAAATTTATTTATTTTTTAATGTTTATTTTAATGTTTTTAAATGTATTTGATATATTATATATTTTTTAAATTTGTTGTATGTAATAAAATAATCTAAAAAATTAATATAGGCAGGGCCAGGTCGGGCTCGAGTTTGACTATTATAATTCGGGTCGGGTTTGGACAAAGTTTTAGGCCCATTTTTCGGGCCAGACTAGGCTCAGGCCTAGCACTTAAACCTAAAATTTTATTAAAGCCCAACCCGAATCCGAACCCGATCCGAACCCGATCCGATCCCGATCCGACCCGACCCACGATCAGCTCTAATTTGGACTGCCAAGTGATGGGCCTATAACAGTGCCATGTAATTCAGTAGTCATGAATTACATTGTCTCCATTGTGAAACGAGGATTAGCTAAGGATTTGGAGAAAGTAGTCCTCAACTCCATTACTACCTATTGTTGTTCATCAGACACTTATGCCGATCAAGGACATGCAGACCAACAATCAGTACTTTTTTGTGGATTCTAAGTGAACTGGCTTTGAAACATGTAAAAAGATTCTGGTATATAATAGAGCAAATACCATCTCGTTCTAGGTATGTATTATTCAAAGAAACATATTGTATTAATACCAAAAGATATTTCCTTGTAAAATCCTACCAACTTTGTAAAATGTAATAAACATCATTTTTGTCCCCTTGATGAACATGCAGCTCTTGTAGCATATCAGGAAGTTAACTTCCATTTGATCTTTGATGCAATTGAAAAAGCAGATTCTGTTAAAAACTGATATCCATATATCTTGCAACGTTACATGATATGGTTCTAGCATCATCAATTAAACTGTAATCTTTTGAAGTTAATGTGATCTTATCCCAGCCAATGATATTGTTATACACATGGATGGCTAATGTAAAGGTTCATTATTATCCATGGATAGCTAATGATATTGTTATACACGACGGATAAGAAGCGTTTTTTGATTCCTTTGGCATTTCTCAACAACAGTATTTTCCAGGTACTCCTCAAGACGTCGGAAGAGGAGTTCGGGCTGTCGAGCAATCAGCCTATAACATTCCTGTGCGATTCTGTCCTAATGAGTTAATTAGTGTTGTTGGTACAACGAGGGTTAGCTGAAGATTTGGAGAAACCAGAGCTGCACATCATGCAGTACATACTTCCATGAAGGACATGCTGAAAAAGAATAGCTTGTTTGCAGGTTCTGAGCATATTTACCATGGAAAAAATATGCAATCTGCAACCCCAAAAGGAAAGAAAAGAAATTTGTAAATGATTATTAAACATCTGCATTATATGCCTCAAAGAGGGTTTGTTGTAAAATGCTAACTTCATGAAACACAGTAGCCCTTTTTGATAACTACAATGAGTTTATTTCTCATGGTTACTGTCTACCATCTACTACTACCAAATGCAAACACATATGAATGTAAAATATTAAAGCACTTTCAAGATTTCACATTTTTCATAGGAATCCAGTAACCTCACATCTGTATTAACCATTAAACTTCTACTGGACACCTCTGGATAAAATCTGGTAAAGAATGAAATTTGGTAAGCATAAAATTGTCACATCATTTATCAGAAAGGAGCAATTGAATTGCAAAGTACTAGCCGGAAAAGGATAACAGGTAAAAGAATGTCTAATATGAAGTATTGCAGTCCATCAACCATGGTTAGTAAGTAACAGTACATCCACAATGTAACCAAGTCGGATAGGAATTGACGAAATCTGTAGAAGCAAAGAACCTTTCAAGATGTATTGCAACAGCATTTCTTGGATTTATCTTAAAAGACAGATCATATATTCTATTTTAGGATTTATTATTATTTTTTATTATATATAGGGAAACGTGAGGATGAAGCTACGCATAAAATAAGAAAGAATAAAAAAGCTTTTGGCTTGATTTTTGGTTTAAGTCGCATAGGAAGACTTTGGATTTGGATTGTAGTGCTTTTCTTTCGAGTTGTTTCAGTTTTCAATTTCAATTTTTATTTTTCCTTCAAATTAATATTTAAATCTTTATTTTAATTTTAGACCTATAATTAATTTTGTGTTTGAACCGTAAGATTTCAAATTCACACTTATTATTTTTCACATCGACATAGGTAATTCTTTGGTTTAGGATATAGACTCAATCGTTTTAGCATTAAAATCGAGAAAGACTTCTTGATTTGGCATTAGATGGCATATAATTGGTGAACCATTACGATCCGTAATTGTCATGTTTGGTCCACTAAAGAATAAATTGACACAACCAATTGAGTGAGTAATTGGATCCGTCAAGGGAGTTAACAATCAAGCTTAAATTACCTGCGCAATTGAGGCTATTGATTTGAGTAGGGTCCTTTTAGTTCGCAAAGTTGTCGAGGAATTAAATCGTGAAAGCTGATTTCAAGGTTATTCGCTTGGTAAGGGTTAGCTGTCAAGTTGTTCTCGCAGTATATTTACATATGAAAAGGCCGGTGATTTGAGCTTGTTCCTCATTTCTATAACCGAATTATTGATTGGAGGAGAAAATCCATTATCCGGCATCTGCTCGAAGCCAGAGTCAAAATCGTGGCTAAAGTTAGAGCTTTTGTTATATTGGTTTGCTCAATTTTAATTTTGTTTGTTTATTTTATTGTGTTCAATATATTTTTATTTGAATTTTAGTTATTTATTTTATATTTAAATTTAATTCCCCTTATTTGTTTTCATAGGTTCTCATAAATTCTTGGTCGAAGAAAATAATAAAACTGATCAGTCTAGTCAATGTGGGATGGATCCTACTTACTAGACTGCAAATTTAATTTAATTTCAATTTAAGTAAAAGAATTTATTTTGGGTGGATTCAACTGCCATCAGACCTGTTAGTTTTAACTAACATTAGTAAACTTTGATGAATTATTCCTTCATTCGGATGGTCAGTGAGAAAAAAGTAGATTGATGGTGCAAAAGGAGGATCTCGCCAGTCATCCAAATGAGTACAATTACTGTTCATCCATCTTCAAGGGTGATGAAATGAGAGCAGCAAGTTGTTTCTGGGTACTGAACCAGAACATAAGGCTAGGATTCTTGTACAATTGAAGGATTGTTGTTACTAAAAAAATATTATTATAAATGGTAACTTAATTTATCTTAACAACTGCTCAAAGTACATTTATGACAAAATCCTAATAAGGATTTCAACACAGGTTTTAACCCACATAAGACAACATATTTAGTTGTAGAGTAGAAGGAGCAACCATTGGGACTCCTTAGTTTATATCAAATGCAATGCTATGCATGACATTTTCTAGACTCCTACAAAAATAGGAGTAACTATCTGTACGCTTGCACAGAAATTCTCGAATAGTAGACAGAATGATGAGCAGCAGCAAGGAAGTGGAAGAAAATGACTGTCAAAGGGAGAAAATAAGAATTTATTTACCAGGCGGGTGGCTGAAAAGGGTCATATTGTTATCTACACCACAGATCAGAAAAGCCATGTTGTGCCCTCATCCTATCTCAGCAATAATATATTTGTCAAGCTCCTCTAATGTTTCCCTGCGATTCAACCTTGTTCGAGTACCTAGTCTTCATTGTTCAACAAGGGTTGGGTTTGCACATCTTTCCTAAAAGGACAGGCAGGCCAACCGTCACTTGTTTGGTGATACTGAACAACTTACAGTTGAAAAATGCAAATGATTGTGTAATTAATGAAGGCGTATTGGAAAAGCCTCATAGTTGCAGAAGGTGTTTGCAACAAAAAGAAAAAGAGAATTACCTCATCTACAAGAATTTTGCCATATCTCAACAATAACAGCCTTCTACAGCTACTGAAGATGTCTAAACAGGAATTAGAGCTACCTACTAATCAGTTGAACTATGATACTGACGCAGTATTCAAAGAATTGCGTGCTCTCATTCTTCTGTAAGAACATGCAGCAACTAAGTGTATAGAATAAAGTGGATGGATCATTCTTTCTCTTATATATATATATATTTCTACTTTACCTGTATGGGTCTCATGCACCACCAACTAATAATAAGATGAGACACCATCATTGATACACTTAAGTATTAATTAATATTATTTTATTTGTCTTTAGGGTTTTGAAATTTCCACAAGCAAGTCTAACATATCGCTTGTATGCAAGCATTCCTGCTTAAACACAACATCATACATTCCAGCTTTTCAAAATTCAAACACTATCCCATTATTGACCAGAGGTTGCGTATTCTACTTCCCTGAAGACTTTTGAACAAAGTATAAACCGATATACAAATTAGTTTCCAGAAGCCATCTTCATAAACTTACCTCAAAATAGCAGGTTTACACATATTATTCTCACATAAATTTACTAACATTGGTGACTTAGTGGAAACTGTTGTATTTCACCCACCTGCATCTGTCTAATAATTGAAAATTACAATAAAAACATGGATAAATTTGGGGTTTCATGCCTTCCCGTTATACATGATTAAAATAGTTGCAACGTGCTTTTTGCAATCTAATCTTCATTAAAGTAACTATCTTGTCATCAGAATTGGCTGGTTCAAACTAAGGCAGCGGAAATTCTTTTATCATTTTTAAAAAAAAAATTATCATTCTCAGTTTTCATTACAAAACCTAAATTCTTGACTATGGGAAAGGTATAAATATCAAAATTATACATCAACTTTGTTTTAATATGCAATTTTATACATAAAATTTTGATTTGATCCAATTCTCACAAATTATTGACATAATATTGTTTTATGTTTATATATTGCATACACAAATAATTATATTTATCTAATATAAAAATAAATTGATATATTTATTTCTTTAAATGTGCATGAAATTAAAGTTTCATGTATATGTTTAAAACACAACCAAAGCATTATGTGTATAACTACACCAAATTAAAGTTCAGGTATAATTTTGAAATTATCAGAGTTAATAGAAATATTAGGATTGGTCAAATTATGTTCCCAATCACTAACTCTTTACACATTTAAAATTTGTTCCCTCTATGTTTAATCCTAGTAATTAGTTCCTTTACTATTTTGGTATAATAATTGAAGCACATTGATAACACTCTTAAATTGGATTTTGTGACTTTTTTAAAGTTCTTGACCAATATTACATACGTAGAAGGTCTAAAAATGTTATCTAAGATTGTAAAGATTTTTAATTTTGAATTTGGGGTTGTAAAATTCTTTGTTAGTATTACTTCATAGAAGTAGGTGAAAGATTGATTTCATAGGCTTCCACATGGTTTTGAATTGAAACATGAGCAAATTAAAAAAAATAATACCACATAATCTAATTTAATGAAATTCAATTTGACCACGTTATCCATTAGATTTTAATTATTAAACTAAAAGAGTAGAGAATGATTAAATTTAAAATGCGTAAAGAGTATAAGGATTAAAACCAGAATTAGACCATTAGGACTTCTACAGGTTGGCTTATTGGCTTCTTTATTAGGAGGAGATAGAGTTGACTCAGTGGTCTCAATCTTTTTTCTTTTCTTTTCTTAGTTAATTAAATCATTAGTCAAATTATTGCCCTTAATAATTAACCATTTTATCCAATTTCATACACAATTTGTGTACTTTGGGGTTTGAAGTTTGAACATGTAAATTCAAACATTATAATTGAAAATATAAATATCTCAGACGTGAAAATTGAGCATTTGATCAAATTGCCAGACGTTCAAACTGTTTTATTATTATTATTATTATTATTATTATTATTATTATTATTATTATTATTATTATATTAATAGGTAGCCCACTTTATTAGATTATAAAACAGGATATTTTGACATTTTATATATTTCGTTCAAAAAAGCCATCTTTAGGTTGTCTACTTATTCTGAAAACACCAGCAAAGTCTGGACAATTCACAACATTGACTACAAGTTTACAATTACCACACTTTTGTTGCAGTAATATATAATTTACTATAGTGACAAATTACCAGTCCAGGTGTGTTCTGGGTTCGAGTTATATTAGTCGCGTTGTTATTAAGACTTTGACTTCCTCTTGTAATTCACTCAAAAAAAAAAAAACTTCATTTTATATTGAATAGATAATGCAAAAGCGTCTAATATATATAAAAGTGATAAGTGTTAAAACATGTTTTAACTTCATTCTTTAACATGTTTTTTTATGATTATTCGATGTTAATTATGAATTTTATGTTGCTAATATTTTAAATTCATGTTTTGATGCTTAATAAAACATTTGAGAGTAAAACGAGTAAAAAACAAATGAAAACCGAAACATCATAGCAAGATAAAAAGAGCCATAAAAACTAAGCCATTCCACACGTACGACTGTGTTACCCACATGAAATAAAGAGTAACTTCGTAAAACCCGATTGCTAAACTTGATGCAAGTATGAAACTATCGAAGTAGGTCGCAATATTATTTTTTAGTGTCCTTCATTTTCTTAGAATGATCTGAAAAGCATGGCTAATAAATAAATTCAGATGACGAGATTATTAAAAGGTTATTTTTTTAAAATTTATTCAACAAGGCAGGTGTTTTACTTTGAAAACCTTTTTTCTTAATGTTTATCTATAAGGACTAATTCCAAATCAAGTTCTAAGTTATAATAGTAAACGTGTGTATGTACTCGTTGACCCCAAAATATTTTGGTTGGCTACTTCGAGTGACCGGCAGTTCTAAAGTATGAGTAAAGAAATTTGTCGATTGGTTGAAAAAACTTAACCAGTGAGCCCCGGCTGGCTGCTGCTACAGTCTTCCCCTTTTTCCTGGCTTTGAATATTTACCCCCATTCTCCCAAAATCAACTTATCCTCGTCATCAATTTATATTACATAAAATCCTTTCTTTGTCAGAGTCTATATATAGGAGATGTTTGTAATGCATCTATGTGAGGGGAAATTACTACATAATTGAGAGAGATCAAGGTGACAACTTATTTGGGACCACAATTATGGGTGATAAGGAAATAGGGTCCTTCCCTGCAACACCGAGGACTGGTTCGGCGGCACCAACGCCGCCGATATCGGCTCCTCCTTCCCAACTTCATTCTCCCTCTCTTACTAGATCACCGCTTCTTTCCACGGATGATCATATACAACCTGCAAGCAAAACCCCAAAAAGTTCAACCCCAAGGATTAGAACCCCACGTTTTATTACTCCTTTGGGAAGTCCAATTAGAAGGGCTCTTAAGCTTACCAGGCTTGATCCTCATGATGCTTGGCTTCCCATCACTGAATCAAGGAATGGAAATGCCTATTACGCTGCGTTTCATACTCTCTGTTCAGGGATTGGTATTCAAGCCCTTGTGCTCCCTGTTGCTTTCACGTTCCTTGGGTGGTACGTAATCAAAGACAGTTGTAAATTTTCATGGTGCTTGCAATTGATGAAGTTAACAGTTTATACCCATGTTTGTTTGTTTGTTTCCAGGTCTTGGGGAATCATAACCTTGACTGTGGCCTTCATATGGCAGCTTTACACCCTATACTTACTGGTCCACCTCCATGAATCTCCTGAAACTGGAATGCGTTACAGCAGATATCTTCAGCTTTGCAATGCAACTTTCGGTAAAGCCATAAACCCAACGTTAATTCTTGATTTTCTTGCGAATTTTTGAAGTTGATACTGATTGTTTAATGTTCATTCATGGTTAACAACTCAGGTGAGAAGTTAGCAAAATGGTTTGCATTGTTCCCCATCTTGTACCTATCAGCAGGAACATGCATCACCTTGATCATCATCGGTGCCCAATCTTGTAGGCTGTTTTTCAATACCGTATGCGGTGGAACATGCTCCGCTCAGCCACCTACCAACGCGGAGTGGTACTTAATATTCACTTCTGCTGCAGTGCTTCTGTCTCAGCTGCCTAATTTAAACTCAATCGCCGGTGTGTCGCTCGTCGGAGCCATCACAGCTATTGCGTATTGCACCCTAATTTGGGTGATTTCAGTGGTTGAGGGAAGAATGCCTGGAGTATCATACAATCCACTGAAAGGAAGATCTGAAGTTATTAGAATTTTTGATATTCTTAATGCACTTGGGATCATTGCTTTTGCTTTTAGAGGCCACAATCTGATACTTGAGATTCAGGTAAAATTTCCCATACTCTACTAATGTATGTTTCTTCATTTAGATTATAAATTAAATTTAGCTGTTTATGACGTTTTTCATACAAAAAAACATCAACTTTGACAAATAAATAGATAATTTTAAATAAAAAACATTTCTAAAAGAACAAACTTGTTGACCACGTGCACACACATTTAAAAAAGAAGTCAGCTTTGCTTAACGAAGCAGCTGCCTCTATCAGCTGACTTCGACAATTATTTTGAAAGAGTAAACAAATTATTTTACTTTGCAAGCTGAATTATGATTTTACAGCCTTAATTTCTACAACACAAAACTTAAGAAAACAAGAGCCTAAACATGTTGAATTTCAACATTCAACAAAAGGGGTTTGTCTGAATCCCATGAAACTGTGGGACTTTGATCCAAAAAGAAGTATGGTATTACATTGGAACCCCCAACTTGCAGGCAACCATGCCGTCGGACGAGAAACATCCCTCGCGTGTGCCAATGTGGAAGGGAGTCAAGATTGCTTACACACTTGTCGCAATGTGCTTATTCCCTCTTGCAATTGCTGGCTATTGGGCTTATGGTCAAATGGTAACTACTGCTTTTAATATCTTTCACACTTCAACACTTTCCTTTACTGCAATTCAATGTTTTGTAAGATTAAACCAACAAAAAAAAATAATGTTTATTTTATTTTTGTCATTGACAGATACCAGTAAATGGGGGCATGCTAACAGCCTTGTTTGCATTCCATGGTCAAGATACATCCCAATTCCTCCTAGGATTAACAAGTTTATGCGTCATAATTAGTTCCCTAAGCTCATTCCAAATCTACGGCATGCCAGCATTCGACGACATGGAATCCCTATACGTCAAGAAGAAGAAGAAGCCGTCACCATGGTGGCTGCGACTGATTTTCCGGGCTTTGTTTGGCTATCTATGCTTCTTTGCGGCAGTGGCAATCCCCTTCTTAGCAAGCTTTGCTGGTCTTATTGGAGGGATAACATTGCCGGTCACCTCAGCTTACCCATGCTTCATGTGGGTTAAGGTAAAAAAACCCAAGGTTTATGGCCCAAATTGGTGGCTAAATTGGTCATTAGGTCTGTTTGGGATGGCTCTAAGTGGGCTTTTAATAGCGGCTTCCCTTTTTGTTATTATTGATAATGGTGTTGAATTTAGCTTCTTTAATCCTGCCTAATTAATATAAGAATGTCATTAGCATGAGGTGATTAGTTTCACACTCGTTGTCCAATCACGTACTAGAGCTTGGATTAGATATATATGTGTTTATACAATTTCAACATGTGAGATTTTTTCTTAGAAAACAAAATAATAAGGACAATTGTAAGTTGTAATAAACTATAATGAGCAGCCAAGTCCTGATTCTTACATCACCATTTGCTACACTTGGCACATTTCTTACCTGACCATGAAGAATTAATTAGAGATGTTTTTGGCCGGTCATAAACAATATAATATGGTTAAAAAGGGAATTGAAACAGTAAAAAGCCCTCAAGAATCGTACGAGGTGGAGACAATAATGGATGCTGAATCTGCTGCTTCGGTTTTCCAATAAAAGGAAAGGTGGGGGATGAACAAAAAAAAGAAAGAAAGATCAGAATCTTAGGATTATATTCCCAAGACATGGAGTGAAAGTCTTACACACACACACTAAAAAGACATGCGAGAAAGCTAGTAATATTTTTACAAGTTTTAATTACTTATAATAATTCATTGATTTGTTTCGAAATATATAGGAAATCGTCAACTCAAATTAAAAAGGGCTGTTAGTCTACCAAAGGAATCTACAGGAAGAATTTAAATCAATGAAGAAAAACCTGGAATCTAACAATTTATTATGGTTTTTTTTTTGTCAAAAGAACATATAAAGAATTTGCAATTTAATAAAATAAAATAACTTTATACGAACAAATATTAAATCGACTGTACAGAGATTAGGTAAAACTAGATTAGATATTAAACGGAGCAGATAAACCATTCTTATCCAAAATGAAAACTAAAGAAGATGGAGGTTGACGAACCCACCCTCAATACATCTCCTTTTTAACATGCTTCGCTACCACCAATCTGCAGCTTTGTTAATGCCGTTTCCATTATAAAGAAACAAAACTACAATTAACAATGTTAAGAAAGAAAACAAAACTTGAACCTTGATAAAATATTTATTTTTATTTAAATATAAATATAAAAAAATTTTACATACATGAAAGGGATAATCGTTTTGCGATATTGTTTAGACTGAGGTAGGGTTGAGAAAAAAAATCAAAATAGTAGAAATTGATCCGAATTAATGGTGTTTAAACGATTTCGATTCACAAGTTAAAAATCAATGTTATTTAAATTGAATTAGTTTCAACTCTATTTTTATTTTTTATGATATAAAAATAAATGTTTTATATTTAAAGTCGTAAAATTAATCAAAATAATTTTAAAATTGAGTAATTATTTGGTACAAAGCTTGTGTGGTGGTTAAGAATGTAACATGTGTCTCGTTTGTTTATATTTTTTTTCTTTTACTTGAAAAGACATCTGCCATATCTTTAATTTGCTTGTGAAGATTAAAAAAAAATAAAAGAGTTATCATTGACTTTGTTCATGTTTCGGGTTAAACAAATTACAATAATTCTTCTTCTCCAATGGATTAATTTACATTTTTCACAAATTTTACGATCAGAAACTCTTATTTTCATAGTTGTTATAATTTCTTAAATTTTCTCGAATATGCTTATTGAAAGAAAGAAAAAACTTTCTCGAAATTTGAATTGGATTTCCCTCAAGGAATCTTGAAGTTAAAAAAACTATCTAGTTGTTCGACTCCTTGTTACGAAGTCTATAAATTATATGCTCCTCGGTTGAATTATAAGCAATTACTTCACTTTTGTTGACTCTATCCCACATTGGTAAAACTCTCCTAAAACATAATCTAGAATCAAATCTTCATTATCTAAAGGAATTCGAAGTGAGATTGATTTACTATTTAAACATTCATGAATTTATTTTTTCTTTATTCCAAGTAAACCAATGCTTTTTTTCTTTTTTTTTCACAAATTGAGAGTTTCAGATTAAATTACCATATATAACACAAAAATTTTCCATCAATTCCTTCTAGTCGAGCCTCCTAATCTATCATTACACCTCGAGAAGTAGAAAGAATTACGATCCTTATCCCGCCTAAAATTCTAGGAATTTGTTGATAATTATAATAGATTCATAGGCCTGTTTGACTAATCCGTCGTAAGTTTGAAATAATTCTATGTGGTCCTTTTCTATTTGTTATATGTCATAAGATTTGTTACAGTTGTGTGATCCAAAACTCATTTGATTGGACTTGAAAAGTTCGAGGTGCAACTCACCTGTTAAAAAAATAAAATAGAGAAGCAAAATAGGGGATTTGTGAGAGCGAAGGACCATACCACACTAGTTGAATTTGTATAGGACTATACTTCTTCTATTAGACATTGATTATAACAGGGTTGTTTAACTCTTAAATTGTGTGTAGTCGAAAACCTCTTGTATAGTTGGTTTTCAACATTAGTGACTTTCTCCACCTCTGCCTGTAGTTTTTTCTGATAAGGGTTTTCCACGTAAAATCTGCACGTTCTTTATTCTTTCTTATTGCTTTGTGATTATTTTTACTACCATTATTGACATATAGTAAAATAGGATTAAAACCAAAAAGTATTTATTTCGTTCCCTATATTTTCTTACGTTATTAATAACTTCTCATAAAAAAAATTTAACAATGTTTTCTGTAACATTAGTATATCCTATTTGAATCATTCCTTTTCTATTCATATTAGCACTTTGTACAGAAGTTATTATGCCAGCAATAGTAACCTTACCCATGGTAAACTAAATTTTTGTTGCTCCCGAATTTTGATATAACCAATGTGTGAGATTATATGATATGGGTAATGTTTATAGATATGATATATTAGATAAGTTTCATGTATATCAATACG
This sequence comes from Gossypioides kirkii, assembly GCA_005610355.1. Classification (NCBI taxonomy): domain Eukaryota; kingdom Viridiplantae; phylum Streptophyta; class Magnoliopsida; order Malvales; family Malvaceae; genus Gossypioides; species Gossypioides kirkii. The sequence goes on along the minus strand of CP032244.1, from coordinate 32,774,909 downwards.
TATTCTACTCTAGACCTAACGCATGTTTATGCGGTCTGTGTAGTCTCTTGTGTGACTTCACAGAATAATATAGATACTCATATTACAAACGTCTATTATCATGCAAACTCGATAACAAGCTTCAATTTTTATCCTCCTAAATTTACTCTGTAATCAACCTCGGGTCTGAATAGCAAATGATATTGACACCCACAAGAATGCAGTACGTAAAAATGCTTTTTTGATGTAAATGCCACCCACAATAATGCAGTACGTAAAAGGTTGGTGTGGTTAATATGATTCAACAATTGTAGCCCAGAAACCATATAAATATCAAAGCCTTCCATCAAATTCTTTATGAATGAAATTAAAGCCCTTCCTGGTGAAAGTGACGTTCATTTTCGTGTGTAGTGGCGTAAAAATAGACTAATATTCATATATTGTGAAGTGATGTTTGATGGTCATAGCACTTGCTTGCCATTTCTCTGTAAAACTACTGCTGATTATTAAATAAATGCTAGGATGATCTCATACATGACCAAAAGGAAATGATCTCATTTAACACACAAAAAGCACCCCAATTGGGAATTAGAAATTGAATTACACTTCTCCAAAATTATTTCAAGTTGGAAGTTTACCCAAAAATGAAGGTTAAGGAACAATGTTGGTGTGCTTGGCTCCGACCTCATGCCACTCAAACTCTCTACCACTCTGTCGTTTCAATTATCAACATTTCTCCTGCTTTGATTCTTCATTTTTTTATTAGAGGGTGTTGCTTTTGCCAATTTTATATTTCTCAAATTTTGGAGAGAAGAACTGTGGGAACGATTTTTAGGTTGGCTGGACGAATCTTTTAAAAGAATATGGAGTTGTGATTTTTTTTTGTCAAGTGTGATTGGTTACTTAAAAGATCTTTTAATAAAATGTTAAAATCGAAAAGATAATTTTTGGTCTACGAAACAAAAATCGAGTCAAGAGTACGGTTACATATGATGAAGATATTAGTACTCTCAGATACCCGTTAATAAAATAATTTTATTACGAATGAGATGAATTTATTCTTTTAAAGCAAAAAGAAATATCTAGCAGCACCCCCGATCAATATTTGTGAGTAAAAGCCTTTAGAAATATCAATTTTATTGTTGAACACGATTTTCTTTTACCATAAAATAATTATTGAGTACTCCGATCGATGGCAGAGTCAAGGGGTTGGCAGGGATCCTAACATTCTTAAGATAGAAATTTTTTCATTTAGGTTTCTTATAATTTATAAAATTTTAAATTAGTAATAGTAAATTTATACTTTGACTTCCAAAAATAATAAAAATCTGATTCAATCTTTAAAAAATTATAAAGATATAAACTATTAAAATAATTAAATATTTTTACTATCGTAAATATATACAATTTAATTCTGATCTTTTAAAAATAATTTTCTGACTCCGCCACTAAATTCGACGAGGCTCCAACAATAATTGATAAAGTATTATGGCTCTAGAAAGTTTCCTATTTTCCGAAAAGAAAATCAAAACAACAATTTTTCTCAAGAATGCAAATCATTTCTAAACATGTAGACAATATAATATTATTGAACACCAATACCTATAAAAAGTTAAAAATAAAGTAAAAATGTACCAAAATTTTAGCTTAAATTTGTTACTTTACTAATATATATTTTAATCAATAATAATCTCATAAAAATGTTAGAAAATGTCAAATTCGATCAAATTTATTTGAAAATATATATATATAAATCTGTGGTACCGGAGATGTTTAAAAAGTCTTTTAAAAATAAAATAATTATATCAAACACGTATATATGTGAAAATTATAACAATACAAATTGAATAAAGGAATGTATCGATGATAATGAAAAATTGATTAAAGGAGGATCAGTCTCATTTTTATCATTGCTTTCTTTTATTTCAACTAAATTTATTGCTTTCTTATAGGCTAAGCAATCCCTTTCGGATTCGTATTATTGTCACTATATTTTCTCATTATTAATTTAAATTCAAACAATACTATCAATTACTTTTTTTTGCTTTTGATCATATTTTATATTTTTAAAATTCGACGTTGATAATGAAAATATTGCGAAGAGAATGTAAACGTGAAAATCCTTTTGAGAAAAAATCATTGGTAGAGGAGAAAAAACTAATGTCGAAAATTGAATTATTACAAGAGAAGTCGACTACGTCTATTTATAGGTTGAAAAATATTATTCTAATCAATAACTAATAGAAGTAACGTAATAAGGTTGAAACACCTTATTCTAATCAATATCAAATAGAAAAACTGTATTTCGACCCTCGACCTTCGCCCTCACAGATCCCATTATTTTACCACTTGTATTTCATTTCTTTAACAAGAATTTGGGTCACACAACTCTAATATATTTAAACCATAAAATAAAAATAATTAAAAGTATTGAATATTAAATATTTTATTGAATGAAATAAAAACATCATATTAAATGTGTATAATCACGTAATGGATCTAGAAAATTATTAAAGATTAGAAATTTGGTAATCACAAATTTAGAATACAAATATCTGTTTAAAAATCATTTACTATATTAAATAATGAAATACATTGTTTGAAACTAATTAATAACAATAAACAAAATATGTACGCTGATAAAATGAAAAGAATTAGATTAAATTGTTTATCATAATGTTGTCACCAATCTTAAGTCGATGTCAAATTATTATTAAAGGTAGAGTAGAGATAAGATTAATTAAGATTAGAAACAAAAACTAGGTTTATAAAAATCAATTGGATTCATGCGCTTTTTCTTTCTTTTCCTAAAGCAAATCTCTTTTGCATTAAAAGCAGTTGCACAGAGCAATGTGAAAAATTAAACAATAATATTTGGAAATTTAATCCACCTAATTCGAGCCTTGCGCAGTCAGATCACATCACTTAAATTCAATCAAAGTCTGCTACGACTTGGTCTAATCCGATTCATAACAACAAATAATTCATCAATTTGGCATTTGCCAATATATTTAATAATAAAGTGTAATGTTCTAACATTAATTTATTTCTACTTATAATTCTTTTCTTTTTAAAATGTTCAAATAATATTTAAATTTACGTCCTCTTAATTATTATAATAACAACGATATCAATTAAATTTGAGATAAAGTTTAATTCACCATTTTAACTATTTTTTAAAGAAATCTAGAAAACAAATGTTATCCAATTAATTACTTTAATTTAATTTTAAATGATATGTTTAAAATATTACTACTTATTTTTTATATTTTTTAGCCTTTTTTGGCCATTAACATTTTTTTTTTCAATTTGCTTTTTCTAATAGATTTAATAAAAGTCCCGTTAAAAAAATTTAACAGGGATGATATAGAATTTCATATGTGAAATATTTTTAATGAGATGTAATTTATTACTTAAATAACCCAATAAGATAATTACATGTGAAAAATAATAAAATAAATAAATAATACATTAAATTAAAAGTCTTCATTTAAAGAAAATAAACATAATTATCTAAAAAAATAACTTAATAGAAAAACTTCTCAGTAAACAAACTTATGAAAGATTGAAACCATTTGAATGAAAAGAAAGATTAAAAAACCTTGAATTTATTCGATAAATCTGTTAGAAAACGCAGTTTGAAAAAAAGAACAAAGGTTGATAATTAAAAAAGACTCAAAATTACAATTATGATCATTTTGACAAAATATGCAAACGTTAGTGACCAAATTTATCACTAAACCTTTTTAATATTTTATCACCGTTTTGAATAAAGATAAAGTATGTAAGTTTTTTTTAGGTGTCAAACTCTAACTTCTAAAAATATGTGTCTTTAGGCAATACTAATATCGCTTGAAACCAGCTTTTTTAATTTGTTGATGAAACTCATTACAACGTTCACTATCATCCTCGCATGAACCAAGTATTGTCCTTTTATATTCATAGAGCTTCAAGGATTCGAAATTTAAAAAAAAAAAATAGTAAATAATACTCAATTTATACTCATCAGCATATTTATGTTGAAATTTTTTAAAGGATCTTTGTTTGGAAGATACATAAAATGTTGGTAGACATTTGATCGTGAAATTATCTCACTGTTTACGAGATTTCAATGAGGTTATTATATGAAAAATTCTAAAAATAAACTTGTATATTCACAACTATTTTTTCTACTACTTTAATGAATGAGACAAATAAATTTCCTTAAAAAATCATAACTTAACTTTATTCCAGTATTCTTATTATTATTATTATTATTATTCTGATATGATAGAGATGAGATGAAATAAATAAAGAAGAGGAAATTGAAACAGAAAGAGTGGAGAGTGGGCACTCTGTTTGTGTCAACTTGACGAAGAATGCACAAATGCAAAGCAGTTCCACCAAATCCAAATTCGTACCCCGTGTCGAATCACTTCTTTTCACATCCTATTTATATATTTCATCTTACAAAATATTTAATGGTGCACAAAGCAATGCCATCACTTTTGAATTCCATTCCTTCACTATAATAATTAAAGCTGTACTTACACCTGAATTATTTAACAAAATTCGATTAATTCACTAGGAAGCTTAAACCACAACAAAATTTTAATGCATCAATCTAATATCCTCAACCATACACCAAATTGGAATGCATGATGCTATTTGTCAAAGCTTGGGAGTCATTCTATAAAAATGAAATACTGTGTCGTATTTGAATCACAAGGATGGCAGAGACCAATAATCATTTTAATAGGTAATATTATGATATTACTAATTTAAATTTAACGTTTATCTAAATTAGTAAGTTTATGTTTTGGTCATTCAATTTCAAAAAATTATAAAATGGTTACTAAACTATCTGAAAGTTTTTATTTAAGTCATTGAACTATTCAAAAGTTTTATTTAAGTCACTAGACTGTTAGTTAATTTTTAAAGTTCAACTAACGAGTTTCAAGCAATGATTTGACGATTGATACGGTGGATCAATACCCATCAACGAGTAGAAGAACATACATTAAATTCAAGTTAATATGACGGTTAGTGTCAGAGATTGGAAAACAAAATTGTTTGGATTTTGATTCATAAATTCGTGATATTCAAAACTGTTTTATGAAAAAAAAAACTGAACTATAGAACAGAATGGGAATAAGAGCTTCCGTTTGGTGAAAGAAGATTATACAACAACGATTTTAACGATTCAGTGATTTAAATAAAAACTTTCGAATGATTCAACTACCATTTTGTAACTTTTTAAAATTGAATGACCAAAATGTATACTTACTAATAATTTAGTGACCCTTTATTTAATTCATTCATAATATAACTAATTTATTTGCAACGTACAAATTTTTAGATACCAAAATAAATATGGAATTTGCAACATGTTTTTTTTTTTTTGTGTTTAGAATATTTTATTTATCTTTTAATAATAATTACTTAAATTAATTATACAAAAATAAAAATAAACAATGGATGTTAGGTAGAAGATTATCAAGAAAATTGACCCCTTAATTTTCTAATTACATTTCATCATAAGCAACATTAAAATTGACCATCCAATTAAATATTTACATTGTCAATCGACTTTGTTTTAAATCTTGACCAAAAATATTAATATATTTGATTGAAAGAAGGCATGGATTTGTATTTTTACACTTGAGTTTCAACATGGTTGGCCGGTCATCTCTTTCTTAATTACCCGTGTAAACAACGTGTCCAAGTTTAATGCTCATGTTTGTCTCTTTTATTACTTTAGTTTTGAGGTTGGTAGGAAAAACAGAAAATTAGAACATCACCAACTTTCCACTGCAACCCAACGCATGCAAATGCGTATGACCTTTTCACTATTTAAAACCCGTAAATCAACACAATTGAATTCTCATTCATGATTTATAAAAATTAATTTTTTCAAAATTCATGATTATTTCTTTTAATAATATCGTATTCTCTTCTTAACAATAAACTTAGTAACAGAATATAGAATTTATATTTTTGCTGACGAAATATGAAACATTTATGTGTTTCTTAAAAAAGGGAAGTCTCCAGTGAGAACAGACTCTTCAATTGACCATTAATTTATTAATTAATCAAATATTTCTAGGATCTTGAACACGATTTTATTCCATTTTATATGGATCCCAACCGCAGTATGATTTCTTTTTGGTGGTAAATCCATCCCCAACATGATTAGTATCAAGAAAAAAATTATTTTCTCGTCACCAAAGATAAATAAAATCATTTTTGAATAGTTGACCCATTAACGTATGTACTATACATGGTTCGTGTGGAAAATCCCATGCCTGATCTAGAAAAATAAAACGCATAATTATGTCATTGGTATAAAAACAGTAAACGTCATTCCCTTATATCAGCATCTCAATGTCATATTCCTAAAGTATTTTCGTCACTTTCGACCTATCTTATCTTTAACCCAAATACTTGTGCTATATACTAATTTAGGGGATTCACTTATTGTCTTGGGATCCAAGTTTTTGTGTCTTAATTTCACAAAAAACCTCGAGAGTTCATGGAGTGGGAGCGTCTCGATTGATGAAGAGAGTACGTACCTAAAGGACATATAGATAATTAGTCGATGAAGTTGAGCGTGATGTAGATCAAACCAGCAATCAAGGCATAATTAACCTTTTCAAGGAGATTTCTCTCAAAGGATTCGACCTCTTTCATCAACCGTCAATATTTCTTGAGATATTGGACTCATTTCTTTACCCCCAAACATATAAAAACACTTGATGAGTTGACAACTTAATGATTTTTCATAATGTAATTATCGTATTTTATGAAAATTAAGAAATCAATTCTGTTGATGGTAGATAAAAATAATCAATCTCATATCAATAGACATACCATTTTTCTACTAATATCGATATGTAACGATACTGATTTATTTCGATGCATCATTTTAGACTTATTACTACTCTTTTTAATATGTATATATATAATACTAATCAATTGTATAAAATTTTTAAGGGGGTCAAAATTAAATTATAAATTTTTGAGGGGTAAAAAATAATTTTATCATTTTGGAGGACCAATATGTACATAATGATTTACCCAAGGCATTAATTAGTGAAGGTATATATTAAATAAATTCATTTTTGGGGTCTCAACAAAAATTAACCTTTTGTATTAGCCAGCACATATTTTAGGCGGTATAGGTGAACTCTATCAATGTGCATTGATCTGGGCTATATCGATCCAAATGGAACTTAAACTTTGCTGTTTCACGTTACTACCCAAATAGAGGCATTCCAACTTTGATTTCTATGCGATAAATAGGGATAAGTGTTCAATCAAATCGAATCGAATGAAAAAAATTTCGAATTAATCGAATTCATGAATCTTATTTTTATCATCCTAATTCAATTGGAATTTTTTCGAATCGAGTGAAATTGTTCGAGTTAAATTAAAAAAATTAAACATGTCAAATAAAAAATATTGTTACAATATAACTAATTCCATGTTAGAGCACATATATTTGAAACCATATATGAAAAAAAAAATTCAAAGCAAAATAATAATAATAAATACTTAGTATGATAATTTTGAATAATTAATTAGGTCTCAAAATTATTATTTTAAAATTTTTTTAAAATTTTAACTTTTTATATATTTTTTAGAATTTTATATTTTTTTAAAAATAAAATTTTGGAATTTTTATAAATATTTTTAATTTTAGAATTTATTTTTGTAATTTTTGTTGAGAGAGAACAATTTACTTATTTTTAAAGTTGACAGAAACCAAAAAAGTATTTATACTAATATATCATTTGAATTATTCGAATTGTGAAATTCAGCTCGACTCAAACCCGAAACTCGATTTGATTAACTCAAAATTCAAATTTTTTTCGATTTTTTCTAATTGAATCGAGTTTTGCTAACTTCTACTAACAAACACATGAAATTGAATTATTAATTTTACGTATATAAATTGATGAAATATTGATTTCTAAATTAATAATTTAATATTAAAATTTAACATTTTAATTAGATTAATATCTCCATTATCATAAGATAAGAGAATAAAATTTTGACAAATTAAAGGATTAACTTTTTTTTATAAAATTTATAATTAAATCGAGAATAAAGAAAAGAAAAGAAAGTTATAAACACCGAAGCCATCAACTACTTTTTATCTTTTATCAAAGTTATGTATATAATTTATGCATAAATAGAAAAAGATTGATGCTGAAAATGTCTGTTTTTGGGTGGTTAAATAAAATTTGAGATTAATAATTAACCCAATAAATCTATAGAAAAAAAAAAGAGATGATTGATGATGTAATAGGTATGACGTATGACATTATTGATTATACCTTTAAAAGTTGGCCACACCCTCGTTGGTGAGACGAACTGTCGTGAAATTCATTGTTGAAATGAAACAGCAGAAATCTAAGTCTTCTTGTTGATTTCCCGGTTTGGTGGGCAGTGCGTTAGGTTTCACATTTCCTATATTATTCAACTCAACTCCCCCAACATTTCCATTCTTCTTAGCTTTGAGATCGGAAGGTTTTGGTTGGGATTATGGGAGAAGCAGTAGACAGTTCTAAGCATGTGCTTCCACTTCATCTACCCCCTACGCCCGTTCCTTTCCAAATTATCACCATTGGAGCAGCGGCTGGACTTCCTCCGCCATCACAGGGTGTGGTCAACCTTAGTGAACTTGAATCTTGGCTGCCTCTAACCGAGTCCAGAAATGGCAGCACTTTCTCTGCTATTTTACATCTGCTTTGTTCAGGGCTTGGGTTTCAGGTCCTTTTCCTCCCTGTTGCTTTTGCAAGTCTTGGATGGTGAGTTTTTGCAACTCATTTTGTTTTTACTTTTTATCCCACCCTCTTCAATTCACCACTCTCACACAAACAAACCAAAACATGGTCATGGTCTGTCTTGTTTTGCTCAACTCAAACATGGCAACTTTTGTTGATCACAAAGCTGTTCTGTTTCCAAAATTTCCGAGTTTCAGTTTGGGGTCTTTAAGGGGGACCATCTAGAGAAGAAAGAGTGTCTTCTCCATGTTGTTGCATACTAGATACTAATTAATACACTTAATCTCCAAAGACCCAAAAGAAATGTTGAACCAAAATAATTCCAACAACCATTGTTGGTATGGCCCATTTTTTCTTCTTTTGTCTTCATTTTTTATCCAAAAAGAAAGTTGGGAAAAAATACTTGGAAGCTAAGGTTTTCTTTTTCTTTTGTTTTTCATTTGCTATTGCTTCAATTTTTTCATACAATTTTGAATTTGTGTAGGGCATGGGGGATCATATGTTTGTCCATAGCATTCATGTGGCAACTCTACACCACATGGCTTCTTGTAAATCTTCATGAACCTGTTCCTGGAGCCCGTTGCAGCAGATTCGTCCGCACGTCAATTCTTGCCTTTGGTTAGTAGTTCATTAAAATAATACCCCCTCCCCCCCAAGTCAAAGGTCTTTCAACTGTCACCAATCTTGATTGTGCCCCCCAAATGGACTAACAACTTTCCTAATTTGATCCCATTGCAGGCCCAAAGCTTGGGAAGTTGCTGGCAATATTCCCAGTAATGTATCTATCAGGAGGCTCTTGTGTTATGCTTATTATCACAGCAGGAAGGTCCATGGAACAGCTTTTCAACATCATATGCGAGGAAGGAACCATGTGTGGATCCATGTCATTGAGTGGTACACAGTGGTTCCTCATATTTACTTGCATAGCCCTTATCATTGCTCAATTATTCCCCAATTTAAATTCAATAGCCCGAGTTTCTCTAACCGGTGCCATAACTTCCATTGGGTACTGTACTATGATATGGGTTCTATCCATCAGCAAAGGCAGGCCAAATGATGTCTCTTACGGCATACCAGTGGCTGACAAAACCGGTATGACTGGATTTGGTAACACCTTGAATGCCATTGGCATCATTATGCTTTCATTCAGAGGTCACAATCTTATCCTTGAGATTCAGGTGATTAATCTTAACCGCTATGAACTCTTTTACTTCAGTTCATCACATGTGGAAACTGATTATATTTAATTATTGAGTGAAGGGGACATTGCCATCAGATTCAAAGCACCCATCACGGAAATCTATGTGGAGAGGAGTAATGGTATCCTACATGATAATAGCGATGTGTATATTCCCACTCGCAATCGCTGGATTTTGGGCTTATGGAAACAAGGTAAGCAACATTGCGATTTGATAATATACTTCATTGGTTAACATTATTGACAGTAATTCCATTTCTTCCAGATGCCTGAAGAAGGGGTTCTAGCTGCATTTACAAAGTTTCATGGACAAGACACTTCAAAGTATGTAATAGGCCTGATCTACATATGGATAACTATAAGTTGCATAACCTCATACCAAATCTATGCCATGCCTGCTTTCGACAACTTAGAGTTTATCTACGCCAGCAATAAAAAAAGGCGATGCCCGGGGTGGGTTCGTGCCTGTTTACGCCTTTTCTTCGGAGGGCTCACGTTCTTCATAGCAGTGGCTTTTCCCTTCTTGGGAAAATTGGCACCTTTAATTGGAGGAATGGCGGCTGTGCCTTTGACGTTTGTATATCCATGTTTCATGTGGATTTCGATCAGAAAACCACGACCAAAGGGTGCAATGTGGAGTCTCAACTTGGGAGTGGGTTCGATTGGCATTGTGCTCAGCCTTTTGTTAATAGTCGCTGCTGTATGGAAATTAGATTACAAAGGCCTGAATGCCAACTTCTTCAGGCCTTAATGATAGATATACAACAGCAAGAAAGATAAAGTCATGTGTACATTTATAAACTTTAAATCAGGCCTAATCTAATTCTTTTTGGCCAATTAATCATTGTCTGTGTCCATCATAATTGAAATCTAAGGAATTAATTAGTTTGTAAATCGGATTAATTCCAATGTGATTTATTTTCGTTTCATTAACATAAATTTATAGCCTCATGTTATTTTCATCCATTGACATCTAAAAAGATAAAAGAAATTTCTCTCGTTTTTAAAATAACAAAATTTTCGTAATTCAAAATATTGATAAGCTAAAAAAAGGTTTTTTTTACCTAAATAATATAAAAAATAATTAATCACGAAAAAAGTATGAAAGTAATTACAAAAATAGGCATTTGCTATCGTGTTCTGACGATGTCGCCTGACATATTGACGGCACCAGACTAAAATGTGATGAGCTAAAATATTTAAGTACCTGATATGTAAATTTACTGTTTTAATTGGCAGCTGGAAAAAAAGACTTGACAGCACCAAACTTTAAAAAGGGTAAATTTCTTCATAAACCCCATTGTTTATTTTTCTCTTTTATTCCCTTTTAACACAAAAAATAAAGAGATCTCTTACCAATTAGTCTAAAAAAATTTCTACCAAAAAGTATTTTTACAAAAAGGACTATTCCAATTGAAAATAAATTTTATTTATTTTTTGATAAATATTTTTTTGTTCAAATAATGTCAAACATAACGATTAATGGTATTCATAATAGTTTTCTTTCACTCACAATATATTTGGAAACTATATATTTAACAAATAATTATAATTTATACATAATAAGATTTTTTTAAAGCTTTTATAATTATAATTTTATACCATGTCCGTAAATCAAATTGATAATAAAATTATAATTATTTTTCGTAATTAATCTGTTTTTATACATTTTTTGTAATTAATTATTTTTTTATATTATTTGAATAAAAAAAAGCCTAAAACCCATGAAATCAAAAAGATGAAAATAATTATGAAAAGGAATATTCGTTTGGTTTTTGAATAGAAAAATATTTTCTATTTTCATTTTTAAAAATATATTTGGTAAATAGAAACTAAATTTTATTTAAAATACATTTGTTTATTTTTTTTCTCATGATAGAATAATGAGAACTAAAATCAATTTTACATTTATATGATTCAAAACAAGTTTGATATTTAAAAATGATTGAAAATATAGATATTTTTTCTTGTGATCAAAATTAAAAAAAAATATTTTCAAAATTTTCAATTTTGCAAAAATAATTTTAATGAAAACTTCTTATTATTTTTTATATTTTTTTTCATTTTTCAAAATTCACTTTTAAGATTTTCAACCAATTTTTTCTTAATGCATTTCATTTTCAAAAACACAAAAACTTTTTTTTTTTAGTTTCCTACACTTCCAACCACACCAGTAAGTGATGAAGACAGTGCGATACGGACCAAAATCAGGAGGGCGGACATGACGAATCCCAAGGACCAAGTTAGAAATAACTTTGAAGGAGAGAAAAGGATAAGCCCCCACCCCATTCTTCTCCTGGAAGCAATTTAGTTGTTGAGCTTCATACACTATAGATTCATTAAGGCCAAAATAGCTACACGTAATCGCCATTATTGGACATGAAAAACATGTATCGGTCCAGAACGCCCACTTTGACTGACCCAAAAATCTCCACGCTGCTTCAACAAAAGTCATACTGACACATTAATCACTATTCCCACCACGCCAAATAAAGGCCGTGTTCATCACTGTTTTTCTTGTCTTTTTCTTCAAGTCTTTGGTTTAAACCGGGAGACGCGTGTACCAGGGGTCACTGGATTTTGTGGCTACTGATGGGTGAAATGCCTAAAGGGAATTACACTTTGAATGTATGGGAAAGACGGTCCAAATCTCAATCATTACAGATATTATCACTTCTCACCTAAAATTTAGCTAACACTCATAATCATAGTATATGTGTGAGCAAGCAGAAGAAGAGCAGCGAAATAGCCAGAAACTGAGACTAATCAAAGCCTCCTAGTTTCATACGTAAGAGGTCTGGAATTTCAACTCTAATTGCCACCAACTTCATTATTATAATAAACAGTCAAAAGTCTAATTAAAGCTTACCCTTGAAAGCAAAAAGAATTAAACAATATGAACTCAGATAACATGGTGGTGCTGCTGCTGCTGCTGCAATTGCCCACGGTATGTGTTGTAATTTTATATATATATTTTTTGGATAAACTACACCATTAGTCATTAAATTATGCGTAAATTTTCGTTTTGGTTAATTAATTAAAAAAGTTACAATTTGGTCACTTAACCATTCGAAAGTTTTCATTTTAGTCATGGAACTATTCAAAAGTTTTTGTTTAATTCATTGGGTTATTAAGTGTTTTTTTTCTTAAGTTCTGCTAATAAGCTTCGAGTGATGACTCGATGATCGTTATGATGGATCATTACCCATCGACGAGTAGAACATACCTTAGATCTAAGTTGACCTGACGGTCGATGTCAAAGATTAGGGAAAAAACTGTTTGCACTTTTGTTCGCAAATTCATGACATCCAAAATTGTTTCACGGAAAAAAAAACCTGTAGAAAAGAAAGAAAAAGAAAGCTTTCAATTGATGCAAGTAATGTGAATAGTGACCAAAACGAAAACTTAGATATAATTTAATGACTAACAGTGTACTTTATCCCTTTTTATACTTTTTTTAACAATTTCATTATAGTTTCTCATCATATCTACTTTTTTGACACAATGCCTAACTATCCATAGCCTCTCCTCAGCCCTTAAATAGGAGGATAACGAGCTTCAGGGCACTTGAATCCACATCTTACTGTATTAACGATAATGCTCACCTCAATCGAATTAAAACTCAAACGACCCTTCTTTATATTTTGATGATAGTGGCTGCACTATTATTAAAAAAAAAAATTGAGAATCATACATTTAAGCAACAAAATCATGATAATATATGGTATCCTTAGAAGATAACTAGCCTTGTTGAAGCTAGTATAAAAGGAGAAGGATTTTATTTATACAAAGCACTGTAATTGTCAAACTTCATCAATACTTCTTTGCTTGATCATGTGATGGTTATTTCAACTAAGTATTATTTAAATATAATTATATCTCCAATAGTGATCTAAATGAAGCATTTTCGTGTGATTATTATTTAAAAATTATTTGATGATTAAATTGGTGATTAATTGAAGATAATGGTCGGCTCCTTCTTGAAGATCTTTTTTACCTCATAATATGAAGATAATTCAGCAATAATAAGATGATTATGTAAATGCAAGAGTGAGTATTGTTGTTTTAATCGAAGCCTCGACCTTAGAACAAAAAAAATTATTCGTGAAAACCTCAATCAAAATCCAAAGTTAAGAGTAAGATTCTCTTTTCATCAATTAATCAAATGATATCTTCGAAGGTAAACAGATATATATACAAAAAGAAAACAGAAACAATCTTCATAGTATTTACTAGGTTGGGATTCATTAAAGCTTAGCAATGAATTACGAACAGCTCAGTGTAAACTTTTTTATATCTAAAGTCAAAAGCTTGCCATTTTTACATTGATGATTATTACTAGTTGAGTTTGCTGTACCATTGACATCTGCATTATCGTATCTCATTTGGATTTCTTTCATCAATAAGCCCTGCCCAGATGGTCCGATTTTGTCACCTTGATTTAACAAATCAAAAATATCATAATGGTTGATTGAATATGCATTTTGACATGAGACTCAACAATTCTTTAATAATCAAATTTGATTTGATTAATGAGATATAGATTGATAGTGTTGATTCTAATATTTGTGGATCTGACCTTTTTTACAGGTTGGGATAATATTTGAATTCAAATATTCTAATTACCATCCACAATATATTTGGAAAGGATACGGATATCAACCTTTAGATTATTTTGTAGATAATAATTGAGGACTTGAGAATCCAACGAGTATCTCCAGTGAAAAAGAAAGTGTTATTCATCCTAAGAGCTTCGGGTTCGAGCACTTGTGTGTGCAAGATGTATGTGTTGTCAAAAGAATAAGAAAGTATGAACAAATACTACTATGTAATCATACCAATCTATTCAAAAAATAATAATAATTGTGAACTTGAATAATAGACATAGGTTTGGATATTCCAATCCATTATTTTTTTTTATTTTTAAAAAACTTTTATTTATAAAATATTTTTATACTTACATTGCATTGTGTTTTTGAGCTCGAACAGGTGCTCCTGGAGTTGCATGTGGGAAAGATGCATTGATGTGATTATAAGTCATGGTTGGATTTGATATTATCACTATTACATCAATTTGAAGATTGTCAATTCGAACACTAGTCACAAATCTCACATTGCAATATGTACAAAGATCAAAGTAGCAGACAAAGATTCAAGTAAAAATAACTTAGAAAACCTATGCTAACCAATAAATACAACATACATTAAATGAACAACAATTAACCAGCAATAAAGGAGGAACAGGTGAACAAATTTAACAAAAAACGACAAAAGTTTACATGTAAGAAAGTAGCATCCATATATTCAGAGTTTGACCATCAACCTCAAATTTAAGCTCCTAAAATTCTTTGTAAATGGAAGATTTCAAAAAGTAAAAAATATGATAACTCAGCTTGAGAAGCAGTCACTGATAAACACACGAATCTGTCAAATTAAGGGCATTCCCAAGCTTGTTTCCTCTCAGAGTGACAGAACATCGGATTCGTCCATAGAACTTTGTCTTTACCAATCTGCCAAGAATGTAGGCCCTTGACCTCATCACAAATGTCAAGTTAAGAGGTACTGCTATGGTGTTCAGATGCTCTCTAGTGGCCACAAGAACTGGTACCCCACCATATAGCGGAACTTGAGACCCTTTCACAATCGTCACCACTTTCCGCTGACTCTTTCTTGATTGAGTAAACTTCTTCATCTGTATCATACATTAATGAAACAGCAAGCCCATATTGTCATATCTCTTTGTCGATATAAGGGATGGGGATGATGAAAAAAAACCAAAACTGGCAGGATAAAGGCCCAGCTCAGTAGCCAAAACTAAAAGCCAGCCATTATTTTAATGAAGCCTGACAGGTGATAAACATTAACGCCCCAGTTTAAAAACTATGGAACATTCCTTCCTATCTATCCTAGGGGTGAAGTGTGAACTATGTTTTGTTCCAATGTCTGAAAGCCAGCTAAGCAGAGCAAAGAAATTTGTGTCCTGTTTCAAAGGCACACTCAAATCAAAAGGGCCATGTTCACAACTAAACTTGAACAAACGAATAACATTTTGGTTTCTATGTGGGGACCCATAGAGATTATGTTAGGTTCAGTCTTTGCAGCCTTTTTAAGGCACTCGAATAAAGACATATAATAGCATTCAAAGCCCTCTGCTGGAGTTTCCCACTTGTTGCCAACTGCTAACCCAAATAAAGTCTTTTTGACCCTAAATTGCTCCATAGTCTAACCACAGCTAAGCTATCATTTTTAACTATTGATTGAAACCATAACGAATAAGGAAGGATTAGAAGAAAAATGGGTCCTTCTCTATATTTACCTGTCCAGAGGCAATTTTGAGCTGGAAATAGTGAAGCTCCCAAGGGGTAGAAGTGACATGGACGGCAAAGAATGTAGCTGGATTTCTGTATGAGATCTTGACCGTTGAATTCAGCGAAAACATATCTGTTGGCAACCCTGATTGATCGTTTCCTGCCTGATAATGGAAGTTCTCAAACACTATGTGCTGCCCACAAACCAACACACATAGATTAGAGAATGTTTTATTAGTGGTGATTGGATTAAATTAATTAAAAGTTTATAGCAAAACATGGCTCAAATTGCGGGATAAAGCTATTACATTGGCGCTCCATTCAATATACCTAAGCCTCCCTAGATATCTGTACATGCCCCTATTTCCATGATGAGTCACTGAGTTGAGTCATGTAGTGCGGGTTTATAGTTTCATCAACCAATGGAAAGGAAATTCCTTTTTAACTTTTCCTAGGAACTTTACACTTTTAAAGTAAAAACACGTATAATCACTGCGTTTACTCAGTCAAATAAAAGAACAATCGGGTGCCAACTGAGTCAACTCAAAAAAAAAAAGAATCAATTTTGCAAAGTAAAAATCTAACCTTAACGAGGATTTTAGGCTTGTAACTCCTGCTAGCGCCCCACAAGATCAAAGAGAAGACGGTAAACAGCACGAAAAACAAGAAAACAAGGCAAAGATAAAGCCTGATTTTATTAGCCTTACTCCCATCACGACCGTCCATTTCATCATCATCATCGTCATCATCATCATCGCCACGACCAAGCTGCACATGCTTCCAAGCAGAAAGACTCCTGGGATTCTTAAGAGAAGCCGAGAACCTAGACGTAGATGACTCCCTGGAATGGTGAATGGGGGAACAATGGTAATAATGGTGGGTTGGTGAAGCCGTGGGGCTCGACCCATACGACATCTTCTCAACGTCATGGTTAGAAGGGCTCTGAACATAGTATACAGGCCTTCGAGGCGACCTTGGCGGCCATGACGCATCGATACTCGTCCCTTCTGAATCCGTTTTTGCATGCATTTTTTTTCTTAAGACAAAAAAACAACAACAAAGCTATGGTTTTTCTAAGTGACAGACAAGGAATGTTAGAAGAGGAGGAAGAAGAAGATGGGGAAGGTGCCTTGTTTGTTGTGTCCGTGGGAAGGTCTTTTGCTTTTTGTGAGTTTCTAAGGTTTTAGAGTAGGAGGAGACACGGAAATTGTTCCATTTTTGTCTAATGGCTCCCATGTCTGTGTTCTTCTTCTTGGTATAAATATGGGAGAGATATAATAATAGCAGGCTGGGCTTACTGTGGGGGCCTGGCCCACGTGAACATAGAATCAACGGCCATTAATAAATCATCATTTCATTCATTAATCAAATGCGAAGGACAGTTATCTTAATCTATCCCATCTTCCTCTAGCATATGGACTGGACTCTCTAGTTATTTATATTTTAAA
Organism: Gossypioides kirkii; assembly: GCA_005610355.1. NCBI lineage: Eukaryota > Viridiplantae > Streptophyta > Magnoliopsida > Malvales > Malvaceae > Gossypioides > Gossypioides kirkii. Next base: position 32,757,208 of record CP032244.1, on the reverse strand, counting down.
AAGTAACCGTATAAATTAATTTAATTAATTTTTAATTACATAAAATTACAATTTAAAAAAAATCGTAGAATATACAATGCATGCATGTAATTAATTACATCAATCCTCGACTTTTTTTTATAAAAAATTATTTATTTATTGAAACACGAATGAAATAATAAATAGGTCTCGAATTCAATTTATGAATAAACATTAGCCTTTGCCTCCTATTAAAAAAAATTGTCTATTTCTATTTCATTGACCTTTTAAAGTCAAAATTAGGTTTGTTTTTATTGAATACCTAAACCTTTTTTAAGAAATAAATATATGTATATTGACCAATAAGCAAATTACAGAAAATAATAATGTACCTTCCAAAAACAAGGAAATAATAATGCAGAAATTTTCCAACTTCAGATTTTTTTTTTTTTAAAATATGCTAGCTGTATCCATGGTGTATATTGATAAAAATATATCTTTTTTTTTTGTAATTAAAAGAATGAATATATATTGCTATCTCAAAATGTTGAAAATAAAATAAAATAAATTTATAAAATAGAGCAAATGTAAAAGTAAAATAAAATTCGGGTTGGTAGTGGCAAATTTTGTTGAGCTTTGAATCAGGCATTAATTTAAAAAGATGGTTGGATTAGTCAAATATTATATTATTACAAATAATTAAATGAGGATATTGATTAATTACATTTACTTACAAGACACAAGAGTTAAACCCAGATTAAGGCAAAAAAAAAACATAGGGCTTAAATAAAGATTCATTAAAAAGTAAGAAACATAAGCCCATTGTTAGGCCTACTACACTCAACAATTTAGGTTGGGTGACTGAACCTTCATGCACTAACACATACATAAGGTTTGTCGTTAGCCGCTGTCCGCCATGGCCCATGGAATTTCGTATTCTGTCCCCTAGGGTTGACCAAAACAATAGAAGCTAGACAATCAATTCCAAGGTAGAAGTAAAACAAAACCCCTACATTGCTTTTTAGTCTCTTTACTTAAAAAATGGGTAATTAGCCCTTGTAGGTTAGATAAATTAGCAAAACAGCCCTTTTGTTAAATTTTGGTGTTAATATATGAGGTATAATAATAAATTTAACCATCAACCTTCACACATTTATTTAGTTTGACCCATACTCTTTTACTGGAAGTAAATTAAAAAAAAATTTTAAACTAATAAGACTAAAGAGTAAAAAAAGTCTTAATAAATTTTTTTAAAAAACATCCAATTAATCCTTTTTAAATTTTTTAAAATCATAAAAATTATAAAAAAAATTATTAAAAAGTTATTTTATTAAAAAATAACAATACCAACCTATTAAAATCTAATGGTTATGTGATTTTTTTTTAAAAAAAATTGACCGCTACTCTTTCATTAGGTTAGTAATGTTATTTTTTAATACAAATTTTTAATTTTTAATTTTTTAGAACTTTTTTTATAAATTTTGTTTAAGTTTTATGATTTTTTAAATATTTTTGTAAAATTAAAAGGGTTTAATTGATTTTATTTAATTTGTTACTAAGACCGTTTTGACTCTTTAGCCTTACTAGTTTCAAAATTTTCTAATTTACGTCCAATAAAAGAGTAGGGGTCAAATTTTATAATTATGTAAAGGTTGAGGGCTAAATTTGTTATTATGCCTTATATTAACACCAACTTTTAATGAATGGGCTATTTTTCTCACTCGTCTAACAAACAAGTGTTAATTTGCCCATTTTTCAGTAGAGAGACTAAAATGCAATCCAGAATATAATACAAAGAGTTTTGTGTTACTTTTACCTCAATTCCAACCATTTCGGTTTGCTTTTGTTAAATTAAGTTCGGTTTCAGTTCAGTATTGAATTTTATATTTTATTTAACTAATAAATAGTTTAATTTTTATAATATAAAGTAATGAAAATAACTTTTTTTTTAATATTTAGGAGAGGGGAGTGGGACTGTTGGAGATCGAACTTAAAGTCTCATACTTACAATATAATAATTTCGTATCTAGACAAAAAATTATTTATAATAATGAAAATAAATTTAAAAATATTTAGTAAGAAGTATTTTTTTTTAAATTGTTTAAATATGGATGAACTAAACTAATTGTCTACTTCGTATATGTTGAATTTAGTTGATTTATTAAGTTATGATTGATATTCGATTTCGAATAAATTCAATTTTTTAAAATATCAAAATATTGCAAGATAACTGTACTTTTAGGAGGGAGCATTTGGTTTTTGGATAAGTTCAATTGATTTTTATTAAATCGATTTAATTGATCGTAATCTACATAAATCGATTCGACCGAATTATAGTTAAAAAATCAATGTAACCGAATCTATTTTAGATCGATTAATTAACCAAATTTTTTATTTTAAATCATTCTAAAAAATTAAATTAAATCAAATTTTAAGATTGAATTAATTTAAAAATTCTAAAATCAATAACTGATCGAAGTAACTAACAAAATTAAACTGATAACTCAAGAAACACCTTAAACTGAAATAGATTAAATCGATTGGGTCAATTTAATTAATTTTCTCGATTTTAATTGAAAATTGCTTTCTCTACGGTTTTTTTCTCAAAACTAACTTGAGCCAGACTGGTATCATCCTTGGCTAAAATATAAAAACAGAAAGAAGGATTTATTGGTAAGTCCAAAGTAGGTATTAATTGAAGTATTTTCATTTCATACCAAATAAAGAAAAATAAGGAAAAACAAGGAATGATGATAAACTTAAGATACAAATAAAGGTATTTATGGGTCGGGTTGGGTCAGGTTAAGGTTAAATTTTTATATGATATTAGTATTTTTTTTATATTTAATTAAGCTCAATTTAAAATATAAACCTAAAATTTAGGCTAAGTCCATTCATATTTACAAATGACTAACCTAATTTCGTTTTAAGCTCACCCATATTGTTTTTAATTTTTTAAATATATATTTATATTATTTTTAATTTAATAAATTGTTTATTTATTAAACTTTTATATATAGATATCTTTAACATTTTTTTAATGTTTACTTATAGTAATATATAATAGATTTAATTTTTATGTGTTATAAATTACATAATATATAAAAATGACATATTATAAAATATAATTAACTTAAAAACGGGTCAGGTCTCACTAAGCTCGGGCCTTGAAGATTCAAATCCCGAGTCCAACCCATATTTTTAACAGATCTATTTTTTTTTGCCAAACCCATTTTTTAAATGTAATATTTTTGTTTAAATCTTTTCAAATCTCGGATAAATCTTTAAACTTAAACAAATAATACGACCATAAATAGTTATAGTTACAAATCTTCTTTTACTCCCTTTAGTAATTTAGAACATGAAATGGAGATTGCTATTACTACTGATTTCTTTCTTCTCTTTTTATAAAGCCAAAGCAAACTAGACATTGCCTCTTTAAAGAGGCTACAAGGCTAAATACAATATTCAAAATTCTTTCGGGTTTCCATTTTCAGCCGATTTCCCTTGATTTCAGCACAAATTTTTTGGTTGCAAAGGTGTTTTTCTTCTCTTTTAGTGTGAAATAGGAAAAGGAATTGCTTGATTTGAATTGCAAACCTGTTCATATATTATTTGAGGATGACAATTTTAAAAAAAAAGAAAAGAAAGAAAATTGATAAAAATCTGTTCGTCACTCAATTAATGTTTCCTCTGATATCTTGTACAATTTTAAAAATTATTAATTTAAGGCTTATAATATACTAAAAAAACTTTGGATACATGAACTGAATATAGTATGTAGCATTTATTAGCCTTTGATTTAGTATGTGAGTTTTTATGGAAGAATTTGGAAGAATGGTGAAGGAAAAGTTGGAGTGATTCACACCCTTACAATCGTCACAAAGAAGAGAGGGAAATTGTAGAAACAGTAAAGAAAAGGTCCTTAATTGAATAGGTGAAGAAAGTGTGACTCTCTTTTGAAAAGTTTGTAAGTGCTCCATAAATTCCCCTTTACCTCATGCTTTTTTTTTTTTGATGAATTACAATAACAAGGTAAAATCTAAACAACAAACGCGAATAACGTGATTCAAACTCATACCACATTTAAGATAATGAACAATCTTAATCATCAAACCATCATATGTGATTCCCTTTATCTCATTCTTTGACAATGTCTTGAGAACTAAAAGCTTGGTTATGAACTTAGTTAATCAAGGTAAGTAGTCAAATTTGGCTAAATGAAATAATAATTTGTGCTTGCAATTTCAAAATATATTTATATTAAACATGTCTCGCTATTTAAGAGATATGAGTACAAGTATTTAGACTCGAAAAATGTATTGAGACAAAAAAAATTAAGTCCTTAAAATATTGGTTGAGCTTAAGCTCCAACATTCAATGTTCAAGATTTAGTTTGTTTTCTAATCAAGTATAATATTATTTATATTTTGTAATTTATATCAAATAAAATTTAAATCTATAATAATAATAATAATATAGGCATTAAAAATATGATGTACATGTTTACAATTCTAGAAAATAAAAATATATTAATCATCAACTATTAATTTAATTTTTTTTTTTAATTTTATGTATCCAAATAAGTTTTATACACTTTCATAACTCTTTAGACGATTAATCTTTCAGCAATTTGATCATTGAATTTATAAATGTAATTGTATTTGTGCAAGTAAATTTTCAAAAAGATTTGATAACCTTATCGTATATGTTGGGGCTCGTACCATGTCCTATTAAAAAGTGTTGGAGCCCAATTTTGACCGGGCTTGGACTTTTTGTTTTAATTTGGAGTTAAATTGATTTTAAATTTAATTATTTAAATTTACTTTAAATTTAAATTTAAATTAAAATTAAAATACTAAACATTAAAAATTAAAAGTCCAATGTCCAATTACATTTGGCCCAATTTGGCCCACTTCCCTTAACCCATTTACACCCGTTTTCAAGCCCAAATTACAGTAGCCCTAATCAAACCCTTGACCCAATTACATTTGTAGCCCAGACACCAGCAGCACTCAACTCAGCAACCCCAAAGTCAAAACATTGAAATCCGATCCCCCACGTGCTGCTGCCCACCGACTTCATCTGCTACCATCGGCCTCACCATGTCCTGCCATCACCACTGCCTAGAAGAAACCTGCAACAAGCAAACAAGTTAGGCAAGCATTTAAGGGCAAACAACAAAATAGCATGATGTTGTAAACTGGCTATAAAGCCAAAATTAAAAATTGTAAAAGGAGACCCAGTTCTCAAAATCTAAGTGACAAACCCGACGTTCAAAATCAATATACGAACCCTTTCATTACTAAACAACATTCGGCCAAGCACCAAATAGCCAACAAAGATAAGTTCCAATTCAATACCAACTCATTCAAGTATTAAAAACCAGATACTCTTCATACATGCATTTATGACTGCAATTTTAAATGTTTTAAGTTAATAGAGTACATGAACATGCATTAACCACTCTGCAGCCAGCATTCATTAGTCGTTTCAGTTTTCAAAACAGTGAATAAATGTATTAATGGTGATTAATATGGTCAGTTACAATTTCATAAATATCATTAATAAAATATTATTAAATATCATAATAATTAATAACTGTAATAAATATTTATGATTATAATTAATATTAATAATTAATAATATCAACCATTAAAATTAAAAAATAAAAAAGGGGAAACCGAAAGGTTAAAGGCTTATCTGATTCATCCAAGCTGCCGTGCACCACCGCTACCGTTGCTGGAGCCACCGTCCACGACCGCGAAGGCACCCTCTGTTCTCGGATCTGCGAAGAGAGACACAAAAAAGGGATTTGAATAATAAATAAAGGAAAGAAATAAAAAAAATAAAGAACAAAATGAAATAAGAAAGGAATGAGTTTAAAAAAAAATTCAGATCTGGTTTGAAACCAGATCTGATTTTTGGATGAAAGAAAAAATGGAAAGAATTAAAAAATGAAAAAACAAAACAAAAAAAGGGAACCGTGGACGTTTTCGGGCTTACCGGTGGCCGGACGTTGATGCGTGGACGCGTGCAGAGGCCGACGAGGATGGCGCAACGGAGGGGAGCCCCCGGGGTCGGCGCGTGTGGTGCACCACCGTCGGACTGCCGTTGATCGGCCATGGCTGGACATGGGTGAGTTGAGAGAGTTTAAGATGGGGGGAAGAGGGCTGATTTCTAAAAAATGAAAAAAATGAAAAAAAAAAAAGGTTGTTAAATAATATTTATAGTACCCATTGGACCGATCCGACCCGACCCGAACCCGCCTCAGGATCCGCGTGTTTTTGGAAAATGGGTTATTTGTGCAATTGGTCCTTCCGCATTTTTATTTGCTTCAATTTAGTCCTTTTTGCATTTTTTAATTATTTACAATTTTTCCCTGTAATTTTAATTAGTTTTCAATTTAATCCTTTGACTGTTTGACTGCACCAGAGGCTGCCACGTGTCATTTTTTGGCTTATTTTTGCATGTAGTCCCTGACATTTTTAATTTATTTTAATTTAATCCCTAATTAACTTTTATTTAATTACAAAATTGGCCCGAGAATTTTTTCAAGCTTTATAAATCAGTCCTTTGACTGTTTGACTGCACCAGGGGCTGCCACGTGTCACTTTTTGGCTTATTTGTTCATTTAGTCCTTGACATTTTGCATTTGTTTCAATTTAATCCCCAAATCAACTCTTATTTAATTATAAAATTGGCCCAAGAATTTTTCAAGGTTTACAATTTAATCCCTTGACTGTTGGATACCTGTGGGGCTGCCACGTGTCACCCATTCTTTGGTATTATTGTTTATAGGTCCCTGAAACTTCCAAAATTACCATTTTACCTCCAAACCTTTTAAAATTCCATTTTTAACCCCAAAACTTCCAAAACTTACCATTTTACCCCCGAACTTTCCAAAATTCCATTTTTAACCCCGATTTCACCAAAAATTACCATTTTACCTCGAACTTTCCAAAATTCCGTTTTTAACCTCGATTTCACCAAAAATTACCATTTTACCCCCGAACTTCCAAAATTCCATTTTTAACCTCGATTTCATCAAAAATTACCATTTTACCCTCGAAGACTCAAAAATTCCATTTTAACCCCGATTTCACCAAAATTACCATTTTGCCCCCAGCTATCTAGAAGTCCCGTTTTCCACCCCGATTTCATCGTTTCTTATTCCTTATCAATATTTGCATTTGTTTGCACCTACATTTTATATTTTTGCATATTATTTATCTGTTTATTATATTGCTTCGTATCTAATTTCTCTTATTAATTGCTACTCGTGCTTTTAAACTTACACTTTCATTTACAAATTACTTTAAAAAATCGAGGCAATGTTCAATTCGAGCGTAACTTCGAAAAATCACGCCCTAACGTGTCGGGTGTGATTTATTCGTATAATTCACACGAACCGAATATCCTTTTCAAGTTTTTCTTACACCCGTTCACTTCGAGGCTCCGATAATGTCGTGTCCTAACGTGTTGGTCGCGATTTTAATTCTTCGTGAAAATCGAAGTAAATGAGTATTCCTTTTATTCCTTCAAATCATGTGTTCGAGGATTGCATTTTAACCTTCATACGAAATTTTCAAGTTCTCAAAATATATATACGAAGGATTTTCGTGACGAAAACGAGGCAATATTATTTCGTGTGAAAACTTCGAAAATCATGCCCTAACGTGCGGGGTGTGATTTTCGTAATTCGTGCGAAAGAAATATCCTCTTCAAAAGTTTTTTTAACACACCCCTATCCATATCCAAATTTTTAAGTAAACGAGACAATTTCCTTCACGTGGAAACCTCGAAAAATCATGCCTTAACGTGCTGGGTATGATTTTCGTACAAATCACGCGAACGAATACTCTCTTCAAAAGCTCCCTAAACGTCCTTCAATTTTGAAACTCCGAGAATATAGTGCCCTAACGTGTTGGACACGTCTTCTAATTCTCTTAAGAGGATCAAAATGCGGGGACGAGTTTTCCTAAAAAGGTCTCCTTTAAAATCACACAGAGTCTTTCAAAATAAACATCGCATTTTAAACTTAACTCGAGCTTTTATTGTTTTCATGAAACAAGACCCGAAAATGATCATGTGGTACCAATTCTAGGCGTATGAGGGTGCTAATCCTTCCTCGTGCGTAACCGACTCCCGAACCTATTTTTCTGGATTTCGTAGACCGATGTTTTAGCGTTTTAAACGTTTTATGGTGATCCAATCACACCCAAATAAAAGATTGTTGGCGACTCCCTTTTTTACTTCTTATTTTCCAAATTTCAAAATAATTTTATCGAAACCTTCGTTTCCGAGGTGGTTTCGACAAAAAGAATTTAATATTTTGCACGAACTACTAAAATGGGCCTTAAAAAGGTTGTGGCTTGCTGATTTGAGCCTATTAATGAGTGGCATGTTTGACAAAATAGTTAATATGATTCGACTAAGGTGTAAAGACCTCGAACCGATTCCTGGATATGCTTGAGGTTATTGGATAAATGTTCAACTCTTATTATTATCTCTTTGGTGATTAAAGAATTAATTTATAGATAATTATAAGATTTTCTCAAGGGATTTTTTCAAGGATTTTTTTGTTGATTTAGCCGATAGAGGAGAAAGTGTTCAATTGATTTCTTTTGGTGATTAAATAAAAGTACATCTTGAGTAAGGCTCCGGAAACATAAAATCGTTGTCTAGCCTGCGTAAACAAAGATCGATTGTGTCGCTTCTTTTTCTTTTTTACTTATTTTCATGCACTTTCTATTTTTGTTCTATTTTTCGTTACAACAAACACATTCATATTTGCAGATTAATTAATTTTCAATATCGATCTAAAACACTTCTCTTAACATATGATTAATGGTTGAAAGTTTTTTTTATATAAAACCAATACTTATACATTTTTTATTTTACTCAAAACATACATGATTTAAATAAATGAAACGTAAAATATGATAGTCAAATTGTTAAACGATTAATCGTATAAAAAGTTATGAATTGGCTCAACTTAATTACACTCCTGACTAAAAGTTATTATATATCCCTTGTGTTGTGTATATATATATTCTCAAACTATTGTTAGTGCAAAAATATGTGAATTCGAAGGTGTTGAAATTCTTTTATCTTTTTATTTAAATGTTGAGAACAACTCTTTATGTAAAAAATATTTTCTTGGGTTTTTTTACTTGCCATAATTCATCGATATCCCTAATATTAAAATTTTAAAAAGAAAGCATGATTGAATCAAGCAAAAAAAAAAAATGAAATGAAATGAAAAGCGTTTCTGACTTTTAATGGGTCGAAAGTTGAGGGCAATCAACAACACACAGCTCAGCAGCTAAAAAGGGAGATACTTTCCCAGCCAACTGGCAAACTCGTCTTTAAACATCTAATAATAACATATTTTATTCAGTGTTCATATATTATTACAAAGTTGTAATAAACATTTGTGTTTATACTTTAAAAAATCAATATTTTACATCATACATTTTTTAAAATTAAAGACTTTATTGTATAGAAAAGTATTTTAAATTATGTTTAATTTTATTTCTCATTTTATTAATAAAATTAAGAAACATCATTAACTTGTGCATCGCACAGATAAACAATCTAATTATATAATATAATAAAGTACAGAAGCATAATATTGTGACAAGTGGTTCATCTTTATTTTTTCTATTTAATTTTATAATTTTAATTATCCATTAAATAAATTTTATGAGATTGAGAAAAAAAAAGGTAAAACTAAACTATTAATGAAATTTCCTTTTCAATATTTGAATGAAAGATAAAACATTTTAATTGAATTATCTATTAAAAATTATTTATTCTTTTAAAGTTTTAAAAACTCATTATATTTTAAATTTTAAATTTAATAGGATATATATTATCCAAAATCTTTTCATACTTTCAAATAGTTATTAAAATATTATATAAATTTTTTATTAAAATAAAATTATAAACCTACCCTTTTTGTTATTTTTGAATATTAAACTTTAAATTAAGATAGAATTATTTAGTTTATCTATTTATTTTAGTAAAGTTATTTATCCTCTATCTCCATATATAGTTCTAGAAATAAAAAACTTTACTTTTGTATGTTTGTTTTAAAATGTTTTTTTTATTATAATTTATTTTATTATATTTTTCATCAATTTTTTTTATGTCAACTTAATATAGATGTGCAAAACATATTTTTTTCATTATTTTGATTAATTTTTATTTCTTAATTATTTTCATCAGCTTTTTTTATGTTTTTGTTCAAAATAACCAATACCGAGTCTTAAAGTATTTTATAATTTCTTAACATAGATTTTTTTTCATTTATATTTATCTAAATTAAATTTAATAAATTATTTTAAAAGTTATTAAAATATTATTTTAGGATAATATATCTTAATTTATTTTTTCCTTTTTATTTATTAAAAATTTAAATAAAACATATGTTTCATATTTGTAAATTTTGAATTATAATAAGGTAATGATTTTCATTTATTTATTTATTTTAAATTTATTATTTTTTAAGATTTTATTTTAAATAAATTTTAAACTTGAATTATTTTATATATATTGAAAAACTCGTTTGCATAAAATTAATTACCACTGAAGAGGTAAATTTTCAAAATTGTAAACATGAAATTAGTGATTGTGAAAGTAATTTTGTTAATAAATAAACTTTTATTAATATAGACATATATCTAATGATTTTTTAATAATTTGATTTTATAATTAAAGATTATTTTTTAAAATACGTGCTGTAAAAATTTATTTGAAATATTGTAAAGTAAAAATATTTTTAAAAATGCAAATTTAATATAATATTATCAAAAAATTACGCATATGAAATATTAAGTGAAAAACATATTAAAGATTTTTAAAATGCTTATTTTAGCATCATATGTTTTTAAACGTTTATATAAAATTTTCAATATATTTCAGCGAACTCGAATCCACGTCCTCTTACATTGACAACATTATTCATATCAATCGAGTTAAGATTCAATCAACAATCACTATTAATTTTTTTCCTTGTTTAAAAAGATAAAAAATAATCAACATTAAATAACTTATTTCATGAGAAAATTGTTTTGTCAAGTGTAAATTAAGGATGGTATTGTTGTCAATTGCTGGCTCTAATTTAAATGCTTGACAACTACTTAGAACGAATAATTCGGAAATAATTTTTTAATTCAATAATATCAATTTCATGACTTTTTTTTTTTTTTTGCAACATTAACACGTCCATGCCCATCGGACCCTATCTGTAAATTTCAACATTTTTCTCCACTTGTTAACATTTTGAAACATTTTAACTTTTATTACAGTAATTGAAATACTTCGATTATACTTTTCAATATTTATAGGGCTGCGAATTGAGAGAATTATGTGGTAATTAAAATAATAACACATACAAATGTTGTCTTCATTAAAATGGTAAAATTGAGATTTTGAATTTCTCTTTGATGTATAGTCAAGTTAAAAATTAGAGAAAGAAATTATGTCGTTTGAACCCTTGTGAACAAAGAATCTTAATCATTACACCCTTATAATGATAAGATTTTGGGAGAGAGTATCCAGATTTGAGTCTCTTTTATAAGAATAATGTGAGAATGAGTTTTAAACTAATTATCCAAGGCTTAATATTTGATACATCGATAATGTATTTTTTAGAAAATTGTCATGCTTTTTTTTTTTAGAAAATACTTATTTTTTAGAGAATAAATTATATTAGGATCATCCTAAAAAGTATGATTTTTAGACATCAATAAAAATAGTGTCACGTCATTAAATTTTAAAAATAACAAAGTATAATCATACGTTCATCTATATCTAATAATTTCTCTAACTTAATTTAACTTTAATTAAATTACTTAAAATAATTAATTTTTTAAATTATAAACAAATATCTTTTCTTCTTTTTACCTTGAACTTAAAATCTATAATCTCGAACTTTGAATTCGAACCTTGAACCTTAAATCATAAACCCCAAGATTCAAGATTTGAGTTCGAGATTTAAGGTTCAGAGTTCAAGTTCGGGTTTTGGGTTCGAGGTTCAAAGTTTGAGTTCAAAGTTTGGATTTAAGGTTCAAATGTTTGGGGTTACGGGGTATGAATTTAAGATCCGGGTTTAAGATTCAAGGATTTGGGGTTTAAGTTTTGGGTTTTATATTTTGGTTTTAGGGTTTTGGATTCTAGATTCATGGTTTTCAATTTTGGCTAAAAAAATTAGAAAAATGATGTGTCAATGTGATGAGAAAAATTGTTAAAATGCAATTAAATAAGTGGAAAGGGATTATATAATAATAATAATTTTATGCATTTACAATTTGATAACGTGATAAAATTTTATTGATGTCTAAAAATCTTAGTTTTTAATATCATATTTATGTAAATTACTCTCTATTTTTTAAAATATTTTATTATACCTTTATAAAATATTTATCAATCTCTTAATTTTACTTATAGAATTTAAAAACTCGATCGACAATATACTAAATATTATTTCATTATTTAATTAATGTAGTTATAACTTGCAAGGTATTTAGAATTGATTGTGAAAGAAAGAGGCGATGGATTTATTTATTAGCATGATATTTGACTTGCAATCAATTCAAAGGAATTAACAAATATGAAAGCTCACTGTCATCATTCTGTCAAAACTGCCCACACAGCCCGCCATTGTGAATCCATTTTTCATTATTTTCTCCGCGTACAAATTTTCCATTGTCCAACATCCCATCTCCACCCTTCATTCAAGTGGGTCCAAAGTCGTAACACCAACATCAGCCGTTGATCAACCCCCCAAGCCCCAAGCGCTGGAGTTGTTAGGTCCAAAGTCCACAGTAAAGCAATTAGCCCACATGCAGATGCCGTGTGTAGCGTCAGAAATCACGGGCAATACACCATGCGTTCGCAATTCAAACCCCACCTCCGCTCAGCTCAGCTCAGCTCATGCTTCAAAGCCGCCTTACCCCCCACGGCCCACGCGGTTCCCCTACCCATCCTTCCTCATGTACCTTACGTGTCAATTTCTCAATGGACAGTTTATGAAATGAAAAGGCCAAGAATTGGGAAGATTTTGTAGGCTCGATCACCCCCACTAATCACACTATAAAAACATGACAACACTTTGTCCAACCAACACCCAAATCACTCAAATTTTCTTTCATCCTCTTCTCTTAGGGGGGCGTTGGATTTTTATTATTTCATTCATTAATTTGTTCATTTTGTTTTGCTTTTAAACAAAAGGGGTTGCCAATTTTTTGCTCTTCTTTCATGGCATTGGCAATGCACATTAAATAAGTCACGTATCAGTTACTAAAAGCCACATTGAAGTCTCTTGTTCTGTAAAGGTTGTAACCTTTTTGTTGTTGCTGTTGTAAATTGCCAAAGCCTTTTTGGCTACACACCTTCTATATCTTCACACATTGCACTTGAAATCATATCCATTTTCATCACGAAATGGTGCTTAAAGGATCAAGCTCATGGCAAAGATTTGCCATCGTTTTAGTTCTTTCTGTTTTTGCTCTTGTTCAGGCTGAGGATCCTTACAGATTCTTCAACTGGAATGTTACTTATGGTGATATTTACCCACTTGGTGTTCGCCAGCAGGTTTGTAAATTATTATTCCGTGTGTGTTATATAAATTATTCTGGGTTTAGCTGACCTTCATCGTTTGTGTTATTTTTTTTTACAGGGAATTCTTATTAATGAGCAATTTCCAGGGCCTGATCTCTATTCTGTTACTAATGACAATCTCATCATCAATGTTTACAACAACTTGGACGAACCTTTTCTTTTATCATGGTCAGCAATTCCCATGATACTAGCGAATGTGCTTTTTTTCTTTCTTTCTGAAATACAGTTTATAATCAAATCAGAAACTGGAGATCTAACCGGTTCAACAGATGAAATATAATGGGCTAACCAGTAAAAAACTCAAATGGGGATATACTTAAATTTGTCTTGAATATCCACATCATTCCAGCTTTTGACAGTGATATTGCCTGTTTTATATCAGGGTATTAAGTATGTACAAAATCTTTAACACCTGTGATTTGGCAGCTAGTTGCCGATAATATATTATCATTGTTTCATTAAAGTTGTGAAAGTGACAATGATCATTTAGACCAAACATTTTGGACTTTAGTTTGTTTTTCCGACATGAAAACTCATTGGTTTGCTACTCTTACAGGAGGACATAAATTATGAAAGCCTATAATCTGCTTGTTTATAGAAATTTTGTATGTGTGCTGATTTGGGTTATAAAATAGGAATGGGATGCAGCAAAGGAGAAACTCGTACGAGGATGGAGTGTACGGCACAACATGCCCAATCCCACCGGGCAAGAACTTCACTTACATTTTGCAAGCGAAAGACCAAATCGGTAGCTTTTACTACTTTCCATCCCTTGCTTTCCACAAGGCTGCTGGTGGATTTGGAGGCATCAGGATCCTCAGTAGGCCCAGAATCCCAGTCCCTTTCCCCGACCCTGCCGGCGATTTCACTGTTCTTATCGGAGACTGGTTCAAGACTGACCATAAGGTAAAAATAAACAACTTTATTGTGCAACATTGACAAATACTAGAGTTCGAGTGTCACCAGCAATTTCATTTAGTGGTCGTTATATAGTATTAACATTCATTTTTTTGCAGAAACTGCAAGCCAAGCTAGATAGGGGTCATAAACTTCCCTTCCCTGATGGTATTCTAATCAATGGTCGTGGTCCTAATGGTGCATTCTTCACAGTTGAACAAGGTACACACTGGGTGTTATATTGAACCATTTCTTGTGTAAATTTGAACTCATTTGGACGGATGATAACAATTGGTATTATTTTTGTGTGTACCCCTACAGGCAAAACTTACAGGTTTAGGATCTCAAATGTGGGGCTTCAAAATTCACTGAATTTCAGAATTCAGGGTCATAAAATGAAGCTGGTGGAAGTAGAGGGAACCCACACCGTTCAAACCATGTATGAGTCACTTGATGTCCATGTGGGTCAATCCTATTCTGTGCTTGTTACCATGGATCAAGCTGCCCAGGATTTCTACATTGTGGCGTCAACTCGTTTCACTGACAAGATCCTTACAACCACTGCCACTCTTCATTACAGTAACTCCAACAAGGCAGTTTCAGGCCCCATTCCCGGTGGACCAACTGACCAAATCGACTGGTCTCTTAACCAGGCTCGATCCATCAGGTAAAAAATTTTGCTCCAATTGTTTTTCTTCATGTTTGTAACCCCATTTTGTCCCATTCATAATATTTCATTTTGGTGCATTTCAGGACAAACCTGACAGCAAGTGGACCAAGGCCAAATCCACAGGGATCATATCACTACGGTCTTATTAACATAACCAGAACAATCAAGCTAGTGAGCTCAGCTGATCAAGTCAAAGGGAAACAAAGATACGCAGTTAACAGTGTTTCTTTCATTCCAGCTGATACACCTTTGAAACTAGCTGACTACTTCAAAATTGGAGGTGTTTTTCGAGTTGGAAGCATCTCGGATAAGCCAACCGGTCAAAACATGTACCTTGATACATCAGTCATGGGTGCTGATTTCCGTGCCTTTGTGGAAATTGTGTTTGAGAACCATGAAAGCATTGTCCAGAGCTGGCACATTGATGGATATGCCTTTTGGGTTGTTGGGTAAGAAACCAACTCAAAATATTCTTCTCTTATGCACAACCAAATATATATATGTGTATATTGGCTAAACTTACACTTCATTTCCATGGCAGCATGGATGGAGGATTGTGGACACCGGACAGCCGTAAAGAGTACAATTTAAGAGATGCAGTTTCACGATCCACCACACAGGTTAGTAACTCCCGCCATTTTTTCCTACTGAGCTTTTAACAAGAGAAGGGAAACTACAACAATGGCTGGTGTTTGCAGGTATATCCAAGATCATGGACTGCTATTTACATGGCACTTGATAATGTTGGAATGTGGAATGTGAGGACTGAATTTTGGGCTCGGCAATATCTGGGACAGCAGTTTTACTTGCGAGTTTATTCACCTGTGAATTCACCCAGGGATGAATATCCTATTCCAAAGAATGCCCTGCTCTGTGGTAGAGCCCAAGGGAAAAGCACAACACCTCTCTGAAACATTTGCACCTCAAACTGTTGTTAATTATTTAACACCATTACAAAAGTATAAAATAATCAAAGCTTTAAGCTCTCTTATTCTTTTTTTTTTCTTCAGAATTTGTATTTGGTTTGTAACCATAGAATTTGTCAATAAATGTATCACATTAAGGATTCTTTTGTTGTGTAAAAGACTATATCATAAAGTTCAATCCTGTAAACCTTACTCTATTTGAAGACATTCTTTCTGAAGAAAATCTGTCATTAAATGTTGGGATTACCTGCTAAGTGCCCGGAGTTCATACAACTTTATTTTTCTGTGAAGAAAGAGCAGCTTTATCTCTTGAGTTTTCAGCCCGATTCTCATTTTCATATCTTTGCAACACAATCAGGAAACTATAAAGAATATGATACGCGAAAAACAGCCATTTACGTCAATGAAATATGATTCCTTGTTTCTATCACACCTCAGAAAAAGCCAATTAGAGCATAGAAGAGAATGTAAGAACTGTAAAAAAACGAGTAGTTAACAAGCATTGGGATTATTATATTCCAGCTAATAGCATATAGGACAATAAATTTCTCTTGTACCTTGTACCACCTCACCGGTAATTCCAATAGTTTTGCCTATGACTTCTTTACAGATAAATAGTCGGTAAAATGAATCTTATAGTACAAAAACATAGGAAAATTTATTCCCTGGATTTCCATGGCAAAAGGGTTGGCCTTTGTAGCCTTGTCATTGATCATAGGTGTTCTTCAATCAGCAAATGCAGAGATGCCGGCCATCTTCATATTAGGAGATTCCACATTTGATGTTGGGACCAATAATTACTTGCCTGATAGTAATATAACAGCTAATTTCCCGCACTACGGGGTCGATTTTCCTTTCCAAAGAGCAACAGGAAGATTCAGCAATGGCCTCAAAACTGCTGATTTTCTTGGTTAGGATTATACTATATGCATGTGTGTGTGTGGTATTCCTCAAATTCTGTTGATTTTTTGGTTTCCTTGTCAGCTAAGCCTTTGGTTTCAAGAGAAGTCCAGTGAGCTTCCTGTCTATAAACGGGACACATGCTATTAAGAAATGTAAGTTTAGGGGTGTAAACTTCGCATCAGCCGGATCTGGCCTTCTCGACATTACCGGACAAACATCAGTAAGGCTTTGTATAGCAAATGAGAGTTTGATTTGTTTATTCGTCACATCTGGTTCATGCTTGCTAGATGATCATTATTCTCAATTAACATTAACAATGTTGATTTCATAGACCCAGAAAGTGAATGTTGTCCCAATGAGGGAGCAGGTATACCAATTCTCTATGGTCTACAATGATCTCGTGGCAAGCAAAGGTACATCAGAAGCACAAAACTTCCTCTCAAAGTCTCTCATCTTCATCAGCGTTGGTAGCAATGACATTGTGGGGAATCTCCATTCGGAAAACCCGATACCTAAAGAACAGTTCATACCCAATTTAGCACTCGTGTACGGAAAGCACTTGAGGGTGAGAAGCTCATCTTTCTTCTTTTAAGAATAGGGAGAAGGGGTTGCAATTACTGGGATTCGAATCCCAATGCAATCAATTGCAAGAAACCCCCGATTCAATTTTTTTTTTTTTTTGCTTCTTCTAATCATCATCACCATCATAAAGAGTCATGCTTGATACAAGGCGTCAGGATAATCTCAGTCCAATTAAACTGAAGATAAGGTAATATGCAGAATCTAATTAGTGTGGGGGCAAGGAAGTTTGGCATAATAAGTGTTCCACCAGTCGGGTGTTGCCCATCACTAAGGATTCCAGCAACCGGTGAATGTTGGAAGGAGTTAAACGAGCAAGCCGAAGCTTTCTTTTCAACAATGGACACCCTAATGCGCAACCTCAGCTACGAAAACAAGGACATTAAGTATTCCCTTGGGAAGGCGTTTAACATCACAAAACCTGTTATTGATAACCCTCAAAAGTCCAGTAAGCCTCCCAAATAACATTTATGCATTATCCTATTTCCATTCCCCAAACCAAATGTCGTAAATATATGATCTAATGATCTTCAATTTTCATCTTTTCTATTAAATCTCAGGATTTACAGATGTCAAAAATGCTTGTTGTGGAAACGGTACACTGCCCTGCTCTCCCTTAGCTAGCCTTTGCTCAAATCGCCATAAATACTTGTTCTGGGACATGTTCCACCCCACAGAAGTTGCTTCCAGATTGGCAGCTTCTATCCTCTTCGGTGGTGATCCAAGATTCGCAACTCCTATTAACTTTTCTCAACTAGCAGAGGCTTAACATACAGAGAGTGCCTATAATTTTAGTATTATCTATAAAAATTCTCCCACTTAATTAGCTGAGAGCAATTTATCTGCTATACCAGAATAAGGGGGGTGGATTTTTATTGTATACTCGAGTATTCTTGTAATTGTTTTTATCAAATATATATATATCAATGAAACTTATAAGCAGGAAGAGAAACAGAGTTGATGCATGCTGCTTGAGGGCTAAAACATCCATGCTTAAAACGAAGGGCAAATAGCACAAAATCTCCAGTAAGTGTTGCAAGATCATATAGCCCTTCCCACAAAAACAACCTATTGGGGAGCATAACACTCATGCTTGTATGCCCAAAAAACCTTACTTTCCTGACTAATGTGAGATTGAAACACCCTACCAAGCACCATATCTATATTGTAAACCGTAGAGAGGCATTTGGATATACATTACAGGATTTCACAATTCATGTGAAACGAAGCAAGTCTCTTAAAGACAAGGCAGTCGGGCAAAAGTTAAGACAACAAATGCATGTTTAATAAAGTTGTCTTAAGGCTGCAATACCACCCGAGCATCAGTTCCCATTAAATTTATATCCAAAAAAGCAAATTTGTAGGTCCTTAATACGAGTTTGTTGCATCATATGCAAAGATGAATGGCTGAACGCCATTTCATAAGAATGTGATTCAGGCAATGTTCTCACCTGAAAAATCAGGTTGAATTTATTCTAAGATCACAACAATATATTTCATAATCTCAGGATGCAAAAAACTTCTTGGTTAGCTCATCCTTAAAAGATAAAACACAAACTTGTACAGGCTGTACTGATTTTTCATCGACGCGCCAAGTCATAAGTAAAATTTTATCCATCAACTTAGGGATCAGAAAGCATTATCCCATAAAATTTGATAAGAATTCCGGCTTTCCAGTCACATTGACACAGTAAGAGGCAAGCTTCATCTGACATTTACAGTTATTGCAACAATTTCATTGAGGCATTGCATTGATAATTCATCCTCCACAAAAGCCATTATCTTTCACCAATTTCCTAGGGCTAGCAGACTTCCATGCAAACAAGTAATGACAATCACTTGAGTGACACAATAGTGACTGAAAATTTAGGTTATCAGGGGTATTAGTAGATAATTCAGAAGCAAGCGTAATGTAGTTTTTAGTCACACATGCATATCATGTACAATCTTTATTAATCCACAAGGAGAGAAAGGAAAACCTTCCCAGCTTTCTATCTTATGTTAGCAAATTATTCGGTAATTTACACATTCCATGTCAAGTACTATTTCTCTTCATGTACATCAGTCAATCTTTTCAGACCCTCAAGTAAATAGAAAATTGGGCAACAAATCATATTTAAACTAACTAAACAACTCATGTATGATCCTGAACAATAATAATAAATAGCAAGTATTATTAGATCAATCATGTTTTATTCAGTTCTAAGCACAAAGCAAACGCTGCTCATATAGTAGGCCAGAAACCCCATAAATTTATAAACAACAAAACTCGACTGCTATTCTAGCCTGAAAAAAAATTATGCAGAGATCACTCACTCAGCAACCTGCAAATGGAAAAAAATCACTTAAGCCATCAGAAACACTGACAATTGTTCATTAGTAATGAACAAAACCTAACAAATTAACACATAAGATCGTTTCAACATAGGACCCAGCATTGGTTAAAAGTTAGAAATAGACTTGCCTGGTTTAGAGGATTATCAGGAGATTTCTTCCATAGTTTCCATATCATATCCTTGTATTGATTGTGAGTAAGACCCGGCTTCTCTTCTTTAAGCCTGGGAAGCTCAGCTTCTTCAAATGCCTATATTCATTCATTAAAATAATTCAGTACTATAACTCAATACCGTGCGGTAAGATAAAGACTAAGGAACTAAACTATACTATCTTCTAGATCTAAAGAAGAGAATAACTTATAGTTGAGCAAAGCAGTGTAATGAACCTTGAAGGAAGCCTTAAGCCGCCTCTCAGGATGGCGATCCGGAGGAAGGTTGTCCGCCACAGACATCTGCGCAATCGCCTCCTCGACACTCGTTGCTTCAATCAACGAATCATCCCTATTCGTGTTTGTTACTAACACCATCCTCTCATATTCTTCTTCGGCCGCGGTCCTACTCTGTCTCTTCTTCGCCTCCTCCGCTTTCTTCGCCATCTCCGCTTGCTGTTCCTCCTTCCTCTTCTGTAGCTCCGCTTCGGTCACCTTTGGCACCGGAATCGACACACGGTTGGCCTTCTTATCCGGTTTCTTCAACGCCTTTTCGATCTCTTTCTCCTCCATCTCGGCTTGACGGCGCGCCTCAGCCTTGCGAGCGGCGGCTTCAGCTCGTTTCTCGGCTTCTTCCTCGCGTTTCTTGATGGCCTTAGATTTAGGACCCTCGGCTTCGCGCCAGTACTGCTCTTCTTTCTCCCGTGCTTCCCGATCTTTTCGTTCGGCTTCAGTGGCGCTCTTGCGCGCACGCGCCGCCTCGGCTTTGCTGTTTACACCCATCTTCTTCGGCATCTTGTAATAAATTTGGGCGTCACTGAAAATTTTGGAGAGGAGGGAATGGAGGATTGAAGCTTTAGCAAATACCAACTATCAAAAATAATGGCACCCAGCTCGCTCCCAAGACACTTCTAGATTTAACAATGTTTTCTTTCTCTCTCTCTTTTTTTTTTTTTAATTTACTTTTGATAATTAGGGAGGGGAACCAAAACTCTTGTAATGACATAATGCTAAGTGATTATTAACATTTTTATTATTTTAAGGCTTAATTATAAATTTGATCATTAATATTTACATATTTTATTAAAATAATTTTAATTATATTTTTTAACTTTTTTTTAATCAATTTTTTTTCAATATATTTTTTTTAATCGATTTAATAAAAAAATTTAAGGTTTCAATATTTTTTTTATTTTAAAAAGTTTCAATTTTTTATACGTTTGTTTACTAAAAAGTTTTTCTATTATGTTTATTTTTTTAGATAATTAGGTTTTTTTAATTTAATGCATTATTTATTTATACTATTATTTTTTACATGTAATTATTTTATTGGATTATATGAGTAATAAATTTCATCTCATTCAAAATATTTCATGTGTAAAATCCTACATCATCCTTGTTAACTTTTTTTAATAGTACTTTTATTAGGCAAAAAAATGCTTAAAAATACAATTAATCATTCTAACAAAATATGCAAACGTTAGTGACCAAATTTATCATTAAACATTATTTTTATTTAATTTCATTCTCATTCTCACCCTCCTTATTTTATCCCTTTTTTTATGTAGTTTTTTAAGTTTTGAGTTTTTAAAATATAATGAGAGATAAAATCTTGATTTTTTATTTGAACGGTTCAATTAAATTATTTATTTAAAATTTATCATATAGAAAATATATTAAAAATTAAAAAATTTGATTCATTCATCAACCAGTCCAACCAATTACTATCTTGATCAATTTTCAATTTAATTTTGAAATTAAATTATATAATTTTTAAAATATTAAAATTGTATTTGTTAAATTTTTTATTAGTTTAACTATTAATTTGGACATTAAATATGGTTTCACATCTAATCCTATATATATTTTTTGTGTGAATTATAAGAGGAGGATAAAGCCCTAATAACAACATGAGAAGTGCGACTCGAACCTAGACCACACTTGGAACGGTGAACGTCCTGACCCTTAAGGCAATACACAGGATTCTAATAGTGTATATTTAGAATACCGATCAAATTATTGATATGTGTTTCTTATGTATGGACAATTTGGATATGAGTAGTTAAAAAGAGTAATGTCTCAGTAAAATTTAAGATACTTTTTAACATGATTAATCCAAGTTATCCATATAAAATGTACACATACGATTACCAATTTGATTTATATATTTTAAATATGTTTCATGTTATATTCAAAATGACATTTAATTAAGGATGGTAGTGGTAGTGTGGATTTGGGTATCTATAATTATTTGATTAGCTTTTTATAGATTCAAATATTGTAAATTCATATTTTTATTGAATAGAGAGTAGAACATAACTAAACCAGTGACGACTAATGCATAACATCAACAAGTATATGTTGGTTCTCTACTAGCACTAAATTAGATACAACAAAACAAGGCATTTCAAACACTTTTTAGTCAACCGGTATCCTCATAGTTAAGGCTGTCATACCATCCGCTAATTGATTCCTCTGTTGCCTAACATGCTGCAATCGAATACCCTCCATCCGTTGCACCCAATTCTAAGATAATTTTCTTTAAACCCTTTTCCCATGCAATCTGAATGCCTTACAATGCTCCCCAAAACTCTACCTCAAGTATCAGACACACTCCAATCGTTCGAGTATATCCTTAAAGCCATTGACCTTCATTGTCCCTTACGACCCCTCCAACCGATGCTATAGATGATTCACTATGTAGAATCACATCAAAATTTATTTTAATCCAGCCCGTTTCAGGAACTTGTCACCTTTCTTCCATAATTGCATAACCTTCAACCTCCATCCCCTTCTATTGTAAATAACCTGTTGGAGATTTTGAGAGAAGATAGATCCGGAGACGATATTGAATTAAATAGTAAACTTCGAGGCACGGGTGACTCTTTCCAAAGAGAACTATTTGCCCCCACACAAAGTTGCTAGAGGGTTAAGACAAAGGTCTTCCCGAGATACAACGAAGTTTTGAATTTCCTTTGATTAGCAAAATCGCGGAATTTCCTAACTCTTACTCTAATTTCTAAAAACTGGAATTGATTGTAAAAAGAAAAATGTGTATTTGTGAGCATCATAAACCATCTATTTATATGCATTCAATGGAAACTTATTGAAGTGTCACAATCCTTTCATATTGAACATACTTTTTGGAAGAGATTTGTCCCATGGAAATGTAACAATTGGATGATAAATCATAACTTTTCAATTAAATTTGAAAGATGATAAATCATCACTTTTAATTTGTATAGTGCTCATGAATAATTAATTTGCAATCTATAAATTTCCAACAATCCCCCACTAGATTGCTAATTCTAGGAAATAAGTACACAACGATTAAGTATAAAGAAGGGTGTCCGCAGATTGAACCTTTCTTTAGTGCAAACTTCTCAAAGTATCAAAAAAGTGAATGGTAGCTAATCGCTTGAACCATCACTCTTAAAGTCAATACCGAAAAAATTTCACACATAATCGTAAATAAATAGAGTAAGAGTTTAATTTGTTTTAGCATCGTTATGGTCATGTGCTCATCCCGTTTCATGAGCATGTATGAGAGAAAACCATAAATAAAATATCGCTAAAGCGGCACCACTTCATATCCATATAGGTGGATTTCATGACAATTAATGTCTATCCATTAAGAGTAAAATTCATCCTCTTAAAATATAATCACTAAATCATGGTTTTTAGTCATTCGAAAACTTATTATTATCCTTTGAACCTTGAAACTAACTTTTGGCTAGAAAAAGGTAGGGTTTCCATTATCAATGATGCAATTAGAATGGTTTTAATCCCATCTTAATGGTGGTACTTTTAACTAAATCCCTTGACAAACCTTTTGTTAGTGGATTCGCTAAATTGTCAATTGACTAAACATAGGTAACAGTTATCACACCGTCCCTAATCAATTGTCTCACATACTCAGGTCTCAAACTTATATGTCTAGACTTTCCATTGTACACCTTATTGTATGCTTGAGACATGATGGATTCACTATCACAATATATGGAAATAACGAACCTACGTTGTGGCCACAACTTTATATCTAGCAATAGATTTCTTAGCCATTCCGTTTCCTTGCCAATAGTCGCCAAGGCTATAAATTCAGCCTCCATAGTTAAATGTGATATGCAAGTTTGTTTCTTGAAGGCCCAACTAATGACTTCACCTCCGATCGTAAAAATTCATCCAAATGTGAACTTATTGTCACTTAAACTTGTAATCCAACTTGCATCCGAGTAACCTTCTAGTACCGCAGGATAATCACTATAGAATAATCCCAAATTTTTTGTTTTCTTAAGATAACCAAAAATCCTACAAATTCCTTTCCAATGATTGGTACTAGGACAATTTGTAAATCTCACCAATTTGCACACAGCAAATGCGATATAGGGTCTAGTGCAATGTATTGCATACATTAGACTTTCAATTGCGCTGGCATAATCAAGTTATGCTATAGCCCTGCCATTATTCTCACTTAATTTGAAGTTCAAATCGTATGGAGTGTTCGAATCCTTGATATTCAAGTGTTTGAACTTCTCCAATACTTTCTTGATGTAGTGAGATTGGCTTAATGCAAAGCCCTTTTCATGCTTTTTCATGTTTATACCTAGAATTGTATCTACCTCGTTGAGATCCTTCATCTTAAAATTCGAGGCTAGATATTCTTTAGTCTCATAAACACCTTTTATGTTCGTCCCAAAAATCAACAAATCATTTACATAGAGACAAATAATTACACCGTACCTATTAGTGAATTTAGTGTAAATACATTTATCCGCACCATTATGTAAAAAACCATATGATAAATAACAGATTCAAATTCCTCATGCCATTGTTTAGAGGCTTGTTTTAAATCATATAATGATTTGATCAACTTACACACCTTGTGTTCATTCCCAAGAAGAACAAAGCCTTCTGGTTGCTCCATGTAGACTTCTTCTTCAAGATCACCATTCAAAAAAGTTGTCTTAACATCCATTTGATGTACATGTAACTTATGGATGGATGCAAGTGCTATAAGAATTCGAATGGTCATCCTAGCCACTGGTACATAGGTGTCAAAATAATCTAGGCCTTCATTTTGCCTAAATCTTTTAGCCACTAACCTAGCCTTAAAGATTAGAGAACCCACTGTTGGAGTGTTCTTCCTCTTAAACACCCATTTACACCCGATAGACTTTGATCCTTGAGGAAGATCAACTAGAATCCAAGTATTATTGGACAATATTGAATCCATTTCATCATTGATCACCTCTTTCCAAAATGTCGCATCCCTAGAAGTCATGGCTTCACCATAGGACTGTGGATCACCATCCATATTAAACATTTTGAGGATCTTAATAACGGATTCTCTATTTCCCTCAACGAGGAATGCTAGAGATTGTGAGGAAATAAAATCGGGACCAAATTCCTTTACTTTTCTTACTCTTTGACTTTTTCTCGGTTCTATATCCTTATTGTCACAAAGACTTCTTTTGGTTTGATCACTCAAGATCATTGGTTGATATTCTTTTCCAAATCCGTTGAATCATCGAAAAACTTATTTTCAATGAATACAACATCTCTTATTTCAATTATCGTATTTGACACTGAGTCAAGAACATGATATGTCGTAGAATGTTGGGTATATCCAACGAATGCACCTTTGACGGCTCTTGGTCCTAACTTTGTTCTCCGTTGGTCAAGAACTCTATAGTAAGCCAAACACCCTCACACTTTGAAATAATCTAAGTTTGGCATCCGACCCTTCTATAACTTATATGGAAATACTTTGAATTTTCTCGATGGTATTCTGTTAAAGATATAACACGCAATCAATAATGCTTCACCCTATAAATTATATGAAAGTTTAGCATTTAATAACATCCAGTTAACTATATCCCTTAAAGTACGGTTCTTTCTTTCCGCCAAACCATTTTGTTACGGAGTATAAGGTGCAGAACACTCATGTACCACACCTTGTTCCTCCCAAAATACATTAAATTCATTTGAAAAATATTCACCACCTCTATCACTACGAAACACTTTGATTTTCTTACTAAACAAATTTTCAACCTCATTTTTAAAACGTTTAAACATATCAAAAACCTCGTCTTTATTTTTCATGAGATACACATAAGTAAATCTAGAAAAGTCATCTATAAAAGTGATAAAATATTGTTTTTCACCTCTTGTTAGAGTTCCATTTAATTCACAAACATTCGAATGAATTAAATCTAACACTTGCAATTTCCTTGCACAATTATTAGGAAATGGCTTCTTGATAATTTTTATTGAATACAAATTTCACATTTATCCACAAGCTCATCATTACTTAGATTGATATAACCATTCTTTTGCATTTATTGTAAAGTTTTAAAATTAAAATGTTCTAAACACGCATGCCACAAAGGATAAGACTCAACAATATAAGCAGAAGAATTGAGTTTATTCATATCAATGCTCAACTTAAACATACCCTCATTACAATATCCTTTTCCTACATATATATCACCCTTAAGCAAGATAAACTTATCGAATTCTAAGATAACCTTGAACTCCTTGTTACACAGAAGATTCACAGACACTAAATTCTTTCTCACATCAGGAATATGCAACACATTGGTCAAAGTCAATTTCTTTCCAGATGTGAAGTTGAGTTCTACCGTCCCTTGACCGAGCATCTTAACCGATTGATAGTTGCCCATAAGCACTTCACAGTTTGCCACTAGTTCATAATTCTTGAATTGTTGTCGGTCATTACACACATGGACAGTAGCACTAGAGTCAAGCCACCAATTATGAGACTTATCGGTCATGGCTATGTTAAGTTCGGTAATCATACCAATCTCCAAATTATCGACCCCTTCTGTAACCATGGTCACTAAGATCATATTCTTCACCATATTGGCTTTGAAAGTTGTGGCATCTTGCTTATTTTTTAGAAGTTTACAATCTTTAATGTAGTGTCCTTTCTTATTGCAATTATAGCAATTGCGAGATTTTTTCTTCTTGTTTTGCATGTCATTGGTCTCGAATGTAGCCTTTCTTTTACCATTTCGAGAGTTTTTGAACTCGCTCACATGGTTCACTTTAGAACTTTGAGGAAGATACACTGCATCACGTTTTCAAGTTTCCTCTTCAGTACGCAAATGCTTAAGTATTTTCTCTATAATTAAGTCCTCTGCCATATGCAGAAGTTTCTTTCGATAATTGTTTCAAGACAAGGGCAATTTTGATATGATAGCCCCGATTTGTAACATTTCCGGAATAACAACTTTCAAGTCACGAAGTCTGCTTACAATGACTTGTAATTAATGGACTTGATCCATGATCGGGATACTATCAAGTATTTTGAATTCAAAATATTTCAATATTAAAAATTTATCGGTACCTTGTCTCTTGGTGTTGTATTTCTCTTCAAGAGCTTTCCATATTTCCACTGGGGATTGCATTGACATGTAAAGATCATACAATCGATCTGACAAGGTGTTCAGAATGTGTCCACGACATGTGAAATTATCTTCCCCACGCTTCTTCTTGAGTTTCGCCACTTTCACAATTTCCTTGAGATTTGTATTGGAGGCAGAATCCTCCACCGGTTGTAAGTTTGGATCCAAAACTTACGCCACATTCAAGACGGTAAGAAGGAATAACATCTTATCCTTCCAACGATTGAAGTTTAAGCCATCAAATCAGTCAGGTTTCACAGACTCTTGGTTCATTACTTTGAATGCGGTGGTAGCCTCTATCGCTATCTTCAAAATAGTTCTATTTGATTGTTGGTGATTTTGAGAGAAGATAAATCCGGAGACGATATTGAATTAAATAGTAAACTTCGAGGCACGAGTGATGCTTTCCAAAGAGAGCTATTTGCCCTCCCCACAAAGTTGCTAGAGGGTTAAGATAAAGGTCCTCCCAGTATACAACGAAGTTTTGAATTTCCTTGGATTAGCAAAATCGCGGAATTCCCTAACTCTTACTCTAATTTTTGAAAATTGGAATTCATTGTTAAAAGAAAAATGTGTAATTGTGAGCATCATAGTCCATCTATTTATATGCATTCAATGAACACTTATTGAAGAGTCACAACCCTTTCATATTGGACATACCTTTTGGAAGAGATTTGTCCCATGAAAATGTATCCATTGGATGATAAATCATCACTTTTCAATTAAATTTGAAAGTTGATAAATCATCACTTTTAATTTGAATAGTGTTCATGAATAATTAATTTACAATATATAAATTTCCAATATAACCAACCTTATATTCTCTGCAAAACGCTTGCCCTATTACAAAAGGCTCTCCTTCTCCACAAACTCATCGTAAAAAACTTTGCAATTATGCCTTATCCAAAGTCCCCAACAAAGAATCCCAAATAAAGTGCCCATTATCACTTTTCAAAGGAAAGTATTTAGGTTTAGAAAGATTCGTATAAACCAAGCTCTCCAATCCAAAGTCATAAACTCAAAAAATCTTGAAGGCTTTATGAGAATAAACCATACCAAAACTATCGGGAAACATAATCTGAGCACATGATCGATGTCCTTATTCCCACATATACTACAGCTCTCATCAAGAGCAATATGTGTCCTAACTCGCTCTGCATTCGTCAAAAGGTCATTATTAAGCACTATCCAAAGGAAGGAGCGCGCTTCTTGGGGACCTTCAAAGCGTCACACCTCCTTTCACAAAAAACTCTGCAAATCATTATTGTTATACAAAAGAGTATAAGTTGACTTAATAGAGAAACTCCTCTTAGACTCTAGATTCCACCCCAATACATCGTCCGAATCATTTGGAGCTGGAGGAACAACAACTGCTACCTTTACTATACCAACAGTCAATAACATCGACTAAAACCTTTCCCATGCCCAACAACCATTCAAATCTACCATATCATGCAAAAAGTCAACTAGCCTTTCATTGCAGACCTTTCAGCATATTCCTTTCCTAACAAATTTTCAGATTTGACTAATGACACGTCATAACCTCGAACATCTACCCTTCCTAATAGATTTCAAGAGTACTCCTTGCCACCTATATTTGTTATGAAGAAATCGAATCCACAACTAATTAGAATTTTGTGCAAGTTGGAACCTCAATTTCATAAGGAAAGAATGGTTAAAATCCATCATCCTACAAAAACTCAATCCCCCTCCTTTATCCTATTACAAATTTGATTCCACCAACCACGTGAACTCCTCTTCTATCTTCTGTGGATCCCCACATGAATCCTCGCAAAATTTTCTCCAATTCTAAGCACACTCCCCACAGAATCATTATAGTTTGCATAACATATGTAGGAATAGTAGAATGAACATGCTTTGTCAACGTAATCCTCCTTGTAAGTGACAACGACCTTGCTTTACACCACGAAAGTTCTTGATGCATTCTTTGGATCAAATATCGGTATGTATCATTGGATACCTTTCTATACAAAAAGGTCACCCCTAAATAATTACCTGGATCATCAACATTATTGAAGACCAACCTGTTACTCAAGCTAATAGCAACTGTTGCATTAACATTTCAAGAAAATAAATTTGGGATTTATCTCAATTCACTTTATGGCCGTAGCTCTTACAAAAAAGTCGTTGTACCTCATTAATAGTCTCCATTTGATTTGTCGATGCTTTCGCGAATAGTATCAAATCGTTCGCAAAAACTAGGTGACTAATAGTAGGCCCCGCTCAATATAGTTTAATCGATTTACACCTCCCACTATTCGCCTCCAAGGTTATTGCTTAAGCCAACTTCTCCATACAAAGTAAAAAAAGATATGGTGAAAAGGGATCCCCTTGATGGATACCTCGTGAAGGTGAAAAAGGCTCCGAAAGCTCTTTATTCCGATTTACTTGAATTTGAATTGACATTACACACTGCATAATCGTTTGTCAAAAAATGTCAGGGATTCCAACATCTCTCAAAGTTTCATCTATAAACACTTGATTCTATTTGTCATAAGCCTTCTCTAAAACAAACTTTATCATCATCCACCCTTTCTTGCTTGTTTTCTTCCTTATGGAATGGATAATCTCTTGGACTATAATAATATTATCCATTATATAACGATCTGGTTCGAAGCTAACCTGAATTGAATGTACCCAACATGGCAACTAACTCATAAATCGGTTAACAATAGTCTTTGTGATAAACTTATAAACAACCGTACAAAGATTAATCGATCGGAACTGCTTAATAGTTTTCGATGCACTAACCTTCGTAATTAGTGTCAATATCGTCTTATTGCCCTTCCTCCAACTCTTCCCCTTTTGGAACTCTTCGAACAGAATCTACAACACCTCACCGAACAGTTTGACAGTTCTTTTGAAAACATAATGCCAAAAAACCATCTATGCCCGATGCTTTCAACGGTTGATACTTATAACCACCCTTTCCACCTTATCTTTTGTAATTGGAGCCGTTAATAATCTTAAAGCACTTTTAGTCATTCTATAAAATTTACCTCTAACTGCATACAAATGGTTAGTCGAGTTGTCCTTCTTAAATATAGTGTGTAAAAATCGATAACATAACTTTGAAGAATTTGTGACTCCTCACACCAATCATCACCACTAATCTTCAAAGCATGAATAGAATTACTTCGCTGTCTCGATACCATTATTTGAATATTCTAATTAGCACCCTTAATGGGTTTAGGTGATGATCATATTAATCTTCTTATATCCATTATTTAAATTTACTTTACTTTATGAATAATAATTTTTTATTTAAATAATGGGTATCCCAATCTACTTAATTTTTTGTGGATAACAAGTTTAGATTTGAATAATGAATTTTTGAATCCATTTATCTACTTTATAAAAAGATATTTATATACTTATCAAATGTTGATGTTTAATGAACTCAAATATCTAATTGACAATGTAATTAATTTTACATTCAAATTCAAATAACAATACTCGAATTTAATGTTGATAATAAACAAATTCAGATCTTAAAATAGATTTGTGAATTTGAATTTTACAAAAATTACAATGTTTGATTATTTTGAAGTTTGATTATCAATTTAAAATTTAAGGATATATGTAAAATTAATATTTGTATTATATATTTTATAAAAATCGGGCTGCCTTCTACAACGTTATTGCCATTGTATTTAAATATGTGATCAGTTAAGCTATAACGTTTCAAATTGGACCCCCTTCATCCGTAAAGTGATTTGGTCACTTAAGCCCACTAAGCCTAGAGTTAAGCAAAGTTTTAATTTTCTTTAAATAGGTAATTACAATCTCTAATCAACATTTCGGACTCACACCCTTCCCCTCCACGCAAGCAAGTTTCGCGCCATGCAAAGCAAGAAATTTAGCCACGTCATCTGCAAATTCCAACATGGCAAGCTCATCAGTACAAAATTATCATAAATTACATATATTTCAAATTTAAGAGTAATATCTACAACTTTTGAATATCAATTCACAAATTTAAATTCATTTATTATCTACATTAATTCTAACTATAAAAAATATGGATCAACCAAATTATTTGAATATGCTAAATAGCATTTTCTCTAAATATAATAAATCAATAAATAAAATTTTTACAAAGTAAAGCATATAATATATTTAGATATTCAAATCTAAAATTATAATTTTAAAAAATAAAATAAATTTAATTATATGAATTCAAATTCATTGCTTATCAAAATAAATTAAATTAATATAATAAATATTTGAATAGGGTAAACTATTTAGTTGGTCACTCAATTTTTAAGGCACTTTTGTTTAGGTGACTAAAATGAAATCCTTACAATTTCATCACTCAACTTTTAAGGCGTTTTCATTTTAGTCACCCAATCGTTAAATCTCTAAGGGTATTTAATTTGTACGCTCCACATCATGTTCATACTTTCATTTTAGTTACAAAGAAATAGCTTTTTTATAATATTGATCGGGGTAAAAAAATTAAGAATTAAAATGAAAAAATGGGAGAAAGTAAAATAATGCTTCAAAATTATCAAATTGTATTTGTTTAACCCTTTGATAGTGCCGATCGATTTATTACTATAGTATTAAAATTAATTAAATTTGTATCCTTTTAAATCTTAAAATTTAAAATTTAGAAAGAGATTAATTTAATTAATTTTAATATTATAGTAATAAATTAATTAACATTATCAAGGAATAATTTTTTTCAACAATTTATTTAATTGATATTTATGTTTTGAAATTAAAATTTCAATATTGAAAAAAAGAGAAATTTAGAATTTTTGACAAGGTGATAAAAAATATAATTTGACAATTTTTTAATAAATTGTTTTAGTTTTACCATTGTTTCACTTTAATTCTTACTTTTTTTTTATCCCAATCAATACTTTAAATGAAAATGACCTAAAAATTGAGTAATCAAAATGAAAGTGAAAACATGATAGTGATGTATACAATTAACCGCCGTTAAAAATTTAACAGTTGAATGATTAAAATGAAAACACCTTAAATAGGAGCATAATATGTTTTAGGATACTCATACTCACGTTTCTCTATGCTAACAACAATACCAATACTAATCGAATTAAAACTGACTAACCAGATTAATATTCTCAAATACTCTAAAATGATTGTTAATAATAATTTAAATATCTATACTTCCAATCACCTAAATCATAAAATTAATCGGTCAGAATAATTAAATTTAAAAAATTTAACGTTACCATATCATAAAGATTAAAAAGGAAACACTGAAACAGAGATGGCCCAAAGGAAAGGTCCGTGTCGGGTGGTAAGAGGAGAACATAACGGAAAAGACAAGTACCGTCAAACGCCGTCTCTTTTGCTTTCGCCACACAAAGACATCATCAGTACCACAAAAGGCATAACAGTACTAAGCATGTAGACGCACAGTAAAACAATTTTAGCCAGAGGAGCAGAATTTATTCCCATTATTATCAAATGCGTGTTTAGGGATTTGTTTCTCTTAACCATTGAATTTGTGATTAAAAATATCATGGGAAGTGTATCTTCAGATGATGGCTTTGATGAGCAGAGCGAGCGGTGCGGGAGTTATAGTTTGAGTGCTGATGTGAGTGAATCGGAGAGTTGTAGTAGCTTCTCATATCGGCGGTTCGATGGAGAAGGTTGCTCCAGTTCCATGACCTCATCGTCTCCAAGGTTACCAGCTGCTGGAAGGTTCGGTTTTCAGGTGCCGTTGATGTTGCCGGTGATTGGAGGGAAGGATGTGGTGATATGGGATGATGAGAAACCTGAGAAACGGGACACCAATTTGTCTGGTATTTCCTTTTTCTTTTGTTTATTTTGGAAATTTTCTTCAACATTTTGGTTAATTATAGGCTTACACGAGATATAGATTTATGCTTGGTCAATTTGTGAGCGAAATGATTTTGCTTGCTTCTATTTGTAGCATTTTTTTTATTTATTAATTTTTAATTATATCCTGTTCTTCTGTTAGTTTAAAATCGATCTCGTTTTAGGAATTTTTTGGAAAATTGAGCTTTCAACAGAGGAAGATTAATCTGCTTGATCTATAATTATTCATTGTTTTTTTTCCTTTTTATTTCAACTCGATTTTTGTTAATTTTTGAATGTTACGCAGAAATTGAGATGATGAAGGAGAGATATTCTAAGCTTCTTTTAGGAGAAGACATGTCTGGAGGTGGGCAAGGAGTGTGTAGTGCACTTGCCATTTCGAATGCCATCACCAATCTCTCTGGTTGGTGTGATTTTGCTTATAATTTTCGTATACTTACTATTTTTAGGTATTGTTTAAATTAAATTTTCTTTTAAGCTAAGTGGTATTCTTGTTTGTAATGGCAGCGGCTGTCTTTGGTCAGCTGTGGAGGTTAGAGCCATTAGCACCGCAGAAGAAGGCAATGTGGAGGAGAGAAATGGACTGGCTCTTGTGTGTGAGTGATTCGATTGTTGACCTTGTTCCATCTATACAACAATTCCCTGGTGGAGGCACATACGAAGTCATGGTGACAAGGCCACGCTTAGATTTGTATGTAAACCTTCCCGCCCTTAAGAAGCTTGATGCAATGTTGATTACCATACTTGATGGGTTTTGTGAGACAGAGTTTTGGTATGTTGATCGGGGGATAGTCGTGGATGATGGTGGTGATTGTGAAGCTTGTGAAGAGAAGTGGTGGTTGCCTTGTCCAAAAGTGCCACCAAACGGCTTGTCAGAGGATGCAAGGAAGAAGTTGCAACAATGCAGGGATGGTACAAACCAAGTACTTAAGGCGGCCATGGCAATTAATAGCAATGTGCTTGCGGAGATGGAGATACCTACTGCTTACTTGGAGAACTTACCAAAGGTACTCGATTGTGTTTGTTTCTGAATAAACCGCATTAGCTGTCATGCATTGGTCCTCTACATTGGGTAATAATTCTTGAATATTAATGGCTGGTACTCAGCATTGATCTATCAGCTTTCAGATTGATAGTTTCCTATGGAGCATCTCTATCAAGAGACCTGCTAGTAAAGGAAGGTGCTCAAATTAGGATTGAAAAGTTAAAAAATAGCTTTGGAAGGGAACAAACATGCGTGCTTACATTTCTCCCATTGAATGTCAAAAAAACTGGTGCATGGACGGCTCTTTGTGACAGCTATTGTGACATAACTGTTTTTTAGTATTACTTTTCTTACACTTGATTTGAATGTTAACAAATTTTCTTTGCCATCAGAATGGAAAGGCTTGTCTAGGAGATATCATCTACCGCTACATAACAGCTGATCAATTCTCGCCAGAATGTCTCCTTGATTGCCTTGATCTGTCAACCGAACATCACACTCTGGAAGTAACTAACAGGATTGAGGCAGCAGTGCATGTTTGCAAGCTCAAAGATCAAAGGAAACACATTAATGGCATCAAAGTTAAGCGCTCCTCATGGGGTGGAAAGTTTAAAGGTCTTGTTTCCATTAGTGAAAAGAATAATTTTCTGGCCCAAAGAGCTGAGACCATCTTAAATAGCTTGAGGCGTCGTTTTCCTGGTCTTCCACAGACAGCATTGGATATGAGCAAAATTCAATATAATAAGGTATTTTGCATAATTCTTTTTGCGGAAAGAAAGTATAAAGAATCATTCTAGCATGCATTTGTCAAATCATGTGCCCTTATAAATGTGATTTTGGAAGATCATTGTTAAATTAGTGAGGATAGGAATTCGATTTTGTGTAACTACCATCATTCATCTTGGACCACAACTTTTTAAAGGGGTGATGCAGCTTATAATGAGTGAATTTACAATTATCCTTAAACTCATCTACTTGTTGGCATATTATGTAGCAGTGAGCAGTGAGTCTCTCATTGTATATACATTCATGGCTTGCATCCTTCTTCTTGTTATACTAAGCAAACATCCCCCCCCCCATTATTGTGTTTTAATTGCAGGATGTTGGGCAATCAATTCTTGAAAGCTACTCAAGGGTGATGGAGAGTTTGGCCTTCAACATTATGGCAAGAATAGATGATGTCCTTTATGTTAACGATGTTATCAAGCGCTGTGCTGAGGCAGAATCAGTTTCCCTTTTCAACAGGAGAGGATTGGGTGGTCTTCCAATCCAAAAACAAATGTCCCCAAGCCCCTTCTCAATTCATCGCACTCCTTATGCCTCTCCTTTTGCAACGCCAACCTTCTGTTCTTCAACCCCGCTCACTGGAAGCCCCGGAAGGGCACCTTCCTCTTTGAAGAGAAACATTCTTAAGGAGGAATCCGATTGGAAATTCAAAAAACCATGTGCAGCTGAATTTGAGAGGGTGTGTTCCTATACACGGAGCCTCAGTGCGAGAAGAGTTTCCGAAAATGCTCACGAGAGAGATTGAAGCCGAAGATTCATGACCCTGAGTGAGGTAAGTTCTATGAATAGTAGAAAAAATTGCATAGTTTCATTGGTTGCTGACATATTAAAGAGGATTCGCTGGATGTAATCATGTGCATTTCTTACCATTAGGAATATGAGTCAAAGTTTTGATTTCCTTTTTGTCTATTTTAACTTCAAATCGTGTTAGTCAAGAGAAAAAAAGATTATGCATAAATTGAATTTGAAGTTTTTCAGTGGTCCATTTTGGGTCGCATTTTCATCTCCACATAGCCAGTTTTATGGATTAACCAAATGCGGAAACGCTCTACATGTGTTAGGAAACTAACGTTTAAACATTGGTCAATCACTATAGTTCTTCCTTCTGGGTCAATGGCATAGAACTTCCCATTAGAAGAAATAATATCCTCAGGTCACCCACATTTTCAAGCACAATCTTTTTGTTTTCTCCAAATCTCATAAAAGTCAAACCCTCTACAAAGTAGCCAAACAAGGCGAGCATTGTTTTCTCATCACAATCGATACTTGAGTGCAAGAAGACTACTTTCATCCTGTAGTCTCGGTACTGAGGATCTAAAAGATGACCAATATATAATTCATATTGAACCATATATTGATGACACAATTCAATTATTTGAAAGTTGGCTAAATCCAATACCTTTGGGAAGTTTTCCGGAAGAGCTCCATCTCGAATTTTGACCAACCAGCAGGGCAGGGGGTTGTGTTTGGTTAGGGTGAGACAATTTAACAAGGTAAAAGGTGGTTCTGGCAATATGGCTCAGATACTCTTCAAATCTACCATGTTTTCGTGAAGGGAGGTATGTGTGTAAAGGGTAAAGTTTGGCTATTAGAACTAGAAGCTCCGGTGGGAGTTGGGGTTCACAGGTTTTGCCTTGCACTCGTATCTGCTATAATAAGGGGCAACAGCTGTCTGACTCCCTGCCATCTTTTGTTTTTATATAAACATATGATCAAATTAAATAACATACACTAAAAACTTGCTTTTTTGTCTTTTTTTTTTCTGGCTTTGATGATGAAGTTTATGACCTTAGCGTAAAGTAGATACAAAAAGAAAGGCATTCCTAGGAAAAAATGTTGAACATCTTCAATGTACATAGATAGAGGCTGAAGAA
Organism: Gossypioides kirkii; assembly: GCA_005610355.1. Lineage (NCBI taxonomy): Eukaryota > Viridiplantae > Streptophyta > Magnoliopsida > Malvales > Malvaceae > Gossypioides > Gossypioides kirkii. Next base: position 32,720,251 of record CP032244.1, on the reverse strand, counting down.
TTCTTTTGACTTTGGTCAAATGCTATGCATTTTCACATGGAGGGGCGTACAATTGTCAACCAAGACATCCAATCTTCAAAATCTTGAGAACCAAAAAAAGAAGACTATTGCACAAAATATGTATATAATAAAAAGTTAGCCTGAAAGAAAATGACGGTAAATTCATACTCCATTATGTTGTATATCCAGGCTTCTGCTCAAAGGAACTTGAACAGTGCCCACATGATGGGCTTCCAGGGGTCTCCCATAACAAAAAATTGTGCAGGAACCTGGTGATGTAGACTTATTGTGATGTTTTTAAATAGAAAAATTATGATATTTTATTTGCCATATGAAGAAGATACTTATTTTTAAGTATAAATCAATAAAAACGAAAGACTTAATAGATTAAGGTAAGCCGATTTTGTGAAAAAGAGTCTTAATCTTCGACGATTTTTTTGATTGAATAAGAAAGAAAGTTTTCACCTAATTTATCTTAAAGATATATGATTTAGTTACTTTTGATAATTGTAAAAGATAAAAAATCAGTCAATTGGGCGATAAAAAATTTATATCCCACTTATCTCTTTAGCACAATCTTGATTTGTTAACCAAGCTTATTAGCCTATACATAACTAGTTGGTGGGATTATGATTTACTCAAGAAGTCTGCATATATGTTTTAAAGGAATCGAGGGTGAATTTATATTAAATGTATTTAGGTAAGGTCCCACAAATATATATTAAAGTTAAACTGCATTAAAACTATATTTGTATTTATTCTCTCGTTTTATCTTTATGTGTGCTAAACTATGTACCAAGAGATATGCTCACTCATGTACCACACCACATACTACATCTTACCATCCGATTTTGGATTTTTTCATTATTGACAGCAAGTTAATTTTGTGTGACTAATATATTTATTATTTATCAAATTTTGATTAGAATATTATTAAGCTTGTGATTTCTTGCTTAAATTTTACTAGGGACGCAATTAGAGTGTCAAGTTAAAAAACAACCAAAATCGAGTTAAATTGGAACAGAAAGCAAGATGGGGGTTGAATTGAAAATTGTAGAATTATTTTTGGACTGATTAAAAAAAATTAAATTTTTTACTTTGAAAAAAAATTCTATATTTAAAAAAAATCTGATTTTGTGGTTGATTGTTAAACATGATTCTAGAAGAAAATCATGTGATGTATATAAAGGCTTGTAATTGTGGCATCAAAACACACTTGACACACTTGAATTTAGAAAGCAATTAAGCATATTCTTGCATAAGCATTCTGCCATTTCTTTCATCTATTTATATTTTGGTACAATTGCTCTTTTAGCCCCTACCTTTCTTCACCTAATATCTTCCATTAAAAATCCACTCTTATAATCCGATCAAGTACGATTAATGTTATGCTCAACTAATCTCCATTTAACTTTAGGCTGGTTATCATTTCGATCGAGAATCATGAGATATGAACCCGTGCTAAAACCTTACAACATGGTATTCATTATCTCTCCGGAATATGGGATAGTCACAATAGTCCCTTAAAGTTAATTTAATTTCAATTCAAAAAGCGTGCGTTGGGTTGGAGTTGTTTGGTGTATAGTTGGGAAAACGAGTCGACTGTCTGTCGCATTCGGGTTCCCATGAACAAATTAGCATGTCCAGGTGGAAAATGTCCAATCAGATTCCGTCAAGGGAGATAGTGATCGAATTTAAACGAACCACGCGGTTAAGCTATTAATTTGAGTTGGACTCTTCTAGATCACAAGGTTGTTGAGATCGTAAATTACGGACTCATGTTACGTGGTTAGATAGTCGGTAAGGGTTGGTTTGCAGGGTGTACCAGAATCAACTACACAAGGAAGAGTTGACGATTAAGGCGTCCTTGGTCGCTATAACGAGCTTATCGTTTGAAAGGAAAAACTCAGTTTCAAGGATCAACTCGAGTCTGGAACATTCCGAGTCTAAGGCTAAGAATTCACATATTTGATTTCCTAATTTAATTTTATTTTGCAATTATAATTCGATTATTATTTTGTTCTATTCATTTTTATATTTTTAACCTTAATCAACTAAAACTCCCTTTAATTTATTTCCAGCTCAGTACGTTACAAGTCGTGGGCACGACAACTGCCACGACTTTGAAATCTGGTCATACTAAAAGCAATATTAAGAATTTTAGTTCCTGTGGGATCGATCCTACTTTTCTATACTACTATTTAATTCAATTAAAACGTAGTAAATTTATATTTGGTGATCTCGACAGTCATCGATCATTAACTTTATACATCTTTTGAAATACAATTACAGGATATACATGATTGTATGTACAAAGCCATCAATTGTTCTAACACAAGGGAAGGAGAGGTTGGAAGAACCTTGCGAGGGAATCCCTCTCTTCAGTCACAAGTTGAGAAACTTCATCTATTTGAAAAGAAAAAGTTTTTCTTGGGAGTTGTCCTACAAAATTTACATATAAGAACAAAAACATGGTTAAAGAATATCCATTTGTAAATTTTTGGTTATCACCATAACACCTCTATAATCTTGCAGTTGGGAATACTAAGCATAAGTATTAAGCCACTCGTATTCTCTATCGAGCAAGCTAACTGTAATATCTCTAAAATTGTTATACTATTAAATCAGTAATAAATCGAGATTGTATACAATTGATTTTTTATAAAGTAAAATAAGAAAAATAAAAGTGATAAAAGATAAATTTGAATGATGTCAAATAAAATTGAACTGAGAAGTATGTTCTGGTATACTAAATTAAAGTAAGGACTAAATCGTAAATATATAAAAAGTATTGAGGTTCAAGTGTAATTATTCAAAATTTGAGGGGTTGAATATTTTATTATAAAACATTTTAATATTCTAATTAATTATTTAATTAATTTCTTCGTACTTTCCATGTACCAATGTGACCACCATTATAAAAGGGGAGAAGTTCTCCTTTTCTTACAAATTGGTCTTTCACCATAAAATCTCATTAATTTTTTCAAATTCTTTAAAAATTTTCATAGCCACTCAAAAGGAGAAGTGAAATAAAAATATTAAAAAGTTAAAATATCAAATTAAAAGCAAAAAATTGATAGATGGAAGTGAAGAAAAATAGAAAAAAAAAAGAGAAGGATAGCGAAGAAGTTAAGAAAGAAATAGAAGAGAAGCAAAAGATATAGTTGGAAGAACTTAAGGAACTTAAGGAATTAAAGATACAATTGCAGGAGCTGTTGGATAGGGGTTTTATTCGACCTAGTGTTTCACCTTGGAAAGCACCAGTTCTGTTTGTAAAGAAGAAAGATGGGACACTTCGGTTGTGCATTGATTATCGAAAGTTGAATAAGCTGACAATTAAGAATAAATACCCCTTGCCTTGTATTGATGACCTATTGGATCAGTTTCGAGGAGTTACTGTATTTTCTAAGATAGACCTCATATTTGGGTATTATCAGATTAAGGTGAAAGATTTTGATGTGTTCAAGACAATTTTTCAAACTCGTTATGGGCATTATGAGTTTTTTGTGATGCCCTTTGGGTTAACGAATACTCTTGCTGCTTTTATGGACATGATGAATAGGGTATTTCAACCCTATTTGGATAAGTTTGTGATGGTGTTTGTAGATGATATATTGAGTTACTCTAAGTCTGAGGCTGAGCATGAGGAGCATCTTAGAATTGCTTTACAAACCTTGAGAGAGAAGCAGCTTTATGCTACGTTCAGCAAGTTGTGAGTTTTGGCTATCTAAGGTTATGTTTTTGGGACATATAGTTTTTGCTGAGGGTATTCGTGTGGATCCCAAAAATATTGAGGCTATTATGGGCTGGAAGCAACCTAAGAATGTTCCTGAAATTCGTAGTTTTTTGGGTTTAGCCGGCTATTATCGAAGGTTTGTTGAGGGTTTCTCGATTATTGCAATCCCTTTGACTAAGCTCCTAAGGAAGGACGTCCCATTTGTCTGGACTGAGGCTCAAGAGTCTAGTTTCGAGAAGTTGAAGTCTATGTTGAATCAAGCACCGGTTTTGATCCAACCTGAGCCTGAAAAAGCTTCTACTATTTATGGTTATGCTTCTCACACGAGATTGAGATGTGTGCTAATTAGACCTGATCATGGGCTGGGCCACCCGACCCGACCCGAAAGCCCGCCCGAAAAATGGGAGGGTTTCGACAAAAATATATGCTCGAAAAATGGATTTGGAAAAAAGTGAGGCCCATTTTCAAAACGAGCCGAGCCTCAAGTAAGAGTTTTTCGGCCTGGGCTCGGTCAGACCTGATCTGACCCGGATAAATTAACCATTTTTAATAAAAAATTGTATTATTGTTTTGGTGTTTTTTTTTACTGTTTTGATGTTGTTATTTTTGTTGCTATTTTTGTTGTTGTTATTTTTGCTATTTTGTGGTTTTACTGTTATTTTTGCTACTATTTTGGTTGTTTTGATGTTATTTTTATGCATTTTTACTATTGTTTCGTTATTTTTTTAATATTATTTAAATATTGTAGAACTTTTGTTTTATTGTTAATTTTTTTACTACTTTATTTGCAACTATCTTAATATAAAATTTTTTTAATGTATTTTAAATTTGTTTATTTTTTAATGTTTGTTTTAATGTTTTTAAGTTTATTTGATATATTATATATTTTTTCAATTTGTTGTATATAATAAAATAATCTAAAAAAATTAATATGGGTCAGGCCGGGTCGAGCTCGGGCTTGACTTTTATAATTCGGGTTAGGCTTAGACAAAATTTTAGATCCATTTTTCGGTCCAGGCTCGGGCCTAGCAATTGGGCCTAAAAATTTGTTGAAACTCGACCCGAACCCGACCTGACCTACGATCAGCTCTAGTGCTAATGCAAGAGGGAAAGGTTATGGCTTATGCATCTCGTCAGTTGAAACCGCATGAGATTAGTTACCATACCCATGATCTTAAACTTGCTACGGTAATCTTCACTCTTAAAATTTAGAGACACTATCTCTATGGGAAGAAGTGTTACATCTTCACTGATCATAAGAGCATAAAGTATTTGCTCACTCAAAAAGAGCTTAACTTAAGACAGCGTTGTTGGTTGGAACTTCTTAAGGACTATGATTGTGAGATTGAGTATCATCCCGGCAAAGCTAATGTGGTTGCCGACACCTTAAGTCATAGTACTATGACTGAACTGAGGGCTTTATTTGCCAGAATGAGTTTGTTTGAGGATGACAGTCTTTTAGCTAAACTTCGAGTTACTCACTTTGCTCTCAGAGATTAAGGTTGAGCAGTCTAATGATCTGTATTTAGTGCACTGTATGAGAGAGGTTAAAGATGATTCATATAAGGTTTTCTTCGTGGATCATAATGGTATACTATGCTTTCGAGGTCAATATTATGTTTCGAAGGATTCTAAAATTAAACAGACTATTCTCCGTGAGATGCATGATAGCCCTTATTCCATGCATCCTGGAGGAGATAAGATGTATAAGAATCTTCGTGATAGGTACTGGTGGAAGGGTTTAAAGAGAGATGTTGTTGACTTTATGTCGAAATGTTTGACTTATTAGAAAGTCAAGGCTGAGCATCAGTATCCTTCTGGGTTACTTCAACCGATTGAGATTCCGCAATGGAAATGAGAACGTGTGACTATGGATTTTGTGAGTGGTCTTCCCTTAAAATCGTTCAAGAAAGATTCAGTTTGGGTGATTGTGGATCGACTCATTAAGTCCGCACACTTCATTCCAGTTAGGGTTGACTATCCTTTGAGCAAGTTAGCTCGACTCTACATTTCTGAGATAGTTCGCCTTCATAGGGTGTCTTTGTCTATCATTTCTGATCGAGATTCGAGGTTTACTTCGAGATTTTGGGAATCTTTGCACCGTGCTTTGGGTATTTGGTTAAACTTCAATACTGCTTACCATTCGCAAACTGATGGTCAATCCGAGTGTGTGATTCAGGTTTTGGAAAACATGTTGAAGGGTTGTGTGATTGAGTATCAAGGTAGTTTGGAGGACTTTTTACCACTAGCAGAGTTCGCTTATAATAACAGTTATCAAGCCAGTATTAAGATGGCTCCTTATGAGGCTTTGTATGGACGCAAGTGTCGCACTCCTATTGGTTGGACAAAATTGACTGAGCATCAATTGTTGGGATCAGATATTGTTCAGGAGTCTGAGGAGGCTGTTAGATTGATTCGTGAGAGACATAAGACTGCTTTTGATAGGCAGAAATCTTATGCCGATTTGAAGCATCGAGATATTGAGTTTAATGGGGATGATGAGGTATTCTTAAAGGTATCTCCGTGGAAGAAGGTGCTTAGATTTGGACGGAAAGGCAAGTTGAGTCTTCATTTTATCGATCCTTATCGGGTACTCCGTCGTGTGGGACGGTTACTTATCAGCTTGAGTTGCGACCTCAGCTTGAACGGATTCATGATGTCTTTCATGTCTCTATGTTGAGGCGTTATCGGTCGGACCCGTCTCATATTGTGCCTATTGAAGAGATTGAGGTTCGTCCTGACTTGAGTTCTGAGGAAGAACCAATTAAAATCATTACTCAATATGAGAATGTTCTTAGCAAGAAGATCATTAAGATGGTTAAGGTCTTGTGGCGCAACCATGGTTATGAATAGGCTACTTGGGAGCCCAAAGTTGTCATCAAGGCCGAGTATCCACATCTTTTTTGTCTAGGTAAATTTCGATGACAAAATTTCTTTAAGGAGGGGAGATTTGTAACACCTCAATTTTGATTAAAAGGATTAAATTAGAATTTTGGTGAAAATTAGGGATTAAAATTTGATCTTAGTAAATTTTGAGGTTTAATTTAAAATTTCGATAAAGTTTAGGGATGAAATTGGACATTAATTAAAGTTTTGTGGTTGAATTGTGATTTTTAAGACTTATTTGTAAAACGGGATAAGTTTGAGGTTATTTCAAAAACCCTAATATTCTTTGAGCCCTCCGTGTTAATGACTCAATTTTATAAGTATTTAAACCCCATTTTTTAATTTTCAAAACCTATTAGCCTCCCACTTTTATTCTCTTTTTTTTCTCTCTAAACAAAAACTCTCTCATCTTTCCCCTCTCCTTTTTTTCTGTTCAAGCTTCGACGAGCCACCTACGATTGTCCGTGCACCACACCGTCATCATTGATATACTCCTCTTCACCTTGCAAACCTAAACCTTCCCTCTCCTTCTCCTTTACTATTGTTATTCGTGAGAATCAGTGTTAGAACCGATTTGTTTCACTCATTTTCCCTTTTCATCACTCTTCGCCACAAGCTTCGCTCCTTACTGTCGATTTTTGACGTGAGTATGTGAATGGGATCATTTTCTTCTCTTTTTGTGTCTTTTTGACTCACTTGTGTATCACCGTCCGTCGAGCCTTCAATCGACGCCATCAAGCGGGGTTATGAAACCCTAATCTTTTATGTTACTAAAAGTTTGAGAATTGGGCCAACCTTAGCAATCCAATTTCCATTGATTTTTAACCCAATCCTTATTACCCAACAAACCCAAACCAAAACTTAACTAAACCCTAAGCCAATTACCCAAATGTGTGTGCAATCCCAAAATCATGAAGACCCAATACCCAAGCCCTAAAAATAAAAACAAATCATCCGAACCCTAGACCCAATTTGATTAGACCCGACCCATTAATCGAACTTGACCCGTTGACCGTTGGCCGCTAACAGTTGACCGTTCACCATTGACCATTGACTTTTTGGTTGATCGTTGACTTTTTCCGAGAAATCTTACTCTACCATTTTTCGACGTCCTGAGTTTATTTCGCTGTCCGTTTTGTCAAATTCAAACCCGAAAACCTTGTTTTGACTGTTTTATCTTTAATTTTGTACTTAGAGTTATTTAGAGATTTAATTTGGGAAATCTAATGTGAGGTATTTGTGTTTAGGTGATCATGACTCCAAGGCTGACGATTTACCTCCTCCTCTACCTGTGCAACCTACTCCTACACCGGTTTCGAGAGTTTCACGTGAGTTATTCTAGTTAAGTTTTGTGTTTAATTGGTGGCTAGGAATAATATTAATATTTAGTTGTGTTTGTAGGATGTAATCCTGTTAGACAGGGTACTCGATCAGTACATGGTAGACAACCTCCTTGTTGTTAGAGTTTTTGCTTCCTAGAGGTGTGTTTCTAACTGTAACATAACCTATTGTATGAGATGTTGTGTCATATGTGAATACATATTGTGTGGAGGTATATTGTATTGTGATGATTATGTTATGATGTGGAGATGGTATGATTGTGGTTGAGCTGTGTAAATCATGTTAATATTGTCATGCATATATACAAGACGTGTGGATGATTAAAATTATTGTGATTATAATAATGTGCATTGTGATTTATGAGAAATAATATAAGATTGGGATTGAGACTAAAATTGAGATATTCATGTAATCATACCACTGTGTGTTCATGGGTTGGGATTGTATATTGGAAGACGTGGTTATCACCCTTTTAAACGGCTAATATTAAAACCACACTGCGATTGGTGACGATTGGTTGGGAAAGGGTTCTGAGGAACCTTTTCATTGTGATAGTGTGTTGGAGTATGGGTGCATTACATTGTGCATGTGATTGTAACATGGTTTGTGGTTACTTTTTGCGTTATAAATTGTTGTGATATTATATACTAGGTTGTATGTACTTTAGAGACACATGGGGCTTTATAGCTCATTTCCCTACAGTTTTCTTTACAGATACTTGAGACATAGGTGACTTGGTACCCGGAGGGATAATTATATATTTATTTTATTTTTATCTTTTATTTTTATTTTTAGGTTTTCATCATACTTTGTTGATTATTATTTTATTTGGGTTGTAAGTTGATTTTAATTTTGGGAATTTTGGTATTTATTTTGAAAGATTAATTATTTTATTTTAATTATAGATTATATATATATAATATACATGAATGTATGTGAATGATTGTGGACTATCGGATTGCATGTGGATATAATTACATAAATAACCTTCTAAATCTGATCATATCTCCATGGCCGGATAAAAGGGGTTACAGGTAGGGTTCTTTTTTTGGGTGAATAATTTCATTGATATTTCAAAATATTAAATTAAGGTATGTAATAAATTGAGTGTTAAATATGTAAATTTTATTTAAGTCGTAATGATGGAAAGTATATTATAAATTGTTATCCATATTGATATAATTTGTTTTATGAGAAATTATGATAAAACTATATGTTAATGATATGGGAGCTTAAATTATTAGTTTGAATAATAATTTAAGTGTGATGATATACATAATCAAGTGATATTGTATATTAATTTAATAGTTGATAAGTAAAATAAATTTTAAGTGTTGGTATGAATGATATAAATCATAATAAGTAAATAAATCCATTAAACAGTTTTGGACAGAAACAATGATTTAATTTTGAAAATTCACCAAATTTGTAGAAATTGATTTAGAGGTTGAATTAAATATGAAATTAGAGCTTACTGAATCTAGTTTTGCATAAAAGAAACAGTGTAAGTAATGAAATTGTAAATTATAAGATATATGAATTTTGTTGAGACAATGTCAGAATGATTTCAGGTCCTCCTATTCTGCCTTTGAAAAATTACTATAAATTCTACAAAAATGTTTAGGAGATAAAATTTATATGCTTAAAATATAGATGAGTTTATCTTTAAGGAAACAAATGGAAACATTATACGAATTCTGTATTGAAAGATAATTAATTTTTAATGAAGAAGGTCAAAGGTACCTAGCAGCATAGGAGGGGGAAGTTTAAAAAAAAAATTATATTAATAAGCTTAAGTGGAAATTATGAAATTTGTATGGTAAAAAGTTCATTGAGTCCAATTTTAAAAGTAACAAGTGAATGAAAATTTTAATTATGTTGGTCAAGATATAAAGAATTTAGTTACTGCTATTCAAATAGATAATCTTGTTAAGAGTATATATGTAATTAGTAAAATCATAAATAATATTGCATATAGGCATGCTATACTAAAAATCATAAATTATCGTATAAATACATGTACTTATTGGATGTGGAATGGAGAGGAAGAGGAAGAGGAAAAAAAAATAAAAAATAATAAAAGAGTTGTAATATTAAGAATTTTTAATAAGCGATGGAACTGCTAATATAAGAGAAGTTTAAATGAATTGGGAGACATTAAGTGAATAATTGTTATATGATGTATTAATGAACTTATTTGTAAAATTTTAACACTTATGTTAATCTTATGAGAATCATATGATATTGAAATTGAAAATAGATAAATGTGAATGATATGTGATGATAAATGATAAAATGGATTGAATTTAACAGTGGTTGCTTCGACAACGAATGTAACACATTGATACTGTGACTTGGCGATCGGGTTGAGTATTAGTGTGTTACATCAATTTTTTTTTTTTCGAATATTTCAAGTGTACATTGACACAAATAATAAACGTGAAAGAGATTAAGAAAAGACATATCTGTCAACTGAGTGTAATTTTTTTTTTTATTTCTTATGCACGATTTTGAATACATTAACCGAGTGTAGCATTCAAAAGAAGTTTGAGAAACTTGAGAGTGCATACAAAAAAATAACATGAATGCATAAATTATCATGTCTACTAAAGATACTTAAGTTAGAAACAACAAAATTTGAAGCTGCACTTTGAGTTTGGAGACGGATGCTCTGTGCCGACTTCTTTACTTGCCGGAGAAGTTACTGTTTTCAGGGTATTTGCTATTGGAGAGATGGCTAAATCGGGTTCAGGATACGTGCAATCACTTTCTAGTGTATCAGAAGTTATGGAATCAGTGGAGCTGCTTATAACTTTAGTGGAAGAAGTTACCCATTTTGGAGGTGGCCAAAACAAGTTACAGTAGGCAGGGTACCTGTTTCTAAATCAAACACAAACATACTTGCATATCCAATTCCATTCTCAGGATTACCATATCCTGGTTCGTCGGAGAGACCTTCCGGATAGAAGATGAGGTTTCCTCTACCCCAACCAAATTCAGAAGCTGGCGCAGATATTGGTTCATGAAAACCCGTAAACAAGATCCGATCCCTCAAACTCAAACTATCCATCTCGTCCCACTTTTGCTCTTCTTCATTCATCCTCAAAACTCTAACACTAACCACCTTCCCCGCTTCCCAAAACATTTCAAGGAACAACAAATTATCAACAGACTTAACCAAGAACTTTCTGCTTCTGGAAGTGCGGAAACACTTTACATGTGGTAGGAAGCTAACGGTTAAAGATTGGTCAATGGCTATAGTTCTTCCGTTTCTGTCAATGCCATAGAATTTCCCATTGAATGAAATAATATCCTCAAGGTAACGCACATTTTCAAGCACAACCTATTCCTTTTCTCCCGATCTCAGAAAGGCAGAGATCCCGAAAAAGGAAAACATTATAAAATCATCACTATCGATAGTTCTTGACCGCAAGAAGACAACTTTCCTTTCGTAGGATGCGTAATGGGACTCTATAGGATGATCAATACTAACATCATAATGACCAATATAGACATGACCCAATTCAAGGACCTGAAAGTTGGTTAAATCCAATACCTTCGGAAAGTTTCTCGGACGAGATCCCCGCAAAACTTTGAAGGATTCAACAGTTGCATTCCGATACGGTGGGTTGCGTCTCTGATTTTGGCCAACCAGCAAGCTGGGGCTTCTGTTTGGTTACCGCGAGACGGTCTAATAAGGTAAAGGGTGTTTATGGTAATATAGCTCAGAGACCATTCACCTCTACCTGTTGTTCTTAAAGGGAGATTTGTGGGTAATAAAGGGTGGAGTTTTGGTGGGAGTGGAACAGAGGAACGCCATGAAGAGCAGACAGATCGGAATCTGAGAATATCAAATCGGGCTTCAAGGCATTTGGCTATTAGAACTACAAGTTCCGGCTGGAGTTGAGAGCAATCCGCCATTTGGGGTTTACAAGTTTTTGCCCTTCACTCAAATCTGCTAGGGTTACTTACAGCTGCCTGCCATCTTTTGTTTTATATAAACATATTCAGAATAGAATAAGGAAAAGTTAAATCTAAAATTTTGCTATGTTCGTTTTTTTATTCTGGCTTTTGAGGATGAACTTTATCACTTTACCTTACTGTTAAGTAAGTACACAAAAAAAAAATGAAAACCCTTAAACTCAGTTTTCCAGAAAGTAATGTTTGACCATCAACAATGTACAGACAAACTGAATAATCGTTTTGTCAATAGCTATATATTTTCATAAACAGGGCCTTAAAATCATCAATCTCTGGTTAGGTTCAATACTGTGGTTATATAATCACTTTCAAAAAGTTGTTATCAGCAATTGTCTTACATGTTTCCATGGTTGATCCATGATTCAATCAGGTTCTATTATCCACCTCCAAATTCACTCTGTTTTCTTCTTCTTCACCAATGACTTTATTCAGTTTTATTTTATTTATTGATTTTCTATTCTTTTAAGTTACTCATATTCAACAAATTTTGAATAATTATAAGATATATGTACACTTCTATTTCATGCATTTTTGTATTGTTTCTTTGAGGATACGTAAGTACCATACATGTAACTGGAAAGCGGGGGTACTTAGGTATACATGTAATTTTAAAGAGGCAATGCAAGGTGATAAATTTTCAGAGAGAAGGGGAAGGGAAGTAAACTACTACTCCAATTGTCAGACCTTGGGAAAACTGAAAGACAAGCAATGAAAATTGTATGCAAGAAAAGCACGTTGAGGAACTCCTTTGGTCAGTGCACATGCAGATATAGTGCAAGAAAATGGGGTTTACCATAGGCTTTTGGCTTAAGTTCAAGAGGCCATGATGAGTGAATTGAGTGCTACTTCAGTCACACCAGAAAGAGCACGTTAATGATGCTGCCTCTGGAAACTTCAGTTCAGAATCGGGATGAATGGTCATTGATGGCAAGAAGAATGTTCCATAACGATAGTGCCAAAGCACAATTCGGGACAATGGAGAAGGTTGATACCATGGTGCCAAAACAATTCCACAACTTACGAAATAAACATGGTTCCAGTCCATGTCTCCTGAGAGTGAAATTCATGCTGAGAATCGTGCCCTATTAGCCAACATGTCTCCTAAAGGAACTAAACAATCACAGAGTGATATGTCAAACAATGCTATAAGTACTCCAAATATAGAGAGCAATAATCCCAGTGACAACATGCTCAAACATTACAAAGAGTGGCCTTGAGAATGGCATAGAGCAGAATATTTGGAGCCAGAGAGTTGAGACTGTTAAGGAATTGAGATTTTCCATGGATGGGATGGGGACTATTGTTGGTAATGATTTTGTCCATATACCAAAGATAAGTAAGGATAAATCATAATAGTTTATACAGACCAGCACACATTTTCACTATATATTATGCATCGACTGGTAAATGGTAGCCTTGAGAGTAGGAACTAGAGACAGCAGAAGTTGAAGCTGCAGTTTGAGCTTGGACAGGTTCGCTAGCCGCCGACTTCTTTTCCTGCAGAGATAGCTAAATCGGATTCAGGAGACTTGCAGTCACATTCTGGTGTAGCATAAGTTACGGAATGAGTCGAGCTGCTTATAACTTTGGCTGAAGAAGTTATGCGGCCAGTAGCAATTGTCTAAACGACTGGCTGTACCAGTTTCTAAATCAAGCACAGAGAGTATTGCCATATCATGGATGGTCGGATCTCGGAATCCGACAACTTTAAATCGGATCAAATATAAATTAGTTATTATCTTTTTTAAAAGATATTTATGTCTGTTTATATATTCTTTTGAATGTTCTAGAATTATAATCAAAATAAAAATATTTATAAATTTTAAAAGTTAATTTATGTATCGTAACTGCTTAAATTGCAATATTTTTATTTTAAATATCTATAATAAAAAAATTTAATAGTTAAATGATTATTTTTATAATTTACCTTTTATTTCAACTTTATTTTTATTAATTAATTAAAACCAATTAAATGCATTTGAGATAAACACATGTCACTCACCATCATTGAAACCTCAATCCTTCTAGCTGTAACCTATTACCTAACTCAAGCCAATAGCTCACCATAAACTATAAATGAATGTTATGTACATTCTTTAATTAAAATTATGGTGAATTCTTTATTTGAATATAATATTTTTTAATCCTTGAAATAATAAATTTTTAATTTTAAAATCAAGGGTTTTTTTTTTTATCAAAAAGTTTTTAAAATTTTATAAATTATTGTATTCTTTTATAAAAAATTAATTTATGTTATTAAATATTGTTAATATTAATTTGGAAATTATTTGATATAATGATGGTGAAAAGTTCTTATTCCACAAATTAGGTTGAAATTTTGTCAAATGTATTCTTTATTTTTTAGTTTTTTAAATACAAATTAAAAACACATGGCAAAATTTTAATCTCGCTTGTGAAGTTAAAAACTTTTCACCACCAAATGAATATTCTAATTAATTATATTTTAATATTTATTAAGATTAATATTTGGTACAATGATAATGTACTTTTTTTTTATTTCACAAGTAACTTTAAAAAACTATAATATATATTTTTATTTTATTATACTTTTATAAAAAAAAACTTATTAATCCCATGACCCTACTTGTGAAAAATGTACCAAATGTTTTCTCTATTTATTAAACCGATAATGTAAAAAACGTAATGCGAAACTAGTATATATGTATAACTAAACTATTCGAAAAACAACGAAACAACCCTTCCTTTATTTCTAACCAATTAAACCAAATTATCATTTTACCATTCATGAAATCATGACACATGATACTTAAAATGCATAATTAGTTTTTGTAATAATAAAAATTAAACCACTATAATTTAAATATTAATCCAAAGTCTTGAACACGTAGTTCGTGATTTAATTATATCTACATAATTTTGTTTGTGCAAATTTTACTAAAAACAATTATAATTTGAATTTTTGAACTTGAAAAATGTGTTTTGAATTGCGTCAGAAATTAATAGACAACTATTTAATTTGTAAGAGACAATTCAACTAAAAAATAATTAAATCTTATTGAAAAATGTACAAATTAATTAATGTTACATACTTGAAAAATAGCATTTTGATGAATTTAGTTTAGTAAATTGGACACCATCCGTGTTACATTTTCTTGTTTGAATAGTAGTTTTCACTTGATTTATTTAAAGTATGTATGATGTTTTTACTTTTGATAATGGTAAAAGGTAAAGATCAACCAATTGGGTGATAAAAAGATTATATCCATTTATCTCTTTAGCACAATCTTAATCTCTTAACCAAGCTTGTATAGCCTATACATAGTTGATGGGATTATGATTTACTAAAGGAGTGTGCTTATTTGTTCAAAGAAATCAAGGATGAGTTTATATTAAATGTATTTGGATTTTTTTTTGAAAAAGAAAATTGGAATTGCTGAATCACAGACCAAATAAATATAAAAAGCAACGAAATCATTATAGTAATTGGATTATTTAGTGATTTGGGTCTAATAAATGCTGTCTATATATGAAGCCATCGATTGTTCCAATGCAAGCGAAGGAGAGGTTGGAAGAACCTTGCAAGGGAATCCCTCTCTTCTGGCACAAGTTGAGAACTTCAGTCTATTTGAAAAAAAAAAAAGAAGTTTGTCTTGGGAGTTGTGACCTACAACATTTGTGTACAAGAATATGTACGTGTATATATGAATTTCAGGTGGTGAAATTTCTGATTATCACCATCACACTTCTTTTAGATAGTTAATGCTCTATAATCTTGCAGTTGGGAATACTAAGCATAAGCCTTAAGCCACCCCCGTCCTCTGGAACAAGCCAACTTTTTCTGTTTTTGAATATTTCAAGTGTACATTAACACTCATATCAATAAACATGAAAGGGATTAAGAAAAGATATAACTATTAACTGAGAGTAGTTTTTCTGATTTCTTATGCGCGCTTTTGAATACATTAACCGAGTGTAGCATTCAATAGAAGTTTGACAAACTTGAGAGTACATACGGAAAAATAACATGAATACATAAATTATCATGTCTACTAGAGATACTTGAGCTAGAAACAACAAAATTTGAAGCAACACTTTGAGCTTGGAGACGGATGCTCTGTGCCGACTTCTTTACTTCCAGGAGAAGTTACTGTTTTCAGGGTATTTGCTGTTGGAGAGTTGGCTAAATCGGGCTCAGGATATGCGCACTCACTTTCTGCTGTAGCAGAAGTTATGGAATGAGTGGAGTTGCTTATAACTTCAGTGGAAGAAGTTAGCCATTCTGGAGGTGGCGAAAACAAGTTACAGTAGGCAGGGCAATTCTCTATGCGACTGGCTGTACCTGTTTCTAAATCAAACACAAACATACATGAATATCCTATTCCATAGTCAGGATTACCGTATCCTCGATAGTCGGAGAGACCTTCCGGATAGAAGATGAGGTTTCCTCTACCCCAACCAATTTCAGAAGCTGGCGCAGATATTGCTTCATGAAAATCCATAAACAAGATCCGATCCCTCAAACTCAAACTATCCATCTCATCCCACTTGTGTTCTTCTTCATTCATCCTCAAAACTCTAACACTAACAACCTTCTCCGCTTCCCAAAACATTTCAAGGAACAACAAATTATCAACCGACTTAACCAAGAACTTTTTGACTCTGGAAGTGCGGAAACACTCTACATGTGAAAGGAAACTAACGTTTAAAGATTGGTCAATGGCTATAGTTCTTCCGTTTCGGTCGATGCCATAGAACTTCCCATTGAATGAAATAATATCCTCAAGGAAACCCACTGTTTCAAGCACAATCCATTCCTTTTCTCCCGATCTCAGAAAGGCCGAGGTCCCGAAAAAGGAAAGTATTATAAAATCATCACTATCGATAGTACTTGACGGCAAGAAGACAACTTTTTGTTGGTAGGTTGCGTAATGGGGCTCTAGAGGATGATCAATACTAACATCATAATGACCAATATACTCATGACCCAATTCAAGGACCTGAAATTTGGTTAAATCCAATACCTTCGGAAAGTTTCTCAGACGAGATGCTGAAAGAATCAACAGTGGCATTTTGATACGCTCACGGTGGCTTGCATCACTGCTTTTGGCCAACCAGCAAGCTGGGGCTTCTGTTTGGTTACCGCGAGACGATCTAATAAGGTAAAGGGTGTTTACCGTAATATAGCTCAGAGACCATTCACCTCTACCTCCGATTCTTAAAGGGAGATTTGTGGGTAATAAAGGGTGAAGTTTTGGTGGGAGTGGAACAGAGGAACGCCATGAAGAGCAGACAGATCGGAATCTGAGAATATCAAATCGGGCTTCAAGGCATTTGGCTATTAGAACTACAAGTTCCGGCAGGAGTTGAGACCAATCCGCCATTTGGGGTTTACAAGTTTTTGCTCTTCACTCAAATCTGCTAGGGTTACTTACAGCTGCCTGCCATCTTTTGTTTTTATATAAACATATTCAGAATAGAATAAGGAAAAGTTAAATCTAAAATTTTGCTATGTTCGTTTTTTATTCTGGCTTTTGAGGATGAACTTTATCACTTTACCTTACTGTTAAGTAAGTACAAAATAATAATAAAAATGAAAACCCTTAAACTCAGTTTTCCAGAAAGTAATGTTTGAACATGAACAATGTACAGACAAACTGAATAATCGTTTTGTCAATAGCTATAAATTTTCATATACAGGGCCTTAAAATCATCAATCTCTGGTTAGGTTCGATACTGTGCTTATATAATCACTTACAAAAAAAAAGTTATCAGCAGTTTTCTCTCATGTTTCCATTGTTGTTGTGCATGATTCAATCAGGTCCTATAATCCACCTCCAAATTCACTCTGTTTTCTTCTTCTTCACCAATGACTTTGTTCTGTTTTATTTTATTTATTGATTTTCTATTCTTTTAAGTTACTCAAATTCTACGAATTTTGAATATTTATAAGATATATGAAAACTTCTATTTCATGCATTTTTGTATTATTTCTTTTAGGATACGTAGGTACCATACATGTAACTGGAAGGGGGAGGTGCGTAGCTTATACCGAAAGAGGCTATTCAGGGTGATAACTTTTCAGAGAGAAGGGGAAGGGAAGCAAACTACTACAAGTGTCAGACCTTGGGAAAAGTGAAAGACAAAAGCAATGAAAATTTATTCAAGAAAAGCACGTTCAGGAACTCCTTTGGTCAGTGCACATGCAGATATAATGCAAGAAAATGGGGTTTAAATGCCCATAGGCCTTTGGCTTAAGTTGAAGAGGTCAGGAGGAGTGAATTGAGTGCTACTTCAGTCACTGAAATGAGTACTTGATGACTCACTTCAGTCACACCAGTAAGAGCACGTTAATGATTATGATGCTGCCTCTGGAAACTTTCAGAATCAGGATGGATGGTCCTTGATGGCAAGAAGAATGTTCCATAACGATAGTGCCAAAGCACAATTCGGGACAATGGAGAAGGTAGATACCATGGTGCCAAAACAATTCCACAACTCAGGAAACTATCATGGCTCCATGTCTCTTGAGAGTGAAATTGATGCTGAGAATTGCCACTGATCAGAAAACATGTCAATTGAAGAAATACAACAAGCACAGGCTGAGATGATGCAGATATTGTTGGAAATGAAGCTGTCCATATAGAGATAAGCAAAGAAAAATCATAATAGTTCATACATTCCTGCATACGTTTTCAATAAATATTGTACATCTATGAGTAAATGGTAGTCTAGAGAGGAGTTAGAAACAGCAGAATTTGAAGCCGCACTTTGAGCTTGGAGAGGGATGCTCGCTGCCGACTTCTTTACCTGCCAAATCAGTTACTCTTTCTGGGGTATTTGCTGTTGGAGATAGAGCGAAATCGGATTCAGGATACATGCATTCATCTTCTGGTGTAGCAGAACTTATCGAATGAGTCGAGTTGCTTATAACTTCAGTCAAAGAAATCACTGATTCTGAAGAACTTACCCATTGTGGAGGTGGCATGAACAAGTCACAGTAGGCAGGGCAATTCTCTAAAGGGCAGGCAGTACCAATTTCTAAATCAAACACAAAGACAAGTCTAAATTCAGTGTCAGGACCACAATCACGTCTATAGTCGAAGAGACCTTTGGGATAGAAGATGAGGTTTCCTTTACCCCAATAGAATTCAGAAGCTGGCGCTGAAACTGCTCCATAAAAACCCAGAAATAAAATCCGATCCCTTAAACTTTCCATCTCATCCCACTTGTGATCTTCTTCACTCATCCTAAACACTCTAAAACCAACACCCTTCTCTGGATTCGAAAGCATTTCAACAGCCAACAAATTATCATGGGACTTAACCAAGAACTTTTGCTACAGGGAGAGCCTACATGTGGTAGGAAACTAACGTTTAAAGATTGGTCAATGACTATAGTTTTGCCTTTTAGGTCAATGGCATAGAATTTCTCATTAAATGAAATAATATCCTGAAGGTCACGCACATTTTCAAGCACAGTCCATTCCTTTTCTCCCGGCCTCAGAAAAGCCGGGTATCGGAAAGATGCAAGCATTATAAAATCATCACAATTGGTACTTGACCAACGCAGAACTACTTTGTTTCTGTAGTCGTGGCATTGGGGCTCTAAAGGATGATCAATATACACATCATACAGACCAATATATTGATGACCCAATTCAATGACTTGTAAGTTGGTTAAATCCAATACCTTTGGGAAGTTTCTTGGAAGAGATTCCAGCTTAGAATCTGAAAAAGGATTCGACAGTTGCATTTTGACACGGCGGGTTTCTTCTCTGATTTTGACCAACCAGCAAGCAGGGGCTTCTGTTTCGTTGCCGCGAGCCGATCTTAAAAGGTAAAAGGTATATCTGGTGATATGGCTCAGAGACTCCTCAAGTCTACCTTGGGTTCTTGAAGGGAGATTTGTGGGTGGAATAGGGTAAAGTTTTGGTGGAACAGAGAAACGCCATGAACAGCAGACAGATCGGAATCTGACAACATCAAATCGGGCTTCAAGGCGTTCGGCTATTAGAACTAGAAGCTCTTGTGGGAGTTGAGACCAATCTGCCATTTGAGATCACAAGTTTTGCTTTGCAATCAGATCTGCTATGGGCAACAGTAGCTGCCTGCCTGCCAACTTTTTTTATTATATAAACATATTTAGAATAGAAATAAAAAGGTTCAAGTAAATCGATAAAATAAAATTTTGTTTTTTCGTTTTCTATTCTGCTTTTGAGGAACTAGATCACTTTATCCTACTCTAAAGTAGTTTCAAAATAAAAAAAAAGAAAAAAAAAAGACCTTTGGACTCAGTTTTCCAGAAAATAATGGGAACATCTACAATGTACCTACAAATTACAGAGTGAAGAATTGTCTTGACTTTTGTCAAATGCTATTCATTTTCACATTGAGGGGCGTTTACAATTATCAACTAAGAAGAGATCAATTCTTCAAATTCTTGAGAAATAAATCACCACTAGCGTTGAAAAAAAGACAAATAGCACAAAATATGTACAATTATGCAGGACCCTAGTGATATAGCTCTAAAGTTTGTAGAGCTAGGAATGGAATGCTCTTCCTTTTAGGTTTGAAAGCCAGGTTCACTTTCTTGTCTGCAGATGTAGGCTCCCCTATTCGGGGGTGTTCCACTAATCTGGAAACAGCATTCATTATCCATCATATGACTCACTGGAATGGCTGTGTTTTATTATTATTATTTGAACATTGAATGGCTGTGCTTGAAGATGAAAAGATTTGGGATGTTTATGAGGCTTTTCAAGAGCTATATGGAAAGCTTCTTGACGAGATAAGATCTAACGGAAGACCCAAAACTATTTCAAATATGTCTTATCAGTTTAATAGCAAAGACATGAAAAAAATAATGTGGAATTTTTGGGTTTCAATCAGAGATTCATGAAAGTTTCTCAACATTTAATGATACTCTTATCGAGCAGTATGCTGCTGTATCTTTTGATGGTTTGTCCCATTGATCGATAAATCTTGTCGCATGGAATGCATGATTTAATACCCGAATCTACCATTGCAAAAATGTCTGGGAAAGATCGAAGGATACGTATAACCTGTTGAGGTACTGACTGCTATCTGTTATTTTTGTGTTCTGTTAGTAAATAGCAGTTTGTTGTTTATAGTAATCTGATTGAATGGCATTTCACATGAAAATATTTTTAGTTTTGAGTTATGATTAACCCCAATTTCGAGTTAATGAAATCAAGTTAAATAAATTTTTAAATCAACTCCAATAGTTCAATGCCGGAGAAAAGAATATTGTAAATGTTAAATTATGACTCCTATTTGAAGTCAAATTTTAGAAATAATCTTTCAGTTAAATTTTATTTATTTGCTTCAATTAAACTCTATTTATTTATTTGAGTCAAACTTTTATTAGTATAAATTATTTTATTATTATTTAACCTAAAAATTTAGCCTATAAATGGGCTCTTTTACAACCTTAGAGATATACTCATTTGATTTTAGAACTCCTAATACTGTTGGAGAATTTAGTGTTTACGTTTTGAGGATTTTTTGTTTTTGAGTTTTAGGGATTTAGTTTTTATCTCCGTCTTTTGTAATCTTCATTATTTTTCCATTATAGTAAAATTATCTTTACCCGTGGTTTTTTATCCTTTTCGGAAGGGTTTTTTCACGTTAAATTTGTGTGTTCAATTTCTCAATTTATTTCGCTATTTTTACTTGTTCGTTGTTTAATCGGGTCGATCCCCAATAAGTGATATCAGAACTAGTTCAATTTTTGCAGATCAACTTGTTCAGAGATGGCAGCAATAAAGTTCGATATTAAGAAGTTCGATGGTGTCACAAATTTTAATTTGTGACAAGTTCAAATGATGGCAATTCTAGTTCAGACCGGTTTGAAAAAGGTCGTTACCGAGAAAAAGCCAATAATCTAGATAAATCAAAATGGGAAGAGCTTGATGAAAAAGCCCTGTCTGCAATCTAGTTGTGCCTCGCGTATAGGATATTGCATGAGGTATTGATGGAGAAGACTTCATCCGCCTTGTGAAAAAAACTAAAAACTCTTTATGCGACTAAGTCTCTGGCTAACCTTTTAGTGCTGAAACAACGTCTATTTACGTTTCGCATGAACAAAGGTAAGCTTCTTAGAGATCACATCAGTTAATTTATTACTCTTTTGAATGATTTAAATAATGTTGAGGTTTAGATTGACGATGAGGATCAAACTATGCTATTGTTGTGCTCTTTACCCCTTTCATATAAGTCTTTTAGGGAGACACTGATTTATGGTATAGACAAACTCTCGTTTGAGGATGTGAAGGGTCATTTGTTGAGCAAAAATAAACTCGTTAATGAGTTTGGTTCAAATAGCAAGGCAGATAAGCAAACTTCTGTTTTGGTAGCATCAAAGAAGTGAGACAAAATGTGTCGCTATTGTAAAAAATTAGGTCACGTTAAAACATATTATTACAAGCTGTGAAATAAAAGGGTTGCTGAGAGTAACGAGGAAGATTTAGCTGGTGCTAATTTGATCGCTGAAAGTGGTGATGATTTCTTGTTAGTATCAACGAGCGAAAGCTTCAAGCTTACGTCCGAGTGGATCCTAGATTCAGGATGTTCTTTCCACATGTGTCCCAATAGAGAATGGTTCTCCACATACAGCTCGGTTGAAGTTGAAGTTGTGCACATGGGAAACGATTCATCTATTAAGGTAATTGGTATTAGTACTGTTAAAATTAGGATGCATGATGGTACGATTAGGACACTATCAGATGTCAGGTATGTACCTAATTTACGAAAGAATCTCATCTCTTTAAGTATTTTAAAGTCTAAAAGTTGCAGAATCAATATCGAGTCGAGCGGCATTAAGGTGCCTCATGGGGCTCTCGTTTTGTTAAAAGGTAAAAGACTGGAAATCTTTATATTCTGGATGGTTTTACAGTGACCGGTGAAATCAGACGTCCCTCGTCTGTTACGGAGTTGAAGTCAACTCGTTTTGAGCGGAGGTAACTTGGTCATAGGAAGGAAAAAGGTATGACCGTTTCGTTGAAGAGAGGTTCTCTTTTGGATGCAAGTTTTGAAAAATTAGGGCACTATGTTCGTGAAAATCAAACTCGGGTTAGTTTTGATTTGACAGTACACAAGTCGAAGGCTAGAAGACTTCCAGCTTCTAAGCACAGATTCGACTCAGTTAATTCCCTGCATATTTCAAGATAGGCTCGTGACAGGCTTTGGCAAAGATGACATTGTGGAAATACGAGTCAAGGTGGAAATTTGTTGAATTATGACTCCTATTTCAAGTCAAATTTGAGAAATAATCTTTCGGTTAAACTCTGTTTATTTGTTTGAGTCAAACTCTTATTAGTCTAGATTTATTATTATTTGACCTATAAATTTAGCCTATAAATAGGCTCTTTTACAACTTTAGAGATACACCCATTAGATTTTAAAACTCCTAACACTTTTGGAGAATTTAGTGTTTACGTTTTGAAGGTTTTTTGTTTTTGAGTTTTCGGGATTTAGTTTTTATCTCTATCTTTTGTACTCTTCATTCTTTTGCAATAAAATTATCTTTGTCCGTGATTTTTTATCCTTTTCGGAAGGGTTTTTCCACGTTAAATTTGTGTGTTCAATTTCTCAATTTATTCCACTATTTTTATTTGTTCGTTACTTAATCGAGTCGATTCTCAACAGTAAACTTATTAGCTTATTTCCAAATGGTAAGGCTGCAAAGATACAAAAATAATGAATTGTCATACAACAGAATCTTTGATTCCAACTCCTTTGGTTAACTTGGAATAAATTTGGTCAATGATTAAATAAATTATTAAAAAATCATAAAAAATTCGATTAAACTGGTTCAGCCAATTCGTATCGATTCTCAAATTAACCAATTCAATACTTTTCTTTAAATTGATACCTTGACTAGTTTCGATCCAACCGGTCAATCTAGTTCAAACAACCATCTCAAAAGCCATGAGATTGAAGCCTAAAAAATGAGTTTGGAACGTGGTTACCAATTAATACTAGCACTCACTTTTGATTTTTATCTTCCTTCCTCTCATAGTTGTTGGCTCAAGTAATTAAATGGGTTTATTTGTTCAAAGCAGAAGTTGGTTGAACCGATATTTGGATTTTTTTTAACAGCATTGGACTCCAAGAAACGATAACAGAGATGTTGTAGTAGATGATGAAGATGAAAGTGGATTTAGTGACTTTGATCCCATATCAGTTTTCGCAAAGCCATTGGAAGGTGGCAATGCAGAGTGATGACTTTCCAAGAGGAAAGGAAGCAAAACGAGTCAAACCTTGGGAAAACTGAAAGACAAATAATGGATGGAGAAGCAATGAAAGATATAGGCAAGAGAAGCATGTTGAGTATCTCCTTAGGTGCACGTGCAGACGTAGCTAGCCTCCATGAGGAGTGAATTGAGTGCAAGTTGGGTCACTGAAATGGACACAGATCACTCACTTCAATAGTTCAAGCACACCAGCAAGAGCATATTGAAGATGCTGACTCTGAAAACTTCACTAGAGAATGAGGACCGATGACCATGGATGGTCAGGTCATGCCAAAAAGAATGTTCCGTAACGATAATGTCAATGCGCAATCTAGGAGAATGAAGAAGATAGATACAATTCAACAACTTAGGAAATAAACATGGTTCCAGTCCATGTCTCCTGAGAGTGAAATTCATGCTGAGAATTGTGCCCTATTAGCAAACATGTCACCTGAAGAAGGAACTAAACAAGCACAGAATGATCTGTCGAACAATGTTATAAGCACTTCAAATATAGAGAGCAATAATCCCAGTCACAACAAGCTCAAACACTACAAAGAGTGGCCTTGACAATGGCCAGAGAGTTGAGGCTGTTAAGGAATTGAGATTTTCCATGGATGGGACTATTGTTGGAAATGATTTTGTCCATAGAGAGATAAGCAAGGAAAAATCATATCAGTTTGTACATACCAGTACACATTTTCAATAAATATTAAATGGGTAGTCTTGAGAGTAGGAATTATAAACAGAAAAAGTTGAAGCCGCACTTTGAGCTTGGAGAGGGAGATCGCTGCCAACCTTTTCCTCCGGAAGAAGTTACTCTTTTTGAGGGGATTTGCTGCTGTAGAGAGCTAAAGAGGATTCAGGAGACTTGCAGAAGTTATCAAATGAGTTGAGTTGCTTATAACTTCAGTCGAAGAAGCTACCCATTAAAAGAGGTGGCAGAACAAGTTACAGTAGGCAGGGCAACTCTCTAAAGGGCTTGCCGTGACAGCTTCTAAATCAAACACAAAGATATGGCTATATCCTGGAAAGCTGGAGGGATTTTCAGGATAGAAGATGAGGTTTCCTTTACCACAACAAAATTCAGAAGCTGGTGCAGATATGGCTTGATCAGAACCCAGAAACAAGATCCGATCCCCCCAAGCTTTCCATTTCATCCCACCTTTGCTCTTCTTCACTCAGTCTAAAAACTCTAAAACCAACACTCTTCCCAGGATTCCAAAGCATTTCAACAACCAACAAATTATCAGGGGACTTAACCAACTTTGTGCAATAGGAAGAGCCTACATGGTAGGAAACTAACGTTTAAAGACTGATCAATGACTATAGTTCTTCCTTTTAGGTCAATGGCATAGAATTTCCCGTTAAATGAAATAATATCCCGAAGGCCATGCACATTTTCAAGCACAGTCCATTCCTTTTCTCCCGACCTCAGAAAAGCCAGGTATTCGAAACACGCAAGCATTATAAACTCATCACTATTGGTACTTCACCGCAACAAAACTACTTTCCTTCTGTAGTCGTAGCATTGGGGCTCTAAAGAATGACCAATATACACATCATATCAAACAATATATTCATGACCCAATTCAATGACTTGAAAGTTGGATAAATCCAATACCTTTGGGAAGTTTCTTGGAAGAGGTTCCAGCTCAGAGTCTGAAAAAGGATTCAACAGTTGTATTTTGACAAGGCAGCTTCCTTCTCTGATTTTGACCAACAATCAAGCAGGGGCTTCTGTTTGGTTGCCGCAAGAGGATCTTAAAAGGTAAAAGGTGTTTCTGGTAATATGGCTCATTGACTCCTCAAATCTACCATGTTTTTTTTAAAGGGAGGTATGTGGGTAAAGGGTAAAGTTTTGGTGGAATAGAGGAACGCCATGAAGAGCAGACGGATCGAAATCTGACAACATCAAAGCGGGCTTCAAGGCGTTCGGCTATTAGAAATAGAAGCTCTGGTGTGAGTTGAGACCAATCTGCCATTTGATATCACAAGTTTTGCTTTTGCACTCAAACCACTATGCGCAGCAGCTGCAGCAATTGACACCAATGTTTGAAACAGTGCCAAGTGACACCAATGTTTGATACAGGCCTTCATGAGATACAAATTCGAAAACAATGTGCAGCTGAATTTGAGAGGGGTGTGGTGGCATATACGAGGAAGCCTCTCAAACGACCTTTTGGGTTGGGCCAAGTCCAGTTAGAAAGTTATTTCCTTTGGGTTGAAAACAAGACAATGTTATTTTCGTTCAAAATTGAAACATCGAAGAGTCGGACGACAACCTCCCTTGAACCCTGAAACCTATGGAGAAGAAGCAGGAGCAACGAAGCGGCCATAAAAGCAAAAGGAATGAAGGAAAAGTTGCTTCTTTGAAGGTATTTGGTAGCAGCTCAACCAATGGAGACGATGCTTCCAGCTTAGTTGGGAGCATAATCGAGAAGGGAATTGTTTCGAACAATGATATTAGTAAACCCATTCAACCCCCTCGCCTCTCAGTGCTTCCCTTTCCTGTTGCACGCCACCGCTCTCATGGTCCTGTAAGCCACCACAAATTTTACTCTTCTTTTTTTTTCTTCTGCAATGACTTTGGTCTCAATCTTATTTTCTTTATTGGTTTGCTATTCATTTAAGTTACTTAATTCAACAAAATTTGAACATTTGTAAGATATATGAACACTTTTTATGTTTTCCTTTTTGTATTATTTCTTTTGGGATACATAAATTATCATGCCTATAACTGGAAAGGGGAGGTAATTCATTGTTATTGATTACTACAAATTTGGGTAAGGTTGTTGCTTGGAAGAGTAAGGCAAAACCATAAGTTTAATACCTAACAAGCATGGGTTTGGATTTTGGAATGGGGGCAATCAACTAATACTAGCAGTAATGGTGTTCCTTTTTGGTTTTATCTCCCTTTCTGTTATTATTTAATTAACTGGGTTTATTTTTGGTTGAGTTTGATTTGTTCAAAGCAGAAGTTGCTTGAACTGATAATTGGGTTTGTTTTCACAGCATTGGACTCCAAGAAGTGATAATAGAAATATTGTTGAAGAAGATGATGAAGATGAAACTGGATTTGCTAACTTCGATCCTATATCGGTTTTCGCTGAACCTGTACGGAGGAAAGAGAAAAAGAATTTGGATCTTAGCTATTGGAAAGAGGCAATGCAGGGTGATGATCTTTCCCAGAGAAAGGGAAGGGAAGCAAACCAGTCAGACGTAGGGAAAACTGAAAGACAAATGATGGATGGAAAAGCCATGAAAGATCTAGGCAATAAAAGCATGTTGAGTGACTCCTTTGGTGCACATGCAGATGTAGCCTCCATGGATGTAGAATCACATCTATATGCCCATAGGCCTTTAGCTAAAGCTGAAGAAGCCAGGAGGAGTGAATTGAGTGCTAGTTCAGTCACTGAAATGGACCTAGATGACTCACTTCAATTACAAAAAGAAGAGCATGTTAAAGATCATGATTCTGAAATTTTCAGTAAAGAATCAGGAACGATGGTTGTTGATGGTCAGGTCATGGCGAAAAGAATTTGTCATAATGATAGTGCCAATGTGGAATTCAGGAGAATGGAGAAGATAGATACCATGGTGCCAGAGCAATTCCACAACTTAGGAAATGAACGTGGGTCCATGTCTCTTGAGAGTGAAATTGATACTGAGAATCGTGCCCGATTAGAGAACATGTCACCTGAAGAAATAAAAGAAGCACAGGCTGAGATTATGCAGAAGATGGATCCTGCTTTGCTAAACTTACTGAAAAAACGAGGCCAAGAGAAATTAAAGAAGCAAATTGACACACACTCAAATCAGGCTGCTGAGAGTCAACTTGGAATTAGACGTGAAAATCAGTCAAACAATGCTATGAAAGCTCCACATATAGATAGCAATAATCCCACTGTCACAACAAGCTCAAACATTATAAAGAGTGGCCTTGTCAATGGCGTAAAGCAGAATGTAGATTCCGTGAGTGGCAGTTTGTGGGATGCTTGGAGCCAAAGAGTTGAGGCTGTTAGGGAATTAAGATTTTCCTTGGATGGGACTGTTGTTGACAATGATTTTGATCAGATGCCAGAGATACGTAAGGCAAAATCATAACCATCCTTCTGTTATTTTTTTCTTTTTGGTATATTTTTACTTAGTTGCTTTTATACATACCTGATAAACTCACTAAAACTATATTTGGTGGCATTTATTTGTTTGTCAAAATTCTGAGTACTTTGACTGTCTAGATAACAGTTTGTAAATAAACTCTAGCCATACAAGGAACGACAGATGACTGAATAAATATTGTTTTGCCTTTTCCTTCTATTACTGTATTGCAGGAGGTGATAATGTTGCTGAACGTGACTTTTTACGAACAGAGGGAGATCCTGGCGCTTCAGGTTATACAATTAAAGAAGCAGTTGCACTCACAAGAAGCACGGTCAGTTTATATTTTATTTATTATTTTATTGGATGACATGTAGATCTTTAATGCAAATGCAGCTGCATGTTGTCATAATATAGCTAGATTGTGCATGTCAATCTTAAATATTGTTGCAGTTTGTCTTTGATATCACTATACCGATCTCCTGTTTTTACTGATATTGTGGACTTTAGATTCCAGGTCAACGGGCCCTTGCATTGCATCTCCTTGCATCTGTGCTTGATAAGGCATTACAAAATATTCATCTCAATCCAATTGGCTCTACTCCGGCTGATAAGGACAATGTTGACAGCACTGTTGACTGGGAAGCTGTTTGGGCTTTTGCACTGGGCCCAGAACCTGAGCTAATCTTATCATTAAGGTTAAATGATTTTTTATCCCAAGAAACCAAATAATGCTAAGTCAAACTGTTCTTTTTCCTGTTAAAATTTAGATGTTGATTCATAAAATTTTTTTGATTCTGTATTCTTTACCCTTGAATTTGAATATTTTGCAATCTGTAGGATGTCGCTTGATGATAACCACAATTCTGTAGTTTTAGCAACCGCCAAAGTTATTCAGTGCGTATTGAGCTGTGATATAAATCAGAGTTTCTTTGATCTTTTGGAGGTAGATTTCTATCTTTTATATGCCTTGTATGTCCATATGTAATGTTTAGTTTAACAAATGTTCTATATTGCAGAAAACAGCAATTGACATGAGGGGTACTTATACTGCTCCTATATTTCGGTCTAAACCAGAGATTGATGTTGGTTTCCTTCATGGTGGATTTTGGAAATACAGTGCTAAACCTTCAAATGTTCTTCTTTATGGAGATAATATTGTGGAAGATGAAACTGAAGGGAAGCATACAATTCAGGATGACATTGTTGTTGCTGGACAAGATTTTGCTGCCGGTTTGGTTAGGATGGGAATCCTTCCTAGGATTCGATATCTTTTGGAGGTGAGCAGAATAAATCCATTATGTTTACTTAAGTTCTTGATATTCCTGCCTTCAGGTTTCCGCTTATGTTTTATTCAAATTTAATAAACTTGTTATCTAGTTTTAACAATTGACTTTTTTGTGGGTCATGTGAAGAGAAATTAGTACTGATTTAGACTTTGTGCTAGCATCTTCTTTTTTCTACTGCAGATTTTCGTGTTTACCTTTTTCCTTTTTCCTTTCTTCGTACTTGCATGACCCTGGAAACTAATACGTAGCACAATAATATCTATGCTAATTTGGTGGGTCTATATTTTAGTTGTTCCGACTCCTAAGAGGAGAGCAGTCATAGTGTCTCTCCTGAAGCTCAATGCTTACTTTGTGGAATATTTCTGATATATACGATAGTAACCTTACTCATGTTTTCAGATAGAACCAACTGCACCTTTGGAAGAATGCTTGATTTCAGTACTACTTGCAATAGCAAGACATTCGCCAATGGGTGTGAATGCTATAATGAAGTGCCAAAGATTAGTTCAAACTGTTGTTCACCGATTTACTGCAAATAGCAATATGGATGTTTATCCGTCTAAGATCAAATCTGTTTGCCTTTTGAAGGTAAGCTTTTATTCATTTGTCTTTGGAATAGTGAGGGCTATGAGGCTTCTTGACTCACTTCTATGTTAGTAAAAAGAATGAAAAAATGTATTATGTTTCTACTTAATTTATTAACCAGTCTATTTTCATACCATTTAGCATAAAGAATTTATATTGCTTTTTTTTTTTTTGGGTTATAAAGGTGCTAGCACAATCTGACAGGAAGAACTGTGCAGAGTTCGTAGAGAATGGGATTTTCCAGGCTATGACATGGCAATTATATAAAAATGCTTACTCTTTGGAACAATGGTTGAACTTGGGAAGAGAAAATTGTAAACTTTCATCTGCATTAATGGTTGAACAACTACGTTTTTGGAAGGTCTGCATTCAGTATGGGTATTGTGTGTCATACTTCGCCAACATTCTTCCTGCCTTGTACTTGTGGTTGAATCCGCCTACAATTAGAAAACTGGCTGAAAACAATGTTTTAGGTGAATTTGCTTCCATCTCTATGGAGGCATACCTTATTCTAGAATCCTTGGCCAGAACACTTTCAAATTTTTATTCACACAAAATTCTAAGTGATAGAATAGCTGAAGGAGTTGATGACAATGTGGAGACCTGGTCTTGGAGCCATGCTGGACCAATGGTTGATTTAGCTCTAAAGTGGATTTCATTTAAGTCTAGATTGATTGATTCTCAGGATCAAATAATTGGAATCTCTATTTTCCATGATAAATCTTCCTCTCCTCTATTGTGGGTATACTCAGCTGTTATGCACATGCTTTCCAGAGTGCTTGAAAAAGTGATCCCTGAGGATGCCATGGGCCTGCAAGATGATGGTCATGTGCCATGGTTGCCAGATTTTGTTCCTAAGGTTGGACTTGAAATTATTAGAAATGGTTTTTTGAGCTTTACACGTGTGAATACTGCAGAATATGGAACTAATCTGGCTGCAGGTAGTTCTTTTATCGAGCAACTCTGTTCTTTAAGGAAGCAAAGTGAATTCGAAACATCATTTGCTTCTCTGTGTTGCCTTCATGGCTTCTTCCAGGTTTTTATATACATTAACAATTTGATCCAGTTGGCTAAGACTGTGGTCTCTAATCCTTCTCAAGTATGCAGTTTATCACAAGAAGAGAACATACTTGCAAAGGGGATACTGGTGGAATCTTTGTTTGAATTGAGATGTGTGTTTGATATTTTCTCAAAGTTAGTTGCTTCAGAGTGGCACCTTGTGCAGTCAGTTGAGATTTTTGGTAGAGGAGGCCCTGCTCCTGGTGTGGGGCTTGGATGGGGAGCCTCTGGTGGAGGATTTTGGTCAAAATCTGTTTTATTGGCACAAACAGATGCATGGTTGCTCAGTCAATTGCTTGACATCTTTCAGACTATCTCTATAGAAGTATTATCCTTAGATGATGAGAGGACCTTTACCAGAGAAATAATCCTTTCAGCTTTAGGATTATGTTTAATTTCTGGACCAAGAGACAAGGTTATTGTGGAGAAAGCGTTGGATGTTATGCTTCAAGTACCTGTGCTAAAGTACCTTGATCTTTGCATTCAGCATTTTATCCAGGGTAATGGGAGGATAAAATTATATGGGTGGGAATATAAAGAAGATGACTATGTGCTCTTCAGTGAGATATTAGCTTCTCACTTTAGAAATAGATGGTGTTCTAATAAGAAAAAGTTGAAAGCCTCAAGTGTCGATAGAACATCAAGGAGTAACACTTCTCTAGAAACCATACCAGAGGACCTGGACACATCAATGATGAGTCAAGATCATAACTGCACTTCATTGATGATGGAATTGGCCCACCAGAGACTGCCTTTTCCCATGCACTGGTTTCTTAGTCCAATATCAACCTTATGCGATAGCAAACATGCTGGGCTGGGAAGGGTCTCTGATATACAAAATATTGTGCAGGACCCTGGTGATATAGTTGAAGTTTCTAAAGCTGGAATGTTTTTCCTTTTAGGTTTGGAAGCCTTGTCCACTTTCTTGTCTGCAGATGTTGTTTCACCCATTCAGAGTGTTCCGGTAATCTGGAAAATACATTCATTATCCATCATATTACTCATTGGAATGGCTGTGCTTGAAGATGAGAAGACTAGGGATGTTTATGAGTCTTTACAAGAGCTATATGGACAGCTTCTTGATGAGATAAGGTCTAAGGGAAGAAGTCAAACTAATTCAGATATGTCTACCAGTTTAGCACCAGAGACAGAAAATAAAATTGATGTGGAATTTCTGAGGTTTCAATCAGAGATTCATGAAAGTTACTCAACATTTATTGATACTCTTGTTGAGCAGTATGCTGCTGTATCTTTTGGTGATTTGACCTATGGTCGACAAGTTGCAATATATTTACACTGTTGTGTCGAAGCTCCTGTTCGACTTGCTGCCTGGAATGCATTATCTAATTCTCGTGCCCTTGAACTTCTTCCACCATTGCAGAAATGCCTGGGTGAGGCTGAAGGATACCTTGAACCTGTTGAGGTACTGACTGCTATCTGCTGCTTTTGTGTTCTATTCAAATGCATAGCAACTTGCGATGTATGGTAATGTAATTGAATGTGCTTCACATTTGATTTCTGATATTGTGTCTTAACGAAACCCCCAATTTGGCTTCAATGTGTCAGAACTCAGAAGAGAACGCTAAATTTCTTAGCTTATTTCAAAATCATAAATAAGGTGGAGAGATAGAAATAATGAACTGGCATAAAGTACAATCTTTGACTCCAACACCTATGGTTAACTTGGAAGCGAACAACATTTTTTGTTTCTGATGTTAAAATTTGACTGAAAACAAGACTTTTGGTTTCTATTCCTAGAGGACTGTTGATTTATTCCCTATAGAGAGAGATATTCTCTGCAACTTCTTGAATAGAGTTGTATATTCCTGTTTCTCTCTGATTTAGCATCTGGGGATTACTTTCAAATTACCTATTATGAGAATGTCTGATTCCTTTTTACAGGAGAATGAAGCGATTTTGGAAGCTTATGTGAAGTCATGGGTGTCTGGTGCCCTTGACAAAGCTGCAACTCGAGGATCAGTTGCATTCACATTAGTTCTGCATCACCTTTCATCTTTTGTTTTCATCTCTCATAAAAGTGACAAGCCATTCCTACGGAATAGGCTTGTGAAGTCTCTACTGCGAGACTATGCCAGGAAGAAACAGCACGAGGTATGCAGCTTTTCTTGTAAAGTTCTAAAAAACTTTGCCTAAACAAGAGTCCTTTGGAATATGAAAAAACATGACAAGCATATTGTGGTGGCATTTATGCTACAACTCACTAAACAGGATCCAAAACCATAGTAAAAATAGTACATTCTGTATACAGAGGTTTTTGTAAGTAAACCTCCATTGTTTAGTGGGTCATTGTTTTGTAGCATGGAGTATTATTTTAATGACCTAGAAGGATATCCGCATCGTTTCATTGTCGAATATATAGTGTACACTGAGTTTCATTATTCATGTCTTCAATCTTTTGGAATATGATTACAGGGAATGATGCTGGAGTTCATCGAATATACGAAGCCATCGAGTGTTACAAAGGCCGAAAAAGAGGAAGGTTTGGCAATGGAGAGTAGCAATGTAGAGGGAAGGTTGGAAAGACTGAAGGAAGCTTGCGAGGGAAATCCCTCTCTTCTCACACTTGTTGACAAACTTGAGTCTTCTTGTCTGAAACAATAGTTTGTCTTGTGACCTACACAATTTGTATATTGGAACAAAACTCTGTTAAACATAAACCTTCTTTAAGAAAAAAAGGAAACATTTTATCTATTTCAGTCACATACGTGTGTATGGTTAATATTTGGATTGATGATTTGACAAAGGAATTTCATTACTATTAAAAGTATTAATTTATTGGTCTTTTTGTTGTCGGAAAATCACTTAAAATCAGTTCTCTTTTAAACTAAGAGTTGTTTTTGTTATCGTAAAAAATAAAATCCACTGTTTTCAAAAAATTAGATTGATTGGTTAGATTGGTGATTTAGTTATTGATTCGAAATAAGGAGTCGAATGCAAATTGGTTCTATTGATGAGATTAAAAATTAATAATTTAATTGGTTGGATTATTGATTCGAATTTGAAAATATTGAAGAAACAACTGTTTTTTCTAACTTAAAATTCTTAAAATTCTAAGTATTACATTTTTTTGGCAAGTAGGGACTAGGGAGCAGCATTTTATTTTTTCGATTAGTTGGGTCAATTTTCAAATTTTGATACTAATTGAATTGATTACTTGATTTAAATATATTTAATCCCAATTGGTTGGAGTAATTAAATTGGTTAACTAACTATTTTATATGTTATAAACATATTTAAAATAAATAAAAATAATATACTTTTTACTTCCAAAAAGATATATTTTTATACAAAATTTGTTGATCTGTATTATAATAATTTTGGTTATTATCAAATCCAAATAGAAATAGATTTAACAACCAAAACCCAATATCTGCTTTAACAAAATTTTTATTCCTTTTGGACTTATGGTAGAAGAATATTGGCATATGATGCTAGAGCTGGATATCGTCGGGATGATATAAATAAAGAATCAGTTCAACTATTAAAGAAGATGACTGAAACAGAGATTGATGATTTTCCTTCCCATATGATTGAAGACATAAAAAATATATTGAAAAGTTAGAATTCATCAAGATTGTCAATTGATTCATTAAATTTTGATGAAATTGATTAAATGAATCTGGATATTATCCAAGAAGGATAACATAAAAGACAAAGGAAGCTACGTGGAAAAACCACTACCAAGAAATGACAAAAAAGGAAGCAACGTGAAAGCAACCACATCAAGACAAAGATGACATCCTTATCTAAAAAGAAAATATGTCGTTCTTATCGAGAAACTGTGCGTGATTCAAATTCAATTAAATCAAGTTATAAAGTTCTCCTATAAAATGAAGTGAAAGAGCCTAAACAAGGCATTCAAGTTTGATTCAAGTTTGATTCAAGTTACTTCTCAAAGTCTTTTCTCTTTATTTTATATCTTTCCTTTACTATTAGTTTAATTTTGTAACCGTCTTCCCTGTATTTGGTATTAAAGCTATAGTGTAAGGATTTCTGGAGAAATAATATTGTAGTATTCATTGTAAGTTTTATCATTTATTCTCACTTCTGTTTATTTTATAGTTATTTATCTTAAAACCCATATATATGTTATTTTGTCTTACTATTGCCTGTTTTTATCCTAATTGAGACGATTGACTTTTTAAAGTAAGATAATTTAATAAATAACATACAATTTTAAATACCTAAGATAAATTTCATGGAATAAACTGATTGTCTATACAAGGATAAAATTTACAATCATGCTATGCATATTGACTTTAAAAACAAAAATAATATTTCATCAATTATTAAGGTTTTAATAGTTTAATAGATATTACTTCTATATATTTTCATAAGTTATATAATAAAGTTAATAAAATGGGACAACAAATAAATAATTTAGGAGAAGTAACTAAATTAAATTTGAACAATGAATGTAAAGATATTTTATATGAAGTTAATAATAAATTAAAACAAGTTCTTATTAATAAAAATCTAGAACAAGAAATAGATTTAGTTCATTTATATTATGATAATAGCAAT
This sequence comes from Gossypioides kirkii, assembly GCA_005610355.1. Lineage (NCBI taxonomy): Eukaryota > Viridiplantae > Streptophyta > Magnoliopsida > Malvales > Malvaceae > Gossypioides > Gossypioides kirkii. The sequence goes on along the minus strand of CP032244.1, from coordinate 32,684,493 downwards.
ATAATATTAGCTTTGTCACAAATTATTTATTTATTGTTCTATTTTATTAACATTAATATATAACTTATGAAAATATATAGAAGTAATATCCATTAAGCTATTAAAACATTTACTAATTGATGAAATATTATTTTTATTTTTAGAGTCAATATGCATAGCAAGATTGTAAATTTTATCTTTGTATATACAATCAATTTCTTTCATGAAATTTATTTTAGGTACCTAAAACCGTCTGTTATCTATTAAATTCTCTTACTTTAAAAAGTCAATCGTCTCAATTAAGGTAAAAACAGGCAACAGTAGGACAGAATAATAGATATATAGATTTTAGGATAAATAACTATGAAATAAACAAATGTGAGAATAAATTATAAAAGTTACAATTAATACTACGATATTATTTCTCCAGAAACAGTTACACTATAGCTTTGATATCAATTACAAGGAGGAGGGTAACAAAATGAAACTTGAATGCCTTGTTTAGGCTCTTCCACCTCTTTTTATAAGAGAAATTCATAGCTCGATTTAATTGAATTTGAATCCCGCACAGTTTGTCGATAAGGATAACATATTTTCTTTTTGGATAAGGATGACATCTTTGTCTTGATGTGGTTGCTTCCACATTGCTTCCTTTTTTGTCGTTTCTTGATAGTGGTTTTTTCCACATAGCTTCCTTTATCTTTTATGTTATCCTTCTCGGATATTGTCTAGATTCATTTCTTCAATTTCATCTAAATTTAATAAATCAATTGACAGCTTTTAGTGCACCAAATGGACATTACCAATGGAAAGTGATATCATTTGAATTATGTAATGCACCACAAATATTCCAAGGATGAATGAATTATATTTTTAATAAATATAATAAATACTGTGTAGTTTATATAGATGATATATTGATATTTTCATATACACTAGAATTACATAAAAAAATATTTAAATATTATTTCTCAAAATTCATAAAATATGGAATCATATTAAGCCCTATGAAAATAAAGCTAGAAAAAACAGAAATAAAATTTTTAGAATTAAAATTATCTATAGATTGTCTTAAACTATACTTGGACTATTAATTTTTTCTATCATCCAATCTCTTGAAATTGTTAGATCTCTTAAATGTAATAATTTTGATTGTATTTCAATAGTAATTTTAATAGGTTCAAAGAATAAACAATTTCTTGATATATTCCAATATTTTATTAACGAGGGAACAAATAATCCAGTTATAAATAAAATATTTAGATTATGCTTATATAATAAGGTTAGAATTATTCTACCTATAGAATATTTACTAAAATTGATGGAGCTATTTGCAACCAGCAAGCTCAGTTTTAAAAAGTCTTTTTCTGAATATTTTTTACAAGCTTATGTTTTTACAAATAATTTAGATGAAAATTTTCCTATTATAAAATTTAGACTTATCATGAACTATTTGATATAAGCTATATTGGATGGGGTTTGTTCAAGAAATAACATTTCAAAATCTTTCTTTTCATTTATTAAAAGAATTTCCAACATTTATTAAATCTATGTTATTACTTATGGTATATGAAGATGATTTCTTTTACTACTTTTATCTTGAAATCAGTGGCCTTATTGGTATAACTGAAAGAGAAAATTTTTATCAAATATATCGAATTTAGACTATCACAAAAATGCCCGGAGGAAGAAACCTATTGCAACTATACAAGAGAAAGAATACTTGACAAAATTTGTTGACAAGTATTATAATAATTTTAGTTATTATCAAATCCAAGCATAAATAAATCTAATAGTCAAAGCCCAATTTCTATTTCAACCATATTCTTATTGCTTTTTGACTGATAGTAGAAGAATACTAACATATGATATAAACAAAAAATCAATTCAACTATTAAAAAAGATACTTGAAATGGAAATTGATAATTTTCGTTTTTATATAATTGAATACATCAAAAATACATGAGAAAGTTGGAGCTCACTAAGATTGTCAATTGACTCATTACATTTAAATAAAATTGAAGAAATGAATTTAGACAATATCCAAAAAAAATAACATAAGAGACAAAAAAAAGCTATGTGAAAAAAATCACTATCAAAAAATGACAAAAAAAAAAAAAAAGCAACGTAAAAGCAACCACAATAAGTCAAAGATGCCATCCTTATTCAAAAAGAAAAAATGTCATTCTTATCGAGAAAGTGTGCGGGATTCAAATTTAATTAAATTAATTTATGAATTTCTACTAGAGGTGGAAAAGTCTTTTCTCTCTGTATGATAATGAACCCCAAAAAATTATAGTGTGGGTCAAGATTAAATGGGCATGGACATGATCAATTTTCTGGCAAAAGGCCCTTAAAATTATAATGTTGGTCAAGATTGGACATATTCGAAATTTGCACCTATCCTTCCAACTTCTGTACTCGTTGTGAGTGCCTATTATTTTTTTTATTTTTCTTTCATCATAAACACTATCCTTTTGAGTTGCACTAGTAAGTGGCTTTAATGGAGGAAATGGGTTCGTATGTCATAATTTAGACTGACTTAACAAAATAAGTTTAGTTCATATAGAGGGAAAAATTCTACATTCAATTCATACTGGGAAAAGGAAGATAGAGAGAAAGGATGGTTTTCTCAACGGTGTTAACATCAGTTCCAAATCTCTACCTTACCAGGAAACCCAAGAATTTTCACATCCCAATTCGATGCCTATCGTCACAATCTGTATCAATTTCAAGTCAATCAAATTTGACCCAATTCGATTTAAAGGCTTACTGGGCTACCCTTTATGCAGAAATCACTCAAAAGCTTGAAGAAGCAATCCCAGTGAAATACCCAGATCAGATCTATGAAGCTATGAGGTACTCTGTTCTTGCAAAGGGTGCTAAGCGAGCCCCTCCTGTTATGTGTGTGGCTGCCTATGAAATCTTTGGGGATAATCGACTCGCTGCTTTTCCTACTGCTTGTGCTCTTGAAATGGTTGCGTCCTCTTTTCCCCTTTATCCAATTTCCTCTCTATTCACATGATTTTATCTGACGCGTAGGTATCTGTTTTAAGGAATATGGTATAAAACTTTGGTTGGATTGCTTTATTCTAGTTTTAATTCTATAAAATTTTAAGAATCTTCCCTTTATGAAGCTATAGTAGCTGCAGCATGTAATATCAAGTATTGGTTACTTTCTTCATAGAGTTTAATTTTTAGAGAATCAAAAACTAGAATTAGTGTTGATTATGAGAAAAAGTAACATGGTTTTTGGATTGTTTTTGAATGATTATATCAATGTTCAGATTAACATAAAATCTCAAGTGGAATGAGAATATAACCCTGGATTATTTACAATAATCCCCAACTTATTGGTGTAGTATGCTTTTGAATTTGTGGTCCAGTGAATTCAATCTTGATCATAATTGATAAACAAATGGATCAGGATTTTATTATATTTATAACCAGAATCACTGTTTGACATTAAAGTAGGAAGAGTAAGAAACTTAATTTAGAAATACAAGAAAAACAATTCATTGCTTTGTTAGAACACTCTTGAAGATTCATTGGCCATGGAAGTTTGTTTTAATATGTAGTATTCTTTGTTGCTAAATCAAAGCCCTGCAATCAAAGAGGCGTCTGCATGTTGTTCTATTTAAACTGAAGTTGTCTTTTATGTTGTCTGTGTGTAGTTTAAATCGATACCAGATGATCATAAGTGCAAGTTAGAACTGAACTTTTTTCATTTCTACAGGTTCATGCTGCTTCACTAATTCATGATGACCTTCCCTGCATGGATGATGCTCCAGAGCGCAGAGGCCAACCTTCGAACCATAAGGTCTTTGGTGATGACATGGCAATCCTTGCTGGTGATGCACTCTTCCCTCTTGGCTTCCACCATATTGTCATGCATACGCCACCTGAACTTGTTCCTGAATCCCGCCTCTTGCGCGTGATTGCTGAGATAGCACGCACTGTGGGGTCTTCTGGCATGGCTGCTGGGCAGTTCCTAGACCTCAAGGGTGGCAACACTGTTGATTTTATCCAAGAGAAAAAATACGGTGCAATGGGTGAATGCTCTGCGGTGTGTGGGGGATTGTTGGCCGGTGCCAAAGATGACGAGATAGAAAGGTTGAGGAGGTACGGGAGAGCTGTGGGTGTATTGTATGAAGTGGTGAATGATGTTTTGCTGTCAAAATCGACAGAAAAAGAAGGAACCGAGGGGCACGAAAAGAAAGGTAAAGGTTATGTGAGGTTGTATGGGATCAAGAAGTCGATGGAGATTTTAGAAGAGCTTCGAAGCAAGGCTAAGAACGAATTGGATGGCTTTGAAAAGTATGGTGACTGTGTGGCACCACTCTATAGCTTCATAGATTATGCTATTAATAGAGGCTTCAATGTTAGTGACTTGAGTCAATGATGTTCTTTTTTTTCATGTTGGTGAATTTACATTGATGATTGCTAGTTATTGACCCGGTTAACATCAGTGTGTTTCTTGAAATTTTCTAAAATACATGATGTGCAGAGGTACAAGAATATCCATGTCAACTTCCTTTGTCTGAAAATGAACTGATGAATTTGCTTGTGGGCCTATGCTATTACCTGGAAAAGCCATTACCAGAGCTTAAAACCCTCTTATAAAAAGGAAAAAGAAACAAAAGCATAGGGTTGACTTGCAGTGTCAACTTTTTCAATGGTGGAGTTGCTCGTCCAAGCTCGAAGCTTGAACAAAAAATATTGTTCAAAATATTAAATTCAAAAAATAAGTTTAAATTAAGCAGGTTTGAACAAAAAATATTGTTCAAAATATTAAGTTCAAAAAATAAGTTTAAATTAAGCAGGTTTGAAGTATAGATATGGATTGAGCTCTAATATTTGAAGTCATGTTTATAATGTGTTATTTTATCCTTTTATTTCATAATGTGTTTATTTGGAGGAATTTTTTTTAAGGGTAATTATTTGATATATCGTCGGTTGAGTTTTTTATATTTCACAAGCGGGTTGAAGATGTAACAAGTGTCACATTTATTTATATATTTATTACACCATATAATACACTTATCAAACCTTTAATTTGTTTGTGAAATCTAATAAATTTCACTTACAGCGTATTAAATAATTTTTCATTTTATAATGTTTGTTGTTTATGTTTGGAAATTTAATGGATATATATATAGAACAAATAATATAGATGAACTTAAAAAGGCTTGGGTTGAGTGCTTATAAATATGGTGGGTTTGGGCAAAATTTAAACTTTATATTTAGGATCAGATTGGACTTGGATAATTACATACTAGAAACTCTATCACACGTATATGTGTATGAAAATTATGTATTTAGAACATAAATTTATGTTTAAAAATAACATACAATAAATAATGTAATGCATGATTTAAAACTAATTAATAAAAACACATGAAATATGTACGCTATTAAAATTAAAAACATAGATTAAATTGTAAATAAAATTATATTTAAACATATGAATACATTGGATTAAAATTACTAAATGAATACAATTATTTATCATGGTTTTGTCATCAATCTTAAGTTGGTGTTGAATTAGTTTGTGATACAATCTCAATCTAAAACATTATTAATACGGAAAATCTTATCACACGCGCATGCGTGTGGAAACTACAAATTTGTAATACAAATGTGTGTATACAAATAACATACAATAAATAATGAAACGTATATTTTGAAACTAATTAATAATAAATGTTAAAATGAAAAAAATAGATTAAAATTGTTTATCATGGTGCTGTCATCAATCTTGAATTGGTATTGACTTAACTTGTGACATAACTCAATCAAATATATATATATACAATTGATCAAGGTAATAAAATATGTATTATAAAAATTGTAATATATAAAAATATTAAAATAAAGTTTTAGTTGAGTTGTAAATTAAAAATTTTACTAATGTAATTAACTTGGGTTCAAATCCTGCCATTTGCATATTTTTATTGTTTTTTACATAAAAAGACTAAATTACCCTCAAATAATATAACTTCTTTTAATTATAGAAGAGTATTTTCGTAATTTCCTAACCGAGTTGAATAAACACTTAATAATAGTAAGTATATAGATAGATACACAAATATATGAAAATTTAGAACACAAATATAAGTTATTAAAGTTTCAAATAAAAATTGAACCTAACGAGTGACTCTAGTGAAAAAAATGATGATGTTCATCCTAGGAGATCTGAGTTCAAGCACCTGTGTGTGCAATGTGTGTGTTGTCAAAAGGTTAAAGATTTATATGCATTGTGTTCTTAGTTCAAATATTATTAAGGATATTTTTATTGATTTATACAAATATAAAAAGACAAAAACACTCACATTATCATATAACTTACTTCGCAAATACAATGATTTTTTGGTGATTCCCTAATTGAGTTGGAACCCGGTTAATGGGTAACACTAACTTAGCAAAAAGCTTAATAAAGAGTATAGAAGTATCAATACACAAATTTGATAAGAGAAAAAAAATTTATGTTAAAAGTTTTTTTTAATTTATTTATTATTGGTGTAATAATAAAGAATTTGTTTATAACTTTTATTAAACATGAGTTCAATCCCTAAACAAGTTAATTTTTATTTCTTTTATTTAAAAACTATATAAAAGTATGTAAACGCAAAAAGGTCATCAAAATAATAATAGTCATTTAATAAAAAGGTATAGTAATAATTTTCTAACCAAGTTGGCAAGCAGTTATACCATAACATCAACTCAATTAGTGGTTCTATTAATAGCATAGATATTATTAATACCATGCATGAGTCTAGCTTGACTCATGAACACTTCTAAGTATAGGTGAATGTACCGAGCATGTCCTATTATTGGAACCAGATCAAATTAATTTTTTTATTGTTAAATGAATTAATTTAGTCATTGTATTATTAAAAATGTCATTTACTATAAACAAAGTTTATATTTTGAAAATTTTTTATGGTTCTGGGAATAAATTTTTTTTTCTTTGGAGTTAACTACAAATGAAAAAGATAATTTTATGTCATTTTTTAATTATAAATATTTACCGTTTTACAATTTACCATTATTTGATTTCTTTTAATAGTACAGAGATTAAATCGATGCATTTAACAGAAAAAAAATTTAATTTGATCCAATTCTTGTAATAAATAGACTTGGCAAATACTTTCACCTCTAAGTATATCATTCTAAAAGAACATGATTAAAATAAGTCCCATTCTTAGGATAGAAAAAGAAGGGTAGATTATATGAACAATCACTAAACTTTCATTAAAATTACGTTTTGATCACCCAATTTTCAAAAGTTACATGATAGCCATTAATATTATCGAGTTTTTACATTTGGTCGCTAGTCTGTTAACTTCCATTGCCCCCTTAATGAGATGATGATGTGTCATGTTAATTAGAGGTGTTCAAATTTCGATTAAAATTGAATTAACCGATCGAACTGATCTAGTTTGGTTGGAGGTTGATTAAAGGTTTTTTGAAATTTTAGTCAACAGTTAATTCGGTTCAAAATTGAGTAATTAGTCGAATAAACCGAACTTAATAAATAATATTATATATTATATATTATATGTATTAGACTATTTTTAATTTGGCTAATTCGGTCAAATGAACATTATGAATTGATTTTTTTACATGTTTTATACTTGTTTTAACAAAAACAAAACATATAAATTTCGGTTAATTCATTTAATTGACAAACTGAATTAACTGAAATATTTCGATTCAATTAATTTTTTTAAAAAAATTTTGGTTCGGTTAACGGTTAAAAGATTAAAAAGTTCTGTTTATTCAGTTAATACTAGTTCGGTTCGGTTAATCGTTTGAACACCCCTAATATTAACTTAAAAGGTTAATGACTAATTTATCTCTAAACTATAGCTAAAATATCATTTTGATTCTTTTAAATTTTTTCTTAACAATAATGCTAAAAAATGAAAATGATGGAAAATTCTAAAAAAACTCAAAATTCACAATTTATTTTCTAAAATTCTAAAAAATATTTTTTAAATTTATAATGATGCGATTTTTTTAAATCACAAAATTCTAAAGAAAAGAATTGGCAATGTTGCACTATACAAATGAGCTCACACGAACATTCGATGTTGATCCTCTTTAGTTTGTCTTGATTTCATTTAAGATATCAAGGTGAAACCTTATCGAGGATAACATAATTGTTGTCATCCATTTACCTATTATCTAATAGTAAATTTATCATACTCTTGAAGATTAAAGCACGGAATCCTAATTTTTTTTAAAATAGAAGTTTTTCTAAAAATATCATATAGATTATACAAAAATTATAAAAAAAAAAAACACCTCAAGAATGAACTTAAACAAATGGACATTCATATTCAATTATTCATTTAAATATGGACATTCGTTTGTCCAAATTTATTATGCACATAAAATAAAATAAAAAGGTAAACTATACAAATGGTTACTCAACTATGCCTGTGTTTTTGTTTTGGTCACTCAACTTAAATTTTTTTTAATTTAGGCACTAATGTTTGAATCCATTCCTGTTTTGATCACCTATCATTAAATTTATAACGGAAAGTTTTTTTTTAACTGATATAATAACACATTTAGTCCTCAATACTTACATATTCTATCAATTTGATCTTAATTCTAAATAATTCAATAAATTTAATCCTTCCTATTTAAAAATTCTATCATTTTGACCCTTAAACTTCTTAATCAAATCTTTCAACTTTTAAAACAGAGGCTTTTCACATCTATAAATTTGTAAAGCCCCCCCCCCCCAAAAAAAAAAAACCTTCTCTCAACTAACAAACCGTTTTTCGAGCCAATTCCTGATACTAATGAGTTTATCTTGAAACTTTATTCCGTTTTTTTTCATTAGTTTTTTTCTAAATATGATATTTTATAACTCTTTGATTGATAAAATTTTGGCTAAACAAAATGAAAAACCCTTAAAGAAGCACTTTAGACTTACTCTTGTTGTTAACAGTATGATATTTCTTTCAATGTAATAATTTGATTTAATGTCAAATCATTAACCAAATTAATTAAAATCTAAAATTATGCTAGTCAGATTGAAGAATTATTTTTTATAAATAATAACTTATTTATTTTCCTTCAAAAATATTATTTATATAATTTTATTATATATATTATATTTTAAAAAAATTTATTTTCTATTATTTTTAATGGAGATTAGTTAATTTCTAACACTAACTCCTTAAAAATATAAACAAAAAAGGTTATGTACTAAATTGAATAATTTCAACCATAAATAAAACAATTAATAGATATTTAATGCCCCTGTTTTAAAAGTTAAAAGCTTTGATTTGGAAGTTAGAAGATCAAATTGATAGAATTTGTAAATATGAAGGTTAAATCTATTGAATTATTTAGAATCAGGATCAAATGTGTTATTATACTGGTTAAAAAAAAGTTTTACGCTATCAATTTAACGACGAGTAACCAAAATAAGAGCGAATTCAAACAGTAGTACCTAAATTAAAAATTTTGAAAATTGGATGATCAAAATAAGAATGTGAACATAATTGGATAACTAATTATATAGTTTACTCATAAAAACTTTAGCTTTACAAGGATGTATTTGCTATAGTCAACCTTCATAATAACCTCCTCGTCATAAAAATTATTTTCCGTAAGAAAGACCAAGGTTCGAGGACAAAACTCGAACAACCCGAGAGATTTTTCCTCATCCAACTCCTACAAAAAGTACATATAATGTAACATTCGTTCAGAAGGATATAGGCCTTTTTTACAATGTATAATGAAAAACCCGATGAGTAACCACCATAAGAGACCAATCAACTACCCCGACACTACATTAAAGTCATATAGAACCTCCCGAATAAAGTCCAAGAGCGAAAAGGTAAATCCCGCTTCGAGCACGCAACGAGCACATATTTTGAATCCAGTTCTCCTTAATTAAAAAAAAAAAAAGGTTTTAAAAGACTTGCGACACGCGCAGCGCAGCTGAACAAACATTTTTTTTATGTTTTCCCTCTCATTTTATTTGATTACTTTAATTTCGAATAAACTCAAAATTGCATCCAGTGCAGGTCTCATTTAGGAGAGTTAATGCCTTCTCCTATTCTGTTTGATTTTAGAGTTGAACCGACATAATAAGGCGATAATCTAATTTATTATCATGATAAAATATTTAAATTTAGTCTTGACTGTCCAATTTATATACAAATAAAGAGAATTGATAATGTAATTAAGCTATCCTATGCTAATTATAAATTCATTACCAACTATACATCCAGAAGATTTCCAAGTTTTCTTTTCCTTTTCAAAATCATGATTTTTGAATTATTTCAACTACCGTAAAATTTAATAAGAAAATAATTTAAATAGGCATTAGGATAATGTAATGATGACAAACTTTTTTATTCAATTTGTGATTTGATGACTTGTCCAGGGTCAATGAATTCAAAAAAATGCATCTGATCGATCGATATTTTTTTATATAAAAAATCAAAACAGGCAAAAGAGAAATCAGAAATAGATAAGATGGCAAACTCAATAATGCAAAATGGAAAAATGGTGTTGCCATTCTTGCTTGTCGCTCATAATAACACAGCCCATGTAAACTTTATGTGTCTTTAATTTTAAATTTTGGAGTAATTTAATCAATTAATACTTTCTAAATCCACTCTTTTAGGCTGAAAAAAAAATAGAATTGAGCTAAATTCAAATAGTTAAAATTATATTTTTACCCACGGTATTCTTCCTCTTTGATGAAGTGGGGGGAGTTCATCTTATGATGTTATGTCAGGCTGTCAAACCCATCAACTTGGGTTCCTTTTCCATATTCCCCAATACCTATGTTTATCTTACACGTAAGTGTTAGCTCACCTTTTTCATTCATTATTTGTATTTATCTATATTTTTATTTAAGTTTTTATTGAAGTGATATTATTTTTAATCAATTCATCAATTCAATTAAAAAAATTATAAATATGTTTTTTTACAGTTACGAAGCGTAATAAAGATTCAAAGGATCATAGTCTCTCTTAAAATGATAAATTTTTAATTTAAGTATTTTATAATTTATAAAATTTTAAATTAGTAATGATAAAATTACTTTTTAATCCTTCAAAATGATAAAACTTTGATTTAATCATTTAAAAATGATAAATATATAAGTCATTAAAATGATAAAATTATATTTTTCATAGTAAAATATATAATTTAATTTCGAACCCTCAAAAATTAATTATGTTGATTTTTTAATTTAAAATTAATTATATTACTCAAAAGTATGTTGATTTTTTAATTTAAAAAACCAATAAAAATTTGCATATTGTGATATTTGAACTCAGTTAAAGTTTTATTTTGATATTTTTATATATTTCAATTTTATTATATACATTTTATTACTTTCATTATTTGTATATATTGTTCGATATTTATGATTTCTATACGTATATGCGTGTGATAGAATTTCTAATGCTAATAAATTAATTCGTAACAATATTACTATCATATCAATTTAATTAAAAATATTAAATTTTGTCACATTGATTATGTGAGTAAAAAATATTATATGTTAAAAATATTTTCTTTAAAATTTATTTCATAATGATAGGTAGAATGACAACAAATTTGTCATTTAATACATTTAAGTATGTGTTTAATCTTTGAATTTATTATTTTTAATTTTATTTAAAGATAACATAAAAGTTCTATCATAATTTATTAATTATAATTTAAATGGAATTTTTTTTATTTTCATGATTGAGTTGGTGAACTCTTAAAGTGCTTAAATGTTTTAGGTAAAATATAAAAATTAAAAAATAATTTTTCAAAACAATAAATATTATTATTTTTTCACATATATTTTTTTTTTCATTTTCACTTCTCACACATATAACTTTTATTTTTTTCATTTTCAATTTCTCAGACATAATATTATTTTTTAAATATTCACTTTCTTATATCTTTAATAAAACTCCATTATTTATTTTTTATTATTTTAAAATTTTTTAATTAAATTTTGTTTACAAAGTGTCACTATTTCTAATTTAAATTAGATTATGTGATTCACCAAAAAAAATTAAATTATGTGACCCCATAATATGTGTGAAAGAAAAAAGATTTTATTTTTTTCTATTTTTTAAATATTTTAGATAAACTACTAAAATAATTCATAAAATTTTTAAATAAAACTGATGTTTAATTAATTGGGAATAACAAATCAAGCTATATTAGGTGAAGTGTTTATTTTAACTGGAAACATGAAAATAAATAGGCTTCCATTAATCGGCCAGATCATCATTTGGTTGGGTCCCATGTGTTGGAACTTGACTCCACCTGACCTTTGGTGAAGCCCAAAAGCCAGTTTTGCCAAGTTAAGCATTTTGCTTGGTAAGTCGTGGCATTAAAACAGCAGCTACCCATACCAACCAAAACGAAATTCATGCTTTAAATGAAGAAACAATAATATTGTGTTGAAACTCAATTCTGTGCATTAGTATGATTAAAATATTTATTATTTTAGGTATAGTTTGGGTTCAAATTATATTAGTCTTTTGATTGTTAGGATTTTGTTTTTCTCTTATAATCTATTAAAAAATATCGTGTTGAAACCCATGTGTTAGTTTGATGATTAGGGTGTTCACAGTTTCAAATGTGATTTGGATTCGAATCGTGTTAGTCACATTTATTGTTTGAACTTTACTCTGTTATTGAAATTCAAAAAAAAAAAATAATGACAGGTAAAGCAGTCTTCTCATACCACTTCATCGTCTTTTTGCAAACATCTTATTGATCAACTTATCTCCTCCTCTTAATATAAATTATTTCTACATCCGCCAATGGGTTACTCCGCTGTAATCGTTTTATTTATATAAAAATGATTAGTTTTAATAAATAAAATTTGTAATAGAAATGATTAATTTGTAAATAGATTAATTTGATTAATTTTTTAGTGAATAAAGTAAAATGTAATTTGATTCTAGTATAAAGGCTTTCATGATATTTTTACCCATTTGATTTTAATATATTTTTTATAAATATATTTTTTATCACCCATATCCTAAGTGTGCTATAATCTAATATTAATTATTATTTTGATACATTTATATTTATTATTTAAACTTTTTAACCAACAAAATTAATAAATTAAGGTATTTTTTTGTGAATTACAATAACAGGATAAAATTCAAACAATAAACGTAATTATGCCACTCGAATTCAAGTCATACCTAAAATGATAAATATTTTTAATCATCAGACTATCACATGAGTTTATAAATTAAAGTACTATGATAAACAATTGGTGATAGGATAAAAGATAATTTAATAATTTTTAAATAGTTCTAATAAAACAAAAAATCACAAGACACCCACTTTAACAATTTTAATTACCCCACCTCTTAAAGTAAAATTGACAAAAGTTAAAAAGAAAACACTACTTTCACACAATCGACAACTTAATAAATCTTTTTCCTTTAATGCCATTCAACAAGTTTTTATATGATTATTATTAATTTTATTATTTTAAAAAAAAATTGTATTATTTTATTTTATTCATCACTAATAAATTTTCGTGGGACTAATATTAATCCAATTCAAAAATATTTTATAGACACATTTGTCAGAAACCTAGACAACAACATCGATTTTGAGGCGTTTGTTAGGCCCAAATTGTCGAATAAGGTTATCAACTTGTCCAAGAGTATGTTAAATTGTATTTTATTCTTAAAAAGAAATTAATTCAAACATGATCCGATTTGCATTAATGGTAAAAATCTTAATCAAAATATTTTAAATTATTTATATAATTATTTAAATATTGATTGAGTTAATGTTATAAATTAATTAATATTAATTTGATTAAAAAATTATAAAACTATTCATTCGATTTTAGTAGAATTATATTATTTTAAAATATTTTAATTTTTTTATTTTAAAAAATAAATAAATAATTTGTATTTGGTGAAATTTAAATTATGACATTTGAATCAATAAAACTTTAATTTTTTTACACAATCAAAGTTTTACTTTAGTATATATTGTTGATTTTAATTTTATTATGCACTTTTTATTACATCCATCAATTATATATCCATACTTACTATTATTTAAACTTCTGACTAAGTTGATATAACGAGTCAACCAAGTACCAACGCGGCTATTTTTTTGTATTTAATTTAAGTTATATTATTCTAGAATACTTTAGTATTTTTGTTTAAAAATATTGGTTGAATTGAACAAATAATATTTGAACCAAAAAACCTTTAACTTTACAAGTCAACCAATATTTCAACTAAAAATATTTTGTATCACATTTAAATATTGCACTTTAATACCTTTATCATTTGTTTATATTGATAATATTATTAATTAAGTTGGTGACATAAATTAACTCGATATCAACTTAAGATCAATGGCAACACCATGATAAACAATCATAGTGCATTTAATATTATTAATTTGATACATTTAAATGTTTAAATTTTGTTTTACTCACAATCTTATCTAATTTTTTGTTTTAATATTTTACATATTGCATGTGTTATTATTAATTAGTTTCAAACCATACATTTTTATTATTTATTTGGTGACATTAATTCTAAATTTGATAAAATTTTCAATTTAATCTGTAAACTTAAATTCTTTTGAGATGCGATGACGTGATATTCAAATTGTATCACGTTATTATTTGAAAATTTTTAAAAATTTATATACATATAAATAATAAAAAAAATTTAAAACAATTGTAAAGAAATCATACACTTTTAAAAAAAATTTAAAAGATTTTAAGTAATGATATGACACAATTTAAAATGCCTAATCATTATACCTTAATAGAATTTAAATTTAGGGATCAAATTAAAAAAATATTAAAATTTAAAACTAATGTAGATAAAAGTATTCAGTAAAAAATTATTAAATTATTAAATTAAATATTACTTTTTGTTGGTGAAGAAAATAAAAGATATAACTCAGAAAAAGATTAGACCCTCAAAGAAAGATCTTCAAACAATCTTAAAACTTGACCTTCTATCATAAATCATCTTGACTAGACTATTTGCACCAGTGTTCTCCTTCCGAAAAATATGTTAAATCCTCTATTGAATTCGAGTTTATAAAAACACCCTCTAAAATAAAAATAACAGCCTCGAAACTATCACTTTGAATTAAAACCTTAACTAATTTCCGACAGGAGTGGCCTGTTCACCTGACCCAATTTATATTAAATTAAATTAGCCACATTAAGATTAAAAGATCGGAAGACGCAAACTTTTATACATCGTAGTGGTCCATATATAAGATACGAAATTTGAAAAAGTGGAAGCAAATGAATCAGACGAAGTAGTTTCAAACAGGTGTCAGTTGATTAGTAAAGAACCGAAACCAATGACGGCGACTCTGATCCTCAACAGAGCAGGTTTGGATTACATTTGATGCTATCCACTCTTATTGCACGACTCGTCACCATCTACGTTTTTAACCCAACTATCACTTAATGTCCCTTTCATCACGTTCTTTCTCAAGTCTCAACCTCACACGTCACCCACCCCAACCCATCAATTCTGATGAGTCCCCTTAATTTCGGCTTTAACATAAAAAAAAATTAAATAAAGGGTGAAAGCACCATTGAAGCTAATGTATTAAAAATTAAATTATATTTTAAAGTAAATTATAAAAATAATTACTTTTATTATTTATCTCAAATTACATTTTAATCACTTATATTTAAAATATTACGTTTTAGCCACTTATGTTATTATTTTGTTACGAAGTGATCACTCTACCGTTAAATTTCATTATCTCCTTAACGGTAATCTTACGTGACAGTCAAACTAGATTTTAAGTACCAACTTAAATTTTCAAATGGAATGAGAATAAATATTTAATCAAATAAATTTTATTAATTAAAATTTTAAACCCTAAACTTTAATTAAAAAATCTTAAACCCATTTTCACACAGTCTCTTTTCTTCATCTTCATATTCTTCCCTTTTGATTCAAATATCTTTAATTACAAATCTGACTCAAAGCTTGAATCTTTAAAACCCATTAACCAAAAAATTCAATATCTTTGGTTCCAATATCTTCTTCCCGTTAAGTTTCTTTTGATTCCAATATCTTTAGTTACAAATCTGTCTCAAAGCTTGAATCTTTAAAACACATTAACCAAAAGATTCAATATATTTGGTTTGAATATTTTCTTCACGTTAAGTTTTTTTAGGTTAATGGGTTTTAAAGATTCAAGCTTTGAGACATATTTGTAATTAAATACGTTGGAATCAAAAGGAAAGAAGATGAAGATGCAGAAGAGAGTTATGTGAAAATGAGTTTATTGTTTTTTTTTCAACTAAGATTGAGGTTTAAAAATTTTAATTAATTAAAAATTTATTCTCATCTCATTTGAAAATCCAAGTTGGTACTTAAAATCTAGTTGGACTGTCACGTAGGATTACCGTTAGGGAGATAACGGAACTTAACGGCAAAATGATCACTTCGTAACAAAATAATAATATAAGTGACTAAAACGTAACATTTCAAACATAAATGACTAAAATATAACCTAAAACAAATAAAAGTGACTAATTTTATAATTTATATTATATTTTATTTCCTCAACCGTGATACTTAACATATATGTATACTTCACGTTAACATATAAAACTTAATTTTTAACGAAAAATAATAAAATTTTTAATCGAAAAACTGTTTTATGGTGAAATTCAAATTGTTCACACTCCACGTGAATCATGTCGCAGGCACATTTCCTCAACATTGCAATCTGTGTACTATGATTCAATCAATTGAACAAAGTCTATATTCGATTTGATATATTTGCCAAACCAAAACATATTATTTACTCAATTTAAATAAGAAAATTTACTATAGATCGATTGTGATTAAGTTAGTAATATTTAAGCTGTCATTATTTGAATTGTTATTGTAGAAGGGAAAATGATAATGATAATAACAAATTGTGTTTGGTTTTGTAGTAATAAAGATAATACTTGTTATGGTAGCAAAAATCAAAGGTGACCCAACAGGCTACAACTGAACGCTGGCTTCCAAGCAGCGAGGAGTGAGGAGGAGGCTGAGGCTCTCACATTGTCGTCTTTCCTTTCTATTTATGATAATAAAAAAGATTCCATATATAAGAAAAAGTGATACCATCTTCCATGAATCGGGACCATTTTTGGTGTTTTTGTGGAAACATATTCCCATGTGATTCAATTTTATTAAACCCCAGCATTTTTCACTATCACAATATTAAAAACGACAACCAATATCTAATTTATTTTTTTTACTTTAATTTCATAGTTTTTATATTTGTTAAAATTTAAAATTTTAATCTCGACCTAAATTATAGTATTTAAATTTTGATATTTTCATAATTTTAGTGATAAATATATTATCAGCCATATCATATTTCTATTTTTAGGTAATATTCACAGAAAAATTAGCAGCTATTATTTTAATCAAAGCTAAAATTTTAAAATTAAAAAATAATGATTAAATTTACAACTTAAAGAGAAAAATCTATTAAGAATAAGGAATATAAGATTAAATTCTTATTGGTCCATTCAAGGGAAAAAAAACTAACAATACCTAAGAAAAAGATTTAATTTTTTTTTTCAATAAAATTTGCTAACCTCCCCCAGATAGCTTAATCTTAAACCTTATCTCTTCTCACCCACCATTAAAAAACTACCATGCAGAGCTTCATTTCTATTACCCAAAATAATTGTGCTTTTCTTTTTCCCCGATTAAATACTTTCCAAAATTGTCAATTGGATTAGCCCCAGAAATTTAAAAAACAAAACAAAAAAAGAAATTGTATAAATTATATAAAAATTATGATTTTACTTGATGATAAAAAGGGAAAATTAAAGTAGGAAACTGAGGGAAATGTGAGGAGTTGATTAAGGCTCCAATTTCTGGCACCATGGCCATAGCTTCCTTTCCTTCTTGGCCTCCCTCAGTCACAATCATCTCATTATTTGTCTCTTTTAACCTAACAAAATTCTCTAAAAATTAAAAGAGAACCCACCTTCCCAATATTTTTACAGGAACAAAATGGGTGTTTGAATAGCAGGTGGGGGATATTTTTATTTGTTTTTATTAGGTGTATATTAGTTGTGAAATTTACATTACATGGACTATTAGAAATTTAACATTATTAATAGATTTTTTTGCCACTTAGGATAAAATTATTTTGGGTTTTTTTAGAAGGGTTGAATAGGTTTTTTATAATTAAAAAAATGCACAAGGACTAAAATCAACTAAATTATAATTTACATAGATTAATAATAAATTTAACCAAAAAGCTAATACATTTTAATCTGAGAGTTATACCCACGCAATATACACAAAGGTAATTTTGATAAAGTGTAAAATCTTTATTTATTGATTAAGAATGACTAAAAATTTAAAGGGGTGGAATTGTCTTTTGGGAATCAAGATCTTATCCACATCAGTGGGGACTTGGCATATGCCTTCGGCCAAATTTTATTCGGCATTGTAGATCATTTATAGGGATTAATTATTTAATTTTGATATTTTATCATGTGGGTTTATCATAAGGATTAATTAATTGAAATACACCAACAGAAATTAATAGTTTTATGATACCGAGTTGCGCTGCCTTATCATGTCTGATGTGGCCTCACCCTTTGCACCTCCCTTGCTTTGACCGTACCCAAATCCCTTAACGAAGTCCACTCCTTCAGCAACAGATCTAAAATTTAGTCCACAATCTGAACGGTTTGCGCTGCTTCATCATTTTCTTGATTATCACCTTTATCTTAAGATAAAAATTTGAGAAAATTGCAAATATTTAAATAAAATGCAATAAAAACAATTTCTTAATTAAATTATAAAAATAAGAATTTCACTAAACCGTAAATAAAAAAGCTACATTTTCTTTCAAGGGGTTTACAAATCTAGATAGAGTCCAATAGAACCAAAACTTAAAATAAATTTGAAAAAAGCACGCTGGATATTTTAATATAATAAAACATGATATATTAATTTAAGTTAAACATTCCTCTAATAAAATTAAAAAAATTTAAAAGAGAAAATATTTATATATGCTTTAGTTTTTTTTTTGGGGTCAAATATATATACTTTAGTTTAGTGAGAGATAAATAACATGTTCTTTAGGTGTTTGGGAAATAAAACACTTCTTTTTTCTTTAATCTGCGTTTTCGATATAAACTCAACGTAAACGGAAAGCAAAAGGATCATCACAATCACGCCTTTCCTTTCCTTGCCTTACCTTTTTGGTTTTTGCCTTATATTTTTAATTTCCCCTTTCATTGCGTTTGTATTTTCTTCTTTCAATGGTGATGGACGACAACGAGAGCTGCGTGAGCAAAGCGAACGATTTTTCGCCGTTGCAGAGCCGGCAACAGCGGCAAAAGCTCGAGGTCTACAATGAGGTGCTCCGGCGGCTACGTGATTCCGACATCGAAGAGGCTAATCGACCTGGCTTTGATGACGAACTTTGGGCTCACTTCAATCGTCTGCCTAGTCGGTATATCCTCTATTACGTTTTTTTCCTTCTTCAAAATTTACTGCATGCATAAAATACAAAAACAAATGCTACTAACATTTCTACATTCCCCCCCCCCCCCTTATATCTGTATCTGTTATAAAAAAATTTTTAATCGAGATACTCAATCTTAGATAAGAGTTTGTTTTTATCAATTTTTTTTTTCTGTTTGAATTTTGTTTTTCACATTTAACTTTTGGAGTTAAGGAACTGTTTGCCTTAGTATTTTATCTAAGTCAGTAAGGCTTAATATGAAAATTTCTTGCTTAAGATTTTGTTTTTATTTTTGTTTTAATTCTTTATGGTTCGTTTTGATGCTTGTCTTGTTGCCTATAAGATCGGAAACAAGTAGAGTGAAGCAGATCTGGTTGATCCACTTTTCATTTTTGTTTTGAACTGATCAATAGTTGTTTTAATTAAGCGCGAGTTTACTCATTGCAGCTATGCGTTAGATGTGAATGTGGAAAGGGCAGAAGATGTTCTTATGCACCAGAGATTACTGCATTTGGCTCATGATCCTGCCAACAGACCGGCAATGGAAGTTCGTCTCGTGCAGGTAACTTTCTCTTTCATGTTAGGTTTCAATTTCTTAACAAGGCACTGTGAGTTGCTCTACTTTTTCAGTAAAAGCGAAAATTTGTTATATCTTTTTTTTTTGTCGATTTAGAATGATCGGTATTTGGTTAATGTCATGAATCATGTGATGCGGTGCACCTTGCCTTGTCAGACTTTGGTAATTGAAAGTAGTCAGGTTCCACTTCTAAGTACCTAGCTTTTTTAGATTATTAAAACAATATTATTGTATTCTACAATAATAAGCATACAAATGTACGTATATCTTTGAGAAAATTTGGAAGTTCAAATAATATTTCTCTCTTTGGGGTTCCAGTATCATGGTATATATGCAGCAGTATAAAAGTTGTCCTTTGCATTGTGTAATCAAGCTACTGTATTCAGTTGGTTAGGTTTCCTTTCCTATGATGTTTAAAGAGTGCATGCTTAATTTTTCATTAATCAGTCTATTGTTTTTGTACTTTAGATTTGACCTGTAGCTATAGCTATAGTGCCTTGGCCTGTAGTGGTCACCCTAGTCAGGATTGATCTCTGTCTCAAACTTAGTTGGCTGAATCTGACTTGTTTTTTCTCTCTGTGCCGCATTTTCACATCATGGAGCTCAAATATTGTGTTGTATCTTCTTTTCATGGTAGTAGCGGTCATAGTAGAAAGAAAGAGAGATTCTTCTAAAACTTAAAATCTTCTTCAACATAATAATTTTCAATAGCATATTGACACTGCTAAGACTCATTTCTACATTTATCCCTATTGTACATTTGCCCTTCTAGAACGTTCTAAAATTTAGTGCATAACATTAACTTGTTGCTATCAATAACACATTATGTTAGTTGAGGATTGCAGTTGCTACTGCTATCATCCTATTGTGCATGTTTCCTTATTTGGGCCATTAACTATCAATGAGTTATGAGGCTAACTAATTGTAAAGCGATTTATTTGATAGTAACAGTTCAATTTAAATGATTCTGCACACATTTTATCATTCCTTTTTGTCACTTTGTAAACTTGAATCATGTGTAGTTTCTTATGCAGTTTGGCATTATTTGCAAATTCATGCGTGCATATTGAGGTTAAGCATAAAAGGTTTGAGTGTGTCTTTTAAATGTCATAACCTATGGGCCTAGCTCTTTATTTGTTTTTAAATGTTCTGGTACTCGGTTGTAAACTTTTGTTTCAAACGCACCATGATGCTTCCTGCTTTTGTAGGTCCAATCTATTTCTGATGGGAGTTTAGTTGATCCTGCTCTTTCAAATCCCTTGTGTGGGGATTCTGCTCAAAATGATCCAAAGCACGTTATAAGATGGAGGTTTGATTTTGAATAACTTTTGCCATCTATAATGTGTATGCATTAATTTCATGAAAAAGGCAGAATTTGTTTACAGGACTTAGATATACCTTTTGAGTTTTTCCCTTCCAATAATTGTTGTTCATTTTTCATCTTGACTGTTGTTATCGATGCTGACAATTTTAGCTTACTTTTTTATTGCCAGCATACATCCGCCTCCTGCCTTTGGCTCATCCCCTAATCTTGAAGCACTTGCACTTGAAGCAGATAAATCTGCAGATCAAGATGGAGATAGCTCTGTACATGCCAATTCACTTTTTTCCCGGTATTTATTAGTCTTAAAATTCTTTGTTAAGAACCGACTGTTCCTACTAAGACTTTGGTCAAGTTTGTTATACTGTGTTTTTAAAAAAAATTATTATATGTTATTTTATTTAAATATTTAGTAGTTCATTGGTACACTCTTGTAAAAGTTCAGCTTTCTTGCCTCAGATTCATGCTTCCTAACCTGCTATATTTTGTTTACTTAAGTTTTAGGTGTGTTTTTGCACCTTTGTGTGATGATGACATCTATAGTCATATTAAGATTTTGTTCATCTTTGTTGCTGTTAATTGATTGATACTTCTTTCATTTTAAATACTTTCTGTTCATTTGGATAGTGAAATTTACATTGTTTTCTTACTTTTGCACTTCCTGGTGCAGGCCCATGCACGAAATTACGTTTTCAACAGAAGACAAACCAAAACTTCTCAGTCAGGTATAAATAGTTTTGTTTGTCAAACTAGATGTGTACATATTTGTTATAATCTTCGTTATCTTGAAGTTGTTTGATTTAAGAACGCTGATGGTCACACAAATTATTTTCTAATAAAATTATAGATGAAGAATGCATCCTAGGTTCCATTTAAGCTCTTGGTTCAATTAACTGATATTTTATATTATTCTCATGGTCGTCATTTTTCTTTTTAAAATGACTGTTGTTGTTTTACGTTCAATTTGCTTCAACGAGAGTTCTTGACCTTATATGTGAGACACACATCCTTTAAATATTTTGGATTCAATATTGTTTCTCATTCCATTGGGTCACACTCGTGCAATACTTGCAGTTGACTGCATTGCTTGCTGAGATTGGGCTAAACATCCAGGAAGCACATGCATTTTCCACTGTTGATGGTTACTCCTTAGATGTTTTTGTAGTTGATGGTTGGCCTTATGAGGTAATTTGCATTGTAACATATTAATTATGGACATCATTTTTATGTTCGACAAAAAAAGAAAATAACAGTTCTCATGATTGGTATTTCATTATTTTATGTTTATCTGTCAATATATCTACTCTTATTATTTCTCAAAATAAGCTGCTGTTTCCTCAATTTATGGATTCTTTCATCTGTTAATTTAGAGGGTAGTCATTATTGTTTTCTTGAAAATCATATTGAACTTTCATTTAGTGAACGGCATTAGTACTTATAGCTGTACTTAAATGCTTTAACTGTTGATCTACATAAAATTATTTGTAGAACTTGCTTAACAGACTTGTGATATGAAATTGCCAGGAAACAGAGCAGCTTAAAGTTGTTTTGGAAAAGGAAGTCTTAAAAGTTGAGGTAACGACTTAGGATGTTTTTGAATGTTATCTAATATTTTCTTGGAAATATTTCTCTTTTCTTTTTTTCTTTGTCGAGGTGTTTTCATTCCCACAACACTAGTGATTAATATGAAATGTTGTGGTGTTAGTTCTATCAGGAAAGCTTATATTCGCTTGCATGAGTGTGCTTATCATTTTTATGCTACCCTATGATGTTAACATAATAACTTGTCTGAGCTATTTGGCTTTGATTGCTTTCTCTAGCTTTTAAAGTGGAGCACTGCAGGATAATACTTGCAAAAGTTATTCAGCTGTAAATAGGCCTTGGCCTTTCTATTACTTGAAATGTTTCTAATGTTATGATAAAAGGATAAAATTATAAAATTTTTATTTTCATGGATCATAACAACCTTCTGTTGCTCTTCACTGGAGATTTATGCCTGTTGAATGGTCAACTAATTCTATGTAGGTTAATAGTGGCATCCTTGGTGGTTGAAAATAATACTACAGTCTTAATATTTTGAAACTAAGCCCCTATTGAGCTCTGTCCCCTGTGGCCTCTTCCTTTGTTTACGTTAGTGGGCTTCAAATCCTAATTGGTTAATACTTGTCATCTAATCTGAATAAGCATTTTGGATGTGTTCCATGCTTTCCACTGATAAGTCATTGGTACAGTGTAAATGCTGAAATGTTTAATGTGTATAGAGAAATGAACATTTTTAATGTGAAAGTTATAATTTATCTGCTAAAAGGTTGGCGTATATTATGAGCAACTCAAACAAACTTTCTTTCAATGGGTTTTCTGCAGAAGCAATCTTGGCTGAAGCAACATTCCTTTTCTCCTAAGAGGGACTATGAGAAAAAGGGGACCAATGCTTCTCAGAATTATGTGGCAATTCCTACTGATGGGACCGATGTTTGGGAAATTGATCCTAGACACTTGAAGTTTGAAAACAAAGTTGCATCTGGGTCATATGGGGATCTGTAAGTGAAGTAATTACTTTCTGATGCTGGTTTCTTTTTGAAGCTTCAATATAATTGCCCTTTTTTTTTATCTGTTTCAGGTATAAAGGTACTTACTGTAGTCAGGAAGTGGCTATTAAGGTCCTCAAGCCAGAGCGTTTAAATACTGATTTGCAGAAAGAGTTTGCCCAAGAAGTTTTTATCATGAGGTTTGTGCTGAAATGTCTTGATGAATTCTAAATTGTGCTCCCTACCCTCCCACCTCCTCAAAAATAAAGAAAAGTAAAGCCTGAAGCGGTAGTTTTCCCCAAGTTATCCTGAATTTGTTGAATATTATAATCTGAAGTCAAGAGGTATCTTTATTTGCTGTTTTAATGCCATATTGACTCAGTTAGATCGGTGATCAACTGATAATGTTAGGCGTCTCCGGTTGCTGCTTGTTTCTTATTTATTTTTAACACTTAATGTATTTTTTATAGAAAGAAAACCAGTGAAACTCGTATACTAATTTACAGTAGCAAGTAGTCACTTTGGGTTTTAATGTCTTTGATCAGTTTTCTAACTTTTAATTCTTCCATTATGAAATCCACATAATTTATATTTTATCAAATAGAGTGCTACTTGGTTCCAGGAATAATCTATTCTGTTAATCAACGACTTTACTTCAAATTTGCAGGAAAGTTCGGCATAAGAATGTTGTACAATTTCTTGGTGCATGTACCCAGCCTCCAAACTTGTGTATTATTACAGGTGTCCTACTGATTCTCTATTGTCTTTATTAACTGGATGAAAGTGAGATTTATGAATATTTCTCTCTCTCTCTTTGTTATTCTTTAGTAATTGAAAGAAAATGCTAATGCCAGTTTTCTTTCTGTCTTTTCTGCCTTTTCCTTTCTTTTCTCTTTACAGAATTTATGTCTGGTGGAAGTGTATACGACTACCTTCACAAACAGAAGGGTGTTTTCAGGCTTCCATCGTTGCTTAAAGTCGCAATAGATGTTTCTAAAGGAATGAACTACTTGCACCAAAATAATATAATTCATAGGGATTTGAAGGCTGCTAATCTTCTAATGGATGAAAATGAAGTAAGATTCTAATAGTTGCTAAAGTTTATACATTGAGCTGACTTAAGCTTGTCTCTAATTATTCCTTTCCTGAAATCTTATTTGAGAACAATCTCTCCTATAAACATGCTCTTTCTATAATTTTTTGTGGTCAAAATAATGCTAGCTTGATAAAAATTCTAATACAGGTTTGCCTTACAGGTGGTTAAGGTTGCTGATTTTGGGGTTGCTAGAGTGAAATCTCAATCTGGAGTTATGACAGCTGAAACTGGAACATACAGATGGATGGCTCCTGAGGTGAGCTCCTATCACAGAAGCTGTTAGAAACTGCTCCATGAATATCCCTAAACTTTCCTTTGGGTGTCTCGTGAAACATAAAAAAAGAGAGGAAGATATAGCATTATAAGCATTAAGCAGTGTATAACTTTCTAGAAATGTGGTTTGGTTTAATGAAGCTAGCTGATTCACTCAGTTAATTTCCATTAGAACTAAAATTAGAGAACTTAAGTACTTGATGAACCATGATGCAAGTTGTATTCTTTATTTGCTTTTTTAACCCAAGTTTAAATCTAAGCAAAGAGTTTAGCCTCTTTTTTTTATTCCAGTAAGTTAAAGTGTATTGATTGTTTTATTTGCGTCTTTATTGTCTTTACTTGTGTTTCTTTATCATGATTAGAAGGAAAAAGGGTTTAATCTTGATCAGTTTGCTCTCTTTACTCATTATTGCTTTATTTTCCTCTTTAAAAATAAATTGGTAATTGCATTAATCCGTTTGAGTTGAGATTATCATTCATCCTCTAATTGATTGTTCATCTCCTCATTTTCTTACCACAGTTCTTTTGCATTGAAGGTTATTGAACACAAGCCATATGATCACAAGGCTGATGTTTTTAGTTTTGGAATCGTATTATGGGAGTTGTTAACAGGAAAGGTATTTCTCATTCACTATCTTTTGTTTAATATGTTCAGGTTACATATACATGAAGATGTCTGATGGTTTGTTTTTGTTTGCATTTGCAGCTTCCATACGAGTACTTAACCCCATTACAAGCTGCTGTTGGAGTGGTTCAAAAGGTATGCCTACTGTCTCTATCATCGACAAGGAAAGTCATTGGAGGATTATTTTTATTGTGCTTAGACAAATTGTAATCTCTTTATTTATTCATATTGATTCTAGAATCTACGTCCTACAATTCCAAAGCACACTAACCCCAAGCTGACTGAACTGCTTGAGAGATGCTGGCAACAAGATCCTGCACTAAGACCTGATTTTTCTGAAATTATAGAGATTTTACAGCAAATTGCCAAGGAGGTTTGTTTTCGTTCTCTCCATTCCACTTATTTTATTTTCCCAATTTATTCACCTGCTTCCAATGGCTCGACGACATACACATGGTTGTTTGCTCAGTTTTTACCATTTTGTGCTTATATTGTTTTAAAAGCCTTTAATATGAACATCTATATCAGATTTTTACAGTGGATAAATTTGCAAAACAGGTAGGAGATGACGGTGAAGATCGACGCAAGGAGAAATCTTCAGGAGGATTTTTGTCTGCCCTTAGAAGAGGCCACCATTAAAGTAAAAGACCAAGATATGTTTATACGGTGATATATGTTTATAACCTGAACATAAGGTTTTTAACCATGTCGGCCAGGCCATTCCCACCATTTTCATCAACACTGTACAGTAATTCCTTTTTTATTTTCCTTGTTTCCCCCCTGATTTATGGTCATCTACAACATGTCTATTCTTCTGCCTGCCGCCATTCCTATTCGGAGATAAAAAGAAAGAATTGCATTTTGTAGATTTGAATTCGAATTTAAAGCTCGTTGAATCCTGTTTTAAAAGTAATTGCATGATCTAATTAGGATAAATTTTGGGTTCAATGTGATTCTCTTTCTTGAACAATTGACCTTGTTCTGGAGCTGCTAAATCGGCATTAGATCATTGTAAAACGTAGACTCGATTTGCAATTTGCTCCACTCCAAGGGTGTTTTTCCCTTTTTATCCCAAACAATTGCTTTTATTTATTTTGTTAAATATATGTTTTGGGGAATATTTTGTATATGTATTCAAGCTTTGTTGTTGGGATTACATTATTGTTGTTGTAATAATTTAGAGAAGTATATTTAAGAGCATAAAGTATTGCATGAAGAAAGTAATAAACATAACTAATGGTGGGATTTTCTCTAAATATGGAATATATTAACACTATTCCATGCTATATTACATTAAGAGTGTTTGATAAAATTGAATAATTAAATGTTGATATCTGAAGTGTTGAATTTAAATTGTAAAATATGTTTTATATATTAATATTGTTTAATAAATATAGAAGATAATATGATGGTAAAAGAAATAAAACAAAATAATTAAAAAAATTCTATATTAAGTGATATATAGATCTTTATAAATCTATCATTTCTTACAATTTTTTATAGAAAAATTCTTTCATTAATGTTCTTTAATTACAGATTATCCAAATGTGTCTAAAAATTAAACCACTAAAATATTAATTTTTATTTGATTTCAAAGGCCTAAATTAAATTCTATTATGTCATTAATACATTAAAAATAAAAATTTGATAAATAACTGTGTATTTATATTCTGTTGTTTGGAAAGAAACTCGACACTCCACGACTTTTACGTACCGTTGAAATTTTTATTACCTTTTATTATTTTCATTCAATATTTGCGTATGAATTGGGATGACAAGAGGGCAAATTAGGTTAGTGTTTTTTTTTCTCACCCTAACCCCTACTCAATTTTTATTTTTGTATATTTGAATTTCTGAGCTTCTTATTTTATATAATATTTTCGTCCCACTCAACTCTGAAACTGTAACGATTCGATTTTCAGTGATGTAAGAAAATGTAGTTTCGGAATCTCATTTTCATAAATGTCTGTAGACATTAACTAGAGATATTTATAGAGTTACTATATTGATGAATCTAAATTTGGTTAGACAATTTGATCGAAAATGTGATTAATTAAGGTCTAGAAACTAAATTGTAAAAATTTAATCACTATAGATTTTTAATTAAGATAAAAGTTGGGAACTTAAATAGCAATTATCCAAATGATTAAAATGACTAATAAACCAAATTAGAAAAATTGTTAGTGGATGATGATGGAAAATATCATTAAATTAAGATAATTAGTAATTAAAGTTTAATTAATTAAGGTTAAAATAATTAAACTAGTTTAATTACAATCAAACCATAGTATATAAACCAAATTAACTGGATAAAAGCATTCATCTTCTCCACTTTAAACGTCCACCATAGCCTATCAGAAAAGAAGAAAGCTTCAACCTTATTTTAACATTCGACCCTTAATTTCAAGTAAGTCCCTAGCCATTTTTCTTTGATGTTAAGGGAAACTGAATCATGGAAACTTGATTTAGCTAGCTGATGTATCAATTTGTAAAACTCTTAAAGTTTTTGAAAGTTTCCATTATTGGGAAATGAACGAATTTAGTGTTGATAGATATTAAATTTAGATTATTAAAAAATGACCAAATTATAAAGCTCAATTGTTAGTTCTGTACATTAGGGATCAAATTGAATAAAATAAAAAACTATTATGAAATTTTGGTAGGAATAGAAAGTAGGAGGTCCCTAATGAATATATGTGAAATAAAATTTTAATCTGAAGCTTTAGGTAGAAAGTTATGCTTGTCCAAGGGCTTCAAGTATTCGACCATCAATAAAAGGTAAAATTTCAAGTAATTTCTTTGAATTTTTTATGGATTTGAGGTCATGAAAGCTTAATTTAACTAGCTCATGTACCAATTTGTAAAACTATTAAAGTTTTTGAAAGTTTTCATTGTTGATCTCTTGAAGAATTATACTTGAAATTGATAGATTTTTAAGCTTAGATGGTAAAAAAGACTAGACTGCAAAGTTTCATTGTTAGTTTTGTACATAAGGACTAGAGTGAATAAAATATAAAATTGTTGTGAAATTTCAATAGAAATAGAAATTAGAGGATCCCTAATGAATGTATGTGATTTAGATTTTAAACCAAGGTTAAAAATTTGAAGTTATGGCTATTTCGAATTCAAGGACTAAATTGAATAAAATATAAAATTTTAGGGGTATAAAAATGAGATTATATATAGGTTCATTCATGTCATGACATAATATGAAAATTTTTAGCATTGGTGGATTGCATAAAATAATTGTATAGATCAAGAATTGGATCAAAGTGGAAGTAATCGAGGAAAAGCTAAAATTGTTGATTAGTCCCTAAAGAATTAACTTGTTTGGTGTTTGGAATAGGTAAGTTCATATGATATTTATTATTTTAGGATGTTATGTATTTGATTTGATATATATTTGTTTGAATATAGATTTATTAGTTGTGGATTAATATGCAAGACTAGAATTGAAATGAATTGAAAAGTGATGTTACATGTGTAAAAGATACCCGTGTGAACTTAGTAAAGGGTTAGGATACGATTGGCATGCCAATAAGGTGTGGTGCGCGCTTGTACGAGATTTATTACAGATGTTAACGAGATCCATCATTTGTTGTGGATTTTCGATATTTATGTGATCTAGATTTAGCTTGGACTAGTAACCTGATGTATTGAGTTAAGGGTTTAGCCAAGACATGTAACCACATGTATAAATGTACTCAGCTTGGACGAGCAATTGGTGTGGCATAGGTACCTATGTATCCAAGCCTATTTATTGGGGTTTATCGGGAGAAACGATTTATATGATATTGAGAAATTGAAATGGGACGAAATAAACTTGATATCCAAATTGAAAATCATTGAATGAGTTGATCATGGGAAATTGATTGAAGTAATGCCTTTGATATCTATGTAAGAGTATTATTCCTTGATTAAATATGTTTATGAGATAGGTTATATAGAAGTGATATGAGTTGACAAGTTAAATGATTGCAAGATTAAATGATCTTGATTGTAAGTTAATGCTCACATTATTGGTGTTTTGATTTTTCCATGTTTAGCCAAAGTTATGCCAAGCTAAAGTAGCTTATTATTTTTAGGTAAAAATAAGGTTAGTCTTGTACTATACATATGAACTTACTAAGCATCCTATATGTTTACCTTGTTTGTCTTCCTTTCCTTGTAGATTGTTACCTTGTGGAACTCGTCAAGCCGAATTATCTCGAAGCTCACACTATCACTGAATTGGTAGTTATATGATCATTTTGAGTCCAGGGTTGTGACATGTATATAAGTGTCTTGGTGTGTACCTTAGTATGTGAAAGTGTTTACTACTTGGCAAGTTTGTCATAACCATGTAATATAATATGTTGATTTTGTGTTTTGATCTATATATGGTATTGTGTATAAATATTTTATGCTATAAGATGCGATGATTTATAAACAAATCATATGTTTGGTATGTGGAATGACATAGATTGAGGTAGAAATGGTAGCTTGGTATTTTTTTGGTGAGAAAAAACCTCAAAGAGTTAGGCTACATGTTGGGAATTAGGAATACAAAATAGTCCATCTCTATCTGCGTTGGTAAGAGTTAAGACTTCTTCCCGAGGATCCTCAATCATAGTGAAGTCTTCCCTTCTCTCGAAAGCCAGTTTGGTAACGTAATCCGCGCACTGATTCTTTTCCCTCGGTATTTGACGGAGGGTCCAGTTTTCCTCTTGTGAATGTATGCGATGAATCCTTCTGACCAGAGCATAATTGGAGATACTTAAGGCGCTATCGCAAATGGTTTTAACGACTTTCAAGCTATCCGATCGAATTTCTGCCTTGTCGTGACCTCTTCGTTAGAGAATTCTTAGTCCATCCAAGATACCCCAGATTTTTGCGTCGAAGACTAAGCAGTTTCCAATGTATCTGTTGTAACCAGTGATCCAAACTCCATCGATATCTCGAATAACTCCACTAGCAACTGCGCACCTTGAAGTTGCCCGAACCGCACTGTCTGTGTTAAAGATGACCCCTTCCCTTGTCAAAAGCTCTTTACTAGTGGTATGATCAACATTATCGTCGTGTCTGGCTATCGAAATGAAATGCTTGGCCCAACACAGAGAGGCATTGAGGATCTCACTAGTGCTCCACGATTTGCTTTGAAATACGAGTAAGTTTCGATTCTTCCATAATCTCTAAGCAAGGATACCAAAAAGACATACCCAGTTGATAACTCCATTATGAACCTTTGAATTATCCTGCAAGTTAAGGGAAATCTAGAAAGCAAAGAGTTAGAGAAAAAATTGGCCTGGTGGTTAACCGGAATTACCTAAGTCCAGACTTCTTTGGCCATAGTGTAATCGCGTAGAATATGAAGAATGTCCTCTGACTCGTGGTCACAAACTGGACAGGAAGGGTTTGTTGCAAGTCCTCGTCTAACTCTTTCTGCGTTAGTTAATAATCTCTTTTTTAGGACGGTTCAAAAGAAAAAGCGCAAACGTTATGGACCTGGGTACTTCCATACTCTTTTCCAAAGTTCATCGTTGGCGTTCCACGATTCCTCTTTCAAAAGTTTAAAGGCACTCTTGACAGAGAAAACCCCCGTTATAGTGTGGCACCAAGTCAGGTGGTCAGGTCTCTCAGCTGGATGTAGAGGGAATAGCCGTGATACACCGAATGATCTCCTTTGGTAGCTAGACCTGCAAAAGATCAATATTCCAATTGCTTTCCCCTGTGACTAAGTTACTAAGCAGGTTGTTAATATTCACATTAGCATAAGCAAGAATATGATTAATCAGAAGACCAAGATTAGGAATCCATGGGTCCTTCTAACATCTAATTTTGTTCTTATTACCAATAAACCATATAAGGTTTTCGCGTAACAGGCATCAAACCTTCGAAATCGACTTTAAAAAAAAGAGCATTGAGCTTTCGCAATGGTTTCGGGTAGGGGACCTGTGAGTCCATATTTTGATATGAGGACACAGGCCTAGAGAACATCTTTGTCAAACACCATTTTAAACCCCAACTTCAACAAGAAAGAGGTATTCTGATCTCGTAACTATCTCATACCAAGCCCACCACACCATTTAGGTTGACAAAAGGACTCTCAACTAACAAGTGACATCTTCTTCTTACCATTTTACGTACCCCAAATGAAGATTCTAACCAAGCTTTCAATTTCGTCACAGATTTTTCGAGGAATCATTATGGACTACATGAAATAGCTAGGTATAGAGAGAAGAACAAACTGCGCAAGAGTAACCCGACCAGCAATAGAAGGTTGACGAGTGTCCCAATTTTGTAACTTCGTTCGAACCTTATCCACTATAAAATGCAAGGTAGTATTGGTAACTCTCTAATGAAAAAAGGGAACATCAAGGTAATGAACCAAGTCTTGAACTTTTTGAAACCCAAGCAAGTTGCTAAGCATGAGTGCCATGGAATCCCTCACACCTTTGGAGAAGAACATATTGGTTTTTCGAGGGTTGACCTTGTGATAAAAAAACTCACAGAATTCATTAAGAATCTCCTTCAATAGATTCCCATGTTTGACATCCGTCTTGCAGAAAATAACCAGATCATTTGCAAAGAAAAGATGGGAAAGAGTAGGCCCCGAGCGAGAAAGATGGATTGGATCCCAAGCCCCACTAAACAAAGCTGAGTTGATAGAATTCCTAAGTCATTCCATGCACAAGCTAAAGAGATATGGAGAAAGAGGGTAACCTATCTAATACCCCCAACGGGTTTGAATTTAACAGTGGGAACTCTATTCTATAGAACCTGCATGGTAGAGTTAGAAATAGAAGACACAATGACTCTCCTGAGAAAGGTAGGGATACCTGTAGCCTGAAGTGAAGCATCAATAAAATTTCATTGGATACGGTCATAGGCTTTCTCCAAGTCGATTTTAACGCCATCCATCTCCTACTCTTGCTACTCTTCATAGAGTGAATAACTTCTTGGGCAATGACAATGTTGTCGGTAATGTTCCTTCCTGCAATAAACCCAGCCTGTTTTGGTGCAATGATTTTAAGGAAGATAAGCTTGAAGCGGTTAGCAATTACCTTCATAACCAATTTGTAAAGAACAGAGCAAAGGCTGATGTGACGAAATTGAGAGAAAATTTTCGGGTTTTGAACCTTGGGAATGAGGATAATCAAGGTGTTATTAAGGTCAGCATCAATAGTCCCCCGTTGAAGACCTTCTTGACCCAATCACAAATTGTAGAACCAACCGTTTCCCACTGACTTTGAAAAATGGAACATGAAAGCCGTCACTGCTTGGAGCTTTAAGAGGAGTCATATCAAAGAGAGCCTTCTTAATTTCCTCATCTGAGACCATACTATCTAAAATAGTAACATCATAAGGGTCAAGAGATGGGAATTTACTGACGGGAAAGCTCCGCATAGGCCCCGAGTCTTCACCATATAAGGTACGGTAAAAGTTAGAAGCCTCAACCTCAATGGTAGCAGGGTCAAAAATCTAGTCACCAGCAGTGTTACGGATGGCATTGATATGGTTATTCTTCCTTCTCTGAAGTGCGCGAGCTTGAAAAAACTTGGTATTCCAATCTCCAAGATGAATCCAATCACACCTAGCCTTTTGTTTCCATAGGATTTCCTCATGACAAAGTACATTTTCCAACTTCTGTCTTAAATCCATTTCTTGAGAGGCTAAACGATTAGAACCTGATACATCCATCTATTTTTGAATCGTTGCCAACTTCTGAAGCAAACCTCTTTTCCTAGTAACAACGTGGCCATAAACCGATTTATTCCAATCTTTGAATCTTTTAGTAAGGCTAGCTAAGGAATCAGCCATAGAGTCATTCTATAACACTCTAGGAATTTTTAGGGATTAAAGTGTGGTAAATGCAAAATTTATGGTTAATTTTTGAAACCCTAGTATACTTTAGGGACCATTGAGAAATTAACCCAAAATGCTTGGGTATTTAAGCACCTTAACTCCACCTTTTTGAACTCTTCCTTCTTCATTTGTGTTCTTGCCGTTTTTGCTTTCTCTCTTAAAGCCTCTCACTTTTTTTTCTCATTTCCTTTCTTATTTCTTTCTCTTTTCTTTTCCATTTCTTTCTTTTTTCCAGCGTATCTTCGACCATATTCTTGTCACTATTCGTGTCTTGCACCGTCACTATCAAATCACTGCTTGTCATCTCACGTTTGAAACCACACTTTTAAGCCTTCAAATCTGCCGTTGCCATTCGTGGGAGTCAATAAGAGACTTTCGGCCTTTGTTCCTCCTTGCTCCGTCGTGTTTTCATTGATTAGAACTTTGGTAGGTTTGGAAATTATGGTTGTGGACTGTTTTGGAGTTGTTTTGGTGGGTTGTTCATGGTGGACGAAAGCCACTTGCGGCGTTGGGGAGTTGACGGCGCCAAAATTGGGAAAAAAAGGGTTGTTACAAACCCTAAAATTTTCTTGCTTCTTTGTGGGTGTTGTTGCGTCACTAGACAACCCAAATCTGGTGGCCCAATTTTTGCCAAACCATATCTAAATCCTTTTATCCCAAAACCACAAGCCCAGACTTTAAATTAAATTAAAAACCAAATAACCCAAATCCTTTTAAAATCCTTAAGCTCAAACTTTGACCCAATAACCCAAACCCTTTAAAAACCAAACCAAATCCTATTGAACCAAGTCCAACCCAAATAAAGTCAAACCGTTGATCGACCGTTGATCGGTCGTTGACCGTTGACTTTGACCGTTGACTTTTTTTGAAAAATCCTACCCTACCATTTTTCGACGTCTTGAGTCCGTTTTGCCAAATTCTGACTTGGAAGTTCCGGTTTGATAGTTTTATTTTTAATTATGTACTTTAAATTATTTTAGTGTTCTAATTTGGGTAGTACTGATATAAAATATTCGTGTTTAGTTGATCACGATTTTGAGGAAGACGATTTACCTCCTCCACCTATTCAACCCGTTCTTGTATCGATTCCTAGAGCTACTCGTAAGTTACTTTAGTTTAATTTTGTGTTTAAGTGGTGGCTAGGTCTGTAATAATATTTAGTTGTATTTATAGGATCTAATTCCGTTAGACCGGGAACTCATACAGCGCGTGGTGGACGACCTCCTCGTCGCTAGAGTTTTATTTGCTTAAGGTGTGTTTCTAACTGTAATATATCTTAATGTTTGTGATGTTGTTGAGATTATGTGATTTCATGCTGTTTAAGGTATGTTGATATTGGGATGATTGTGTTGCAATTGAATTAAATAATGGTATGATTAATTAAGCTGTGCAAGTGTATGAGGTTAATGTCATGCATACATATACATTTATACATTGAGCATGTGACGAATAATTAATGTAATTATGCTACAGTGATTGTGATATGTGGAATATTAATTGAGATTGAAATTGAGGAAATAAAAAATATGAATAGTTGATAATCATGTGATCATACCATTGTGTGTTCATGGGGCGGGATTGTAAGGTGGAAGAAGTGGTTATCATTCCTTTTAAGGTTGATACTAAAACCACACTGCGATTGGTGACGTTGGCTGGGAAAGGGTTCTGGGGAACTGTTTCATTGTGTTGGTCTGATGGAGTATGGATGCATTACATTGTGCTTGTGTGTGAAATATGATTTGTGGTTACCCTTTTGTGTTATAAATTGTTATGTTGATTTATAATATCATTAGGTTGTATTTACTTTAGAGACATACTGGGCTTTATAGCTTATACCACCACAGTTTTTTACAGGTATTCTGAGATTAGATGATCTGGTACCCGGAGGTTTAGTTGCAAAAAAATTTATATCATTTTATTGCTATTATTATTATTATTATTATTATTATTTTGTTATTATTATTTTGGTTTTGGGTTGTAAATATAATTTATTTTGGAAGTTTTGATACTTTATTTTTGGGGAGTTTAATTAACTTATTTTATTATTAATTATAGATTTAAAATTTTCATATATGAATATTTATGTGTTTTTTTAAATGAATGTGAATGATTTTGGATTGGTGAGTTGGGGCGAGGGTAAATTACTTAAATAATCTTTTAGATCCGATTGTATCTTTTGAGTCGGGTATAGGAGGTTACATTTAATGGTATTAGAGCCAGATTCAACCCACGGACTATGAAGCTCTCCAAGCTTGATTTTGAAAATTTTTGGGGTTAAATGGGGATTTTGAATAAACTAATGAGTTATAATAATTTATATTATATTTGGTTTATATGATTTATTCTAAACCTCCGGTACCGATTTTTACTTTAGAACTCTTTTTGATGTAGATAAATAGTATGCTACCACGTAAGAGTGCTAGACTTACGACTGGTCGCGGCCAAAGCCGAGGCCGTACTGCTAGGGCCGTTAATGACCCTACTCCTGTGTTCGAGCCTGAGACGAATGTGGATGAGTTGCCTTACGTTACTGAGGATGGGCTGCCCATGGGTGCTGAGGGACAGCCAGCTGTTGGAAGAGACATACCTACTGAGAAGGCTCCTATTGAGGATGTGCCCGACACAGGGGATAGTGAGACCGTGGAGTTGGACAGTGCCACAGTTAATCGAGAGTTACTGAGATTGCTTCATGGATCCGCTAGGGGTCATTTTGAGGGTCCGAGGAGGCCCATTTCTGCTGATTTTATTG
This sequence comes from Gossypioides kirkii, assembly GCA_005610355.1. Classification (NCBI taxonomy): domain Eukaryota; kingdom Viridiplantae; phylum Streptophyta; class Magnoliopsida; order Malvales; family Malvaceae; genus Gossypioides; species Gossypioides kirkii. The sequence goes on along the minus strand of CP032244.1, from coordinate 32,647,985 downwards.
CTGTTGGGATGAAGGTGTTTGAGGGTAGGATTGGTACAAATCCTTCAGTTTCTGAGTATTGGATGAAGGATTTATAGAGATTATTTATAGAGATGAACTACCCTGCTGAATAGAAAGTTAGAGCTGCTGTCTCTTTACTGAGGGGTGAGGCCCAAAACTGGTGGGACACTATGGAGGAGTCTACTCCTACTGGTTAAATTACATGGAATTATTTCAAAGATACCTTCTAAGATCGTTATGTGGGTGAGGAGTTTCTTGACAAGTGCAGGGACGACTTTATGAACTTGAGGCAAGGAGACATGTCCGTTAATGATTATGAGATAGAGTTCCTGAGATTGGTTCGTTATGCATCAGGGCTGGTATGGATGACTTATTTGATCAGTTTCGGGGAGCTGTTGTGTTTTCTAAGATTAACTTGAGGTTTGGATACTATCAGCTTAGGGTGAAAGATTCAGATGTGTTCAAGACAGCTTTTCGAACTCGCTATAGGCACTGCGAGTTTGATAGTTTTATTTTAAATTATGTACTTTAAATTATTTTAGTGTTCTAATTTGGGTAGTACTGACATAAAATATTCGTGTTTAGGTGATCACGATTTTGAGGAAGACGATTTACCTCCTCCACCTGTTCAACCCGTTCCTGTATCGATTTTGAGAGCTACTTGTAAGTTACTTTAGTTTAATTTTGTGTTTAAGTGGTGGCTAGGTTTGTAATAATATTTAGTTGTATTTATAGGATCTAATTCCGTTAGACCGGGAACTCCTTCAGTGCGTGGTGGACGACCTCATCGTCGCTAGAGTTTTATTTGCTTAAGGTGTGTTTCTAACTGTAATATATCTTAATGTTTGTGATGTTGTTGAGATTATGTGATTTCATGCTGTTTAAGGTATGTTGATATTGAGATGATTATGTTACGATTGAATTAAATAATGATATGATTAATTAAGCTGTGCAAGTGTATGATGTTAATGTCATGCATACATATACATTTATCATTGAGCATGTGACGGATAATTAATGTAATTATGCTACAGTGATTGTGATATGTGAAATATTAATTGAGATTAAGATTGAGGAAATAAAAAAATATGAATAGTTGATAATCATGTGATCATACCATTGTGTGTTCATGGGGCGGGATTGTAAGGTGGAAGAAGTGGTTATCATTCCTTTTAAGGTTGATACTAAAACCACACTGCGATTGGTGATGTTGGCTGGGAAAGGGTTCTGGGGAACCGTTTCATTGTGTTGGTCTGATGGAGTATGGGTGCATTGCATTGTGCTTGTGTGTGAAATATGATTTTTGGTTGCCTTTTTGTGTTATAAATTGTTATGTTGATTTATAATATCATTAGGTTGTATTTACTTTAGAGACACACTGGGCTTTATAGCTCATACCTCCACAGTTTTCTTACAGGTATTTAGAAATTAGGTGACTTGGTACCCGGAGGCTTAGTTACAATACTTATAAATATTTTATTTTATTTATTATTATTATTATTATTATTATTTTGATTTTGGAATGTTAACATACTATGTTAGTAATTATGCGTTTTGGGTTGTAAATAAAATTTATTTTGGGACTTTTGATACTTTATTTTTGGGGGTTTCTCGAAGGTTTGTTAAGTGTTTCTCGATTATTTTATTTACAACCCTCAGCAGAAACTATATGACCCAAAAACGTCACCTCAGATAGCTAAAATTCGCACTTGCTGAACTTAGCGTAAAGCTGCTTCTCTCTCAAAGTTTGCAGTACAATACTCAGATGTTCTTCATGCTCAGCCTCAGACTTAGAGTATACTAGAATGTCATCTATAAACACCACCACAAATTGATCCAAGTAGGGCTGAAACACCCTATTCATCATGTCCATAAAAGCAGCAAAGGCATTAGTTAACCCAAAGGGCATTACCAAGAACTCATAGTGCCCATAGCGAGTTCGGAAAGCTGTCTTGAACACATCTGAATCTTTCACTCTAAGCTGATAGTATCCAGACCTCAAGTCAATATTAGAAAACGCAGTAACTCCCCGAAACTGATCGAATAGGTCATCAATAAGAGATAAGGGGTACTTATCCTTAATCGTTAGCTTATTCAGAACACATCTGAATCTTTCACTCTAAGCTGATAGTATCCAGACCTCAAGTCAATATTAGAAAACGCAGTAACTCCCCGAAACTGATCGAATAGGTCATCAATAAGAGACAAGGGGTACTTATCCTTAATCGTTAGCTTATTCAGCTTTCGATAGTCAATACACAACCGAAGTGTTCCATCCTTCTTCTTCACAAACAAAACTGGAGCTCCCCAAGGTGAAACACTTGGTCGAATAAAACCCCTATCCAACAGCTCTTGCAACTACACCTTCAACTCTTTGAGTTCTTTAGGTGCCATTCTATAAGGTGCCATAGACACAGAAGTCGTGCCAGAATAGACTTCTATACCGAACTCAACCTCATCACGATTAGGTGGCACCTTAGGTAATTCTTCCGGGAACACATCAGAGAAGTCCTTCATTGTTCGAATCTTATCAATCCCAGAATCAGATTACCTTGGATCAAGAATGTAAGCCAAATAAGCCATGGATCCCTTTCTAATCAACTTTTCGGCTTTAAGGGCTGAGATCACATTGGACAGAAACCCTCTACGCTCACCAACTAGGGTTATCTATCGGTCATCACTAGTTCTCAGAGTTTCCCTTTTCTTCTCAAAATCTAGATTAACTCGGTACCTTGAAAGCCAATCCATACCAGTATAAGGTCAAATTCATTGAATGATAACTCGAATAAATCAACAGAAAAGATTTCCCCTCGAATCTCTAAAAGACAGTTACGGTATATTCTAGTAACCTTCACATAGTTACCCACCGGACTTAGAACGGTTATCGCAGATAATATTTTCAGCAGTAATCTTAAGACCTCATGACAAAGCACTAGCCACATAGGAATGGGTTGAACCATTATTGAGCAAAGAAAAATATGAAATGGAATGAACTGAGAAAGTACCTATTATAACGTCGAGCTCATCACGATCCTCATGCCTTCTAGTAGCATAAACCAACCCAGGCTGTCTCGTCCCAGATTTAGAAGTGCTTCCACTCTGAACCGACCTACCTCTAGTAGCTGAACTCGAAGCAACCGGTCTAACCTGCCCTCTACCCCTAGAAAGAGCCTGAACCGAAGCCTGAGTCTGACTCTACATAAACGATTCAGTAGGAGGATGGAGACAATCTCTAAAGAAGTGCTTCTACGAGCCACATATAAAACAAGCCCCGATCTTTCTCCAACACTCACCCCATGCCTTTTATTACTGTAAGAACAAAGATGCATGGGACGTGGTCCAGAAGAACCACCAACACTACCTATCGGAACTGCCGAAATCGCAGGCCTCACCCTCGGATAACTAGGCAGAGCTGTCTCCTCCCTAGGTCTCTTAACAAAAAGACCACCCGTAACTGGCTGAGCTGATGTGCCCACTGGCTTTTACTACGCTCCTTATCCTGAACCCTCTGAGCCTTAGTACGAGCCTCCAAATTCTCGGCTGATCTAGGTTGACTAACTAGGCCACTGAATACTCTGTCATGAAGCATGTTGACCCTAACCTGTAGTGAAAGTCGTAGTTCCTTCCTAAATCAGTCACATTTCTCTTTCTCGTTTGTTACCAGCCCTGATGCATAACGAACCAATCTCAGGAACTCTATCTCATAATCATTAACGGACATGTCCCCTTGTCTCAAGTTCATAAAGTCGTCCCTACACTTGTCGAGAAACTCCTCACCCACATAACGATCCTAGAAGGCCACTCTGAAATACTACCATGTAATCTGACTAGCAAGAGTAGACTCCTCCACAATGTCCCACCAATTTTGGGCCTCACCCCTCAGTAAAGAGACAACAGCTCTAACTTTTTGTCCAGCAGGGTAGTTCATCTCTATAAATAATCTCTGTAAATCCTTCAGCCAATACTCAGCAACTGAAGGATCTGTACCAGTCTTACCCTCAAACACCTTCATCCCAACAGCAATAAAATCAGCAAAAATGAGCCTCCTCGGACCCTCAGAATGACCCCCAGTGGATCCACATTCGCCTCAGGCTCGAACAAAGGAGTAGGGTCACTAACGGCCCTAACAGTACAACCCTGGCCTCGACCTTGGCCGTGACCAATCGTAAGTCTAGCACTCCTACGTTGTGGCATACTATTTATCTACATCAATAAGAGTACTAAAGTAAGAATCGGTACCAAAGGTTTAGAATAAATCGTATGTATATATATATCTATATGTAACATAAATTATTAAAACTCGTTAGTTTATTTAAAATCCCCATTTAACCCCGAAAATTTTCAAAAACAAGCCTAGAGAGCTTCACAGTCCGTGGGTTGAACTTGGCTTTGATACCACTAAATGTAACCCCCTATACCCGGCCCAAAAGATACGACCGGATCTAAAAGATTATTTAAATAATTAATCCACACTCCAACTCGACAATCCAAAATCATCCACATTCATTCTCAAAATAAACATAAATATTTATAAATAAAACTTTAAATCTATAATTAATAATAAAATAAGTTAATTAAACCCCTAAAAATAAAGTATCAAAAGTCACAAAATAAATTTTTTTTATAACCCAAAACGCATAATTACTAACATATTATGTTAAAATTCCAAAATCAAAATAATAATAATAATAAATAAAATAAAATATTTATAAGTTTTGTAACTAAGCCTCCGGGTACTAAGTTACCTAATTTCTAAATACCTGTAAGGAAACTGTGAAGGTATGAGCTATAAAGCCAGTGTGTCTCTAAAGTAAATACAACCTAATGATATTATAAATCCACATAACAATTTATAACACAAAAGTGTAACCACAAATCATATTTCACACACAAGCACAATGCAATGCACCCATACTCAATCACACCAACACAATGAAAAGGTTCCCCAGAACCCTTTTCCAACCAACGTCACCAATCGCAGTGTGGTTTTAGTATCAACCTTAAAAGGAATGATAACCACTTCTTCCACCTTACAATCCCACCCCATGAACACACAATGGTATGATCACATGATTATCATATATTTAGATATTTCCACAATCTCAATCTCAATTAATATCCCATATATCACAATCACTGTAGCATAATCACAATAATTATCCCACACCTGCTCAACGTACATATTTATGAATGCATGACGTTAACATTATACACTTACACAGCTCAATTAATCATACCATTAATTATTTTTATCACAACGTAATCATCTCAATATCAACATACCACAAACAACATGAAATCACAAAATCTCAACAACATTGTAGACATTAAGGTATAATACAGTTAGAAACACACCTCAAGCAAATAGAACTCTAACGACGAGGAGGTCATCCACCACGCACTGTACGAGTTCCCGGTCTAACGGAATTAGATCCTACAAATACAACTAAATATTATTACAAACCTAGCCACCACTTAAACACAAAATTAAACTAAAATAACTTACGAGTAGCTCTCGGAATCGATGCAAGAACGGGTTGAACAGTTAGAGGAGGTAAATTGTCTGCCTCGGAATCTTGATCACCTAAACACGAATATTTTATATCAGCACTACCCAAATTAGAATACTAAAATAATTTAAAGTACACAATTTAAAATAAAACTATCAAAATAGGACTTTCGGGTTAGAATTTGAAAAAACGGACAGTGGAAACGAGCTTAGGACGTCGAAAAACGATATAGTAGGTTTTTCGAAAAAGTCAACGGCCAAAGTCAACGGTCAACGGTCGATCAACAGTTTGACTTGATTCAATTGGGTTTGGTTTGGTTTTTAAAGGGTTTGGGTTATTGGGTTAAAGTTTGGGCTTAAGGATTTTAAAAGGATTTGGGTTATATGGTTTTTTAATTTTATTTAAAGATTGGGCTTGTGGTCTTAGGCTAAATGGATTTAAATTGGTTTGGCAAAGATTGGGCCACCAGAATTGGGTTGGCTAGTGACCCAACAACACCCACAAAGAAACAAGAAAATTGAGGTCTGAAACACCCCATTTTTCCACAGATCGACGCCGTCAGCTTCACAGCCGCCACATCCGTCGTCCGACCACCGTGGCAACACCTCAAACAATTCCACAATCAAACCACAATGCAATTTCACAACTTACCAACACCAAAAATCAACAAAACACAAAGTAAAGTAACCCACAAAGGCCAAAGGTCTCCTAAAAAAAATTCTTACAATCGACAGCAACAAGAGGGGAGTTTGAGGGCGTGATTTTGTTCGCAAGAGACCAACGGTTGCAAAGGGTGAGGATGGTGAAACAAATGAACAAGAAAATCACTTGAAAAGAGAACAAAAAGACATGTAAAGCAAGGAAAGAAGAAAAATAGAAAGAAGGGGATTTGGGGCACAATTCGGCAGTAACCAAAACAATTGAAGAAGGAAAAGTTAGCCAGGGAGAAAAATGTGGGTTTTATACCCACTAAAATTGAAATATTTATGCAGAAGTCCCTAGACAATAATAAGGTTTTTACATTGACCCTAAACTTCACACTCATCACAAAAAAAGTCCAACTTCCCCAATTAACGAATTTTACCCAATAGGCCCTTAAAATTTTGTAACTACCACACTGTAATCCTTAAAATTCTAGGGTGTTACACAAGTATTTCCTGAGAATTTAAAACGACTCCAACGCCCTCGTAGATTTGTGCTAAATATTTTACCTCCTCGGACAATGCCAAGACCACCACTTATCTTTCGATCTTTGAAGCCCTTGGAGTAATCGGATGTCTTAGAATTGATTTTGAAGGTGACAACATAGTGTTTCTCTAGGTCCAATATGCCTTTAGACAATTGAACTTCAACTGCTACTGGTCCTACCATATTTCGATTAAATTGAGCAGCCTCACTCTCTAAATTTTTGACGCTATCGTGGATTATGTTCCCTTCCCCAATTACAACTATAAAAGAGGAACCAAGCACATTATCTGGATTAAAGAAATTAAAATTGGTCGAAGAGTTGACCTGACTATTTGTTTAGTCTTTATGAGAATGGTTGTGCTGTTGTTCCTTCCCATAGCCAAAATTAAATTCCAACCCATTTGGTGGGCTCGTAGATCTGCTGTTACTAGCTTGGGCCACATTTGAACCCTGTTGAAAGTGCCATTATTCCCCACAATCGGTTTGCCTTGGTTTGAAGATTCTTTTAATGCCGATTGTGTCCCTAAATTTTGGATGCTTTGAACCTCCACGTGATGTCGTGTCTTGCCTCTTACACCTGGCCTTTTTGCATTAAATGCCTCCTGCATGCCTACCACGTTGTCTTTGGTGCTGGCCATGCCAAGTCTATTTTTTTGCATTGAAATGGAACCACCAGGCAGCCTTGTATGTGCTGCGATTTTTACCTTTCCTTTTTTTATCTTTGTTTTGGTCGTTCGACTCTTGCGTCGGGATAGCTGACGAGGCAACAGCAAGATTTACCTGCTCCTTGGGATTTTGCGTGCTCAAAGCAGCAAAGCGTTGGACCGTTGGAATGTTGCTTCTTTGGTTCACCGGACGGCCACCATTTGCCCCGACCAACGTCTGGTTGTTGTTGCGTCGACTAGGGACCTGCATCCAAGGGCCGTATAGGTCTTGATCCTTGGAGTTATTTGCTCATTCACCCTCTTTTTCCAACAAGGTTGGATCACTCGATTCCTCCATGGAACTTGAAGTCCCCCCATGTTAACCCTATTAGCTCTTTGGTCACATTTTTCCTTGATGTGTCCAACTCTCCCACATTCAAAACATATGGATGGAAGCCCCTTGTAGACAATGACTTGCTTTTTCCCGTCGATGCCCAAGAATGGAATGAGAGGTTTTGACATATCAACCACCACGGCTATCCTTGCAAATTTGCCCCTCCTCCCTTCGGTTGTGTTATAATCCACTTTAATGACTGTGCCAATGACTGATGCCAAGGCTCTCACTAAACCTTTCGTGTAGTATCGATAATGGAGTCCTGGCAGTCTTATCCAAGCAATAATCTTAGATGGAAGTGATTCCTTCGTTGTGAATTCTCGACTCCATGGTTGTACCACCAGGTAGTGTCCGTACACCATCCAAGGGCCACCCATGAGTATTCTGTTGTAATCGTCCTTGCTAGCTAGCTTTATGAGGAAATAGTTGTTGTCAAGATCAACTATTTTAAATTCATTGGTGAGTCCCCAAATGCTTTCGATTTTGTTAATCAGGGCTCAATATTCGATTTGCCTACCAATCATGTGCACAATTATCGTTTGCTTGTTGTTTTCGTCGATTAAAGAGTGGACATGTTCAAAAAATTTAACCTGAGGATAAGAGCCATCCAAGGATATGTGGACATCCTCATCAAGGAGGGCTATTTCCTCTTCCTCATCCAATGGGAGATCAGCACCCTCCCCATTTCCAACACCTTTGCTGCCTAACAAAGCCTCTTTAAAAGATATTTGACTAGGTTCTAACTCCTTCATTTCTTAATCGGCAACTTCCACCATGTCGTCCATTTTGTTCTTAACTTTCTTAGTTGCTCGCAGGAGCTCCGATGGGATGGGATCACCAGGCCGCTCATTAGAGATGAGAGCGTCAATAGGAGAAGCCATTTGATGTCTGTAAATTTTATGGTAGCTTGGTATTTGAATGTATGAGATGTCATGAATTGGTTTTGATTATATTGAGATCATGTTTGGTGTTGGCAAAGTTGAAAGTGAGGCTTAGATGTATGTTAAATGTATGCTTTGTGTTGTTTCATAATAAGGTCATTTAGTTTCATAAGGTATAAAAGAAATGTATAAGTAAATTGGTGGTAAACTTGAATGGCTTGGTTGTTGTGTTTTAATGACATTTGAATTGTCTAAGTTTGATTGATGAATAGGTATTGAATGTCTTGATAAGAGGTTGAATGTGAATGTTTGAACTTGTTTGGCATGTTTTGGATATGTTTGAATCATGTGGATGTGGTAATTGGGTGAACATGTTGCTAGATTTTGGTTGGAAGCTATGGAACAGGTACCAAAATGTGCATTTTGCCAAAAAACAGGGGCCATGTCTCAACGACTAACATCTCTCGTTGCAACATCAACCGATAGTAAGTGACGTCGCAATGTTGAATTGCATGAAGTTGTGACGTGACTTACTATGTGGGTGACATCATGACGTGGAAATGATGAAGTCACGACATAAGGAATAAAAGAAATGTATAAGTAAATTGGTGGTAAACTTGAATGGCTTGGTTGTTGTGTTTTAATGACATTTGAATTGTCTAAGTTTGATTGATGAATAGGTATTGAATGTCTTGATAAGAGGTTGAATGTGAATGTTTGAACTTGTTTGGCATGTTTTGGATATGTTTGAATCATGTGGATGTGGTAATTGGGTGAACATGTTGCTAGATTTTGGTTGGAAGCTATGGAATAGGTACCAAAATGTGCATTTTGCCAAAAAACAGGGGCCACGTCTCAACAACTAACATCTCTCGTTGCAACATCAACCGATAGTAAGTGACGTCGCAATGTTGAATTGCATGAAGTTGTGACGTGACTTACTATGTGGGTGACATCATGACGTGGAAATGATGAAGTCACGACATTGGTCTTAAAATTTCAAAACATTACAATTTGGTCCTATTTTATGCTCGGTTAACAAAAGAGGTTTTGTAAGCTTGTATTAAACTTAAAAATGATTTTTTAACAAAATTGAATGTGATTGATGCTTAATTGATTGTGTGAATGATTAAATTCTACCTAATTGTCTATTGTTGTTCTGGTAACAAATGTATCATGCTGTAACTTGAACCTGATGGTCGGGTCGGGTGAGGGGTGTTGCAAAAACCATTATTATCGGGAAACTCGGGGTGGTAGTTTGTACATATAGAGTCATCGTTGTTGGGTAATCCGGGGTGATAAGATATTCAGATTATGAAAACCATCATTACCAGGCAACCCTAGATGGTAGTATGTACATGTTCAATGTCATCGTTGTCGGGCAACTCGGGGTGACAGATCTGTGTATCCGTTCTAAGTCTGTGTATGGTTAATAGAGTTGTAAAACATGATTTGGTTACATGGTTATATGTAATGAAATGTAGTAGATATGTATTAAATGTCAGTATGTGAGAAGTTATGCAAAATAATTCGAAAATGAGCTTTGGAGGTTGATTTGGTATTAATGAGTTAATATACTCGAAAATGATTGAAATGTAATGATGATAATTGAATAAATGTATGTAACTTAATATGATAGTTGAAATTGATCAAATGGTATATGAATTATTAAGAAATGGTAAGCTTGTGTGCATATCTAGTGAATTGGTGTGTAAAGATGGTCATCTTTATGTTTAGTTGGAAAGAAAGCATTTTGGCATGAAATGGAATGAGAATAGGTTATGAATTTAACTTGAATTGAATGTGTGTAATTGTTTAAGCTTGTTTTACATTAACTTGAATTATGGAAATATCATTGAGTTTTATTGCTCAACATATAGTTTGTTTTCTCCGTACACAAGTTTAGGTAAATTTTGAATCTCTAAAGTGTGATCCAGTATCCAGTCTGAGATTCTCAACTTGAAAAAGTTTTTATAGACCCGTTTTGTTAAATATATGGCATGTACCTAAGTTGAATCGGTTTTGATAAAATGTGTGATTATGTCCATAGTTGAAGCTTGTGAATTGGTGTTTTGGAATTGCGTATGTCATAAAGTTTGAATTGCTTAAAAATGTTGCTAAGTTAAGGTTTCTTTGAGTATGTAACCATGCTAAATGTGGTGAATGGTTGTGTATGAAATGTTACTCTATATATTGAATGGTAATGATGTTATTAGTTGTATGGTACTTATTCAATTATGAACAAAATCGTTTTGTTTAGAATTGAACTTGTTAGGGATGTTTATTTGGTTGGAAAATGTGGTATGAAAACGTGAACTGATTGTTTATGCATTTGCAGGTTGGTATCAAATTGGTTCTTTTAGAAACAGTTAGTCACGTTGCGACGACGAACTTTTTTGGGCAACGAGATCATCTAGAATTACGTCGCGATGATGTATTCTCAATGTCGCGATGAGACCTAGTCAGTGAGTAGCGTCACGACGAGGAACTCCCAAATTTGTGATGTCAACTCGAGATTTTGAAGTCTTTACAATTTGGTCCTATTCAACTTCGGGTTAGTAATAGAACTTTCGTAAGCTCGTATAAGACCAAGAAATGATCGTATAAGACCAAAAAAAAACCCACCCCTATAGAGTCGAGGTCATTTCGTATAAGATAAAAAAAAAACCACCCCTATAGAGTCGAGGTGGGTCGGAACCTGTCACGTTTGAATTTTTTGGCACCCTCATGCTTATTAAATTCATAATAATTTGTTTTATAAGAATACATTATCGATAAAATTGATTAATATATTAAAGAAAATCTAAAAGCACAAAAATAAATATTTGTAACTACTGGAATTAAATTTCAAACATAATTTGAATACAAACTGTTGACAAGTATCACATAGTTGGGTTTGACCCCCTCATCAACCACGTGAAAACTTTTTTGGGCAGCAATGTTCATGATTTTCAGTTGTTACATGTGAAAATTTTAACTTTTCATTGTTTGTTTAGCTTTTCGTGCCTATAATAAGTTGCCATCGACGTGAGAAGAGGTTGAGATGATTTATTTTTGTAACTATTATATTTTACTTATTTACTTTGATAAATTATGTTTTAATGTTATGTTTTGTATGTTTAATGTCAAAAAAAAAAAAGAATATTGTATAACTTTTAAATTGATGGATAGAATATTGGTTGTTTGTATGTAACTTTTGGCTTTCAGAATGAGATAAAATTTAGGTTTTCTTTTTTTTGTTTTCGATGGTCACCTGGTATAATTTTTATTTAGGTCTTTGATAATTTATAAAATTTTAAATTAATAATAATAAAATTATAGTTTGATCTTTTCAAAAAATGATAAAATTTTAATTTAATCTTTATAGACTATCTATTAAAATGGTAAAATTACAATTTTACTATTATAAAAATATATAATTTAATTCCGTCCAAAAATATTTCTGACTTCGCCTCTATTTTTATTCAAATCTCTTTGTTGTGTGGGGATTAAATTAAAACAAAAATAAGTTAAGAGTTAATTAAAACAAAAGTAATATTTAAAACCCAATGAAAAACCAATTTTATGTAGTGAAACAGTTATCTTAACTAATTATTATTATTTTGAAAAATTATAATAACAGGACAAAGCCCGGACAACAAATTATATTATCATACATCAAATCTCGAACTTTGAACTCAAACCTTAAACCTTAAACCTTAAACTCAAATCTCAAGATTCAAGATTTAAGGTTAAAGGTTCGGATTTGAGTTTTGGGTTTGGGGTTCAAGATTTAGGTTTAAGGGTTAAGGTTTATGGTTTTGAAGTTTAAGGTTTAAGGATTTTGGGTTACATGATACAAGTTTAAGGTTTAGGAGTTTGGGGTTTAGAGTTTGAGATTCTAAGTTTTGAGTTCTATATATTTTGGGTTTAGGATTCGGAATTCTAAATCCAGACTTTTGGGTAAAAATTATAAAAATTATATGTTAATAATGTGAGAAAAATTGTTCAAATGTTATTAAATACTTGGAATGAGATCATGGATAATGTGGTGTGATGGGTCCATAAAATAGTTTTTCTATGAATGAGTATATAATAATATTATGTCTTCAAATTTTGATGATATGACAAAATTTTATTGATACCTAAAATCCTTAATTTTTAGGATCATCATTATGTAAATTATTACCTTATTATTTATTTTTCAATATTAAAACTAAATATAAATAATAAAATAGCAAAGAACATGAAATAAAATTCTTTTATTTAGTTGACTTTGTTTTCAAATTTATAAACTTATTGTTGTTTATTTTAAATTTATTATTATTTTGAGATAAATAGAAGCAAAATCACAATTATAAATACATATAATATTGGGGAATAACTTAATTAAAGTTGGAACATATTCAAAGCAAAAGATATAAAAAAAACCACAATTATAAATTTATTATTGTTGTCTATTTTCATAATTAGCAGTGAGGGCGTAACCATGCATTTTGTTGGTGTCTTTCGTCTTCAACGCCACCTTTTACTCTTCTTCATATTGATTCTCTCTCCTCTCCGCCAGTTTCCATTGTTAGTATGTTACAACTAACAAATTTCTCCCAATTTTCAAACCAAAAACAAAGAAATCCAATTGAAAAATCGGCCAAAACATTAATATCTTAGCAGCCAAAGATTCAATAATCTATATTTTGGCTGCCATATGCGGCGAAGCGTTCATGGCCATGGCTGAGATGAAAAGTCAATGTCGAAATGGAAATTGAAAGGCTTCGCATCGGCTAACTATAACAATCCTAACGACGACTACGAAGAGCTTCCGATTCTAAACGATTTGGATTGTCACGAAGAAGAGCTGATAATAAGCGTCATGGATGGTGATCCTAGAAAATCCCCAGTAAATCCCGCAGAAACTGCAGAATCCAGGACAGGCAAAGATTCGAACCTTGAAACCGACAGTTTTAGGCAATCCAACTACGAGTTTTGGAGCGATAGAGAAGAGATCAAAGATGGTGGTGAAGATAATTTCGATTATAAGCAACGATGGCAACCGGGCGAAGAATCATCGTCTTGGAAGCTGATGAATGATCATCTCTTGAACAAAACAAACAACACCAACGAGATTGCGTTAGAGATGGGGTTAGATATTGATGATATTAAACGGGATCCCTCGATTGTGTCTCGAGACTCTAGAAGGATTTCTTTCGAAGCAGGGGTCCCGAGTTTTCAGTACCAATCGCAGCAACAAGAAGGAATAAATGATCGATCCTACGAACTCTCGAGAGGAATGTCGAATGCATCGGCTCTGTCCCTTATCGGGAAGTCGGGTTTGCTATCGAAAGTGAATTGCACCAAGTCAAGGCTTATAGATAGGCCACCAGAAGAGGTACAAATGATGTCGGATTTGTTATCCAAATCGGGTCCTGTTATGTCCGGATTGTTAGGCAAAGGTTCGGAAGGTGAAGAAGAAGATGACCCATTTGCAGATGAAGATCTGCCTGATGAGTTTAGGAGAGCTAATCTCAATGCACTCACTTTGCTTCAATGGTTGAGCCTCGTCTTGATTGTTGCTGCTTTGGCTTGTAGTTTATCGATTCCTTCTTTGAAAACACTGGACCTATGGGAGCTTAGGCTATGGAAATGGCTAGTGTTCTTGCTGGTTTTGATATGTGGGAGATTGGTGTCTGGATGGGGTATCAGATTGATTGTGTTCTTTATTGAAATGAACTTCTTTTTAAGGAAAAGGATGTTGTATTTCGTTTATGGTGTAAGAAAACCAGTCCAGAATTGCCTATGGTTAACTTTAGTGCTATTGACATGGCATTTCTTGTTTGACAAAAAAGTTGAGAGGGAAAACCAATATCTAATTTACATGACCAAAATCCTAGTTTGTTTCTTGGTGAGTACGTGTCTATGGTTACTCAAGACATTACTAGTCAAAGTAATGGCTTCATCATTTCATGTGAGTACTTATTTCGATAGGATACTACACACATTATTCAACCAATATGTGATCGAATTACTCTCTGGTCCTCCAATAATTGAAAACCAAAGGATTGAAGAAGAACAGGAAAGGACTGCGGCCGAGATCAGTCGGCTGCAGACAGCCGGTGCAAAAGTGCCTTCGGATCTTCAGGAAGATGCCTTTCCCACACAAACGACTAGTGCGAAGTTGAGAAAAACATTCACCAGGCTAAAAACGTTTTCTTCGGCACCTTCGCCGAAGAAAGGGGGTAAGGGGATTGCGTTAGAACACTTACATAAGCTCAACAATAGGAACATTTCGGCTTGGAACATGAAGAGATTGGTGAAGATGGTCCGACATGGGACATTGACTACATTGGATGAGCAGCTAATGGCGGATGATTCTGTAAAACAGATCAGAAGTGAACAAGAAGCAACCGTTGCTGCTAAGAGGATTTTCCAAAATGTGGCTCACCGTGGTTCCAAGTGAGTATTTTGAACACAGGTCCTTCACCACTCCGTTTACAAATGAATTTGTTTTAAAATTAAATGATCAACGAAACATGATATCCACTCTTGTTGTTACTTGGTGTCTTTTGGTTCATAGATTTATCTACGTGGAGGATTTGATGCGGTTTATGCGAGAAGATGAGGCTTTTAGAACAATGGCTACCTTCGAAGGTGCTATTGAGATGAGGAGGATTAGCAAATCATCCTTGAAGAATTGGATGGTAAGTATTTATATTTCCCCACTCCTCATTTTTATTATAGTATTTATTTTCCATATATTTGTACATTACTTTGAGTGGGTTTAAATGGGTGATACGTTTATTCATGATTAGTGTAAAAACAATTGTAGTGATAAGATTGGATAATATAACGATATTGTAACATGAGACAAAAAAAATAAATCAAACGAACCACATCACTCATCCAAACCCACCCTTTGAATCTTTGAAAACTACAATATTAATAGTTCATCATTGGGCGAACTCTATCCATACATACAATAGCTATTTTGTTACAGCTGAACGCGTATAGAGAAAGAAAAGCTCTGGCCTTAACCCTAAACGACACAAAGACGGCAGTAAAACAGCTTCACCACATGGTAAACGTGATTACCATAATTATCATAGTTGTCATCTGGCTTGTCGTTCTGGAGATTGCTTCCTCAAGGATTATCGTACTCTTCAGCTCCCAGCTGGTCGTCGCCGCCTTCATATTCGGTAACACCTGTAAAACCATCTTCGAATCTATTATCTTCTTGTTCATCATTCACCCTTTCGATGTCGGAGACCGCTGCGAGATCAATGGAGTGCAGGTACTATATCCCATCATTCAATCATCCTTGCTTACTCAAAACATTGAATGTCAACTGATAAAATGAAAAACATGATTTCGGTTTAGTTTGTGGTGGAAGAGATGAACATTCTTACTACAGTTTTCTTGAGATTCGACAACTTGAAACTGGTGTTTCCCAACAGTGTTCTTTCAGCGACGCCGATCGGCAACTTTTATCGTAGTCCAGATATGGGTGATGCAATTGATTTCTTAATCCATGTTGCTACACCAGTCGAGAAGATTGCTCTCATGAAGCAACGGATAGTAAGGTATACATGGATGAAAACCACCATTTCCATCTTGAAACTTTTCTTCATCCATATTCATCGGTTTTGTTTTGTTTTGTTGCAGTTACATCGCGAACCGGAAGGAACATTGGTGTTCTGATCCGATGATTGTGATAAAAGAATTTGAACAACTGAACCAAATAAAAATGGCGGTTTGGGTAACTCATAAAATGAACTACCAAGACATAGGAGAGAGGTGGGAAAGGAGGTCTCGATTGGCTGAAGAAATAGTAAACATCTTCAACGAACTTGAAATGCAATACCGTTTGCTGCCCATTGACATCAACGTCTGCAGCTTGCCTGCCGTCAACTCCACTCGTTTTCCTTCCACATGGAATACCGCAGAAACTTCGATCGAGTAGAAAGCTAGGGTGACATAAGATTCAGTGAGATTATTATTGCAACCACGGTGAGTTTAGTTAATGCAGAGGTTGAATATTGTAAGGAAGAAATTGAAGTGAATACTTAAATATTTGTTTGGATTTGAATGCAGTTGTTACATAGCTTTGACACTAAAGTATGAAGAGAAAATAGATTAAACATTGTATTCAATGAAAGTGTACTAATAGTGAAGGTCCTCACCAATTTGCTCTATTATAGGTTCTACTTAAACTATTCTTTTGGAAATAGTTTAGTTTAGGTATTATTAAAAAAATTAAATAATTTAATTTAGGTATCATTTATAGTTAACAAGTTAACTTTTTTGAAGTTCCTATAATTTCACAAATGTAATCTTTATTTGGGATTAAGCTGTAAAAAGAAAAAAATAATTTATATAATTCATTTATTTAATAATAGATAAGCTACTTGGAACATGTTCTTATAGTGGAGAATTTGATAAATATTTTCACGGTTTATCAATAACTATTTTATAAAGTTTAATTCAAACACCATTTTGTATTGAACTAGAGCCTCGATTAAGGTTATAATCGATTAGAGTTTGTTGAGTATTGTTGAGGGACAAAAGAGGTAGGAGGAAGAGGTTCTAGTTCACATAACGGAGAGCGTAGAGAGATGCGGGAGGCAAAGTTGAGGTTTCTTAGGTGATACAGTTCAATATTGAAAGAGAAAGACTAGTAGGACAAACATTGTGCCCCTCCTTAAGGCTAAGGATGAGCATTTATAGGTGACCGTGGTTGTCTCTCAGCGCTGGGCTTTGATATGTGTATGCCGCAGGTTCCATCATGGTTAGTCACTTAAGGAGCACAATAGCCTTCTAACTAGGCCATAATTGGGATGGAAATAGACTAGGCGATGTTGGGAACTATAGTGACCTCAAGTCCAATGATTGTGCACATCATTATCACTATGAGAATTGTTGTGACTATTACATGATAATCTAAGAGGTATTCATATGTTGGTGACCGCCGCTAGACGTGCGAACGTTTGGACTGAAAATAGTGTAGCAAAAAGATAAATAATAAAACAACAGTCTCCACAAGTATACGAATCAAATTATAATATAGTTAAGTGTTACAACAAACCACTCCGAGAAGTATTTCGAGGATTGTACCCAAGGAATTGCAAATTGAAAAATTTTATTATTAAATTAATTACAAAAAATAATTACTAATCTAGTTGAGTCACGAATTAGTAGTGTTGATGCATAATTAAAATATTAATTAAACTAATTAAATTACTTAACCTAAAATAATCTAATGGAATTTCCTATTCCTAGTGTCGACAATGCGAGTTTCCAACTTACGATCGGCTAAATCTTCAATTATCAATTAAATCGCTAATTACTCTCAACTGAATTATTTATCATCCTTAGTTAAGAATACTCTTTCGGTCTCATCTTCACTAAGGATTACGACCTAAGATACCCTTTTGGTCTCACCTAAGCATACAGATATCCTCTTGGTCTCACCGCTTGACACAAGTTATACTCAACAGGATACCCTCTCGGTCTCACCTGTCTAGATAGTCTAGTAGGATCGTCACTTCCTAGTATATTAAGTACTTTTGAATAAACACTCAATTTTAGATAAATAATGACTTAATCAATAAATCAATTCCATAACCTAATCATGCAAGATATAAAATATGTACAAGAATTTATCCCAATATTCATAAAGTTAAGGGCAATTTTGTAAAAATACCAAAAAGGTTTTTTTGCATAAAATGATTAAAAATTCATGTTGATTTAAATAATTGAATGAAATTATTTTAATAGATCAAGATCATGTCCTGATCGTGGAAAAAGCAAAATTACGGATTTGCCCCTAAAGTTCACTTTAACTGCAATTTCGTCCGGTAAGTTCGTAAAGTAAATTTGCATTTTTAATAGTACATTATTGTATTCTTTATAATTGTTGTAGAACAGGTTATGGTACGTGAAATTGAGAAAGATGAAAAAGAAATGAATGAAAGAGATATCAGGCTTTGAGCCGTTGATTTGAAACTGACGCGATGGCTAGGGTACCGCATGTGTTGCGAGTCCTCGACAGCTCATGTGACCAGCATCGTGAGTCAGAAAAAGAGATATGGATCCTAGAATGGATTACAGACCTTGCGATGGCTGAGATTTATGCATAAGTGCATATTCTCGACAGCTCATGTAAGTAGCATCATTAAGGAACAGTTATATGCACAGATACCGTATCGATGGCTGAGGTACCGTATGTATTGCGAGTCCTCGACAGCTCGAGTGAGCAGATCGTGATTTGAAAGAAAAGATATGGATCCTAAATGGATTATAGGCCCTACGATGGCTGGGACTATGCTTTATGCATACTCTCGACAGCTCGTGTGAGCAGCATCATTAGGGAACAGTTAGAGTACAGATAGACACCGTACCGATGGCTGGGGTATCGCATAAGTTACGAGTCCTTGACAGCTCGTGTGAGCAGCATCGAGTACTGGTAATAGAAAAGTTATAGAAAGGAAAATTGGAACACCAAATATGGCTTGAGGAAGAAACAGATCATCCTAGCGGTTGAATTGTAACTGCTTCATGCATATGATTGGTAATCGAAAGTTATGAATAGAAAGAAAGACTGAAATAGATTGAGAGCAAAGGAAGTATATTGGCTCGGTCGAGTTATTGTTGCTTGTTACCATGTTTGATAATTCTATAAACTATTGAACTTACTAAGCTTTGAGGCTTACCATAGTTATTGTTATTGTTTTATAGATTGTTGCTGCTTGAAGATCGGATCATCTTCATGAAGTCACACTATCATGGAGCCTGTTTGGTATTCCTTTATCACTTGGTTATATGACATGTACTAGGATGATGTTACCCTTGAAATGCTTGATGTTAGATTATGTGTGATTGAATGAAACTTAGTACAATGAAACATGAGAAAGGAAATATTCTCATTAAAACAGTTTGAACAGTAACAGTGGACTAACTTCGAAAATTCACCAAAAATTGTATAAAACGAGTTAAGGGTCGAATTAAATATTTAATTAAATATTATTGAGTTTAGTTTCATATGGAAGATACGGTGAAATAAAAGGAATGATATATTTTGAGATATACTAGTTTTTGTGTAACAAGGTCAGAGTAGATCCGGGTTCCCCTGTTCTGACTTTAAAAATTCATAGAAAAATGTAGAAAAATTATTAGAGACTGGAATTTATAAGGTTAAATACTTATTGAGTCTATTTTCAAAATAAATAGATGGGAACATCGTTTGATCCCTGTAATAAAAGATAATTACTTTTTAGTAAAGAAAGGTCGAAACTGTCAGGCAGCAGAGAAGGGATAAATTGAAAGAATTTACTGTACGAATTGGCTGAAGTTAAAATTTTGAAATTTTTATGGTAAAAATATATTTGAGTCTAGTTTCAGAAACATTAAGCGGATATTAATTTTGAATTCTGTAGTTCAAGATATAAATAATTTAGTGACTTTGACTCAAGTAGACAACTTTGAAAATTAATGTGAGAATAAAAGTAAGAGGTATAAAATGATAATATATGTGAAGAAAATATATGTGTGAAATGATATGTGAATAATCACAAAAATTTATAAAAGAGGTGAAATTGTGAAAGTTATTGAGAAACAAAGATAAGAGATACATGATGATGTTTGTAAAGGAAATTAACTATGTGATGTATAAATGTGAAATATGATGTTGATGATGATTTTGTCCAAGTAGATCGATGTAGAACTATTGTGACATGAGTGGCATGCCATTAAGGGACCTTGTGCGCTTATATGTTTTTTAGCTCGGTACTTATATGAATTGCACGTTTCGTGCCTACATGTTATTTGCACTTCGTGTGCTTATATAATTAGCACTTTGTGTGCTCAGTACTTTATGTACTTATATGATTTGCACTGTGTGTGCCTATATGTTTCCCCGCACTTTTGTGCTTACATGTGTAACTTCGGTACTCTCTGTTGTTCTGTATATCCGATAGGTTCTATAAATGTCTACTATGGGCTTATATGCAAAAAGTGATACAAGTGTGAAATTACCATTGAGGTAAGATAAATGATGAATACATGAAAGATAAGAACATATGTGTATGTGTAATTAAAGGTTGATATAATTAAGTGAACTAATGTGGCCAAAATGGCTAAGTTGATGAAAAGTGGACATTTTTGAAAAAAAAAGAGACTCAAAAAGTTCTGTAAACCCTGAGATCTTGAACCGAATATGGTTACGGTTTTTGGGTATTACGAATCTCCACTCGCAATCATCTTCACACATAAGAAAAACTAAAATAAAAACTAAAGAAGAACTAGAGAAAACTTACAACAAAAATATGAAAGATTGTTTGACGGCTCCCTAGGGCGATTCCCTAGGTCAACTCCCCTCTAATTATGTTACAATGAGGTTTATATAGGCTACAATCGAGAGATTTAAGTGCGTAAAATGTCCTTGAATTAATCAGGGTTCTAAAGAGGCAAATACACCCTAGACAGTTGCCAAAACGCAGTTGCGCGCATCCAGGTTTTTGTTGTGACATCTCGACGTTGGTCCTGTTTTGGCTTTGGATGTTTGCTGTTCAGTGTTGGGATGCTGCATGTTGGTGTCGTGACATTGGCATCGTTCTTTGTGTTCTTTGACTTGAAACGACACCCTACACACTCAAGTAGCCTATTAGTCATTCCCGAGGCTTAAGTTGGCCTAACATATCGTCGAAACACTAAAAAATGCGCAAAAATGCTTATTTTTTTTAATAATTATGTCTAAGCTACTAACTCGAAAAACAAAACAAAATGACATAAAACTACTTGAAATCAAACTCATTGAGTGCCGAAAAGTCTTTAATTTGCCACAATGCATTGTGGTAGATCAAATAAAGACAAAAAAAAAAAACAAAGAAAAGAAAAACACGCAATATTATTGAAGTACTTGAGCATGCTTCACACACGAGATTGGCTCGGAACGTTGAAAAGTATGAAAATTTGCTCAACCAGTAATTCTAGATAGATATTTAAGTGATTTACAATTTTCACACTCAAACATGTTAGTTCAATATGTTACAAAGCAAACAAGTCAAAGAAAGTTAAACACAGGACTCTATCAAAATGTATACACAAGTATACCATTTCCGGTTTGAGAATACAGATAGTTCGAATTCTAATTACTCAGTTTGTTTTATCCATGCTTTGAACTCTAATATAGTATTTATAAGTATAAGAATTCACGAGTATTTGTGCCAATATGAGTGAGATTTTCTTAATTACTCATATTTTTAGATTTATTTAATTGTGTTCACTTTTCTCTCTCTTGGCTTTTAACCATTCTATACTTTTATCACACTCCCTTTGCTTTTAATCCTCACAATGCTTTTCGCCGCTCATCAATTTTTATTTTTAAGCACATACTTGTAAGGATTTTATACTTAGTATACTATACCGTTTCAATAACCATGGATTCAATAGCTGAGTATTCGAATTTAAACCACCTAGAATTGAACAAACTTATATGCCTACTTGTATATACTTTTATCATTTGGTACATTTAACTCTTGTTCCTATTCACAGTTTAACAAATTGAACTAACTACTCTAAATGTAAACAACCTAAAATCAATTATTCTCAAGCTAAATTTACAGTTCAAATAAATAACTTATTTACATACTCCTAACCAGTAAATTGTATTTCTATAGGCTCAAGCACAAACAAAACACATAATATATATATTCTTAGTGCTACAAAAACTAAGCAAAATAGAAAAAACAATTTAAAATTTTCCTATGTCACCTCACACTTTATTTGGCACATTGTCCCTACTGTGCTCCAAAATAAATAAAGAGAAGAGACAACCCAATTTTTCGTGAATGTACTGTGATGTTAGTCGGGCCGTTCTCCTCTTTTAGGTTCAACTTGAAATTGTAGTCCTGTGTAAGGTGGGGTTCCTACATAGAAAGCAACACAAATTTTTTTAAAAAAAGAGAATAATTAAAATAAATAATTAAAACAAAAAAATTTAAAATAGTTGTTTTTTACTCCCTCAAAGGTCGACGAAGTTGTCATTATCGAACTCTTCGGTATGGTTCTCCTCATCTGACATGACTATCTTCTCCTTTCCTCTCGCAGTGGATGGTACATTTTGTGTGAACCGGGTTGTGTCAGATGGGTCACGAAAGGGAATCTTTGTTTCCTTTGATCTCGAATGTGCACCACCACCTTGTGATGGGATCAAGGAATCATCATCTACTGGAGTGGTTCGAAATGGGGGTGGTTGTGGGGAAGTCCATAATGGTAGCTTCAGGCCATGCCTCTCAGCATAGTGAGTCCTGATCAGATTGAAGAATGCCATGCCCTGTGTAATATACTCGAGGTGGGCTCTTGTGATTAGATCGTCACCCAACGGAACTACTGAGGTTACCTTCTTTTGATATACCCTCGGTGGTATAGGTTGTGACTCCTTTATTGGTTTTGGGAGCTCATGATCTCGAGTGTATTCCCTATGTGCTGCCACCTATTCATTCCTCTCCTCCACTTAACTTGCATGTTGATTGTAAAACCGTTAAAAACAACATCGTTTAAGATTCCCTTCGGTGGGCAAGTCGGTTCCTCTTGGTCTATCTCAATGTTGGCCCTGCTACACATCTCTGTAATCAAATATGGTATGGAAGCTCTGGTCCCTCACATTTATCTTCCAACATTGCAAAATAACATACAAGAGAAGAGCACGATCACGAGTAACTTCTTGTGACGTTCTGTGCAGGAAAAAATTAGCACAGATAAAACACATCCACATTTTGGCCTTTGGTGTCATTATTGATTGTTGAAATTGTAGGGGTTCCCTAGTTACAAATTTTCGAACCCAACTACCTCGACTATGAGTTAAGAAATTAATAATTTCATCATAATCCACCTCCCCCTCAAGTAAATTTTCATAAAAATCGTTTGGCCGCTTTGTTTGAGACAAATCATTTCCTTGGGTTGTTGGGAACATCGTGTTCTATGATCCTCTAGGATGCCATTCTCTTTCGACACGACATGCTAACCAAATTCACAATATGATTTCAACAACCAAAAAACAAAATATAATCGATTCAAAAATCCCAGTTCACTAATATACTTTAAAATTTAGCACAAACATTCAAAGATTAGAAAAATATTGAATATAATTGGGCTTTTATGTTGTCGAAACGTTTGCATCATTGTGCTTATCGTTAGCCACCATTGATTCTCGTCAGAGATTGTTATTGTATTTGAGAAAGGATTTTTTAGTTTAAAAAATGGATTCATAGCAAGAAACTAATAAAACTTGAAGGATGAATGTCTATAAACAAGAAAAATTAAAGAGCTATAGGTGTTTGAGGCGTTAAAGGAAGGAGAACAACGGAGAAGAGAAAATTGTTTTGAGGCATCTTGGCTAGGGTTCATCGTGACGATGCCCTTTTATTTTTATTGCCTCGTTGTGACGTGGGAGTTCGGCTCGTCACGACATTGCCTGCTCGTTCAAGTTCCAAGGTCGTTACACTTCAGCTCACTATGACGTTAGTTTGCGACTTATCACTACGTCACTTATCCGTTGAAATTCCCAAGCTTTTACATTTCAGCTCGTCACGACGTGCATGTAATTGGTGTTGCGAGGTGCGATGGTTGTTGCGACGACGTGATGTATCTCGTCACGGCGGGTCTATTATGTGGAAAAGTATCAAGCAGAGCTGTATTGTTGACTGCATTATAGAGGCCAAATATGTGGTTGCTTCTGAGGCTACAAAAGAAGCAATATTACTTCGAAAGTTCCTTGTAGATCTTGAAGTCGTTCTTGGTATGAAAATAGCTATCACACTATATTGTGACAATAGTGCGATAATAACTAACACCAAAAAAACCAGAAACCACAAGAGACAAAATATATTGATAAAAAGTATCATATCATAAGAGAGGTAGTTACAGACAAAATCATGGATGTAGTCAAATTCGCATCCAAGGATAACCTTGGGACCCATTTACCAAGACTCTACTAGCTAGGAGTTTTGAGAAACACATGGAGGGCATGTGAATGTAGAATATGACTCATCTACTTCAGTATGGCAAGTGAGAGACTGTTGGATTTAGTGCCCTAATTGTAGTATATTTGTTTGTAAACTTGTAATTTTTTTGAACAGATCGGTTAATAAAATAAGTCATGAATCACATTAATATTCTTTGTATAATGCCCTCTTGTGATTTTTGTATACAAAGAAAAATATAAGGAAATATTAACTCATTGGTTTTCTAATGTTTAAACTGATACTAAGCGATATTACGTGGTCGAATCGTAATACGAAAAGACAACTTATATTAGTAGACAGATCTAAACATGTCCTTAGTCTAATTAGAAATGAGCAAGCCAATTGAAAGATTAATATGTCGTCTATCAATTCCAATTGAGGAGATGCTTTGTCATGGGCATCGAAACAGATAACTCCAGAAGATAGAGACATAAATGTGACTGACTGGACTGATAATACATCTGACTAGACCTAAGAAGGATAGATCCTGATTCGTTTATGAATGTATTCACTTGTGACGTTCATAGTGTGGCATACCTAAATCCTAAGTGGATGACGGACCATGTATGCGTGAGTTGTACACATTGATGTAAGTAAAAGTCTGATTTCAAATAGATAAGGAACCGAAACCTAGTGCGTTGGGTGTGCGACTTCTGTAGTATGTAGCGTCAGTATGTAGCGTCATTCACAACAGTAAAATTCATAGCCCGAGACATGGGTAAATGGTATCCTCTCATTAGCATTACATGGCTAATGAAAAGTAAACGTGGTCACTGGTCGTTCGTTTTTGTGATGAATGACTTGATTACTATTTGATAGTAATTGACTTTTCATGAAAGAAGATATAATAGTTATCAAGAGATAAAATAGGATCATATTGGGAGAAAGGATGTTATCTCAAAGAGATTAAGGATATCTTATGAGGGTAACACACTTATGACAAGGTCATTGGACGAGCACTAAGTAGTTGCTTTCATAATAGTATATTGTTAGGGAGAGCTCAGTCACGATACTTTAATGGAATGACTTCGTGATTAAATGAGTTTATAATTAATAGGCGAAAAGCTGAAATTTAATTATAAATCATTTGAGTCCTAATCACATATGTTCAATTGGTCCCTTTGGTAGCTTGATGAAACAAGAAATGAAATGCATGTTGAATCAAATGAACATAAATGAATAGAAATGATAATTTTAGAAAAATGTGAGACATTCGAAAATGAATGTGGTTTTTTCACTAAGTATGAAAATTATCTGAGAATTAATTAATCCGTTGAATGTAGAAAAATTAAATATATTTTATTATAGATTTTTTTACAATAAAATTGTCATGATTTTAACGAAATCAGAATCAAGTTCAGAAAATTTATTTAAATTATTTTATAATATTTATTTTGGAAAATATAAAAATCATGTATTGAATTGGATTGAATTATAAAATGTTGTAAATGTTCAAGAAGCACTTATAATTGGAACTGAACCGAAAGATGACTAATAGCCCATGTTAAATCAAGTTGTGTTTCACTTCTACTAATTTTATGTTTGATTCGAATTGATCAAATTCACACTCGAAAGCAGTTTGTGGTACGAGGATAATAGAGAAGACCATTCGGTTAAAAGCTAAGAATGATAAAAATTTATCTAGCTGAAAACATAAGTGAGATTTTGAGAAAAGTTTATTTTTATAAATATCACAATCAGACTTTATTTTCAAAATTTTAATTTTTTGTTGTATAATAAAAACACTTTAAAACCAAATTTTTTTCAACAAAAATGTTACGAACCGCACTTGGGTCGAATGTGTACAAATCGTTCTATTAAAATTAACTAATTAAATGAAATTTATTTAATCCATTTAAATTGATCTCATGTAACATAATTTAATCTTTATTGTTGAATTTAAAAGAACTTAATTGTAAATAGAGATTTTCTACTCATTTGTAATCGTTATATTAATAACATTTACTGGATTTTTTATTAAGTAAAAAATTGTCTAAAGCGAGGCGATTGAGAAGAATATAGAAGAATCAGAGAAGGAGAGAAGCTTCTGTAGGTTTCATTCTTTATTTTCATCGCCATACATTGGGAAAAGAAATTGTAAAACCAACACCTCAATTCTGATTTATCTTTCGACTTGGTGAGTCATCAACAACATAGAACCCCCCCCCCCCCCACCCTTGCTAACTTGTTTTGACGTTGATTGGATTTAATTTTTTTTTCTTTAGATTAACATTTCTCCGTTTCTTTTAATAATCGGCGATGAGGAATAAAAGAGCAAGGGCGAGTGTAGACAAGGCGGTGGATGATGTTTGGCGACGGGAAGTCGGGGAACTCTCAAATAGGAATTTCGTCCACCGGCTTGCTGCTTCCGAGGTCTAATTCTTCATTTTATCTTGTATAATCAATCTTATTCCCTATAATTGATCTTTATATATGTGTTTTTTCATGGCGAGTTCAGATTGTTTTCAATGGGTGAATGATTAGAATTTATTTGATTATGAAATTGAAACTGGGTAACGACATTTATTGTTGTGATTTAATTAATCTTTGATCGATGGAATGTGGCTGCTAGTTGATTTGTTAATTTATAACTGTCATTACTCTGGGATTCCAAAAACGAAGTGATGGTGACAAATCGTAGGAAGTAGTAACGATAAATATGCCTTCTTTTACAAGGATTGTATCAACACCTTCTGATCTTTTGCTTGCTTTCCGTGTTTTCTTGAAACTGAATGAATAAATATATATTTTGGGAACTAATATTCAACTGAGAAATTCAAATGCCAGCATTTTTTTTTATAATAACTGTACTTGTTGTTAATCTTATATACTGTCACTGAGAAATTCGAATTGTTTTAGCTTGTAAATGCGAGAATATAACACAAGTGCAAGAGAACTGTGAACAAATTTGTAAAAGGTGGAATTCACAAATTTACTATGCCCTTTACAAAGTCCCATGTTACATTAGGTTTTGATTGATTAAATTGTTTTGCGATCCAGGATCTTGTTCTCCGACTTGAAATTCTCAGGAAACTTGATAAGCATCGAGGTTGTGTGAACACTGTGAGTTTCAATGCTGATGGTAACATTTTAGTCTCTGGTTCTGATGACAAGCGGATTATACTATGGGACTGGGAAACTGGGTTTGCCAAGCTTACTTTCCAATCAGGTCATGTCAGCAATGTGTTCCAAGCAAAAATAATGCCTTACACAGATGATCGCAGCTTGATTACCTGTGCTGCTGATGGGCAGGTAATATCTTATTTAGGCATGCAGCAATCTTTTAAATGGTAGGACCAATTTAGAGATTCTTCTGGTCTAGTGATCAACATTTTTATAGGTGAATTGTCCTTCAACTTCAAGTATTAATGGTTTAACATATCATAAAGATTCATCAGTTGGTAACTGAGTAAACTAGTTTTCTGGCGCCAGGAAGTAAAAGTAATTCCATTTCAAGACCACATCACGAAGTATGATAAAACTGTCATATTACTTTGTAAGCATAAAAATTCTAGGATTTGTATTTATTTATATTATGGAAACTTTTGAGATGGTTTACAAGGTCCTTGAATTTGAATGAGTGGCTCACAATAAGGCGGAAGCTTTTCTCTTTCTTTGAATGTAATGTAAAGTTAAAAAGTTAAGTTCATAATTCTTTTTCCATCTTTTCTCTTTATGAAAACGGACTGTAATTGTTAATCTCAATAGTTATAATTCTTCCAATGAACTTTGTATTGCATGTCCTAAATTTTATTTGCCTCCAGGACAAGCATCATAGCATCCATGACTTTCTGTTGCTTAATTTTTGAAGGAAAATGAGGTTAGATAACCGAAAAAAGAAGTGTGCTAAGAACCTTATATGTAGCATTGCTTAAGCATACCTTGATATGGTGAATGGATGAATTCTTATTCTAACTAAAAACTGTTTCCTAATCGTAGGTTCGACATGCTCAAATCTTGGAGCGTGGTGTTGAAACTAGGCTGGTGGCCAAACATCAGGGGCGAGCTCATAAATTGGCTGTTGAACCAGGAAGCCCTCATATATTTTACACTTGTGGTGAAGATGGACTAGTGCAGCATGTGAGTTATGTTAGCTCTTGCGTTTTTTTCTATGATGACCTTCCTATGATAACTTGATTTTTGTCTGTACTTTAGCATTGCTGACTTATAGAGCCCTTTTGTACGTCACTTGCTTTTCAGATTGATCTTAGAACTGCAGCAGCTACAGAACTTTTTACATGCCGTTCAATTGATGAAAGCAGGGCTTACATGCCGGTTATTGCTCTCAATGCTATTACAATCGATCCAAGGAACCCAAATCTCTTTGCAGTCGCGGGATCGGATGAGTATACTCGCCTTTATGATGTTCGCAAATATAAGTGGGATGGCTCAACTGATTTTGGTCAACCTACAGATTATTTTTGCCCTTCTCATTTGATTGGTGATGATCAAGTTGGAATAACAGGCTTAGCCTTTTCAGATCAGAATGAGCTTCTTGTCTCCTACAATGATGAATTCATTTATCTCTTTACACAGGATATGGGACTGGGGCCGAACCCAGTTCCATCTTCTCCATTGTCTGCATGTAGTGAAGCAAGTGAAATGGGACTGGACCACTCAGCTATGTCAGCATCAGCTATGGAAGCCGATGAAAAAGCAATTCCACAAGTTTATAAGGGACATAGAAATTGTGAGACGGTGAAAGGTGTGAGCTTCTTTGGACCCAAGTCTGAGTATGTGGTTAGCGGATCCGACTGTGGCCGAATATTTATTTGGAAGAAGAAAGGTGGAGAGCTTGTTCGTGTCATGGAAGCAGATAAACATGTGGTCAACTGTATTGAGTCTCATCCTCATACCACGGTTCTGGCTAGCAGTGGAATTGAGAAGGACATCAAGATATGGACTCCAAAGGCTATTGAGAAAGCTACTCTTCCAACTAATATTGAACAGGTATGTCTTATCCTAATCTCTAGTGGTAAAAAAAATTATACTTTTTGGGTTATTAATAAGGTAGGTTAAGACATGAACTGCATTCTGCTTCATCAACATGCTTCTTGACACTGGGATAAAATAGTGGAAACATCCCACATCCTTGTTCCTTAGGGACAATCTTATATGATTTGGTTCAAGACATAGAAAGATAAAAGTACCTGTTAGAATGTTGTTTTGGTACTATAGCTATTTAACATAATCTATCATAAGAGAATGGAAGAAGGTTGTGGATTTGGACTTGAGACCTTAGCTAAGGTCCAATGGCTGTCTTTATGTAGTTTTTCTTTGAGATAAATTGCTGTGTAATCCCTTTCATTCCTTCCATTCACTCGTCATTAGATCTGCGAAATGTAAGAAATCTGTTATGTATAGTAGATGCCAAGGTAACTTACCATAGCACAGGACTGTTTGTTTCATGCCAACATTGGCTTGCTATTCTTGATTGTGTAAATTCACACGGATTGGATGGAAATGACAATATCCATTCTAAAGATGCATGAGAACTAGAGGAGCTGATCTCTCTGCCATTACTTCTTTTCAAAAGGTTCCGAAACGCGGCCTCTTTCGTTTGTTGTCCTTTGCTGCCTTCAATGAAGAAGATGATGATGATTATAATTTTTTTCTTGGTGGTGGTGTTGAGGATACTGATGATGAGGAAGATGACTCTGATGATGAATATCTTGATGTTTATGATGACATTGATGATGGTGATGGTGATGATAACGATGACAGTAACAATGATGATGGTGATTGTGATAGTGAAGATGTTGAGAGTGGTGATGATGATGATTGTAATGATGATGGTGATAACGATGATCGTAGCAATGAATGCTAAAAATTTTCTTGGCAGTTATGATGATGCCTGATAATTAATGATTGTAATTTTGCACTTTCTGTGTCCAGTTTAAACCGAAACCTAGGGGCTGGATGTACAGAGTAACGACACCGTGGGACCTGATGCTGCAGTTATTTTCATTGCAAAGGCAAGGGACTAGTCCAGAACAGAATGAAGAAAATGCATCGGCGGTAGGCCGAGAACTTCTAGAATTTATATTGACATTCAATGCCAACAGTGGCGCTTCTTCAGATGATGGAGGGAATGGTCCAGAGGACCCGTTTTGTTGAATGTTGATATGCCGTGGCAACTATGTTTAGAAATTGTTTAGAAATTGTACATAACATAGGGCTTTAAGTGTGTTGTTTTACAAGTTTTAATGCTCACTGCTTCTTTTATAATATATAGAACTTATTTATTTATGTTGCTTTTTTTTTATTCTGTTTATTTCATTTCATTGAGGGAGGAGAACAGTAGAACATGATCTTCACTAGACTGCTTTATTTAACATTCTGATTGACCAAACTGCACGTAAGCGTTGCTTTGCAACTCTTTTGGCTTGTTATTAGTAAAAGTTGGTGGTTTAAGTCCACATGACGATTGGACTAATTTCTTAGTTTTAGTAAAAATATGAGGATTAAAATCAAACAAATCATAGTAGAATTATTTGCTTTTAAATGGTTTAGAGGGATGAAATCCATAATTGAGCTTATTAAAAAAGAGATGAATTTGAACTAAAAAGCATCTTTATTGCTATGTATTTACAGACTGTTGATAGTGAACTTAATTCCAACAATCTCTTTAAATAGCTTTGTTCTATGTTTGCATAAATGATACTTGATGACATTCTCCATTGTTAACTAAGTCAAGAAGCTTTCTGACCACCAATGATTTGTCTGTGTATATATATTTCATTCCTTGGATCCCTCCTAACTAAACCTCCGTACTGTTTTCGGCATTGCTAGTTGAAGGAGCTCTCCCTATCATCAAACTCTGAATGAAGGCAATCATCTGTTAAACAAAAACAAAAAGAAATCGATTTAGTCACGAGGAATGAAGCTGCAAATGACATAAAAAAAACACCAGGATAAAAAAGAAAATGAAAGAAACTATCATTGATAATCCATTCACTGCTTGGAGTTGAAAAATTATAAGTATATTGACAAGTAGCACTCTATCAGATACATGTTCATACCAAAGTGATTGCAATGCAAATGATACTAAAGCCAGGGAAATGAAATGGCGCCCCTTCAGACAGAAACAATGCTGCATCAGCACAAAGGAAAAATAATGGTCATTGGTTCTGTCAATAAAATCTAAATTTTGAGGAAAAAGGGAACAAAACGCCAATGTCTTTACTCACATGTTAAAGGACTAAAAATTAGTGGGGCCATGATATTGGCCAAAGAAATTATTCCCGAGATGCATCCTTGAGCCTTCCCCTGATATAATGTGTTTATACTAGTTAAAACCATGAACAAAAACATTGAAGAACCAATCCTTTAGGATTTACCTGTTCTCTGGGGCCAGCTTGTTTTGATGCAATACTGCGTAACTGTATAATTCGAACGATTTCGATGTAAGTTTTTTTCCGATAACATAGCAAAACTCGTAACAAAAAGGAAGTAAAGAACTTACTGATGGTGGTGCAAAGACCATCACAGTAGACACTGCAGCGGCTGCATATAGGACCTGCATGAGAATGTCTTTCCACCCAATGTTACATAAACAAAAAAGGGTTTACTAAGAATCAAATATCAAATCATTTGAAGGTTATCAGTGTCATTACTTACCCAAGCTGAACAGGCTATACTGTAAAGAATGGCCTGCATAATACCAGGTGCAAATTCATCAATGGCTTGTATTCACATTGATACAATGTCATCAGCTTCCAATGACATATTACGGGACAGATTAATTAATAGCAAAAGCTGAGCAAGGTGAGAATCCGATTCTTACATATACACAGGAGGCAAAGAGTCCTATTGAAAGCAACCTTCCATCTCCTATGGGAGATACTAGTAAGGGCATGATAAACAACTGCAGAATTAAGATGCATACAAGAAAACATGTAAATTCAAGATAGATCATTGGATATTCAAAATACAAGAAAATGAAAGAAAACGAAAGAATTGAATAGTATGATAAATAAACCAGCAACAATATTTAGACCTGTGAAATGGTTGCTACAATTCCACCAATTAGCATCAAATCAGCAAACTGATTCTTGTTAAAGTGGAAACGAGCCTTTAAATAGTACTGCATTGTTGACACCCGATTTTGTCCGGCAGATTACGACATGCATGGTAGAAAGTTTTGTAAGAGACTTTAAGATGCTTGATGACAGTTTTATGCTTGATGGATAAGGGATGCAGATGCATACATACAATTGAACAGATATTTGATCACATTTATTAAACAAAGACTTCCCATATCATACTATGTATGATTGGATCATATGGATAAGGTCATAATTTCACTGTTAGAAATGAAGTCATACCATTGATGAAGATTCCATCCCACCTTCTCCAAGATTATTGAAGAAAGCAACAATCGCTGCTTGAGCAAATGATGGACTGAAATAACATACAAGTACTTCAATTATAGCTTAAATTTTCATTGAAAAAGGTTTTATCAACCCTTTGTTACCTGTTCTTCATCAAGTAAATAACATCCCCCAGGGATGGAATTTTCTTGAATGCAGGCACTTTTGTAGGTGCATTATCATCCTTCTGGATGATATTATCTTCTTCCCCTTCTTTCAAGATTGGTTGGGTGATCCCTTCACCCTGATCTGCAGGTATACTTTCTTCAAGAAATATTCTCATGTACACTACAGCAAACGAGGATACAAATGTAGCAACCTGAAAGAATTTAAAAGAAAATAAAATGTTTGAGACACAACAATAAGCAAGGTACAGGCTAAAGGTTCTAAAGAAGGGTATAGGGAAACCTGAAATGCTAAACCAGTGGAGAGAAAACGAGCCGCTAAGGTTCCACAGACATTTGCAGCTGAGGTTACTCCTGCTAGAATTCCAAATGCAGATGCTCGTTGCCTATATGAAATATTGTCTGCCTGCAAATATGCATATAGCAAATTCCTCCTAAAATCTCATCATCTTGTTTGTTCTTAAGAATGGATTGATTTAAGGGTTATTACCAAATAAGCAAGAGCAAGGCAGTTAATGCTGCCTTGACAGACCATGTCAGTGAGGGTCTTGAAGGCAAAGTAGGCGTAAAAATAATTGGTCGTTCTGTTGCATGCCAATATAGCTGTATAAGAAGATAGTCATATAAGCTGAAAAACATATTAACCTTTGCAATGTTATTAATGAAAAATCAAAAGCAAAGCAGAACTCACAACACTAGAATCATGATATGAACCTCTTATTGGTATTGAGTTGGTTTATACATGAGAACCATTCATAACCCCTAAACCCTAAAATCCTAAACCTTAGATTTTAAATCCCAAACTCAATTTTTTTTGTTTGATGTGGAGTCAAGTTGATTCAAACCCTTCCATAAGGATAAAGCTTTCCTAACATTGTTATTTTTCTATAAGACTCCAACTCAGACTTTATTTAATAGACATCAAACTTCTTACCATTCGATCCAACAAACAACCAAATTGATTTTTGAATGTTAAGTTAAAAGCAAGCTTTGAATAATAAAACCTAGCAGGACCCACAGTCAGACAATGACACCCTATAAGCCAATTCAAAGATGAAAACAAAGACATGAAAGGTGACCCATCAAAGCCACACAGCACACGCATACGTTAGGAATGAAAGCTGTGAAATCTATGTTCTTATCGTATACATACCAAGGGTCCGTGAAATCTATGTTCATATCGTATACATACCAAGGGGAATAATGGACAATGTCATAGGCAATGTAAGTAGAGCTTTTCTTCCATACTGATCCGATAGATTCCCAATAATTGGCATCATCAAGGCCGTCCCTAGTCCTATGATCTGCATCAATCTCAACTTAATTACCAACATCAAAATACTCGGAATCAAGTCGATTCATAATTTTAAAAGATTTCTTTTGATAAAGGAAAAGATTTGAACTCAAAAATTAGATATCAAAATTAATAAAAGTCTTGTGCTACTATACTCTTAATTGAAACAAATTTTGAAATTTTCAAATGCATTTTTAGACACAAATTATTGTACACTGTCCAAGTCAAATCCTAAGAAAACTGGGAGCAAATTAGTACAATAAGGCGACATGTTAAGATTGAATGAGCACCCTTTTGTCTAAATTAGGACATCACCTTGTTTGTATTACAGTTTACGCAACAAAGGGAGACCATAAAAGCTAATATCTTTTCTTTTTCTTCATCATAAAAGCTAATGTCTTGGATTAGTGATGTCTTGTCTGCATTGGAAGGGACAACTTAAGTATCAATTCCATGAAAAAATTCAAAAGTGAAAGTCGGCCAATATGAAAAATAGGTAAGAAATGAAAACTCAACTAAAGAAACTTGCTTGGTGTATACTTTTCCACGTTTATTACCCTTATCATTAATTAATTTACTTAAGCAACTCAGGTAAAACCTTGAAGGTCTCTAGAAGAAAGCTATTTGGATTTTAAATTATAAGCTATTTTATGAAATAAACTAAACTGGAGGAAAAAAAAAAGTGAATGAGAACTTTGATAATGTAAGTAGAGAAAACCAGTGATTTCAACAGTTTAATAAAAAAAAAATTAAATTAATAATCAGAATATAAATTTATTTATCCAAAAATTTAAAATTAAAAGATAGCAAAGCGACAGAAGAAGAAGAAACTACAGCTTGTTGGAAACCAGAGAGGTAAATGGCGAGGGAGCATTCATCAGTGCCGGGGCAAAGGGCGAACATAGTAACATCGGTGATGGCCGGAGCCACTATTATAGTTGAAAACCCTGACAGGAATACCGTCACGAAAAGATGGCTCAACGCTGTTAGCTTCTTCTCCATATCTCTCTTTTTTCTCTTTCTGTCCCAATGGAACCAGAACCCAACTCCAGTTCATATAATTGCTGAATAGCCTTGGCAAGCAACACTTCTGCCTTAAATAGTTAGACGCTAAGATAGAGGGACCAGCAAATGCAATCATACAACTACAGGTGATTATGGCCGGGCCGAGTCAGATTCGAGCCGAGTTTTGAATAAAATTTTAAATTTATTTTTTAGGCCCGACTTTGGCCCGGTCTAAAAAATGAGCTTAAAAATTAATCCAAACCCGACTCATATTATAATAGTTAAATTTGAGTCCGGCCCGACCCATATTAATTTTTTAAGATTATTTTATTATATAAATAATTTTAAAGTATGATATAACAAATACACTTAAAAATATTAAAACAACAAACAACTTAAAAACGATATTAAAACAATTCATAAAACAACAAACAAATTGAAAATACAATAAGCATCCTTTATATTAAGATAGTTACAACTAAAATAGTAGCAAAATTAATGATAAAACAAAATTTTCACAATATCCAAATAATATTAATAATGGATGTCAAATAATAATAAAAACGACAGCAAAATAATATAAACAAATAGAAAATTAGAAGATTTGCAAATTGAAAACCTTCATTATTCAAATATCAAAACACAAGGTATCAAATAAACAAAAGAATCAGTTTGATTTTAAGTTAAAACACAAAAGCTTCATGACTTTTGTTAACAAGAGAGCTAACCTTTTTCTTTTTTTTTGGATGGATTTGACAAGCAATTGATGAGATTTGGGGGATTTGTTTTGCCTTTATCAAATTTAGATATTCATGCATAGAGAAACTGAGGGAGAAGCTGCTAGTCTTTTTTTTTTTTGGATGGATTTGACAAACAATTGATAAGATTTGAATGATCAAGTGGAAGGGGAGAGATAGATTCTTAGACGTGGGATTAGTCAATGAGGAGTACTATTAGGAGACTGAGGGAGCAAACCGAGATTTAGGAGATTTGTTTTGCCTTTATCAAATTTGTTTGCATCTATTGCATGCTTTTATCTTTTTATTAGAATTTATTTTCTTTATTTTATTTGCTTTATTTTTCAATTCAATCATTATTACAAGCAAAAAAAAAAATAGTAATAAAAATAAAAATAAAATTATTATTATAAATTTGGGTCGAGCTCGGGTCAAAAAAATAAAAAACCAAGTCCATTTTTCGAACCTACATTTTTACCCAAACCTGTCTATTTTTCGAGCGGACCTTCAGACCGAACTGAGTAACCCTACCCATGATCACCTCTACATACAACTACCTTAAAATATATGGACCACATTACCCCTTATATTTATTTCTATATAAGGTAATTAAATTTTTAGGGGACGAAATTAATTTGATATTTTTACTCTCAACAAGAATAAATCCATCATTAAGATCCATCTTTCATCATCAATTTAATTCCATTTTTTATGTATTTTATTTTACTTAGTTACTCATTAACCACTTTTTTAATTTATTCTTTCAATTTATTCAATTAAATCAAAATCCTTAATGAAAATATGCAATATCCGATCTTTTCAAATCAAATTTACTCCAAATGGATTGTTCGGTCTAGGGTTATGCATCATATAATATCAGAACGAATTTTAAATCATTAAATTTAACCAAATAAAATACCTATCTTTGAAAGGACATATTATTTTATGAGCCCTTCTCACCACATCATTTATTATCATTTTTTTAATTATTTAATAACATTTCAACATTTTTTTCATGTTATTGATACATAATTTTGATAATTTTTTTACCTCGAACTCAAAACCCTAATCTCAAAACTCGAACCCTAAACCTTAAACTCGAATTCTAAATCCTAAACCTTGAACAAGTTCAAGATTCAAGATTCAGGATTTGGGATTTGAGGTAAAAAGTTTATCCAAATTATATGTCAATGACATGAAAAAAATTACTAAAATATCATTAAATAATTAGAAATGGACCATAGATGATGTAATGAGAAAGATCCTTAAAATAATTTCTCATTTGAAAAAGTTCATAAAAAAACCACAAATTATCTTTTCAAGAATGACTTTAAAATTAGTATTGATTTAAACTAAAGATTGATAACTTTAAACATTCGACCAAC
Source organism: Gossypioides kirkii (assembly GCA_005610355.1). NCBI lineage: Eukaryota > Viridiplantae > Streptophyta > Magnoliopsida > Malvales > Malvaceae > Gossypioides > Gossypioides kirkii. The sequence goes on along the minus strand of CP032244.1, from coordinate 32,610,458 downwards.
CAATTAATCTTGATTGTTATTCTTGAATTCACAAATGCTTAGAAGGTGGATTCCAATTTAAAACCTCCAACATTGGACAAATCCGAAAAAAAACCTAATCAGTTTAGGTAATCTTCTATATAAAAACTGTCCTCACAATGAAATTACTAAATCTCCAATTATAATTGCTAGATAATAAATTTATTTAGGTGAAAATTTTTATTCAAATAATAGTTTTTCTAAATTTTAGCAGGATATTCCAAGGTATTCAAGTTCTCAAGTCAACTGGCCATGCTTTTGATTTATAGAGAAAATTTTTACAATAATTTAATTTTAATTTGGAGTAATATGGACACCCCTATTGCCAGCAGCTTTCTTAGGGTTAAGAAACCCCTAGGCCTTGGGTGGAAAGTAAAGTGCTCATTGTATTGGGCTACCTTAAATTGTATAGAACAAGCAGCCCAATAATTAACTTAGCCAAATATTTATTTAAGTAATGAATTAAATAAAATGTTCATATAATTTTAATTATTAAATTAAAGTTTATTTATCTAATTAATTTTTTTTTCATAACATAATTTTAATTCCGTTAAAATCATAACAGCATTATTGTATTAAAATTTATGTGCAAACTTATTTAATTATATTTTTTTCAATTCTAAATAAAATTAATTATGATTATTTAATTTAATTTATTTTTTACTTTTGAATTAATTATTTAATTTATTCTTACAATTAAGTAAAGAAATTAAAGGAACACTAGGTCATCTCTTGCTACCCTAAGAAAATGCTTTACTACAATTAATAATTCACATAATCTATTTCTTCAATTGATTTATCAATTAGTTAAAGTTTTACATACAGTTCATATAGAGTTGTAGCGAGCTAGTGAAATGATCAATTGGACATATATAATATAGGTTAAAATAACATGTAATTAGATTCTAACTCTCCGATTATTAATTACATACTCATTTAGTCATTAAGTAAAACCATTAAAAGTACCATGACTAAACTCTTAATTATATAATATTACAAAGGTTACATGTGTTAATAAGCTTTAATCTAATGACCTTGTCATATGTTTGTTAGCCTCATATAATATTCATGATCCCTTAAGGTCACATATGTTCACCTAGTTTGATCACTTCCATCTCGAGCTTTTCATTATATCTGCTATGGTGAAAATTATCATTACTTGTACCAATAATGACTAAATCATTTGTCTCAAGCAAGTGGTCCATGATCATGTTCCTTTTTCGTAATTCATAAAGTGACATTAAGAGGATACCATTAACTTTGTTCAAGTTATAATTCCGCTACCTATGGGTGAATCTATGCATAAGTCATATATCATGTTTCATTTTTGTAATCCACACGATGTCATCGAGAGTATACCATTAAGTTTTTGTTCAAGCTATGAGTCCACTATAAGTGAAGATATGCCTTTATGAATAATGAAAATATAAGTTAATATAGGGTAAAATTGCACTTTAACTCTCAAAAAATAACTTTTTTATTTAATCCCTTTAAAAATGTTGAAATAAAAAATTAATAAATATAAAATTATATTTTAACCTCTTAAAATTTTATAATTCATTTCCGACCCCACTAAAAAATTTTCTACATTCGCACCTACCATTAGCCACATAAAAACTTAGCTATTCATGGAATTTAAACACTCAATAGCAATAATATCAAGATTCATCATTATTTGTGTAATAAAAATAAACAAAATAAGTTTAGAGATGCTCAATGATAAATGAAGGCTCAATAGTATTTTCTATTTGAGAGTGTAATACATCTTACCATTACATTGGACATTTTCTAATTTTTTCTAATTCCTTTTAACACTGTAACAAACTCAAAAGAGAAATGTAACGAGAAACTTAATACAAAACAATTATTAGTTAACACTTCGGATTTCAAAGTGAATGATAGATTTAACAATGTGTTTATTATAGAGGTGTTCATGGGTTGGGTTCGGGTCGAGCCTAAGCATGATATTAACATACTTTATTCTTACTCAAGCCCAGCCTGACCTGAGATCCGGGCTAAAAGTTTACCCGAACCCACTCATATTTGCAAAAGACTAACCCAAATCCATTTTAAGTTCGCCCATATTATTTTAATATTTAATAATTTTATACATTTTTTATTTATTGAAAATTTTTATATAGTCATCTTAAAATTATTTTAATGTTTACATTAGAGTAGTATTATATATTTAGTATAGGTTTAATTTTTTTAATCTGTTCTAAATTACATAATATATAAAAATAACACGATATAAAGTATTATAAACTTAAAACGGATTGAGTTGGGTCGGGCTCGGCCTTGAACATTTAAGGTCTAAGCCCGATCCATATTTTAAATGGGTCTAATTTTTTTCTCAAGCCCATTTTTCAGGCATAAATTTTTTGCTCAAACTCTCTCAAATTTCGGATGAACTTTCAGATCTGGACGAGTAAATTGACAAAATGAACCTATCTAAATTTATTATAAATTTTATTAATATGATTAGAAATTCATATATTTTTAAAAGATAATATCTCTTCCTCTTATCGAGATATGTATTACAAATGTGAAGTGTAAATTTTTTTAAAATTAAAGAACCCAAATAATATTTTTAATATATAAAAAAACAAAAATTCTCAATTCAACCCCAAAGAACTTGAATAGTGTATTCCAATCATTTCTCCAATGATTAATGGTTATGAGAAACAACGACAGCTCCGACTCCCATTATTAATCCACTTGATAGATAGAAGACTTGTCAATATTACACAATTTTATTTTATATTTCTTCCCCAAACTTCTCAGATCATGAGAAGGCATAAAGTTTTGGGGAGTTGAGGGAAAAATGATAATTGTTATTAATCATTGGTAATCTCATCTCATTCTATTATATATATATATATAAAAGAAAGAAAGAAAGAAAGAAAGAAGGTAGTAGTTCACGTAATTTTTAAAGGCAAAAATAGAGGTTGGTGCATCGTATTAGTATAAAAAATATGTTAATTAAACACTCAGGTAGGATATCAGAATTAAGGTTAGCTGAGATTATTAGAATGATTGATCACAAAACACAGCTATTTCACAGCTCAACAATTTGACAATTTTCATTTAGACCAATTGCTTTCATATGTGCTCACCCTAACAATGCCATCTTCTTAATATAATATTTTATATATATACACACACATAACAATCATACACTTGCTGTTATATTAATTCTACACAATTCTTAGGACCCTCCCTTCACGTAATCGAGTTGCTCAACAACAATGTTTCTCTTTTCTCTTTTTTGCATGAGAAGTTGGCTTTTATCTATCTTTTGGGATAAGAAATAAATAAATAATGGTGCAAAAAATTAAAAAATAATTATTGGGATTGTTTCAATTTAGAAGAAAACGAGTCTGCTTGACAAATGAGGTAAGCTAAGCTCTCAATGCTGATCCATTATTGTCTCTCTTTTGACTTCCATATCATATCCCACATATATTTCTTTAGACTTTTGATAAATTTATCAAATTTCGATTAAAATTAAATTCGATCCAACTACAAAACTCGAATCTAAAACCTTACCTAAAAACATCGAGGTTTTTTACTGCTAGACCTATTATTAGAATATATATATATATATATATATATATATATTGAGCTAGGTTAACACACATTTTAGCTACTCTACCAGCAACTAGTAGCCAGTTATTTCAGTTGTAACTCAAACCCATTTTATAATATTATTTAATTAGCCAACCTTTCATTGATGTGAAGTTTCAATGTTATATAAAGGCCTTGAGGTATAGGACGATTAAGCCATAGAAAAAGAAAAACATAAAAATGGAGGGAAAGGCATCACCAAAGAGAGAATTCAAACTATCCAAAAGCCGAAACCAGAAAGCATTGCGAAGCAATTTGTTAGAAGCCATTGCAAAGGCTAACAATGGAGGTGGCACTACTGTTGTGACTCATCACATCAACGAGGATGGTGTTTTGAGGGTGAAGATTGTTGTACGGAAGCAAGATTTGAAGCAAATGCTGGGAAGGATTAATGGCGGTGACGGTAAGATTAGTACAAATAACCCATCATCATCAACACCATCTTTATCGGTCGAACAACGGTTAAACCTTCTTCGAAAAAAACATGCTATGAAAGCCGGTAATGCAGTTAAAAAGAGCTTCCATTGTTGGAGTCCTCAGCTTCAAAGCATTCCTGAAGAATGAAGAAGTTTGGTATGGTACATAAAACTTGTTTAACGTGTAAATTATATTTAATCATTCTGTAACTTTTTCATGTACATTTTCTTCATCATTTGGGGAAGGGGAAGAGTGACAGTGGGTCCATTTACACAATATTTTTGTCACTCCGACTGTAATATTGTCAGCTTTTTTATGTACATGACATTCTAATAGCTTTATTTCTTTGGAATTTAGCAATAACACTGCACTTGGTGTTCTTTTTTCTGCAAATTGAGAAAGGTGGACTTCAATATAAGATATACTTCAGCCATATAGAGGATTTTATCCTTAAAGAACAAACCCCAAGCTTATCTTTCAATTACTTTAAACTCCAATCCTAAATATATTCGGAAAAAAAAAGACCTTTAAGAAAGTCAAATTTTCAAATTTCAAATGGCAAATTCGGCTCATCTAATATTTAAATAAGTTAAATTTTGTTAATACTCTATGCGTAAATTATGAATCTAGTTTTTAGATTTAAATTTGATAATTTTTATTCTTTTATCTTTTGAACTTAAAATTCTAATTTTTACCAAATGATAGTTGTTAAATTCATTATTTTTGTTTTTTTATCACATACGTAATATCGTGTCAATTAATTATTTCAAAATATTACTTGAAAAATGTCAATTTAATATATTTAATTACTTTTGTTTGTGTCACTATTGAAATTATGAAAAGTATAGGAACTATAATGATCCAATTGCAAATTCCATGTATTGGCCTGATGGTCAAGGGTGTTCACCGTCTCAGGTGTGGCCTGAGTTCGGGTCACGTTAGTCGCATTTGTTGTTCGGGCTTAGACCTGTTATTGTAATTCACCAAAAATAATGATCCAATTGAAGAACATGGACTAAATCTACAACTTTTCACATATAACACGAGACTAATAGTAGAATTTAATCAAGTAGATTTAGTTGTGTTACCGTTTGAGTTAGAACTAACCTTTCAAAATTTGAAAAGTACATGGACTAAAATTGACCAATTCGAAAAGTTATAGTTTACCAAATTAAAATATAAGAACTTGTGCGAAAATGCCTCTTATTTTAACCAAAGTTTATCTTCGCTTTTCTTCCCCTAGTTAAACTCTATTTTTAGTTTCCGACTTAAACTTTAATTAACATAAAGTTGTTGTAATCATATATGCTACGAATTTAGTTACTCTAGGTTTTACAAAATAAAATATTTAGATTGAGAGAATTTTATTCTTTGTTTTGAAGGGTTTTTCTTGTGGGGTTTTGGATTTTTCTTTAATTCTCTCCATCTTTTGTACTCCCCTTTATTATAATGAAATCTCCTTTTATCTGTGATTTTTTTATCCTCTTTTGAGGAGCTTTTCCATGTAAAATTTGCGTGCTCAATATTTTCGATTCTTATATTTCCACTTTGTTCATTGTTTAATCGGGTTTATCCTTTACAAATTGGTATCCGAGCTAGCTCGATTTTCACAATCAACTTGTTTAGAGATGGCAACGTCAAGGTTCGATATTGAGAAATTCGACGGAATTACAAATTTCAATTTGTGACAAGTCTGGATGACGACAATATTGATTTAGATCGGTCTGAAAAAGGTCGTTACAAGGAAGAACCCTGCAGATATGGAGTTAGAATGTGAAGAGCTCGATGAAAAGGCTCTATCCACTATTCAATTATGCCTCACGAATAATGTGTTACATGAGGTTCTAAAGGAGAAAACAACATTTGCATTATGGAGGTAACTGGAAGCCTTAATATATGACAAAATATTTGGCCAACATGTTAGTATTAAAACAACGTCTCTACACGTTCAGAATGGCTGAAGGTGAGTCCATTAGAACTCATATTAGTGAGTTTGTTACCCTTCTTAATGACTTAAAGAATCTCAAAGTAGAAATTAGTGATGATGATCAAGCTATGTTGTTATTATGCTATTTGCCCTCTTTATATAAAACTTTCAGGAAAACTCTAATTTATGGGAGAGATCATCTCTCGTTTGAGGATGTGAAGAAGAATCTTCTGAGTAAGGATAAACTTAAGAACGAGTTAGGCCCAAACAGAAAATCAAATGGGCAAGCATCAATTCTAGTGGCAAAAGGCAAACAACAAACCAGAAAGATAGATCGACACATATCTAAAGCAAGGTCTAAATCCAAAAATTGTGACAAATATTATGGTTATTGCAAAAAGGTGGGTCATCTTTAGGTAGAATGTTGGAAACTTCAAAATAAAATTAAAAGGAATGCCAAAAAAAACAAGAAAGATAAGTAAAAGTCAAAGTTATTGATGCTAGTGTAGCCGAGGAAAGAGGTGATGATTTCTTGTTGGTGTCAACAAGCGAAAGCCCTCATCTTAGTTCTGAATGGATCTTAAATTCAAGGTGCTCCTATCACATGTGTCCCAATAAAGATTGGTTCTCCACATATAATTCAATTGAATGTGGAGTTGTGTTGATAGGAAATAACTCTCCATGTAAAATATCTGGAATAGGAATAATACAAATTAGGATGAACAACAGAATTATTCAGAGACTGTTAGATGTTAGATATGTTCTTGATTTAAAGAAAAAATTTATCTCATTTGGAATTTTGGATTATAACGATTGCAGGATAGTCATTGAATTAACCAGATTACAAGTTTCTCATGGGGCTCTTATTATGATGAGAGGACAAAAAAAAGAATAGCTTATACGTTCTGCAAAGGTCAATGGTTATTGGTGCTGCTGCGATTACCAAAGAAAAACTGAAACTGCCACCACACACGTCAAGAATCAACCTGACATCACAACACGACACGACTCTTTCTCCACCGATTCTGATTCAACCAAACTTTGGCACATGTGACTTGGTCATATGAGTGAGAAAGATATGACAATCTTGTACAATAGAGGTCTTCTCAAAGACACTAGAGTTGGTAAGTTAGGTTTCTACGAGCATTGCGTTTTTGGGAAACAAACTTGAGTCAGTTTCGATTCAACAATGCACAGAACAAAAGGGACTCTAGATTACATTCATTCCGATTTATGGGGTTCATCTTCTAACAACTCAAAATGAGGTAATAAATATTTCCTAACTTTTATTGATGATCACTCCAGAAAAGTTTGAGTTTATTTTTGAAAAAGAAAAGTGAAGTTTTCGCAATCTTCAAACATTGGAGACACTGTTAGAAAAATAAACTACAAAATTCGTGAAACGGCTGAGAACTGAGAATGTTCTTGAGTTTTGTTCGTTAGAGTTTATTGATTTCTACAAACGGGAAGGAATTGAAAGACATCAAATCTTTGTTAGAACTCCGCAACAGAATGGAGTTGTAAAAAGAATGAACAGAATCTTGCTGTAAAAGACTCGATGCATGCTTTCTAACGCAGGCTTAGGGAAGGAATTTTGGGCTGAAGCCGTAAACCTGACAAGTTATTTGGTAAATCGATCTTCTCATCGATCATTGAACGGTAAAGTTCCAGAGAAGATATGGTCAAGTAATCCTCCTAACTATTCTAATCTTAGAATTTTCGGTTGTCCTGCTTATGCAAAAGTTAGCCATGGACAACTCAAATCTAGGGTAGTTAAATGCATCTTTCTAGGATACTCTACCGGTACAAAAGGTTTTAAGTTATGGTGTTCGAAATCTGACAAAATAATTGTTAGAAGAGATGTTACATTTGATGAATCTGCCATGTTTCGATCAGAAAATGAGACTTTTACTTTTAAAGACACAACAAATCAAAGTGTCTCGAGCAAGGTGGAGTCAAAAGTCGAAATACGGGGCAACGCCCCAACAAGCAAATGCCCAACGTCGCAACAACGCGATGAACAAAGGTCTCATCTCGACGAAGAGTCACACGACGTCGCGACAACGCAATAAAATTCTAATTCTTGCATGCTTGAAACTGTTTCGGATCTATTTGGGGCTCCATTCGACCCTCAGGTATCCTCACCATCTCAATTAACAAATTATAAGTTGGCTTGTGACAAGAAAAGGTAAGAAATCCAACCACTACAGAAATATTATGAAGGAAACCTAGTGGCTTATGCTCTAAGTGTTGCCTAAAGCATTGATTCAACGGATCCTTCGTGTTATTATGAAGCAATTCAAGCCTCCGATTCTAGCAAATGGCTCGTTGAAATGGAAGAAAAAATTGAATTGCTTCAAAAGAATGAGACTTGGAGGCTAGTTAAACCACCCATCGATAAAAGAATCGTTGGTTGCAAATGGGTGTTTAAGAGAAAGGAAGGTTCGGGTCCAAAGGACACTGGGTTTAAAGACAAGATTGGTTGTAAAGGACTACAGTCAAGTGGAGGGTGTTGATTTTCATGATGTTTTCTCTTCCGCTGTAAAACATACGTCCATTCGTGCGCTTTTGGCCCTTGTTGCATCAAATAATTTTGAGTCGTAAATGCTATTAAGTAGATGTTCAACCTTTCACCTTTCATCTCCCTTGACCTTCCACCTTTCATTTTCTTTAACCTTTCATCTCTTTATAACCTCTTTTTCCTATTTATGTATTAGAATATGAAGAGTTTAATCTCTCTATATATAATGTAATATACTACTTGTAAGGATGATAAAAAATATAGAATATAATAAAAATTCTCATATTCATATTTTATCTATTATTGTTGTTTTATATTAAATAAAAAATAAATAATAATGAGAATAGAATAGAATATCGGTGCCAAAGAGGTTTCAATCTCATTGAAAAAAATTTAGTCTTCGATTCTTTCTTTGCCGACTCTCGCTCTATCTAATTCGATAGTGATTGGAGTTAGAAAAAATAAATAACTGTCAAAAGTAAAAAGAAAAATAATAATAATTGTCGAATTTTATTTTGGCCGCCGTCTTAATTAATATTTACTAAAATAAAATAAAATAATATCTGGTTTGAAAAGAAGCCGCTACTGAAACAGAATTAACGGTTACACTGGTACAATTTACAATCCAGAGAAATCTAAAGAGACAAACATTTGATTTCTAATGGCAATATCTTCAACTGCTGAATCTTGAAACCAACCTCAAAATGGCTGCAACTCTACTTCTTCACAATTTCAACGCACCTAGAATTGTTTCACTCAACCACTTCGAACCCCCCAAGACAAACCCTTTCGCTGTATCCCGACCAAGATTCTCGAAACCAAATCAACTCCAAACAACCCATTCCAAAGCTTCAAAAATCTTAGCCGAAACCACCAATTTCACACTCATAGATGCTCTTTGTTGCTTTATTGATTCCGGGTCCATAGAAAATGCACTCTACTTGTTTGAAGAAATGAACCACTCGGACACCTTCACCTGGAATATCATCATTAAGGGTTTAGTCCATAAAGGATTGTTCAAGGAGGCAGTTAGTTATTTCAGTAGGATGGAATTTGAAGGAGCTAGACCGGATAAATTTACTTACCCATTTGTGCTCAAAGCCTGTGCTGGGTTATTGTCTTTGAAAGAAGGAGAAAAAGTTCATGCCAAATTGATTAAGGTTGGATTAGACTTGGATGTTTATGTTTGCAACTCTCTCATTTCTATGTATATGAAAGTTGGGTGTGTTGAATTGGGAGAGAACGTGTTTAAGGAGATGCCTGTGAGAGATTTGGTTTCTTGGAATTCTATTATTTCTGGCTACCAATTTGTTGGCGATGGTTTGAGTTCATTGGTTTGCTTAAGGGAAATGGTTTTGATAGGAATAAGGCCAGATAAGTTCAGTTTTATTAGTGGTCTTGGGGCTTGTTCTATTGAGGGTTGTCAAAGAAATGGGAAAGAGATTCATTGTCTGGTTATTAAAAATGGATTTGAAATGGATTTTATGGTTGAAACGTCGCTTATAGATATGTACGGGAAGTGCGGTAATGCGGTTTATGCAGAGAGGATGTTTGACACGATCATTAACAAAAATATTGTTGCTTGGAATGCTATGGTTGCTGGGTATGTTTCTAATGCCTGTTTCACCGAGTCATTCTCTTGTGTTAAAAAGATGCAAGAGGTTGGTAAGTTGAGGCCAGATGGTATTACAATGATAAACTTACTTCCAGCTTGCGCACAAATGGGAGCCCTCTTGATGGGTGAGTCTATTCATGCTAGTGCAATCAGAAAAGGGTTTCTCCCTCATATAGTGTTGGAGACTGCTCTGGTTGACTTTTATGGAAGGTGTGGGAAGTTGAAACTGGCTGAACATATCTTTACACGAATCAATGAAAAGAAGTTGGCGTCGTGGAATGCAATGATTGCTGCTTATGTACAGAATGGACAGTACTCAGAAGCCTTGGATATGTTCCAAGACATTTGGTACAAATCTGTTAAACCTGATGCAATAACATTTGCAAGTATTTTACCTGCATATGCTGAATTAACCTCTTTGACTGAGGGTAGGCAAATACACGCTGTTATTACAAAATTGGGGCTTACTTCTTCTAATACCATCATCTCAAATACGATTATTTACTTGTATGCCAAGTGTGGAGATCTCCAGACTGCAAGGAGATGCTTCGATGGCATGTTTCGTAAAGATGTTGTGTCATGGAACACAATCATTATGGCGTATGCCATTCATGGGTTTGGGAGAACTTCAATCCAGTTGTTCCATGAAATGATAGAACACGGTATCAAGCCGAACAAGAGCACTTTTGTTTCTCTATTATCATCTTGCAGCATTTCTGGTATGGTCGATGAAGGGTGGGAATACTTTAATTCGATGAAAAGAGATTATGGCATTGACCCAGGAATAGAGCACTTCGGTTGTATGCTGGATCTTATTGGTCGAACTGGGAATCTTGATCTAGCTAAACGTTTTATTGAAGAAATGCCACTCGTACCAACTGCTCGGATTTGGGGTTCTCTACTAGCTGCAAGTAGAAAGGCCAATGACATAGAATTTGCAGAAGTTGCAGCCAAGCATGCTTTATCATTGGAACATGATAACACAGGGTGTTACATCTTGCTCTCTAACATGTATGCTGAAGCTGGGAGGTGGGAAGATGTAGAGAAGATCAAAACTCTAATGATTCAAGAAGGCCTAGCGAAAACAATGGGATGTAGTACAGTTGAGACAGACTATAAAATTCGCAGGTTTGTTGATCAAGACAGGTCAAATGCTCAGATGAACATGGTCAATGATGTGATGGATATCGTATTGAAAATGACAGCAGACAAGGAAGATGCTTATGATCATCGTATTACCAAGTTGAAAAGAACAGATTTGGCAAGAAAAAGACCTAATTTACCAGAGAATCATAGTGTGAGACGGGCCATCTCTTTCGGATTGATCTCAACAGAGTTGGGGTCTCCTGTTCTTATTAGAAAAAACATTAGAATTTGCGAGGATTGCCACAATTTTGCAAAGAAGATCTCAAAGATTACTAAAAGAGAGATTATAGTAGGCGACTCCAAGGTGTTTCATCACTTTGAAGATGGAAATTGCTTGTGTGGAGATTATTGGTGATAGCTGTTGTTCTACGCCAATATAGCCATGAAAACTATTGGAGAATGGAGATATGGTTTCTCTGTAGGATATGAGGAGATGTGAGGATTAGTTTGGTAAAACACCAGGTTAATGATGGGATAGAAAGGTATTCCATGTATTTAAACACAAAGGAGCACGGAAACGAGGTTTGTCTGGGGGCTCAAGTTTAGTGTGTCTGTGTATTTTTTGGGTGTTTTTGAACTCTCTGCATCTCTATGTTTATAGTGGATTTTCTCCGTAGACAACTGGGGCGAAACCATGTCAATATTTTTCTCTTGTATATGTCTCCTGTTGATTGGATTTTACACTTACAAATTCCTAACAGAAACAATTATTAATAAATAAAATGTTAATATTTGATACATTAATAATGAAAATTTCTTAACCTTTCAAATGAATAGTGTCTCATTAAGCAGGGAAAGATTTTCATATTCCACCTACTGTCACTCACACTTGATCGCTACGTTTGTGATTTAAGGTTGATTAGTTCATTGCTGTATTTACTTTGATCGCATTTATTTATGCATTCTTTATATTTACTTGTTTTATTTTTATATAACTTATATTAGTAAATTAATTAGTGAGTCTAACTAGTTGATAAAGATATTATGCCCTTGTAGTCATCAAGTAATTAGTGATCATTGTTTCAGACTTTAATTGAATAATTATTTTTTAAACTAAATTCTTACATACTATTCATCGCCGATCAGAAGTAAATTAAATCTTCAGAAAATAAAATTTTACCTGCCTAAGCACTCAACAAAAGAGTAAGACTTGATAACTTGGTTACGTTTTTATAATACATAATGAAGCTTCAATTATTCAAAATTAATTAAAGAGCAGTCCCACTAACAAAGATTTCTTCCGCTCTAGAATGCCAAAGAAAGGCTCGAAGTAAGGAACTATGAGTTGAACGAAGGAAGGGATGTACAGCTTCTTTAAATCCTACTAACACAAGGAGGATGTGTTAGTTAACGTATAAGAGTCAATAAAACCAGATGAACCCCAACTCTAAGAAAAAATATATAGGCAATTACAGCAAAAACCTATAAAAACAACTATCCGACTTCTAGTGATTAGTTTCAGTGTTTTAGATGTTCAAAAATTATGAAATTTTAAGAGAAAAAACGAATAAATACATCAACGTCATGTTTGAATATCTTCGACTCAAAATTCAAATAGATGAATAAAATAGTATTTTTGTATTTTTATTCTTGATGGCTTCATTCTCAGTTTGTGTTTACAACAAGGCTTCATTCTCGGACCAAAAAAAAAAAAAGAGTATATAATCAAACATGGAATCAACAATAAAACTTAAATTCTGATACCAACTGACGCAGAAATTTAAAATTGAATTTACAAGGTTCGAGAGTTGCTTTTCATTCGGGTTAATTATTGGGGCTTCCTAAATTCAATCCAAAATTTCTGCATTTGCGACGCCTGCTAGTAAGAGCCCTTTTTTATGGTTGAACCATCTCGATATTAATGGGAATGATGTTGGATCTGATGGTGTTGTTGAGTGAGCGCTTCCTTTGTTTGGGCACCCTTTTAGAGTTTAATGCTAGATTTAATTGTGGATTTTTAAAGGAAGGAGGTGAGGGCTTAGAATAGGGTACGGTATGGTACCGACTACCATAGTCAACCCCTTCTTTCTTTCCTCCTTCCTTCCATTCTTTCTGCAAAATTGTGTCTATATAGCTAGCCATTCAGCAAAGACCCGTAATAGCCATTACTCTTCAAAAAATAGCTATTACAACCTTGCATGTCATAAGGTAAGAATAAGCCACTCAAAGAATGTGCATACAATAAAGTAGGGCTAGATCATTCCATGTAATAAGATCCACATTCAGATGAGCCAAACATGATTTAAAATTCATGAAATACCAACTAAATTTATTGTCAAAAAAAATCCACCTCCAACTCCAATAGTATGTTCCAGACCTTATATAATACACAAATAACACCCAAAATTCTAATAAGAAAAAACAATTAAAGCCCTTGTACAGAAAAACTGTGGGAATCCACAGACCAAAACCCTATCCCTAACTCACAAAACAATGAAAATAAGTGAAATTTGTCAAAAATAACGAATGCAAATGCTTGAATCAGCCCATGTCCCAATTACGAACACCCAGTAAAAACCACCTCTTCACCCCTTATGGAGCCTGCATATTCCTGCATGCTAAAATCCCATACAAATACTCAACCGCTTCAGTACCCCTACTCCCTAACCAACATTTGCTTATAGGATGATTATATGAATCGCAGCTCCAATACAGTCAGATAATGCACAAAATATACCAACAGTATCGATGCTGATAAAGATCTCTGAAGAACCACAAATATAATGTAGAATAACGACAAGCATGGAAAACCAAGAACATCTTATACTTGATACTTTGAAAGTTTATCCTTCACAGGTGGCTCCAAAGCAGACATACATTGGTCCCACGCCCCATTCCTAAGCATCTGCAACAGCATTCATAGCCTGACTCAGTAAATGACCCTCACTCTAATGCATGTTATAATTTTGGATCTATGTAACCATAGTAAAAACAGAAACAACCAATTAAGTACTCAAGTTCCCCTTGTTTATTGGATAAATGAGAAAGAAATGAATAAAGAAAAAATATATTTTCAATCAAGAAAAATGCACTAAACAAGAGATTCACAGCAATAGGAGAACCTATATGATTGTAGACAAACCCAAAAAAAAAGGCAGAAACATATAGACAGAAAAAGAGTAAGGCATACAACAACAAGATTTAAGGATTTTAATCATTTTAAAATATACCAAGTTAAAATAATCAGCAAACCACAAAAATCCAGCAAGGTGATATAAAAATAATCAAGAAAAGCAAAGCTGACAATGACAACTGCCTACCTGTTTATAACCATGCAAGACCTGACAAACTTCATTATGTAGTTCTTCGCTCCTTATTTCCTGCAGACATAGAAGACGGTCAAAAGCTCAAACTTATACAACCCTCAAAAACAACAAAAAACAGCATCCTTACATGCCAACTTGCAATAGCTTTGCACATGAAAACAAGTGCACTCAGAGCCCCTGATGGATTTGCCCTGACCTGAAAAAGTGCAGCATCATCCAAAAGCAACTCAGTTTATTTATTCACTGTTAATTAACATTATTAACAAAGAAGGTGCATACCATTGCACACAGACCCCGGAATGCATCTTCTTTCTCAATATCATCACGTATCCTGCCAAAGTTGTTTGTCAAATAAGTTGACATACATCTTGCTAATAAATTGAATCTCCTCTAATAAGTGCAATTTAATGTACCTGATCCTAACAGTAACTTTGCTATACATCAGATCAACTATTTACAAGTGAGGAAGATAAACTAACACTTACATAGACAAAGCAATACACCATGATTGCATGAAATGCTCCATATGTGGCGATACAAGATCTGGACAGACCCATGCAAGCCTCCCTAGTGTAATAGCACTATTTTCAACAAGTGACTTGTTCAGCCCCTGCTAATCATACAGAGATGAGATTATGACATCCAAATAATTAACACAAGACCTAACATACAAACAACAGTTATGCATGCAAACAAACTTCAGTAACAGAATGGGAATATTACCTCAGCATGCTGAAGGATTGGAACCAAACATGAGATCACTGTCATGACAATTGGAGAAATTTCTTGCCGTACCTGAAAATCAAAAGGCAAATTGTCAATTATGAAAAGAAAATAAAATAAAACATGGTTTCGAACTAAAGCAACCAAAGGGATATCAATTCATTAAAGCAACCAAAGGGACAAATTAAGACGAGGTTCTGAATTAAAGCAACCAAACAGTAAATAATCTAATTCTATCAAGATGCAGAATGCAGACCACATATACCTTAATTGCTAGCTCGCCAATAGCCCAGCATGCATTGTTCGCTACTGAAATGGTTTCCTTTAACTTGGGAGTATTCTGCATTGGACATATATCGTGTAAAAACATAAAGATGGCAAACTGAGATTTGGAACCCAAAATGAGACCTTACCAATTGCTTTGCTGCTATATCAAGAAATTCAGACAAACGAGGACGCAAATGAACAGGGCAAACCTAAAAAAGCCAACATTTGAATAAAGTTAACATACACCACCTATAAGAACATAATAAGAAGTTTCAAGTTGATCAGCTAGGACCATATTTGAGGCTCCTAAATCAAGAGATTTACAAGCTGCATGCCCCTAGAGGAAAGGTGATACTTTATTTAGTCTATAGCTCTAAACTAGTATAATTGGTTGATTCACTTTTTACATACTCTAGCAAGGTCCCCAAGAAGTGCAAAGGCACTTTGTCGAACATCAGAAGCATCATCCATGCAACACTGCAGAAGCAGGTCCCTCAAATTGCTCTGCGAGACCTGCATATAATAGGTCCATGTGTGGAAAAGAAACATCTCAGTTCACTTTGTAATATAGCATGTTTTAATCAATCATAAGTTTCCCAGTTAAGAGAAATATCCAGTCTGCACAACAGTATCAGAAGCAAATGGACAAGTCATCAAAACCTAGGTATGATGACAATTAATCTATTAAACATCGAGGCAGGAAATAAAAAAAATTTAAAGGAAAATCTAGTGCAAGAAAGTTCCTATGAATAATAGACCACCAGCTCATTAGCTGGTCTGCAACACTTGTCCATGCGGTCTTTGCAATTAACCCAGTGGCTACACGTAGAATAATGTTTTGCTTCACATGAATTTCTCATTAAATAGGCACTTCGAAAGAGGCTAAAAGCAACGCCCACTTCAGTTCAAGATGAGAAAAAAGGATGTAAGGAGAAAGCAAGTACCAAACTTTCTATTCCACTACCAAGGCCCTCTGTTAGTCCAGAAAGCAAATCTAGCGAGCATACAATGAACTCCTTATCATACTGAACCCCAGCTGAAACAGGATCAACCTGCAATAGAAATTCTCATCAATTTCTTCAAAAACCTTAAACTAAAATAAGTTAATATATCAGAAAAATAATCATATATTCGGTAACATTATGCAAACAGAAAAGCAGATTGCATGAATTATCAAGCAGTGAAGAAAAGAGCTCAGTTGCTTTGAGGTTGGGACAAAGGCTGATGTAACAACGTTTGCAAATTGAAAAACAGGTTGAAAAATCATGTGGCTTCAAAATTCAACGGAACTAGTAATTTTGACAAGCAACATGCAAAAACTTTTCACTATTGGATAATATAAAATGAAAATATATATATATGGAACAGCAGAGAAATGCAACTGATTTCTCTCAAAACCTATATTAACTTTAGACTGTTCAAATAAAATACATTTGCACATACATTGTTAAATGAAAATAAGGTAGCAGCAGCACAAGTTGAAAAGAAAGTACTAGACATATATCACAAAATGAAATTTCAGATAGGTCTTGCCTAAGCACCTCAACCCCCAAAACCAAGCACATAATAACATGACAGAACAGAGCAGAAGTCAAACTAATAATCATATCACTAACCAATATGCTGCTTGATTGAGATCAATTACAGCGAATAAAAAATCTATAAAAGCATCAGGCAACCATAAAGAGGAAAGCAAAAATGAACAAATTAACCTAAAATGCTGATTAGAAGAGAAATAAAATCAAATTTATAAACACCTTGGCCAATTGTTGAGTCTGGATGATATTTATGCACCTCTGAAATACAGGCTGAGCAAATTGAGTGAACCCGGTACCTAATGCCTGAAAAAGTAAAATACATTAATCCTAATGTTTACTAAAATCATGTACAGTCATCTTGTAAAAAAGTCTATTGAATAATACTGTGGTGCATAGCTGACTGCAGATTAAAAACTTATGCAGATTGGACTGGCTCTATGACTAATAAGAACTAGTAGTTTGTACACACTCCCATTTTCCAAGTTACATTGCACAGAAGAAGAAAAAGGCAAAAATCATTAAGCCAAAAACACCACTCTGAAGAGATTTCAGATGCTCAGTGGTTAAATAAAAGTAAAACCAGCAACAGGTGTACATAGAACAGAACAGACATTTCTTTTTGAGATTCACACCTCCAGACCACACAACACAAAGCTTACCCGGGGGCAAGCTTTTTTGCATTTTTATTAAACTTATCACGTTGAAATATCTTTTGATTCTTTTCACTTATAGAGTTGTTCTCTTTTATTTGCAGTACGCATTAAAACTCCTATCAGAGGATAAAATAGTTTAGGTCCAATTTAGTTACAGCCAACTCTATAGCAGCTTGAAGTCTCTTTCCAAAACACCGCTAGATGTATTCCCTATTCAATTACTTGCTGACCCCAGAGTAAAAAAGTAAACATGAAATTAAATACAAACCAATACATGCAAATTAAAAGAGAACAACTCATCTGCCGTCCTCAGAAAAAAAACTAATAAATACAAAGGTCAGACAAGAAGAGCCAACAGACCTGAGCTATGGACGTGAAGCACTCAAGCAGTGGAAAGAGATCTTTGTCAGAATTTGGAACCTGATGCCACTTCGCAATAAGTGGAGGCATCAGAATTTCAAGATAGACGGGCTGCAATAGACAAAACCAGTAGAGAGAAATATCCTATAAGAAAAAGGCAAACCCACCAAAGTAAGAACATCGTTATTATCATTAGCTAACTGATATACCTGATTCAATTCCCCTCCAACAGCATCTGCTAGAGTTCCAATAGCATCATAAACAATTCTGAGGTTCCGCCTCTGTAAATTATACATGAGAAAAATTTTATTCAATAGTGAAAATGAAGCAGCATCTCTCATAAGTCATAATCACAACAGAAAAAAGAGCCTATTATCCAGCAAACCACCTGATACTTGCCAAAAGCACACATCAGATGCTGTAAAATTACTTCCAACCTTGGAGCCAACTCTTCGGCAGCCTCCTGCAAGCAAAATTTTTCAAAAAATGTTGAAATGTTTAAAAACTTAGATCCCCATATGCAACAAGTTGTGCAGCACATTTATAACAACCTCTTCAAGTGTTGCAAAAGCTGAACAAGCAGCCTCTTGCACCCGCTTGTTAGTATCCAATATTCTTCGCAGAAGACCCATAAGAGCTGCATCAAATTGCTCATAGCCTTTTTGATTACCACTATCCTGAAATAAATGAAACATGAGTGTCTTAAACCATAAAATCCAATGCCATGGATAAAACAAGAACAGGATGTGCTAAGAACAAAAGATTTCCATAAGAGGCAAATAGATAAATTATTTGTTGGATACAAAGTTTAAGTAAGATTTACAGCAAAACAACAGCAAAGTGGAAGCTGTGGTCTTAAAATGAAACAACAAAAGCAGCAACGTTCAACCATACCTGAACAATGTATTTGCTGAATCGAGATAGTGTCCAACAAGAAATACTCCTTATGAGGGGAAACTTATCATCTAAAAGAGGAATTAAAAATGCCACAATCTGCAGACATAAATATGTTTTTCTATTAGTTTAACAGCATGGAAAATTAAAGAAAAAACAATGATAAATTATGGAGCATAACTTGATTTAAGTAAAACAAATGCATATTATATATTCACAATTTATTAGTCACCTCATAATCTGCCTCAGAACTTTGTTCATCAATACAGAACAACAAGAATTACCTCAGACAAATGAGGATAAAGACCATTAATGCAACCTTCACCAACTGCGCCAAGAGCCAAAACAGCAGCTTCCCTATCTTTCCAGGCTTCATCACCAGTAGCAGCTAACTTGGCCTGAAAAAAATCAACAACATTAATAGATTAGATATAGATACACTTTCCGTGTTCTAATTTTAACATCCCCAACAGGTAAGTTACCTGAATAATAGGCATCAAAGTTGGAAGAATTTCATCCCCGAACACATTTGATAGAACATCAAGGGCTGCTGCACTGCATTTCCTTAAGTTCCATACATTGAATGAGTCATCATCCTGTACCAAAATGATTACTTAAGGAAAAGTTCCACCGGAAAATAGATCTTTCGAAAACAAAAAGGGCCATAGAACTTATCAACGATATCCGATTGACTGG
Organism: Gossypioides kirkii; assembly: GCA_005610355.1. Lineage (NCBI taxonomy): Eukaryota > Viridiplantae > Streptophyta > Magnoliopsida > Malvales > Malvaceae > Gossypioides > Gossypioides kirkii. The sequence continues at coordinate 32,590,790 of CP032244.1, read as the reverse complement.
CAGAAAAGGAGGAAAAAAATACTTACATCATCTTCTGCATCCTCAGAACCATGAAATCGTGATGTATGAAATCGAGGTTTTAGGTCCTGAAGGGAAAATATTAGAGGGAACCATATTCAGCAAAATGCTGATGGTGAATACATTACGGAAAACTAAGAGCACAGTGATTAAAAACAAATTATATCAACCTGATCTCTGTCTGGAAGAGACTCATCTTCCTACAAGAACGAATTAATTCCAAGTAAATTAACCATTACAATTGTCAATTCACATAATCTGAATACAGAAGTTAACAAAAAATAACCTCAGCCTCAGCAAGTGATTCATCGTCATCTGCATAAGCCATATTTGACAACAGAATCTAAAAAGAACAGGAACAGATACGTGAAAACTAAAGATCATATAAACGGCTCTGCAGGAAAAAGAAAAAAGAACAAAAATATAAACTCAGCAAACTATTAGCATACTGGAATTAGACGTGGTAAATATTCTCTCAAAATCTCAGGTGGTAACTGCGCGTCACAATAAGCAGACCTGCAAACCAAGGTCAACATTGAATCATAAACATTAGCCAGGGGCAAGAAGGGATAAAATGCTAGTAAAGTTAAACGCATGGCCTTCAACCTCTCCATGTGTGCAAGCAAGAAAAAGAATCTAGATTTCTAACAGAAACTACTTAGAAAATGATGGCTAAAATATTCAATTCCTTGATAGCTACAATCTAATTTAAAATATACTAGCACATAAAGCTAGAGGATGGGTAACCAAACCTTAAATGCTTCCAACATATTTAACAAACCATATATTGTGACACAAGCAGAGGCAAAAAACTGAAAATAAAAATAAAAAAAGAAGGATCTAATTTCAGGAGACATTGCATTCCACCAAAGACTATTAGTTTGAAGCTTGTCAAACTGCATAAGTTATCAAAATTATAGTTTAAAAATATCTTAATCCAATAAGAAACTAAAAATGGCATGAACAAAGAAAGTTACCAAAATTCACATGCTTCAAGTGCCACCTCATCATCAGTGTCCTTATTTACTTGCAACATATATTCAATCACATTCTTCATATGTGGCTGTTAAATAATGGAAAGTGACATCAGAAAAAACAAAATGCGGATTGTAAACAGGCTTAAAAAGACAAAAGAGAATGACATGGAACTAAAGATGTTACAATATACTGCAATACCTAAACTGCATTACCTACCTCCAGAACAGATGGACGGACTTCAATTAGCTGAACAAATGCTGCACAAACCTGATCATGTGGAAAGAAAAAGAAAAGTTTATCTGACAATGCACAAACTTGGAAGAAAAGAGAGAGCTTTCTACAATTCATCACTAGCTCACATTATTAAAAATTTGGAAATGTTATACAGATGAAATCATGAAAAGAGTCAAAAACTGCCTTTCATAGTATTCAGTTACATAATTTATATATTTTTGCATGGTCCAACATGTCAGAAGTTTCATTATAGAAGAAAAAGACAAGAACCATTAACACCAAAGACTAGATGATAAAGCATGTCTGATTCTAAGGCTGCATTCAATATAAATACTCCAATCGGAAAATCAGAAATGACAAGTAATTCATGTCAAGTTTTTATAAGCTTCAATAGTAAATTACAAGGAAAATTAGGAAATATTTACGGTAGATCATTCCATGCAAAAGTTGGATTATAAATACAATAAGAATACAAGAGAAAAGGAGAAACTATTCACCAATTTCCGCACTTCTGCTGCAGGGTCATTAGCAAGGCCAAACAAACCATGAAGGTATTTATCCACAGATGCGTATAAAGCCTGAAAGATATTAATGTATAATATCAAGTATTACCCTAAAAGTAACAGAATGGCATCCTTCACAATGAAGAATAGAAACTTTCAAACTTTAAAGTTAACTTACAGAAGGCATCAACATAATATATTGGTTTACAGAACCCAATGAAAGCTTTCTCAGAGAAGCATGTGGAGACTGAAAAAACTGCTCATAAGAAAAGAGACATAATTAGAAAATTTACAAATGCTGATGAAATTTTAAAATACAGAAACACATTTCACCTGAAATAACCGAGGAAGGAATATGTTAATAGGCCTTTCAGCTAACCCAGGCACATCCGAATCCAACACTTGTGGTATATCCTCACAAATCTAAATTAAAAAGAATGGCCAATGCGTTAAAGGTAATTCAAAAGATGGCATCTAAACATGTATTTGCCAAGGCAGTGTTTGTCAGCTACATTTAAAGTTTGACCCTCAGATTGCAGTAAGACCACCAACATAATAATAATACCATATAGATTAGCAAGTATAAGTTGGCCCACTGACAATCACATGGATACAATGCTATTGATAAGTGGAGAAAACACTTAGAATAATTGAAACATGTTTTAAATATTGTACAATATCAAAGATTCTGCATCAGGGAAATTTCACACATGAACTATAAGCATATTAAGAAGAAAAGACAGAACAAGGGGGAAGTAGAACGTGTGGGCTCCCTCTACCTAGTACAATTTGAAGGCAACCCCTCATTGAGGCTTAGAACCTTGTTCCATAAGCAATGCTTGTTTACACACAGAGAAACCTATTCTAGATGGGCAAAAAAATCATCTCATTTGTACACTAGACAAACTGGGGAATGAATAATACATCTTATCCTAGAGATCGTTTGCATACTAACTTCATATAACTAATGGGGAATGTTTTCAAATAGCTTTTGCACTAAATTACAGTTGCACGATTCTATTGATTTAATTGACTGCTTCAAAATTTTGGCATAAACAATGTAAAAATCACGAGAAAACCATGGTTTTATATTGAATAAACCCAGACACTTCTATTGAATTGATTGATTCCTCCAAAATTTAATGGCTTAAAGTCTTGAACCGTGTAAAAGCATTACAAAACAATGGTTACATATTGAATAAACTAAAAGGAATATTCTCAGCAATAACATGACAACTTCCATCCAATGATAATGGAGATTAGAAAATTAGTCATTGCATACCTTCGACAATGCATCCATTGCACCTTCCATGTGATTTAGGTCATTGCTATCCAAACAATTTATAAAAGCTTGCAACAACTCAGGCCACCCCAAAATCCCCCCTAGTTGGACAACCACAGATATAATGGTCCCAACTGTTGACCTAATGTGTTTATCTGCTGATCCTAAACAGGGTAATAGTTCTGACTTTATATATTGTTGGTGTGCCGGAGACATCATCTTATATGCAGTTCTTAGATTATTCTTCAGCAGCAGACCAGCAGCTTGTCGAATCTCTACTGATTTACCCTGCACAAATTTACAAAAATGAAAAGAAGTTTCATTAGTACATGAAAGAAAATAGGTTTTTCATGGTATATCCGAAGGCTACTGATTTACTATGTATAAATCAACAAAAATAAAACAAAGTTCTATCACCAAATGAAAGCGAACAGCTGTTTGCAACATATCCAAAAGCAAGGACATCGATATCTTGCATCAGACACCAATATAAGGACACAAAACTACATCATACTGGTAAGTTTTAAGCAAGAAACATCCCAACCAAATCCAATGACAGATTGCCCACTAATATTCTTGTTTAACCCAAAATCACTTTCCGATAATTGAAGAATATTTCCTCTCCAGCTGAGAGAAATTCCATCTAAAATACCGTTTCCCCCCTAAACATGTAATCCAATCGAATACCAGGAATGTAGTTCATAAAAAAAATGTAATTAACCCCACAAAAACCAAATTCTAATATTGTATAGAGAAACATAATCTAATGAAGAAATTCCACAAAAAAAAAAGGTAAAACAAAATTAGCATTTCCTCCATAAACATATAATCTGATCAATACCCATAATCTAGTTCCTCAAATAAGGCGAAAAACCAACCAGAAAAGAAACTTATAGTAAGCTAGTCATTAAGGGGAGATAGAAAACGATGCAAACCTCGGCCCGTGCAAGGATAAAAGCGAGATAGTTATTGAAATCGGGGAACTGAGAATAGTGCTGAAGCTGTTGCCAAATCTGAGATTTATCGGCCGAAGAAGATGGCGAAATCTGCTGCTCCAGCAGCCCACAGATCTCCTTCAACCCCTCCTCTTGTGGCTGCCACGAAGCACTTACAGCCGCCGCCATTCTTTAATCAGATTCTGATTCAAACAAAAATTTATTATCTGGTTTCGACTTTAACAAACAGATTAACTTTCAAAGAGAAAAAATGTAAATGGGTTTTTGGTGGTTTGTTTCGATTGAGGGGTTTTCGAAGAGTTTTAGACAAGCTGGGAGATTTTGCCCTCTGGTCGACGAAACAGGCACAGGAGCACCGCAAGGAAGAAAAGCAAGGTTTTGTTAGGGAGTTTTTTTTTTTAATTAGTAATAAATAATTTCATGAAATAGTAAAAAAAATCTAAACATAATAAGAAAAAGAAAGTAATTAAAATATATAAATATAGCACTAATATAAATAATAATTTAAAATAATTGTTAGGTTAAGGTATTATTTTCTTGGGTCTAATTCTAAATTTCATCTCTCTACTAACAAAAACTAAAAGGCATAATCCTTTAATTTTAATTTATCATGATTTAGTCCTTCTATTTTAAGACACCTAAAGATTTAGTCTAATTATTGATAAACATATTCACTTAAACTATTATTTTTTGCTAATTAATTGCATGAATGAATTAATATAACATTTGGTTTCTGCATTTAACAATTTTTTTAATTTGGTAATTAAATATTTTTACCTTTTAAAATGGTAAATTACTCAAAACACTAGTGAGATTAACTTTTTTTTATGAGGTGGTAAAAGTGTAGATAGATGCTTGGGTTCATTAGAATTATGATATTTGGAAGTGTTCTTCATACTTTTTTTACTCGTTTATATTTGCTTGTTATTTGTTTTATGAGATAAATATGATTGTCTCTTATTATTGTTTTAAGTAGGATCCTTGTTAGAGTTAATCGTTTTAATATTAAATCTTATTAAACTAATAAAATATTTATCTACAAAATAAATATTAAATTTAATTTAATATTAAGATAATCACTCTAATATTAAATTAATAAAATAATATTAAGATAATTGTTAATTTATTTTTATAAATGTTTATTTTTAAAATATGTTTATTATATTATGCGAGACGGACGAGAATGATGTGGGGTGAGCGGGGATGGAGCAATGCAGGCGAAGATTAGGCGGGTACAAGGTCATGTCCACTCCTACCCCACCACCCACAGTGAGTTTAATTTTTGTCCCCATCCTCACCTCACCACCTGCTAAACTTATACCCATCCCTGTCCAATTAAGTGTGAAGTGGGACGAGATCATGTAAAACCCACCCCACTGATATCCCTAATCCATGACCAATTATAACACCGAAATTAACATCACACTTGATGTTGAAAATCTTCTCATACTAGTTTATTCTTAAAATTTTTGAATTTGTGTTATTTACATCTTATTTTTCTTTTTATGTATTTATTGTATTATTTTTTAAATAATTAAAACTCTATTTCTATTTTTTTTCTCACAGGATTGCCACAACTTTACATAGGACTATTTTGATCATCAAATATTTTAATTATATTTTATTCAATGATTTGATGGTATTTTTCTATATATGAAATTTATTTTATTTTTAAGCGTAGAAATTTAAAATCTATAAATTAAAATTCAAAATTATTTTCAAACTATATTAAAGAAAACCTCTCAAATCGTAAAATTAATTTTGAAACCTCTCAACTTGATTTATATTTCATTTTGAACCCTTTCAAATCAATTTTGAATACTCTCTAAAACAGTTTTCAAAAAAATTTATGATCGATTTTTATATTCTCTAAAACAAAATGATTATAAGGTAAACGATTCCATTAGTCTTTCTAAAATTAAGTCGTTCTTATTTTTTTCACCTTAATTTTTTTTGTTAATTTGGTCATCCTCGTTAAAGAATTTGATCAAATTGGTCACTCAATCGTTAAATCCATCTCTTCCACCACTAAATCTCTTTTTTATTTTTTTCTGATTCATTTTTTCCTTATATTGTCCATTTCCTCTCATTTTTTCTTCTCTCCTCTAATCCAAAAACCCTAGCCATAGTCTCCCTTAAAGATGTCGTTGCTGCTTCTGTCAAACCATCGCCAATGAGCTCAAAAGTAGAAAGACATCTCAAAACCAAGGCATATAAACGATGAGGTTAGAAGATCAGAGCATGAAAGTTCTAAAGTTTTGGGAGTGATCTCACAATGTTTGAGAGTTTTTTTTTGGAAATCTAATCTTATAGATTTGAAGAGAAAGCTTTAGATAGTTTGATGTGGAGAAGATGTCAGACGATCACAACATCGAGAAGTGGCGACCATGGGTAAGGAGAAGGAAAATAGGGAGAAAAAAGAAGCATCTCTTCCGTAATTAAAATAAGTTATATTATTCAAGGTTTAGTTAAACCTTTAATTTATCACTTAGCTAAAACTTTATTTAAATATTTTTAAACATTTCAAATTTTATTATGCACACTTAATTTATTACCTCTATCAATTGTATATGTATTAATATATTTGATTGATCATAACACTATGATAAACAATTTTATTTTTATTTTTTTCATTTTAACATCGTATGTATTTATATGTTATTATTAATTAATTTCAAATTAAATCATTATTAATTATATATTATTTCTAAACACAAATTTATATTTTAAATATGTGACTTCTACACATATACACTCATGAGAAGATTTGTAATATTTTTTAAGATAGTTTGAAATTGGTAAAAGAGAAAGTATATGTGAAAGAGAATTGAGGCTTGGAGTGGGGGTGGGGGGTGGGGCCATTCAATTATTGACCCAAAATAGAGTGCCTATCACTGCCAAGTTTTGATTAACTATCAATGTCCACTGGGTATCTTCACCTTCATTTGCCCACATATCAAATTTGAGTGCAACTCCAGTTGATGTTAGATGTAATCTAGTTATTTTTGGAATAGCGGCAGAAACATACAAAAAAAATTATTAGTCCATGTAATTTATAAATGTTATGGATTTATTTTTTATATTTTAATTTGATCCATTTTAGTTATTGAATTTTTTGTATTGATCAATTTTAGTCTTTATACTTTTAAAAATTTGAGATTTTAGTTCTGACCCAAACAATTATAATAATTAAATTCATTTGGTTAAATTTAATTACTAAATTTGTACTATGTATATAATAGTAGATTTGATTCATATTTTCCAATTGTATCATTCTACGTCCCCTATACTTTTAGAATTTTAAAATTTTAATATTAACATAAATATTAATCGTTAATACATTAACTGGATTTTTAGCCCGTAATGTTTGATTCTAAAGTTGTTTATTGCCTTAATTGGTTTTTATTGAATGGAAGTGTTTGACTACAGTGGTCACTTCGGTTTCCATCGCGCAAAACGAGCAATCAAAGTAAACAATAAACACACATGATTTTTTTACGTAATTTGGTTTCTTTACGTCTATAGAACCTAGTTTAGTGAATAATTCCATTATCTTTAATCAACAATACAACAAGTGAATCACGTTCTATCACTCTCCAAGTATAGAGACCTCACTTTTGTACATAAATATTAGAACACTCACCTCTAAGTTCTTTTGCTGAAAACTTACGTTGTAAACACAAGCAACAAAATTCATTTTACACTCTCAATGCACTCTTACAAAAACATTCCTCAATGAACAAATAAATTCTCTCTATGCTCTCATACAAAACCTATACAAGTCTCTCAATATATAGAGATTTTCGGTGCTTGCTAACATTCTAGTGATTAATCACAATCCAACCCCTTAAAAATAGCAACTACAAAATAGCAAAAACAATATACTAATAAAGTCAAATATAAGGTAAACTAATGGAGATTCATTCTTTAAAGAAGTCTTCAATATAATTCCAATTGGTTCTCCGTAATCCATAGGGTGTAATTGATTGGTTCGATCCAATCCAATCTTCAAAGAAAGTAGGATTCGGTGGATTGATTTTCAAAGTTGAGCTTTCATATATCCACAATATCAACATAATTCATAGCTCAATATCAACATAATTCATAGCTCAATGATTTTGTTTCAATAAATTGCTAACTCCAAATATGGCAAGTTTGTTGGATTGTCAGATAGCAAATAGAAGTGGTCACTTTTTACGGGCACTTAGTAGACCACTTCAAAAATTTGACTTAACAAATAATATGTGAAAATAATAAGTTACTAAAGTGTTACACATATGACAATATCTACATTTTTTGGGCTTTTTTAAGTTCAGATTTTTTTGAATTTGAGCTTTATCGAGTTTGATCTAGGAATCAAGTTTAGTTTGAGTATGAATTTATTTTATATTTAATGTAATTATATATATCTAAGTAATTTAAATATTTATATCTCCATATAAATTATTAATTTATTATATTTTAAGTAAATTTTTATTGTAATATAATCTCTTTAATTATATTTTCATTACACTTGATATTTGTTAGCATAAAAATGATATAACATTAATTGGTTATATAAAATCAATTATATTCTATTATAAATATATGACATATTATAAATTAATTTATATTGATTCCTAAAATAAACTATCAAATAAATTTGATTCTTAAATAACGCAGTATCTTAATTCTTATATATATTTGAATAGGGACATCCACTTTTCTAAGATCACTTTGGACATAAAATAAATTTTATTTTTTATTTATAAATTTATATATATTTAAAGCTTTTTCTAGACTTTATATATTTTAATTTCAAAATAATAATATAAAAAGCTTGATATTTTATAAAAAAAAATAAAAATGTATAAAATACTAAAAACATATCTAGAATTTTAAACTATGTAGTTGTTTCAAAATAAAAATTACAAAATTTTAAATTGCATTAAAAAGTATTGCCCGGTCCATAATCATACATGGACAGATTTCTGTGTTCAGATCACAAACATCATACATATGTTAATTTGCATGCAATGCAATGCTTGGGATATCATTTTATTTCATATCATCTTACAAGCGCTGAACAGAACTAATGAGTAAGGACGACAGCTTCTCAAAGTGAAAAAGGTGCTTCCGAATCCGGTAAAGATGCCATGTGTAGAGAAATGCAGCCATTGTCACCGCCCAAAAGGATACCAAGTTCAACTTCCAGAAATGCTGATCAATTAGAGAATCCAATGGTTTCTTAATTTGCAGACACATACATACATGCATGCATACATGAAGTAATAAAGTAAGCAAGCATGGAACAATGCTTTATAATTTGAAGTTACCTGTGGATTAGAGATTACTATTCCCATGACATAAGCCATCAAATCAAAGGTAGCTTGAAGTGAGTTTTGAACTCCTCCCACAATGCAACGATCCGATTCAGGAACAGCATCCTGTTTTCACATAAACAAAATGCAGTAACACCAAAAACAAGAGCTTCCCATCAACAACAGAGGGTTTAATCATATATGATACCTGCATTTGTTGGATGACGGATAGGTCGAACATCCACAAACCGAGCCGAGATGTAGCAACTCCAGCCATCAACATATATGCTGATAAATGGCTATTTTTGACCCATATTGAAGCCACACTTACCAGCAGACATATCCACTAAATCAAAATTCAAAACACAAAAATAAGATCTCTTAGTATACTTTCTGTATGGACTATGAATCTAAAACAAGTTAAAAGGAAGTCTATAATGGCTAGTGTTATTTTATACCTGAGACCAGACTGACCATAGTCCGGTTCTGAGCGTAGAGATATGAGATTGAAGCATAGGGTACACAACAGTTGCAGCTATTCCAATTGAAGCACTAATTCCACGTGCTATGCCGATTACAAATGCAGGTATCCCTTGCCATTCCAAGGCTGCTGTCATCAATGTCCCGAAACTGAAAAACAGATTCATCGGTTCGGAGTTCAGACCAATACAAGAAATGGAAAGAACCCAACGTTTGATTTACCTTAGAACAGTGAAAAACAACAAAGCTAAAGCAATTCCCGGTAAAACGACATCTTGCTGCAAGTATACTTTCCATGCTTCGATGTAGGGAACCTTAGAGATCCACTCAATGATTTTAAAAGAAAAGCTTTTGTCTGCAGTTGCTGAATTCTCTCCATCATTGGATACTAAACTATTTCTTTCCTGAGAAGTAGAAATGGCGTCTTCTACATGATTACTTGGTGAAACTCGCGAAATCCTCCTTCGGCTGCTGTTTATGCCTAAAGTCGGGATCCCGTTGTACACTGACATAAAAAGCCAATATTCAACCCATACGAATATGGTTGTCCACAATGCTAACATCAAAGCCGATGCCTTCAGTGATACAAAGCTGATAATGAAGCCACTTATAACTGGTGCAACTAACTTGCAGGTTAAATCAATTCGTCTAATAACCGAATTCATATCAGTCAGTAAATTGGGAGGATGGCCTTCAGATATTACCACCAACCTGTTCTTGAAAACGAAAAACAAAAAAGAACTTGAGATATTACTCTTCAACTTCATGTTTTCTTTCAAAGGACTGTAGGCAATAAATTACCATTCTCTTTCAATCAGGATGGTACCGGCTAATGTTGAAAGCACACCAACAGCTCCAGAGATGTTTGTAAATATCACCAGGGCGATGAATGCAACTATATTTGTGACCTTCAGGCTTGGAAATACCAGTAAGGTCACTACTGCACCTCCAGCAATTATGAAGGAGAGATTCTGGGTTGCCAACCATAGTTGAAGAACCTGCAAACAATCGTAAGTTGTTCAGATTTAGAAATTAACAGATGGTTTGACATGCTTAGTGAAATGAGTTCACCGAAACCAACAATCATCAACTTTTGCTTCTTGTTTTTTAAGAGAAAATCCTACTGGTTTTCATTAAAGATCTGAAGCAAACCTTTACATATGTCAGCCTATCCACCCATCGTCCAATGACTGGACCAAAAAATGCAATAGAGGATGATTCCACAACACCATAAATTGCAACAAGGAGTAAGGAATCAGACCAAACACTGATCATATATAAACCAACTGAGAATTCCCACATTCTGCAAAGTGTAAAAGAACCAGAAAGAACTCAAGTTAATGCATTAAACAAGAGATCCTGAGAAACACTCCATGCACTTTAGATCATTGTTATTGCACTAATGAGACAAATTAAAAGAATCTATAATTACTATGCAATGGTTGTGATAATTAATATAAACACTAGAAAGTTCCAAATGAATAACCTGCCATTGAACTTATTTTTTTGAATACTGCTGAAGAAAGTCAGAATTGAAGAGTTTATGTCATAGTTGTCACAATATTTATTTAGTGCGCTGACAGACAAGCTAAGAATTGTTCTTCTTGGCTTCTGTTGTGCTGAAGAGTGAAACCATGGCCAACAAAAATTTGCACACCATAAGACTCTGAACTCATAATTCTTAGGATATAGAGTTTATGCAGGTAAATATGATAGGCCCCAAACACTCTTCAACGCAACAGCATCCAACAATTCTTAGCTTGCATAAACGAATGAATCATAAGTTGCCAGAATTAATAAAAGACGATTAAAACAGAAAAATTGATAAGACCAAAAACCAAAAAAAGGGAAAGAATCATGGAAGAATCCCTTATTTGACAGATTTGAATCAATATCATGAAAGAAAATATGAAATCAATGGGTGCAATAAAGAGGAAGGGAAATGAAGGAACCTGGCACCCCATCTTGCAAGGAAGTGAGCTATATATAGATAGTTGAGAAGAAATGAAGGCGGCGGTTCTTGCCTTTGGTCTTGAGGAAGCAAGGGTTCTGTTGTATCCATTGACAAATTATATAGATATGCACCAGTTGCTTGTTCTCACAGTCTTTCTTTCTTCTGGGATAATTCAGGATTGAAGAAATTTCCTACATTGATGATTAATTAATGGATTAATATAGATTAATTTGGAGATGATATTGTTGGGAGAGGTAGCCACGCATACCTCGAACATAGACAGTAAAACGGACATGAATAATTAAATATGAATACCAGCAATGAGGTGATGATACTGACTTAGTCATGCTCTCATCTGATATCACATAGACTTCATAGTAAATTAATTAATTAATTAATAATTACCATCAATTTAAGCAATCTGACTTTACATATATACCTCGGTGAACGTATCTGTCAAGTCCCTCTATTATAGTAATTGGATTAAATTAGTCCTTTTATTTTTGAAAAGATCAATTTAGCCCCTACACTATTAAAAATAATAATATCAAATCAAATTTTAATAGAGTTAATATCTATTGTTTAAAAAATGACATGAATTTTTTTTTTATTTATAGTCCAATTTCAAATAAAAGATTTCATATGTAAAATCATAAATACTTTCAAAATATTAATTCCGTTACCAAATATTAACTCGATTAAAAGTTATCATATTTTATTCTTTTTAATAGTATAAGGACTAATTTGATCTAAGCCCTATAGTAAAGGGATCTACTAGTACTTCTACCTATATATATCTGAGGGAGATATTTATTTATATAATAGTAAGACAATTTATCTGTCTTTCATGTGGCTGGAGAGAATCTTAATTTGTTTGTTTACGTCTGCACAACAGAGGGAAAGAGCGGAGAAATTACTAATTGATACAGCCAACCTCTTGTGCCAAAGAGTGACACAGAGTTATTTGCCTAGGACAATATAGTGAAATCATTATCAATGCCTTTAATTTTCTAGTGTTTTTCTTTTTCCTGATGATTAACTATATTTAAGGGGTTTTGGTTTGCAAAACCTTTCAACTACGTTTTGTAAGAGGATTAAGAGTGAAATGTAAGATTATTTGATTCAAAGTATAAGATTAATGTATTTGGATGACGAAATGTAACATTAATTAAAAGTACATTTTACTCAATTATTCTTGTTATAAAATTTATCTTTTAATAATTTTAATTTTTTAATATTCTATAAAATTATGATAAATTATTACAATTCTCTTTTATACAATTTATATATTAATAAGTAAATATATTATATTAAAATAAATTTATAAATCATAACTATAATAATTCATGAAAAGTGATTAAACTATCAATTATAATTATGATTATAACCATAATTAATATGTTAATAAAAAATATTAAATAAAATATAATGATTGTAGTTGTAATGTATGATATCTACTAGTTCACTATTTATAAAAAAATTAATTAGTCTTAAATTTTATTTAAAAAAAATAAAACAAAAAATAAATTGATTCAAATTTTAAAATTACACCCATAATTTAAAATCACTTAAAAAAGTGAGCTATAATGAAATTACACCCTATATCAAAAAATAGCCATAATGTGATACCAAGTATGATATTTTTATTTAAAAAATACCTCGTTACAAATTTAATCTGAAAAAATGGAAAAAAAAAAAGTGCACCATTTTGCAAAATCATTACAAAGCCATTAACTAATACGATTTGGTGAACTCTTTGTACCACACAGCGTTACTATCACATACGGCAAAGCCTGCTAAATAATGGGCAGGTTTGTTTCCAGTTTATAGTACGAGTAAAAGAAATCTCTATGAACACAAGGACTTCGATGATATTGCCAATTGACCAGCATGGCTGCATCTTAACCAACCACCCAACCCTAAAGAGAACAGCTTGAGCCTCCCATCATCGAGATGCCCACTTTTCCTTCCTTTGACCAAGCATGAGGCAACAAGGAAGCTCTCAAAAACCGCCCCCTATCCCATGGTTGCTTCACATAACCCTTGGTTTCATCCGACTCAGTTGCAAACCCAAACCAAACAAAATGATGAAAAAAAATCTGTACACCATCTTTAAAACATGGAAAATGCATTTGTTTAATTTCATTTTCATATGTTTCCATTCATGTCTAATATATATGTCAGATACAAACAGAGAAAATGTAGTATTCAAATAACATGTATTACAATTAATATGAAGCACATATACTAAGAAAAAAAGTACGACCAAAATGTTATGGCATGGGATTGTAAGAAGAATTTTCTACTTATGCAAATTACAGATCAAACAGTTTGAAGTATTGAGCATTAATAAACGAAGATAGAATTTACATACATAAGGACTTGTGTCTTTAACCTGAATGGTTCATCTCTCTTCGTAAAAGGTAAACTTCGGAAAGCCGAAATTCAATCCCGAACTATTAAATTTAGGACATGTTGGCAAAACATCTGCGGATCAAATGCCACCGATGCATTTGCAATCTGCTCCTAAGCACCTTTTTGTCATCATTTTTGTTGTTTTTCGGCAGCCTGGTCAATAATAAATGTGAGACATGAAAAATTTAAAAAAATTTGTCGAGGAAAAGTGATTAAATATAAAAACACATGGTACAAATTCAAATTACAAAAGTAGGAAACGATGCATTTAACAAGATATAACAAAGTTCTAAGAACACTAATGCTTGGCAGATGCAATTCTAATAACATCTTAAAAATGTGGAACAGCTAGATCAAAGTCTAACAGATAATAATGCATAGCTTTCTTTCCATTCTATAATTACTTTACAATAGCAAAAATCAACCAGATTTAATGGCTAATGTCTCAAACTTCATTAATGACTCCCGACCTACTCAACAATGAGGAAAAAAGGCCAAAGTCTGAAAAAAAAATTCTAAATCTAATTACCAGACAAAATTTAGCTCACAGAATCAGCTGCACGATATATGGAAGCAAGGTCATACCTTTGTCAGTTTATTTAAAACAGCGTCTTCAAAAGCTTGGTAACCAGCTCCAACCAAATTACTCAATCGATCACTTTGCTCTTCCTTCTTGGGGGCTGGAAACTCCGCAACAGAGGGCTTCAGAGGAACAACTAACAATGGATTATCTAGATTCCCACTAACACTGCCTGTAGCAGCATCCTGCAAAGAAAAAAAAAACAAATAAGTTAGAGAAAATAAACAAAAAATGTATAAAATCACACAAAAGAACTTGACTTACAACTCCATGTTTTGTAGCCATGACGACAAGCGCAGATCCTTTTTTCTTTGAACTGTTCACTACAATATCTTCAACTTCGCCAAACCTAGAAAACAGTTCCCTTAACTTCTCCGCTGTATAACCTTCACCAACTTTTTCCCAAGAAACCTTTAAAACTTTCTCTTTATCCACTCCCACATGGCCCCCAACACCACTGTTCCCTTCTCTCCCCACCTTTTCTTGATCTGAGCCCGTCCCCATACTTGCACCTTTATTCGCGTGCATTGCACGTATCCTTGCAATCTCCTCTTTCAATTTCCTAGCAATTCTCTCCTCTTCCTCATTAGACTTCATGGCAGGATCTGGAGCAAATGAAGCACGTTCCCTATCTTCCAAATCTGACATCATTTTTCGTCGCTTTGAGTCTTGCTGTGCAAAACGACGTTGCTGTTCACGTTTCACCCGGAGGAGATCATCAAAGAGCTTTCGGGCTTTTTCATCAACCAGAATTTCGTAAGAGGATTTGAGCTTTATGAAGTTCTCATGTGCATTTGGGTCATCTTTTCTTTTATCAGGATGAAGATCACGGGCTTTTT
Organism: Gossypioides kirkii; assembly: GCA_005610355.1. Lineage (NCBI taxonomy): Eukaryota > Viridiplantae > Streptophyta > Magnoliopsida > Malvales > Malvaceae > Gossypioides > Gossypioides kirkii. Next base: position 32,575,251 of record CP032244.1, on the reverse strand, counting down.
CTCTGTAAGCCTTGGTAATTTCTTTTTGAGTCAAATTAGCTCCTTCCTCGCCGGAAGGCAAACCCAGGATGTTGTAATGGTCAACATCCATAGCTGAATCTAATTAAAACAAAATACAAATCAGGATTCAGGATTCCAAATAGCAGCTGAAACAAATACAAATCAAATCAGCATTTAGAAAGAAATACAAATCAACTCAATATTCAGGGTTTTGAATAGCAGCTGAATCTAATTAATCAAAAGAAATACAAATCAAATCAGTATTCAGGATTTCAAATAGCAGCTGAATCTAATTAATAAAAAAGAAACACAAACCAAAACAGTAATCAGAGTTTCAAAGAGCAGCTGAAGCTAATTAAAAAAATACAAAACAAATCACCATTCAATGGTGTAACTGTCAGGGCTGCTATTCTGCAGTAGCAGCACAACCCGTAACCACTAAAGACCTCAATAGCAATGTGAACAAATTTCAAATCAATAGCAGCGGATTGATGCCGCAAATAGCAAGGTAAGGGAAAATAGAAGCAATTATGGTTTACAATTTCGGCTAAGCAGATAGCTTTAAAAAAATTCTCCCCCTCAACAAATAGTGCATGAGATGAGACAGAGTAACAAGCAGTAGGATCTAAAACAGAAAATTGAATATAACAAATGATGCAGAAGCAGAGAAAATTTTCATGATTGAAGTAGAATCTTCACGTTAGGTTTAGGGTTTCAAAAATTACCTTATTTAATTCCCTGCTCTGTCAAAAACTTGAAGGCGGGAGACAACTTGCGCCAGGCACTGGAAGAAGTGAAAAGGAGTTAGCAATAGGATAATACCACATGACTCAAGTAGAAGGAAATCACCAAGTTAGGTTTAGGGTTTCAAAAATTACCTTAATTAATCCCTGATCTGTCGAAAACTTGGAAGGCAGGAGACAACTTGCGACAGGCACTGGAGGAGGAGTAAAGGGGTAAGCAGTAGGATCAAAAACATAAATCAAATATAGCAGAGAGCAGATTACACAAACCGAACCGTAACTCAAAAACTCATGACTCGAGAAGGAAAAAAAACTTCAGGTTTAGGGTTTAAAAAATACCTTATTCAATTCCCAGGGGTGCCGATAAGATGAACGTTGTTGGTTCAGGGACTGGAGGAGAGGGAGAGGGAGAGGGAGAGGGAGAGGAAGGAGAGAAAGCCGAGGCTGGGACAGAAAGGCGATGGGAGGCTTACTTGGGGAAGATAGATGAGAGCGGGTTGGGAATTTTTAAAAGAAAATTTAAGAAAAACATTTTAGTTTATATAATTTGATTTTGGATAAAACTTTTCTTTCCTCTCACAACCTTTTTTTTCTTTTACTCGTCCACTTCACATTTTTCTTTTTTTCAGTTCACTTCACATGTTTCTCATTTCTCAATTTACAAATTTATTTTGTGAATTCTCTTCACAAGTTATGATAAACGGATAATGATACTTATCATTTACTAAAATTTCATCTGCCACTAGTGATTTTTCTTGAAAAGTGAGTGGCTCTTCTTCAACTTATTAATCTGTTTCTATTTTGAAAGTATTTCATAATAATAAATTATTTCACGAGTCGATTTAGATTTGTGTTGTTTATTTTTTCATTATTTAATAAGTTTTCAATTTTAGAAGTTTTTGTCTGATCTTATAGCATATTTTTTTAATCTTGCTTATCCATGTAATTTTAGTTTTATAAGTGATTTTAGGGATGATTTTATTGTCGTCCTCTCTAGTTTGGTGAATGCTCGATTCTTTTGATGATTTTTGCTCACCGATTTGGACCATTCAAAACTGATTTCCTTATCGTATTAAGTGCTTGCAATCACTTCAAATATGTTGTACTTGAATTGTGATAAAGCCAATTATCAACGTGTCATGATGTTTTATTGACGCTTAGGCTAAAACTTTTCTTGTATTGATGGTTTCATTCATTGAATGAATTAATGAATTTACATTTTTTAAAAAAAATTATGAAGGATGTAGCAAATAATAATCTTTAAATAAATAATTATTATATTAATTTATGATTTTATATTTTTTATGTATGGTTTTTTTATCAATTTATTTGAGTTTAAATATGTGTAAGAAGTTTATTTTTATTTTTCGTTTCGGTTAAAATATATTCTAATTTATCTTGATTTGTATAAAGAGGTGATTAAAACTCTTATCAAACACCGATTTAACACAAATTCAAAAAGTGTGATTTTCATTTTCTACCTCCAATATTGTATAACAAATATTTTAATTTACCTGTAATTTTCCCTTGTAAAAACATTTAAAAAACATTTATTATTTTATGTATAAGTTAATAATAAAAACATTTAATGTGTTTATAAATAATAAATAATATTTTTGGTATAAATTTATAAATAAATTTTAAGAGTTACCTTAAATTATAAAGAAATTTAACCAATTTAATAAAAAAAGTTGAGGGTTAATTTTTAAAAATTTTAAATTGACAAAAAATTAATAATTCATTTTTTATTATACTTGTTACTTTAGGTAAAAGTACCAGAAAAGCTCATTTATTTAAGGGTGGATTGTATTTCGATCCTTTTATTGAAAAATGAGTAAATTAGTTTTTATACATTTCGAAACTTGTAAATTATACCTTAAATGATAATGTGGACATGCTGAAAATTATTTTTAATGGGTAAACTATAAAAATGGTTACCCAACTATGTTTGATGTTCTATTTTGGTCACCTAACAATTAATTTTTTCGGTTTAGTCATTAAACTTTTCGAAATTAAATATTTTAGTCACTCCGAGCTGATGTGGGCTTTTTTATTGGTCTAGTAACAATATTAGCCTTCTAATGTTTATAATTTCTATCATTTGATCCTAAATATACAAATTCAACAAGTTTAACCCTCAATGTTTACAAAACTTGTCATTTTAGTTCTAATTTTAAAAAATTCAATAAATTTGGCCTTGAACATTTACTATAATTTAGGCTTCACATTGAGTTCTATTTTAAAAGAAATTGTTGTAAGTGGCTTGAAAAGGGTACTCTTTTTCTTATTTTAATATTCCACCTGGATTAGTTGATGGATTATAAAGGGTTAAAAATGATTTTTTTTTTCAAATATATATCTTTTAATTTTTAGATTTAGGACTAAATTGACAAAATTATAAATGTTACGGGTCAAATTTATTAAATTTTTAGAATTATAATTAAAATGACAAATTTTGTAAGTATTGAGGGCTAAATTTGTTGAATTTTTTATATTTAGAATCAAATTAATAAAATGTGTAAACATTAGAGGGCTAATTTTGATACTGGAACCATAAAAAAAACCAATTCAGCTATGAATGACTAAAATATTTAATTTCTAAAAGTTCAGTGACTAAATCAGAAAAATTAATAGTTAGGTGACCAAAATAGAATGAAAGGCATAATTGAATGACTATTTTTATAGCTTACCCATAGAAAAATATTTTTCAGCATATCTAGGTCATCATTTAACATATAAAATTTAATGGAGGGACTAAGTTGCACATTCTAAAATGTATAAAAACTAATTTACTCATTTTTCAATAGAAGAATCGAAATACAATATACCTTTTAGTACAGAGACTTCTCTAATATTTTTACTGTTATTTTGAAAGGTTACAATTAAAGTACTAGTATCCAATACCCACAAATAAGAGCCATTATTATTATTAAAAATTAGAATAATCCATACTAATGTTGGCTAAATTGAATTAAAATCCACATATGACAACAACATTAATTACTTATAATAAAATTCGAATTAAGGTATTTAAGACTTAAGACTTTCGACTTTACTAACTACAACAAAGCCTCAAAATTTAAATTAAGGTATTCAAGACTTAAGACTTCTAATTTTGCTAACTACGACAAGGCCTCATTTGCACTAATTCTTGATTTTTTTTACTTTGAATTTTACGCTTACTCTTGATTTTTTACACGGAACTTTATAGAGAAAAACTTAAACTTGGGTTTTTAAAGGAAAAATCCAATTTTTAATTCATTATTTTTTCTTTTTAGAATTAATTTTAATTTTTCAGTAAAAAAGGAAACATTGTAAAATTAAGGGTCTTTATTGGGAAGAAATAAAATTAATTATAAAAAAGAAAATGAGTGGCCAAAATGAAAATCTACAATGATTAAAATGAGTGTAAAATAACATTATCTAACCTCAAAATAACAATGGGTGACTAAAATAAAAGAAATTGTTAACTATAATGCCTAAAAAATAGTTTTTTTAATTCTCAATACCCAAAATGAAAACTTATAAAAATTAAATGACTAACTATACAATTACCCTAAAAGTAAATAGACATGAAAGCCCAAAAATATTCATCTTTGTCGATTTCTCCTTTCTATTCTTTTTTCTTATCGAACTAATATGAAAACTCAAAAATAACAATATCGTTATTACATTTAATTTTATTGTCACAATTATTTTTACCCTAATAATAAAAAATAAACTCACCAACCATTTAAATCTTCCCTAAGTATTCAATCGATTAAAAAAAAACCCTAGAATCCCGTGCACATTTGTATATCTTAAGGATGGTGACGCCATCTTTAACTGATGACCATAATTGTGAAGGGATATATAGAATGTTCTTTTCAAAAGCATTTTTCCTGCAACCTTTCAAAAACATTTCCTCGCAACAACAATACCAAACTGGCTCTTAATTTGCACAAATCTACAACTACAGTGACCGTACTTATAATTTAACCTAAAATTAAAATAGAACATACCCATTTTCGTCATTAACACATAAAAATTATCCATTAAGTATAACGCCATCAGAGGCTCCAAAGAAAGCAAGGGCTTAACAGCAGCTATCACAGTACCCGTATTCTTTTCTGTCAATTATGAGCTTTTAGTAAGCATCTGTTCTTCCCATACTCGATCCCTGAAGGAACAAATGTTTAAGTTCAACTTCTTTAGTTTCACTGTTCCCCTTTTTTTGTGGAGGGAATATATGCATCTTCACAACCCTTTTCCTTTGCATGTCTTGTTTCTGCTTCACTATTCTCCAACTTCGATTGCCTAGATTTTTCGTATTAGCTCCCTTTCCTGTACTCCAGTTCAATTTTGCCTGCTATAGTACCTCACTTGCATGTAGACGATGAGCTTGCTGCCAATAGTATAATACCCCTATTAGAGTCCTTTGTTTTCTCAAGAGTCGGCAAGCTCTTAGGCCTTCTATGTTTATGTTTATGAATTTCTCTGACATGGGTAGGTATTAATATTTTCGTTACTTGATTTTTTGCACTCAAAAGTCGTTCTTCTTGTTGTTTCTTTATGTTCTGCCAAGAATCCTAATTTCTGATACTTTTTTGTTGAAGTTTCAATTTTTTATGTGGATTTAATACTTTCCTGGTCTGATCTTAATCTACATTTTTTTGAAGTTATTGATTAGTGATGAAGTGAAGGTAGGGTAATAATGGATACCGAGCTTCAACGGCCTCTCTCTTTTCGCTTAAGCCGTAGAGGAGAACGTAATAATCAACACCCGTATGCTACAGGTAAACAAAATCCATAGTATCCGTTTCTAAGCATATGTTGATGCAATAAAAATTTGGGTTATGATTATGGCATTGGTTTATGTTGTACTTAGTATATCTTTGTATTCTTTAAAATGGAGGGTAATTTTTGTAATTGTTACATGTTTCGGTTTATGGATTATGATAATTGGAATCACTTGATGAGATGTAGATATCCAGATTCTGATTGTCTTGATGCAGATGATGGAGGTGGTTTGCTTTCTTCAAGGAGGTTGGCCCAAGAGAATCCCATCAAGATCATGTGGAAGCAAGGCTTTATTCGATTGGTTTTTGTTGCAGCCATTCTATGGATGTTGGTTATTTTTGTTGGATTACTATTTCATGTTTTTTCTTGCCAATCTTTGTTTTCTTTCTTTTCAGGTATGGTTCCATTCTTCTTTTTGGTCTATGTTCACTTTGGTATATTTGTACATTTATCGTCATTTGGATTTAAGTTGTCGGCTTTCTGTTTCCTTTTGGATATACACACAAGTTAGGATAATGAACGGAGTTTATACTTTTCTGGTACTTTGATCTAATATTTAAATGGATACTGATCTAGTAGCCAATGAGTCCAGTGAGTGAACTAGGCTCAGGTTGGTGGTCTTGTGTTAGTTCCTAAAATCTGAAAGATGTTAAGCTTCTTCCCTGAGCTTATTTTCTTCCCGCTAGTGGTCCTTGTAAAGATCACCGGAATTATGTTAAAGCATTAGCCTACAGTGCACTTGTATATAAGGATTGCTGTTACTTCAACATCTGTGTTAAGACATGGTTTGATGAAGTGATGCCCTTTACATTTGTTAATTAATTAATCTGGTTATACTTGGAAAAAGATTGGTGGGGTCCTTTCCTATATTAGGGAATTTCCTACAAAACAATTCAGAAGTTGCTTTGTTTCCTTTCCATGTGCTTCGCTAATTCTCGATGTGGTCATAGGTTACATGCATTCTTGGTGAAAATGTCCTGTGCAATCTAAAATTATGGTCTGCAAATTGTAACCATGTTTCATAATTGGTTTGAGATGATATATTGTTCCTTTTTTATGCAGCTATTTGTAACAAAGAGAGCAAGGTATTCATCTCGAAGGACTTGCATGGATTGACTCCAAAAGCAGAACATCGTAAGGTTATGCAGACTCTTCTTTTCCTAAACTCTGATCTCTCTGCTTTTATACTATTAAATTGATTGTAAATTGATCAAATAGGTTGTCCAATTCCAGTAGGCACTGACCCTGAGAAAATAGTTATTCCAGATGGAAAAACACCAGATGTAATTGTTAAAGGTTTAACCTATATTGAGGAAGAGGATTTGGTTAACAATGGATCTCATACCTTCCCATTATTTGGAGGTAACCAAAGCTGGCTGCAAAGAGAAAAGAGTTTCAAATTAAAGCCTAATATGAAGGTAGAACTTATTTTATTTGCTTTTAATCCTCTGCTCTTATTCATAACTAAAGAAAATAATGGCCTAGATCCTGGGGATAGAAACAATTCTTGTCCCCTAATTCATTAGGTTTTGTATCATATATGTTGAGGATGAAAATGTCTCACTCTTGCCTCTACCCTTGCCTTTGTTTACCTCTTTTAGATGGCTGAAAAAAAATTAAGTGATTCTCTTTTGTATTAAAATTTTACCTTTAGGTACACTGTGGATTTCTGCGAAATGGCGGTGCTAACATGAATCCTGTAGATATTGAATATGTCAAGAAATGTAGATTTGTGGTTGCATCTGGGATTTTTGATGGATACGATGTACCTCATCAACCATCAAATATAAGTATTCGTTCTAAGAAGCTCTTCTGTTTTCTGATGGTTGTTGATGAAGTATCTCTCAAGTTCATTAAAAAGAATGTGACCGTCAGGAAAGATGGAGATAAGGGGATGTGGGTAGGCATATGGCGGCTTATCCCATTGAAGCATCCACCTTATGATGAGCCTAGAAGGAATGGGAAGGTTCCCAAAATTTTAACCCACAGGTTATTCCCTGAAGCACAGTACAGCATATGGATTGATGGTAAAATGGAGCTGATAGTTGATCCATTGCTTATTCTCGAAAGGTATATTCACGTGTTGTTTAATTGTTAAGAACTTTGCCATTTCCATATTGTCTCCCTGTTGATGAATGAGTGGAAAGACAATCTCTTTTAATTTATTAAAGCATGCAGCATGGATATAACAATTTATAAATTAGGTATATTCTCATGTTAATGAATTGTTAAGAACTTTGCAGCTTACATATTTTTCCCTGGAATGAATTGGAGGGAATGATACAATTACTTTATGTTTATGGGTTTTGCTAAAGAGTGACCTTATTATGGCAATAGGTGACAATGTGATCGATGATTGCTGATAGATTGAATTAAGATTTTTCTTAAAGAATCTTAATTTGCGAGAACCATGCATTATGATCTTTTGATATAACATAAATTTTACCTGTTTGAAAGGAAGCATTCGACCGATAACCTTTCTGGTTAGGACTTATTCATTTATTTTCTCCCAAGCTATATGAAGTTTGAAATATTATATTGATGCAGAAGCTGTTAGATTGAATTATTTCTTATTGGCAGATACTTATGGCATGATAAACATACTTATGCGATTGCTCAGCACAAACATCATTGGAGTATATATGAGGAGGCTGATGCAAACAAACGGAGAAAGCGATATGCCAGGCCTCTTATTGATCTGCAGATGAAGATATATTACTATGAGGGAATGGAGCCATGGAGTTTGAAGAAAAATACTATTAGCGGTACGAAGGGATACATATTATTCTTACACGAAATCTGAGTTCATAAAGAATGTGGTTCTGTCAATGCAAACTAAATATTTCATCATAACCAAATGCAGATGTGCCTGAGGGAGCCATAATTATAAGGGAACATACCGCTTTGAATAATTTGTTCAATTGCTTGTGGTTCAACGAGGTCAATCTCTTCACACCAAGAGACCAGCTTAGCTTTGGCTACATCGTTTACAGGTTAAGGGGCTTGTTTAAGTTCTTTATGTTTCAGAATTGCGAGTACAATTCGCTATTTGTCTTGCACCTGCATACTCGAGAGCATTCTTCTAAAGTAGAGTGGATTAAAAGTTTGAGCGAATTTAAGGGAAATGGTAGTAGCATGAAAGAGAGTCGAGGCGGATTTGGCTTGTGGACTCCCTATCCAAAGAATCTTGATTCCGTTATCCTCCCACCAGTGGCAAGAACATCAAAAGCAGGCTGATGTTTCTCATTAGCTAGTTATTCTTAATCATCTTTCGAATTTGTAATGAGTTGTTTTATGGATCCATCCCTGCTTAACATGGATGCTCTTGTAAACTACCGTATATAGTAGATGGAAAACAAAGAAAGTTGTATCCTGAATATGATTCGTCTTGAAGTTAGCTGTTATTGTTTCAGTCTTGCATATTCTCCAAATCCATAGGTGCATTCATATATACAATGTTTATATTAGATTTATTAAGGAAAATAATCAGTTGGCTGATCATCTGTTTTAAGCCTTGTATTTAAGTTCCCAAGTGCTTGAATGTGAGGCTCATCTTCCTCGACAGGAAGTACAATGGAAAAACCATGCCCTTTAGTGGCCATACATGTTGCATTATGGAAAAGTTAACTCGAGTACGAAATGATTTAAATTAAAAATTATTTAAACTCAAAATGATGCAAATCAGAAATATTCAAACAAATAAATTAAAACTTGGTATATCAAACTCAAAATATGTCAAACTTGAAATTACCCAAATTAAAATAATCCAGAAATTTTAAAGATTTGAATTCATCCACATTAAAATCAACTCAACTCAACTCACAGGCAAACATGTTTACTGTCCATGTTATTCCTTTACACCGTAACAAGTAACTTGCTGACGTGTACACACTGCATACTTCTTTTCTTTATTGACTATTTTAGTTTGGTTTGATTAGTAAATTGACTCCAAAATCATATTCTAATTTTAAAATGATTTTAATTTTTTTTCTTAAATGATATTGAAATTATTTATTTTATTTTATTTAAAAAATATCGCATCCAATAAAAATTTGAGTAATTATTAAAATTACAATAAAATGAAAAGGAAATTGCAACTAGAGCATCTCAAATATTATTATAATAAATGGATATCATTGAATAAGTATAGCTAGAGTATCTCAATTATTTGCTTCAATTAGGACTTTCAAACTCTTTTAATTTTCCAGTTTTTAAATATAATTATACTTTGTTAGCTAAATGAATCTATAAATTAAAGTTTTCTTAATAATTAAACATTCTTGTAATTATGGTGTCAAAATTAGGCTGGATTACTCGCCAAGCCTTAAGATCTACTAAAAATTTTAGAACATTTGTGTAAAAATATTAAGTTAGAAAAATAAGTTTGAACAAAATATAAGTATGTTTAAAAATAGACCTGTTAAAGCCCAATTTTATCCGGGCCCAAACTAAATCCATTTTTAGATTTATTTTAAATTTAAATTTAATTTAAATTTAAATTTATTCTAAATTAAAATGTCCAAAATTACAAATTCAAAATCCAATATACATTACAAGCCCAATTGTCTAGTCCAATTACATAACCTAATACACTTAAATCTTTGACCCAAATTACAAGCCCGATTACATTTGGCCCAATTTTACAAAAGAAAAAATAGGTTAAACTCTGGAACTGCTGACGCCCCAACTTGTGCTGCCAGCCACCCTGCATAGCCACCAAGGACTTGCCACGTCAGCACCGCCATGACCAACTTGCACCACTGCCACTGCTAGCCGAACCTGCAAAGGAGATTAGACATCAATTTAATTGAAAACAGACAAAGAAAAATGATTGTAAAAGATCGGTTATAAAAACCGAATTCAAAATCAGTTGTAGGGGTTGGATTTTAAACATTTAAAATTAATACACATTTACAAATTTCTGAGAAAATCAACATAGAGGCAACAAGCATTTGCAAATCAAAAAAATAAGAAACAATTAATAGAAAGCAGAGAACAAATTACCAGGCATTCTCGTATTCCGTATTAATAATGTATAAACTTTAAATACATACATGTTTACTGCTTATTGATTATTTTGAAGTTAAAATAGAAAACCTTTTATATTCTGTGTATGCATTAACACATATTATTTACTGTAATTATTGTTGTCTGTTAGTATTTATTTTGTAGTATTTATTAAATAAGTAATAAATATATAATAGACATTAAATAATATTAATAAATGAAATAAAAGAAATCTGAAAGGACATACCTTGATCTGATCGGTCACCACCGGAGCCACGAGTGGAGTCCTGTCGCGAGGTTGCCAACACTGTAGCCCCAAAGATCGCCCTCACAGTTTCGGACGTAGTAAATCAAAGAACATGTTAATCACAAATAAAAAAGGACACAGAAATGGTATAATATAGAGGAAAAATAGTTTTAAAAGTGAATGGAAAGTGCGAAGCAAATCTGGAAACAAATAGGAATAATTTTTGAAAGAAAAAACTTTTCTTTTTCCCAAAAGTTCAAAAAATATTTTAGGTCTGGAGTTTTATAGATTTGTTTTCAAATCAGCTTTGTATTTTTTTTATATTTATTGAACAAGAAAACGAAAACAAAGCCTTCTTTTTTGGTTCGAATATGGGGTTTTCAAGCCCGGATTCGGGTTTAAAAGCAAAAAATAAAAAAGGAAACTAATTTTACCTTAACGTCGTCACGAACGACGATCGAACAGCGATCGGAAGTGAAACGTGGTCACCGACGACAACGGAGACGACAGACCGAGGGGCGGCATTGTGGCCGACCAAAGGAGAGGCTTGAGAGAGTTTTTTAAAAGGGAGAAGGGTTTTTTTAAGAGATGTTAAAATGATTTTTTTTGAAAGAAAAGGCCTATTTATAGCCATCCAAAAAGGCGTTGTTTTGGCATGGCTTAAAGATGCTCGAAACGGCGCCGTTTCTTGCTCAGACCCAAGCTCCGATCCGACTCGCCTCAGGATCAACGTGTTTTTGAAAATTGGTCTATTTATTCCCCTAGTCCTTCCATTTTTTTCAAAATTTCCAATCAGGTCCTTTTTTGCATTTTTAATTAATTATAAATTTGCCCATTAATTTTATTTTATTTACAATTTAGTCCTTTAACTCTCTGGAGGCCTAAGAAGCTACCACATGTCTATTTTTTGGGTTATTTGTTCAACTGGTCCTTATTTTTGGTTTGTTTTAATTTCATTCTTAAATAAAGTTTTGTTTTATTTTAAATTGGCTCAATAATTTTAAAAGATTTACAAATTGGTCCTTTGACCCTAAAATGCCTGAAAAGCTACCACGTGTCCCATCTTTTCAGTTTTATTACTCAGAAGATCCCTAAATTGTCCAGAAATCATATTTCGACCCCTACATTTTTCCAAAATTATATTTTTACCCTTGAACTTCTTAAAAATTACATTTTTGCCCTCGAACTTTCAAAAATTACATTTTTACCCTCGAAATTCCAAAAATTACATTTTTGCCCTCAAACTTCCAAAAGTCACATTTTTGCTCCCAAACTTCCAAAAATCACGTTTTACCTCGAAATTCCCAAAATGACATTTTTACCCCTAAAACTTTCTAAAATTGTATTTTAACCCCAAACTCTCTGAAACTTTATTTTGGACCCCATTTTTTTTTCCTTTCTTCGACTTTTGTATATAAATTTTTAACTTTTTTAAAATTAATTTTGTATTTTCTCATTTATTTTTTCGTATTTTATTTTTCTCATATTTATTTTCGTATATTTGTTCATTCAAATTACATCATTTCAGTTTTTCCCTTAATTAAGAAGGACAGATTGAAGCCATGCGTTCTCTTACCTCTAGCTTGGGGCAGATCATCATCAACAAATCTCTTACCTCGAGCTTGGGGCAGATTACAGCCATTCGATCTCTTACCCCGAGCTTAGGGCAGATCATCATCAGTAAATCTCTTACCCCGAGCCTGGGGCAGATTACAGCCATTCGATCTCTTACCCCGAGCTTGGGGTAAATCACCATCAACCAATCTCTTACCCCGAGCCTAGGGCAGATTGCAGCCATTCGATTTCTTACCCCGAGCTTGGGGTAAATCACTACCAGCCAATCTCTTACCCTGAGCTTAGGGCAGATTGCAACTATTCGATCTCTTACCCTGATCATGGGGCAGATTATCACCAGTCGATCTATTACCCCGAGCCTGGGGGCAGATTGCAGCCGTTCGATCTCTTACCCCGAGCGTGGGGCAGATCATCACCAGTCGATCTATTACCCCGAGCCTGGGGAAGATTACAACCGTTCGATCTCTTACCTCGAGTTTAGGGCAGATCATCACCAGCCAATCTCTTACCCCGAGCTTGGGGTAGATTGCAGCCACTCGATCTATTACCCCGAGCTTGGGGGCAGATCATCATCAACCAATCTCACCCCGATCATGGGGCAGATGATAGACATTCGAAGCAATAAAGTGGTCACATTCCTGACGAGACGCAGAGAAGTGAACCAAATCCGTCTTCCTAGTGAAATACAAAGAAATAGATCAAGATACAAAGCTACAACACTAAACACTTGAAGTGTCAGAAGATATCAAAGACTACGATGACAAACCTCAATCTCCTCAAAGTTGCGAGTGAATTGGGTAAAGTTATGGTAGCAAATTTTATCTTTTGAAATTGCCTTAGGGCAAGATAGAGCCATGACACTAAATGCTATAGAGGCAGATGTAGCAAAGTTGAATGACCAACAAAGCGAAGGGTAGACTGATTGAAAAAAAGCGTCGAAGAAACAAGACCTGACAAAATTGGGCCTCCTTTTAGTCTTTGCTCTATTTCTGTTACACATCAACAAGCAAAGAGGGGCAGCTATTGAAGCCTAATTTGTCCGGGCCAAAACTAAACCCATTTTTAGATTTATTTTAAGTTTAAATTTATTTTAAATTTAAATTTAATTTAAGTTTAAATTTTAAATTTAAATTTAATTTAAGTTTAAATTTATTCTAAATTAAAATGTCCAAAATTACAAATTCAAAGTCCAATATACATTACAAGCCCAATTGTCTAGCCCAATTACATAACTCAATACACTCAAATCATTGACCCAAATTACAAGCCCGATTACATTTGGCCCAATTTTACAGAAGAAAAAATAGGTCAAACCCTGGAACTGCTGCCGCCCCAACTTGTGCTGCCAACCACCCTGCATAGCCACCAAGGACTTGCCACGTCAGCATCGCCATGGCCAACTTGCACCACTGCCACTGCTAGTCGGACCTGCAAAGGAGATTAAACATCAATTTAATTGAAAACAGACAAAGAAAAATGATTGTAAAAGATCGGTTATAAAAACTGAATTCAAAATCTGTTGTAGGGGTTGGATTTTAAACATTCGAAATTAATACACATTTGCAAATTTCTGAGAAAATCGACATAGAGGCAACAAGCATTTGCAAATCAAAAAAATAAGAAGCAATTAATAGCAAGCAGAGAATAGATTACCAGGCATTCTCGTATTCCGTATTAATAATGTATAAATTTTAAATACATACATGTTTACTTCTTATTTATTATTTTGAAGTTAAAATAGAAAACCTTTTATATTCTGTGTATGCATTAATACATATTATTTACTGTAATTATTATTGTCTGTTAGTATTTATTTTGTAGTATTTAATAAATAAGTAATAAATATATAATAGACATTAAATAATATTAATAAATGAAATAAAAGAAATCTGAAAGGACATACCTTGATCTGATCGGTCACCACCGGAGCCACGAGTGGAGTCCTGTCGCGAGGCTGCCGACATTGTAGCCCCAAAGATCGCCTCCCTCACAGTTTCAGACGTAGTAAATCAAAGAACATGTTAATCACAAATAAAAAAGTACACAAAAATGGTATAATATAGAGGAAAAATAGTTTTAAAAGTGAATGGAAAGTGCGAAGCAAATCTGGAAACAAAGAGGAATAATTTTCAAAAGAAAAAACTTTTCTTTTTCCCAGAAGTTCAAAAAATATTTTAGATCTGGAGTTTTACAGATTTGTTTTCAAATCAGCTTTGTATTTTTTTTTATATTTATTGAACAAGAAAACGAAAACAAAGCCTTCTTTTTTTGGTTCGAATATGGGGTTTTCAAGCCCGGATTCGGGTTTAAAAGCAAAAAATAAAAAAGGAAACTAATTTTACCTTAACGTCGTCGCGAACGGCGATCGAACAGCGATCGGAAGCGAAACGTGGTCATCGGCGACAATGAAGTCGACGGACCGAGGGGCGGCATTGTGGCCGGCCAAAGGAGAAGCTGGAGAGAGTTTTTTAAAAGGGAGAAGGGTTTTTTTAAGAGATGTTAAAATGATTTTTTTTTTAAAGAATAGGCCTATTTATAGCCATCCAAAACGGCGTTGTTTTGGCATGGCTTAAAGATGCTCGAAACGACGCCGTTTCATGCTCAGACCCAAGCTCCGATCCGACTCGCCTCAGGATCAACATGTTTTTGAAAATTGGTCTATTTATTCCCCTAGTCCTTCCATTTTTTTCAAAATTTCCAATCAGGTCCTTTTTTGCATTTTTAATTAATTATAAATTTGCTTATTAATTTTATTTTATTTTCAATTTAGTCTTTTAACTCTCTAGAGGCCTAAGAAGCTGCCACATGTCTATTTTTGGATTATTTGTGCAAATGGTCCTTATTTTTGGTTTGTTTTAATTTCATTCTTAAATCAAGTTTTGTTTTATTTTAAATTGGCTCAATAATTTTAAAAGATTTACAAATTGGTCCTTTGACCCTAGAATGCCTGAGAAGCTACCACGTGTCACATCTTTTTAGTTTTATTACTCAGAAGGTCCCTGAACTATCCAAAAATCATATTTCGACCCCTACATTTTTCTAAAATTATATTTTTACCCTTGAACTTCTCAAAAATCATATTTTTACCCTCGAACTTCCAAAAATCACGTTTTTACCCCGAATTTTCCCAAAATGACATTTTTACCCCTAAAACTTTCCAAAATTGCATTTTAACCCCAAACTCTTCAAAACTTCATTTTTGACCCTGTTTTTTCCTTTCTTCGACTTTTGTATATAATTTTTTAACTTTTTTAAAATTAATTTTGTATTTTCTCATTTATTTTTTCGTATTTTATTTTTCTCATATTTATTTTCGTATATTTGTTTATTCTTTATGTTATTTAACTTTATTATTAATTGCATAGCTCGCATTTAATTTGCATGCTCATTTTTATCTCTGTTTTTTTAATTAAAGTAATTTTTTTTATTTTTCTCCAGAATATTTAAAATCGGGGCAATATTCCTTTATTTCGGGTTTTGAAAATTCGTGCCTTAACTTACTAGGCGCAATTTTTCTTCAAACCGGGATAATCGAATACCCTTAAATCGAGGCAATATTCCTTTATTTCGGGTTTTGAAAATTTACGCCTGAACTTACTAGGTGTGACTTTTTCTTCAAACCGAGATAATCAAATACCCTTTTTCAAAGTTTAAAGTTTACAATAAAGGAAAGATTGATATTTCCGGATCTTGAAACGTTCTGACCTAACTCACTGGATGTGACTTTCTTTCACGATCACTTCGAAATAGCAAGACTTCCAAACGAAAATCAATTTCTTTTTTTTTTAAACATGACTTATGTATTTAAGGATCGTACTTTAAAACTTTATTCGAGTTTTTAAAATTTTACAAACAAGACCCTAAAATAATCAATGTGGTACCAATTTTGGGCGTGTGAGGGTACTAATCCTTCCTCTAACGTAACCGACTCCCGAACCTATTTTCTGGATTTCGAAGACCAAAATGTTTTCCAAAACGGGTTTTAAATGCTTTGTGGTGATCCAATCACACTGAATAAAAGATTGGTGGCGATTCTCATTTTTCGATTTTCAAATAAATATTGTTCGAGACCTGTTTATTTTTCCAAAAATAAACATTTCGACAAGATCGATTTTGAGCTTAAATATTCAAGGCCTGAGTTCGATTCATTCTATTTTTTTAATTTTGTAATATACTATGTTATGCAATTGATAACAAAAAAAAATTAAATTTATAGCAATATATAATACTATAATGCAAATATTAAAAAATATTAAGTGGTGTATGTATAAAAAATTAATAAATGAAAAAAATATAAAATTCTTAAATTAAAAATAATATAAATATTTTTAAATAAATTTAAAAATAATATGAGCGAAACTAAAATTAGGTTGGGTTAATTATTTACAAATATAAATAGTTTTAAGCAAAATTTTAAGTTCATATTTCGAATTAGATCAAACTTAAGTGAACATAAAAATTTGCTAATTCTATACTTAAACTTGATCTAAACCCGCCTGGAACAACCTATAAACATCTCTAGTCCGAGCAATAATAATCAATAGTAGCATATACGTATCGTTTTGTTTTTATCAAATTTTTGTTGTGTTTTGATCTATTTCAACTGATATTGACTTTTACCGACAAGTATTAATAATTTAAACTAAATTTTGATATTTTTATTTTTGTAATTAAATTTAAAAATAAGATTCTCATTTAACTAATCTATTCAACTTAATTACTAATTTAAAATTTATATTTGCATATATAATACCTATAATATATACTACAAGCTCCCAATTACTATTACATTGGCCTTATATTTTGTTGTCCAAAAAATATCAAAGCCTTGCTTTTTTTCTTCTTCCAAAATGGCTGCACACACACTCTCCGTCCGGCCTGACCGTCTAACTCCCGGCTCCCCTATTCCCAGACCGCCGGTGCGCCTCCCTAACCAAACCCACCCTTCTTTAAAACCCGCTAAAACCGAGCCCTGGAGAGCCGCCGCAATCCTCCATACGCGACGAGCATTAGCCGCTCGTGCTGGTTCACGAGCTGATGACTCCGCTCCCTTCGAGATGTCTGTTGAGAACGCGCTCAATCTCCTTGGAGTCTCCGAAAGTGCTTCTTTTGATGATATTCTTCGCGCCAAGAATTCGATTGTTGCCTCTATTAAGGATAACCAAGAAGCTATCGCCCAGGTTGATTCATTGCCTTTCTTTTTTCACATTGAAAATTTTTAAGATTTGGGTCATAAGTGTTTAAATTTTGGTCAAAATATTGACAATTGCGCTTCTGAGTATTGAACTTATTCATATGTATTATTTTTTCTTTCTCACGTAAAGTTTGATGTTTTGGATGGTGAACTTTTAGATTTTAATGAATCTATTTATAGAAAATTTGAGATTTGGCTCTTTGGTATTGCAGGGGCTTATTGAATGTTTCTTTAATAACCTGTTATCTTTTGTCATCTGTTATATGAGCTTTGTAAATTATCAAAATTCTGAGATGTATTTATGTTTTCAATAGGAGTTTCAGTTTTTTACTTTGTGTGTATTGCTTGGATTTTGAATTGTTCTTTATATAGCACTTATGCAATCAGAGAGAGAGGGAGAAAGAGAGGGAGTTTTCTGTATAGCATGCGATTTCCCATTTGTGTTATATATATGTGTGTGTATATATTTAGGATGGTGCCTGGTGGAACATTTCCCATTTTTTAGATTAAACAAATATTATATTGTTGCGACAAAGTGGTCCTATGATGCTTATGGTGGTTCATCTATGCATGTTTTTCTCACTTAACCGATAAGCTTTTTTTTTTTTTTTTTTTTATGAATGTGAACTGTATATTTTCCATTTTATTACATCTATTCTTTTGTCCGGTGAGGATATTGACTCCTGTATGGTTCTCTCTAGTTTTGCTTTCTTAATACTTTGATTTGCATTTTAGGTTGAGGCTGCATATGACATGTTGCTTATGCGGAGCTTAACACAACGACGAGCAGGAAAAATTGTAGACAGAAGCATTAGATTTGCGGATGTTAAACCTGTTAATCCTCTTGGAGTGAGATCAATGCCTCAGTGGGTGCAAACGACTGCAAAGAATTTACCTGTTTCAGTTGAAACACCATCTACAGGTGAATTGGGCTTACAAGCTGGAGTATATGGAGCTCTGATGATCCTGACTTATGTGAATGAAACATCTACATCCTCTGCAATTCCTTATGCTGGACCTGATGTTGCTGGGCTTATCTTAGCTAGTAGCTTCGGAGCTTCCTTGTATTTCATGACCAGAAGGAACTTGAAGTTAGGTAATGTGGCTTCTTGCATATATAATAGAACTTTAGTTATATGTTATTTTTCTCAAATATGAAAGTTCAGTTGCTATTCAGATTGTTTTTCTTCTTAAATGGAGAAGGAAAGACGAGGGAGCAAGAGAGAAGAGCAGACACATTGTATATGATGGCAAAATGTATATATCATGCTGGCAATTTACTATAGTTCAAGCCACATTAGTTATTACTTTAATAGCATTTATATTTATTCAGCTGTCATATGGTATTGCTTGTGAAATTTTATTTCTAGAAATTTCTTGATTTCCCCTTATCAATCATAGAGGAAGATTTCTCATGGTTATAGGATCGTACTGAATTTTTAGAAATTTTGATTAATTTCTCTCTATGAGAACGTTGACATTTTTCCCCAAGTAGAGATGAAGCTTTGCTATTGAAGTCCTTTAAAGCAAAGGAAGTTGGCACCTTTGGGATTTTATGACCCTTTCTTCCAATATATTAGATTGCCAAAGCATGCCAATGTATTGAACTGCATACTTGTTGAGTTCCAAATTTGTTTAAACTTCAGTTTGGAAAAAAATATATCATTTTTTCCCCTCTTTGCAGGTAAGGCTACATTAAT
This sequence comes from Gossypioides kirkii, assembly GCA_005610355.1. Classification (NCBI taxonomy): domain Eukaryota; kingdom Viridiplantae; phylum Streptophyta; class Magnoliopsida; order Malvales; family Malvaceae; genus Gossypioides; species Gossypioides kirkii. The sequence continues at coordinate 32,556,006 of CP032244.1, read as the reverse complement.
AACTATAGGGGGGCTTGTTGCTGGTGCAGTGGTGGGATCAGCCGTTGAAAACTGGTTGCAGGTGGACATAGTCCCATTTCTTGGAATACACTCTCCAGCTACTGTAGTTAGTGAATTTATACTCTTCTCTCAATTCTTGGTCTCTCTCTATCTACGGTAGGAATAAGTTGGATGTTTTTGTTATTTAAATTGTAAAACCTGTAACTATTCATTTTCATGATCATAATCAAGGCCTGCTAGGATGTGTATCATTACCTGTTGTACAAAATTACAGTTAGAAGATAATGAAACTCCAATCCTTCTGAACAAGTAATTATCTTTTGTTTGATGGGTTGGCTCCATTACTTTCATGCATTCCTACTGAAGAGATCGGTTTTCTATAAGTAGCTGTTAGTATTAGCTAATGCATGGTACCTGTGAGCCCTCACTTTCTTTTTGCATCCAAGCATTGTGGAATAAAACCCGAAAGACAACTTTTACTGAAAAAGTGGATAGTGAAATGATGAAGACAACTCTTCTACTTGTGTGTCTGGCCTGGTCTGCCTCAAGGGAAACCTATTCTGTTTGTGTCTTGGGTGCTTTTCTGTCCTTGGTAATTTCAAATAATACTGCTGCAATGACTGTATTCATAGAGCAGTAATCTACCATTTCTAGAAGGGTTAATATTTAAGAAAGTTTAAAAAATCGAAAGAAAAAAAATATACTTTTCATTTATTGTTCAATAAAGTTGAAAAATGAGAAGAAAAAAAAGGTTTGAACTAATTTAATCTCTCTAACATTTTCTCATTTCTTATTATCTGAATATGAAATAATTTATTTTTATGCATTATGATATCTTTTACGCATTTTTTTTATCAAACACACTCAAAATTTATATTATATTTTTGTAGCTTTTGCACATCGTATTTGTCAAACAAGCTAGCTAAATAAATTATAGTAGTTATAATTCTGAATCATTTTATATAATATTCCTTTCTAGAACAACGCACTCTGATTGCAAGAAACCAATAGATTTTATGAACAGAATTGTCCCATACCAAAATGTTATTGTGTTTAAGATGCAAAACCTGCTGAAACTGTCTTTAAGTGTCTTCAAAGATGCTAAAGTTTCTTATGGTTATTAAAATGTAACAGTTGAGGTCACAATCTACACAAGAAACAGAAGGATGATACAAGTTCTTGCAAAGATATTTTCATCAACAGCCATTAGACATAAAACAATCAGCTATTCATCAGAATGAAAACATGGAAAACATAACTAAATTTGCCTAGGCAAGCTGCACCAACATGATGTAATAATATACAAGTGGAACTACATTAAAACCATCAACCTAAGATTCTCAAATCTCTTTGGCTTTTTTATGTCATCTGCTACTATTTTCCTCAACCTGGGAGCTGCCTTCTATATACGACACATTCCCCATTTTCTCACTTAGTGTCACAAGGTCATTGTAGATTTTCATAGAAGCCTTGGAGAATTCAATTAAGGACTCGAAAAGAGTTGAAAATCCAGTCTGCAATCCATTTAATGTGGTTCTCTGTGTTTCTTGCATGTGATTATGGTGTTTCTCTCTTTCGGCATCTAACCTCTTCCTCATCATATCCAACTGATCTTTCTTCTCCATTAGATATTCATTCTGCTGTTCTGTCTCCGTTTCGGATTTATGTTCCGTTAGCTTGGACTCCAAGAACCTGGTTTCTGCCTTCTGGAAGGCCATAGTCCTTCTATCAAGTTCTTTAGCCATACCATCAACTTTCCTCTTTTGTTGCTGTTCTTCCCCTTGCTGAGCCCACAGTGCCTTTACATCTTTAGAAAAGCTTTTCAGTGAAAAGGTTACAGCCTTATCTGGTAACTCATCCATGGAAGTTACCCAGTTATAACATATAACAAGAAGTGGAGGCCCATTGGCTCCATATGGTGCACCGGAGCTCCTTCCTCTTGAATAAAATTCAACTTCAGGAACCAAGAACCTAGTTAGCCAACCATGAAGAGCCTGAATGTATGCTCTTTGAGCTGCAACATACTCTGTAAAGCAAGCACGCCAGTTTTGAAGCTCGGCTTCGAGTTGAAGTGTAGCAAGCCGGTGAGAATCGTTGCAGAATTTTCCATATGAAGGACAAGCAAAAGTTTTCACTTCAGAAAGAATTTTGTTCTGGGTTTCATGAGATTCAAGCATAACTTTCCAGGTTCGTGTTAGGCTGCAACAAAGGAAAAGTAGAATCAGAAACCCCAAGTTTGGATGAAAAATGCAGCAGTCTCGTCTGGTTTTTTTTTTTAAAGATTCTTTTACCTACCCTTTTAACAGTTCAATAATTTGAGGCAATAGCTCTTCATCTCTTAAATTCTGAATTCTCTTTGAGATTGATTCGGCACTTCGAATCGCAATCAAGATTCTGGCATACAAATCCTTTACTGCAGCTCTGGTTTTATCCATTGTAAGCTCATCATATCCCTTCACATCCTGGTTTCTCAGTCGAGAGCATTTTCTCTCATATATTTTCCTTGTGCTATCACCAGCCTGTATAGTAAGTTAACAACTCAGAGTTTTATCCGAAGCAGAACTCATGCTATACATGCAAATGTAGAACTCTTGTAACTATGTTCTGATACGTGTCAAACATAAGTGTCGAACACGAGCTACATACAGTCCACTATTATGAACTCGAAAAGAAGCCGCCAAAGTTATTACTACTTCACACACTATACAAATCCTGAAATCTTCGTAGGAATAAATCATTAACTTCGCAAAACAATAAAGATTAATTTGTTTACCTTAACCTCTTCATAGAGCTTCTTTTCCCATGCATAAAGTCTTTCTAGTGTTAAGGAATGACTTCCTGAATCCATTCCCCCATACTGATCGAAAAGATCACTCTTATATTCAGTCCATGCTGACGAACTTTTAGAACTTGAAGCCACAAGACTCTTACATGATTGAGGCTTCGACAAAGTGGATCGATGCCATGGGATAGCTTGGATGAGTTTGGTTGAGTTCTCTGCAATAAAATTAGCAGAGTCTAATGATTACTAGATATTGATATGGACATTAAGACGACCCAAATTTAGCCCTATACTTCGTGGCAAGCATGGGATAAGACTTACGAGTATGTTTTAACTTTTCCAAGTCTTTCCATGTATTTACGCGAATATGTGGTAGGCAAGGTAATAACTAAATGTTAGAGCCACATGAGCAAATGCAGGGTATAAAGGCTCAAAGATTTCCAGATTTTATAAACAAAAACAAATCATTGCAAGGCTTTTTATTTAACATCATGCCAGAGAGAAAGAAAAAGAAACATAAATGGTGAGATAGCAAATACCCAAAGAAACTAAGACTCATGCAAAGCTAACCTGAGCTATACACCCCTCTCCCTTTTTTTTCCTCATTTCTGGAAAAATACTTATAAAATGGAGGTCAACCCACAAGTTTCAAGCAGAAGATAACTTCAAATGTAAACTTAACAGTTTTTCTGGAATAAGAGAAAAGGCTACCTCAACAGAGTAAAACTTGAGTGAAGGGGAAAAAAACCCACCTTTAATACCCTCCAAACCAGACTGTAAATGAACCATATTAGCCTCCAACATTCTTGAAACATCTTTGCCAGAATCATAAGCCCTAATGAAATAATCCTCAATATCTTTCAAGGCTTCTAAGAGTTCCCTTCCTTTTTCTGGGCTATCAATCACTGTTAGCCCTTTCTGTTCTCCTTGGCTCACATGAGTCTCTTCCTTTACTTTCAACAAGCCACTTTCATTCTCCTCTTGTTCCCTCTTAGTATCTTTTTCTTCAACAATGACAACTTTTTTCTCTTCCTCTTTGGTATCTCCTTCCTCTTCTAGCTCTGGTATCCCTTCCTGTTCCCTCACCGCTCTTAAATCATCATCAGAACACCTGTTGTATCCACTTATAATCTCTGGTCTAACAACATCAAATGGATTAAAGAAGTCCCAGCCAAAATCTCTTTGTGGTGATGGCATTGGTGGTGGCATTTGCATATAAAAGTACCCACAAGGTGGTGGTGGTTGGTGTTGGTGTTGGTGTTGTTGTTGTTGTTTCTGCTGCTGCTGCTCTTCTCTTACCACCTCTGGTTCAGTCTCTTCATCTGAAATATCTGAGCTTGTTGAAGAACAACAGGACTCACAAGCAATAGCTTCATGGGTGGACTCAGAAGGTCTTTGTTGAAGCAACATTGGGTTGGTTATCACATTCTGATCAGTGGCTGGTGGTGTAGGTGGACAAGGTGGAGGAAAAGTGATGAGAAAAGGTGAAGGAGGTGATGAATAACGAGCTACAAAGAGCTTAATGGCAGCTGACACTGCATAAAGAGCTTGACAGTACCTAAAATGTGCTTCTGCAAGTGCATATCTTCTATCTACTGCTAACTTTATAAGTCGTTTCCTTTCTCTACAAATTGACACAACTTCTTCTTCTTCCTCTAGTTTAGAGGCAACACAACCCATTTCTCTTTGCTAAAGCCTGGAGAGTGTTTTTTTCCTTTCCTTTTTGTTTTTCTGGTTACAATAGGCGTAGAAGCTACTAACTTTTGAATATATGGGGATAGGGTAAAGTAAGATGATCTTTTGGAGGAATCTAAGTGTTGTTTTCTGAAAAAAAAGAAGAGGTCGGGTTGCAACAAATGGAAGAAAGAATGAGCTAGATTTTACAAGGGTTTGGGACAAGACAAAAGAAGGAAAATGTAGCTTTATGAGAAGTTTTAGAACCATTTCATCTTTTGATTTAAAAAGAAAGAAAGTTGGTTTTCTTCTTGAAATCTTCTAGCCTGCTAGCCCCTGCAAAGTACAAGATTTTAAATATAATGCCCTTGCTAAGATTAGTTACGTATTCGGACACTAACAACATAACTATGATGAAAGAGTGAGATTAACTGATAAGAGAAAGGGCAAGTGACACAGTAAATGACAGAGTTAAAGGGCAAGAAAGAGATTAGAGATATTAAGGTAAAGTAAAGAAGGTAGGGGCTCGAGAAGGAGAGAGAAATCATTTTTTGTTTAGTTATTTAGACACCATGAAATTGATGTAAAACAATGGCAATCAGTCTCTATTTATCTTTTTTAGTACAATAAAAACACTAAAAAAATGTATATTATATTTTTCTGAGAAAATTTAGCACAGGTTTTCTTATTAGCAGACAGTGTCCACCCCATTGGGCAGTCTGGTGAGTAAAAAGAAGAGTCAAATGTACTCTAGTTAAAGGATGGTGACCACACCACTGCAAACACCCCAGAGAAAGGAAAGAGAGTTGTCTTTTGCTTGGAAGTATGTAATATACTTTGTATTATATTATGCTTATGTTGAGCTTAAATTACTTTTGCAGTATATTCAGATTATACAATCTCTCTAAAATCATTAGGTTAATTGTATTACTTGGTTAAAGCCTCTAATGAGTTGTTAAGTGGCGGAAATTACAAAAGGAGAAAGGTTTAAGCTTGAATGTCATTGTCTTTACTAATATGGATAAATCTGTTATCTTCGAAGATTTTTAGACTGCCTTTCTTTAACTGAGATTATATTTGGCAATAGGTTAATAGCATTATATTTTTGCAAGGATTTGGAGTTCTGAGTGGTGATGTTTAGAAAAAGAAGGTTCTTGTTTGGTCCATAAATGAATTATATATGATATGCCAGAAACTACTGACAATTCCACATGAAGTTGCAGGTTATAATTAGCCTGTGTTTTACAAGGTGGCATCAGCTTCACTCTACTTTTTTTCCTTTTTTGTGAAAGGAAAAACAAATCCTCATATGTTTGCAAATATCCAAGTTTAAGTTTGAGAATAAATGTACTTAACAAAAATATTATTCATAAGATTCTTGGGTTTCAGTACAGAGGACAATGCTGAAAATTCAGCTGAGAAAATGCACCCAAGGATCATGGGGAAAGGCCTCAAAAGTCCTCTAGAGATAAAAGAATCAAATCTCAATATTCCATTTCAAGTCAAAGTATGTAGTAGTTAGCGCAATCCTAACACAAACTCTATATATAACTCACTTTTAGTCTGTGTTTGTCACCCACTGCAATTGCCAAATTACAGGTGTTTAGTTTACATGAAACCTTAGTTGGGGAGCAGATGCAAATGCAAATGCAAATGCAAAGGGGTTTGTGTTAGTGTTGTTTTGGTGGGTTTTGGCTTTGTTTATTGTTTGATGCTGAAGATGAAGGCTCAATGGCTTTGAGAACGGAGCCATAGTGTAGGGTTGGAAGGACTAATAAATAATGTCAAGGGGCTATTTGGTGTGGGTTTAGCGAGAAAATGGCTTGACACAATCTGACAAATGTTAAGGGAAAAAGCCACTGTTCCTCACCTCGGGAATTGCCTACTTCCTCCACTTTCAATACCCCCAAGTTTGGTTTGCCCCAAAAATATTGTATTCTCCCTTCGAATAGAACAAGAATCTAGAATTGGATTGGATTGAATGTCAATAAATAAAAAACCAAACGGCACCAGTCAAAGAGAGTTGAAGGGTTTTTTTTTTATTTTGGGTTTCCAATGGAGCAGAGAGTAAGAGGAGAGTTAAAAAACCTTGGACAACCTCAACCTGGTTTCTGTTCATGTCCCAACAACCATTATTTTATAATTCTTTTATAAATTTAAGGTACAAAAACTAAGAGACTTAAGTTTTTTTTTTTCCAAACTTCGGTTTTCTTTTGTTAATACATGCAGCTGAAGTTTATCGACCAGGAAGAATAGAACAACCATTATTGGATTAATGAAATAGTATTAGGCGACAAACTGGGTAGAATAGAACAACCATTATTGGATTAATGAAATAGTATTAGGCGACAAACTGGGTAACCAGCCGGCAACCAGGTAAGCCCGAACAGCTAAAATTCGGATTAGGAACCCTGAGATGAAACATGGAGTTGTTCCTCACTGACTAGTTCCACTCCAGCCAGGTGAAGTGATGTAATAACCTTGACCTGCCTCACCCAATCTCACAACCTTTGCATAATGCAACACTGTAAGCAGCAGCTACGTACAACATGCCAGGTCTATTACAGATCAACATTCAAGTTGTTTAATAGTGTATTTTATTATCATCCATTCCTTATGGTTTATTCTGTTTTTAGCTGCCATTAAGATCCAGTAAGAAACTAGGTGTCGGCCATTTGTCTTATTAAAGGTCCAGCAAAGAGTGGAATGCACGAGATAAAGAACACAAGAAGACTATTATATAAAGACTTAAGGGAACTACCCCAAGTAATTAACTACAATCATTGTCATCTTGTACCTCGTACTCCTTTCTAGTTCTCTTTTTAAGTGTTTCCACACAGATGCAAAACGCAAGTATGAGTTTCCAGTCAAGTGTTACAGTGTATATTAAAGAATCGAAGGCTTGCATCGCTTTCGGAAGCTACCTTATATTCACATAAGAAAATGATACAACATGAAAAACATGCAATGCGGCATATGATCAGGTATTGCCAGCTTAGGCTGGCATGGCACAAGGAGCCAGAGTACGAGGAGGCAAGGTAACTCCTCCCCCTCGAACAGATAGATTAGGACCCTTAACAGAGGAGGCCTTGCTCACAAGGTTTGAGTTAAGAAACACCACAATTACGGTGATGTCGTCATGGAAATGGCGACGGACACCACGGTCAATTTTCTTCAAGTCAGAATACCTCATTTCTCTTTTCTTTGCTGCTTCTTGTAGAGCAGTTTTCACCAGCCTCCTTGCAATTCCCTGCATGAAGTCCAAAGCCAACAAATGTTTAAAAAAAAATTCTTTTCTTTTTTTACCCTTAAGATAAACTTGATGTCGCCAATATGATGCATATGCAACATTTATCAATGAAACTATACCTGAAAATCTGAAAGAGAAATAAAACCAAAATAAACAAACAACTGAGACGAAAAAGGAAAATCATGTCTCCACCATGAGCATCCATTTGTGTATGCATGCGTGTAAGTCACTTGTCCAACATGCGCTAATAACTACCCAAGAGTAAAGAAACATGTTCCTTATGGAGCATATCACCATTCATAGTTGGTCATTTAGTCTAAGATTGAATAGAATGTGGAGTACGGTGGTTGTGTTCCACTGGATGATTTGTCACAATTGAAGTATTTTGCTCATGGATTAAAATTGTAATTGTCAAGTGGCAATAACAGCAAGGAAAAATATTGAATAAGCAGCAGCTGCAAAATGCCACAAGCTCATGCGACAAAGTATTCTCAAGATAAACGATCAAAGCTTCATTAACATTCTGTATTCTATAATCTATAATCAGCAACCAAATATAAAAGACTTTCATACTCTAATCAAATGACATTTTCAGAGGGATGAGAGAAAAGAGTAGTGTTCATAACAAGATAGATGACAAAATATTGAGGTATAAACTTACATTTCGTGAATTATTCTGAACTATATCAACAGCTTCTTGATTGCTTAGGTGCTCCCACAGCCCATCAGATGCAAATATCACAAACTGATCATGTGGCTGCAGCTGGTGCACTGTTATTGATGGGTCTGCACTCAATATTGGCTTTTTGAAAGGTTCACGGAGGCGGAATTTAGTGTACAAAGGCTCCCTGTTGAACTCAGCCTTTTTCAAATATACATCACCAATAGATCTGGATATCTGAAAGGTTTAGAATTCTATCATTAAAACTCTCAACAAAAAGAACAGGGAGGGGGAATCAGAGGCATAACAGACCATGGAAAACCATATAAACAAAATTACAATTCTGAATTCCAAGAAGAATAGCATGCACTATTTAAGTGCTTGACTTGGAATATATGGATAATGCCATATCAATAATAACCATGAACAACACACAGTCCAATAAAATTTTTTATTGCAAAACTTTTTGGCAACAGCCAGTAGCACTACTTATCCCTTCCTATAATCTTTGCCAATTACCCAAGTTTCCCATTTCCCTTCTCTCTTTTAGCTTTGCAGATAAATCCATGCATCTGACTGGAATAAATAATTATAGTGGACATCCTTCCTCTCCATGAATCCACCCAATATTTACCTGATAAGAGGAGAAGATATCATGCAGGTGATATGACTTATTCTTTCTAAGATCAAGCCCCTTCTTTCCCTTGAATGTTGCCTTCAAATTGCAACCATAAAATAGATTCTTGATCCAAGAACACTAAAAGACCTGTTTTCAGTTCTTATTTTAAAAAGTAAGCATAAGCAGATGACAACTTTACCCGGTTCATGCTTCTTCCCTAAGAATCGAGAATAATCAAGCTAGCTCAAATGAACTTTTCAAATGTTCATTAGTAGTATGCTCTATAGTGCTCCATTTAGACAATAACTGGTCCAAAAATCTCTAAGAATCTGCAGCACAGATGAATGAAAGTGGCACAAAGAAAGCTCCTTGAAGACAAATGATACATAAGCCACAATTAGAAGCAAGTCTCAATTCTATTTTTTCCCCAACCACTTATCACACCTATGAACAAGTGTTGCAGTTTAGAAATTGATGTTATTATTTGAAAATAGTAGCAGTTAAGTAACTACTCAAAATAAAAATTGTTAGCATAGTTAAATACCTGTATGAGACCTTTGACACGCCACACATTGTGCTTCAAAACTACAATTTGTGAGTCATCAGGGTGCAATGATTGCAGCTCCTGTCTCACAGATTCTATACACGCATTATGCTCAGCCGAGAGCTGAATGGCTAGAACCTCTCCTGTTGCTTTCACAGCTCTCCCCAGAACAGCACGGGAATCACCGAGGTTGGCAACATAAAGGGTTCCACCACAGATAACACCAGCCAGGCAGCAGGATCCAACAGCAGCAATTTGTGGTTGCATAGCCCATTGTCTGGTAACAAGAGACAAAAAACCCTCTTCTGTTGCTTGATAAGCTTTTTGTATTACATCAACTGACATTGTCTGTTGCTCTGAGGTGAACCCTGAGCATATAAGTGTCACATGAATAACAAATATCACCAATACAAAAGAGCAATAAATAAATAAATGATAAACACCAGACTCCACAGCTAAAGTTTAGCAGTGAAGCACAACATAACAAAATGACACTCAGGAACCTATAACTGTTTGGACTCGGAACAAAAACACCTTAACTATGGCTGCAACAAGTTCACGTAATTCCTTCAATCCTTTAACTCTATCCAAAACAATTGCTTATGTAATATTTCTTTCATCTACTTAATCAGTAAAATAGGGCTTAAAAAGAATTTAACCCTAGCAAAGGCATTGTACTTACGCTTGAGATGTTGAAAGAGATGATCATTGATGTAACGCGAAGTCTCAGGGCCCCCATGCCCATCATATACACCAACAAAAGTACCATAGGGACCGCACTCATGTGAACTCAAACAACCAGACTCAAGCTGGCTCTGATCCTCTAGTAAATTATTGGCCTGAACCACTGCCATTGAGAACTCACCATTGAAGTGTTGCCCTGTGTCCTTGTACCACAAAAGCCCATCCTGGCGACCTCCAGCATCCGAACTTGAGTGAACATATCGATCCGACCTCGGCCGAAAACAGGCCCTCAATAAGTTCATAAACCCAGATAACATCCCTCATCTCCTCCAAAAAACCCTCCAAATTCTCCACATCTAAATGAGCACTGAATACAACTAGGACCTCGGAACCTGAAACGTGAGCCTTACGCTCCTTTGCTTCTTGACACAATAATGGAACACTACAGCAACATAAACAAGAAAGCACGCCAAAAAATTAACAATACTGCAATGTGAAATTACGACTCAAAAGCAGCTAAATCAAGGAAACCTCGAGTAGAAGTCAGTATTTTCTCCTACTGCTGAAGCCTCAAGGAACAGTTAAGAGCATCAATCAGATAATACAATAAACTTGATAACTATATAATCAACAGCTAGCAGTAGTAGACCAATAAATGATGTACAAGAAGCTACCTTCTTAAATTGTTTTAGTTTAAAAGAGGAAAGCCATGACCGTAACTTTGCTGGAAAAATCAACAAACACATGAAGGTTTTTAAAAACAACAGAATCGGTCAAAGCTCACTTTTTTTTTTCTTTCTTCCTTTATTCAAAGTAGTTTGGTCAGGCATTAGAATATCCAGAAGGTCTAATGTTTCACATGGAGAACTTTAAAACAACCGTGTTTTACATATCCCTTAAAAGACCCATTAATAATCACAATTCCACTCATAATTCCCACACTAAATATTAAAATTAATATGAAAAAGAAGTTTACCCTTTTTTCTTTGACCACTTTGGTTTATGCTTGAAACCAGAATCAACAGATCTATGGATCAATCACATCAAAAGAGAAGGAAAAAAGAAGTTCGGATTTGGGTTTTGGTTTTTCGATTGGATTGTTTCAACTAGTGATGAGATAATTGAAGTAGAAGAAGAAAAGAACATAACAGAAAAACGAAAGGGGCGACTTTTTCTTTTTCTTTTTTCATCATTCTTCAAAAGGAGAAGTCTTTTTATATGAAAGAATTGGGGTTTGGCCCCAACAACTTATACAATATAAAATCTCTTTCTTTCCTTTTCTCCTCTCTTCTTTCCTTTTTTTTTTTTTTATCCCTCTAATTCTCAGCAGACAAGACCCATAAAAAACCAACAATGGCGAGCTTGAAGCCAGCAAAGCAGAGGTCCATTTTTGGGCTCCACACCTCTACCGTAAAAGAGACGGAAAACAGGAAAAAAGAAATTAACTCCAAACTCAAGAGAGAGAAGCTTCATATAAGTTGAGACTAAGGCAGTCAATCAAGTTCATGGGAGATCTGTTCATTTTCTTCAATATATTAATGTTCCACTGTATAAATAGACCTAGCAATGTTGATAGGAATTCAAAAATCTGTTTCCGTATGTTGGAATCTAAATTTAATTAAATCGGTATTGATTATTAAGATGTTAAACACAAAATTTGAAATATTTCGAGTTTAAAGAACTATTAAAAAATTCAAGTCTCAACACAAATATCTTAAAACTCAAATTAATTTTATTTGTTTTCGTATATTCACTGTTTCAATTGTGACTTAAGTTCGAGTCGAACTAATCACGTTGTAATTTACCAAAAAAAACTCAAATTAATTTTATCTAAATTGATACGAATTTGATCCATCTAAGAGTTTAGATTCTACTTATGGTTCATTTGTTTAAAAAAACCTTTTCTCGATATTTTTTTAATAATAAGTTTTTTTCTTTCACCCGCCTTGTTCAAGGAGCATGACGCAGGGGTGTGCGAGTCGAGAGCGCTAGGGTGCGAATAATAGCGTTGTCAGACATTGAGGCTAAGGAGAGTGGTGATGGGGCACCAGATCTTGCGTTGAGGTGTGTAGGCTCTGAATTTTGAGGAGTTAAGTTTGTGTTGTGGCACAATTGTCATTATTCCTTAAGCATAGGAATTTCAGGGTGATGGGGTGTGCGTTGTGCGCGTTGAGGCACTCAAGAAATCGAACTGCAACACAATACTGCGCTAGCAACATCACAAAATTTGTACGATTATCAAGACCATTGAAAATAATTCTTACTAAAAATAAACTTACAAATAGCAGTGAGTAATATCAAATCCACAGAGATCGATGATAATTCTAATAAAATAAGATGAAGGGGTTTTTTTTTTCAAAAAAAACTAAAATTAAAACTTAACAGAAAAACGATAATAAAAAAGTTGAGGGAAAGTCAATAAGATGACGCTACAACCAAAAGTAAAATCTTGATTTGATTGATGAGTTTAATTATTAATGCAAATATAATTTTCAGTGTTTTTTAATCAATTGGTTATAGTTACCAACGAACACCTAGCAATTGATCTATTCTTACATTCTCGATAATCAAGATGAGCAACATTAATTATTTCCCTTATCAATAAATAACTCTATAATGAATGCTTAAAATTTAATCTGTCGATAACATTAAGAATGAAAGAGATTCAATTCTAACCAACAAACATATAAATAAGGTTTATTTAAGTTAGATTGCATGCCTACATAATATAGAACTCATATCTTCATCATACCCACCCATGTCGCTCATCACAAGTATTAGAATAAATTGAATAATTACAGATTTAATAATTCTAATTGATAAGACAAATATTCTAAGCAATTGAATATGAGTTGTAACACTCTTACCTAACCCGATCATTAAATCCGGGTGTGGAGTGTCACAACTGAACCAGGTTGGTTTACAAGATTTAAAATTAGATTGTATTACCTAATTATTTAAAAATCTTTACTAGTAAATTTAAAATAAAAATTCATTGTCTCAACTTCGAACTCTAAAGGAACTATTTAGTTACAATACATTCGACCCCTAGGCGAAGTCTCTAAAGGTACCCTCTTTTTATGTGCATGACACTTTATTAACGGAGCTCCTTGATCCAAGACGATCTGGTTCCCTCCTTGAATTCCTTATCTCGTGGATCTTGCAACCACAAGTCCAAACCCTTCTAAGTTCGATTGAACTTAGTAAGTTTCTTTACTACCAAATTTCATAACTCACCCTTTTTTTGTTGGGGTAACTTTTTTAAAAGAAAATAAAATGCTTTAACCCCATGTTTATACTCATACTTTAACGTCTTATCTGAGTGGGCAGACTTTTATGCATCTTTCGATGTTCCTTAATGGCAGTTCGACCGCTCGTACCTTAAGTCCCTGGTCAAACTTATGTCCTTACAACAAGATTTTGGTGGTTTCTAGATGTCTTGTTGATAATGCTTATATATGACATACTTTTGGATATTAATTATATATATTTTGTGAGTATGATCCTATTAATTTGGGCTATTTGTGATCTTTTTATTTTGTAGGGATTAAATTGAAGACAAAGGATAAATTGGGGCAAAACGCATGATTTTGGAAGAGAAATAGAAGTTGTGAAAAGATGGAAGACTTGAAGAGAGTTTTTATAGGACAAAAAGACTTGATTTTATTTTATTTTATTTTAAAACTTATTTTTATTAGGATTAATCTTTAGGATATTATTTATATTTAATTTGTATTTATCTTTTTGTATTTATCTTTAGAGTTTAAATTAGATCCAATTAGGGGAATTAAATATTTAGATGTAATTCTAATTATCTTTTAGAATTTAAATTGGATTCAACTAGAACTATTATGTACTATAAATAGGGAGTGGAGTGATTGAATTATTCACTTCCCATTCATTGAAAAAATCCTTCATCTCTCAAAAAACCCTAGTTCAATAAAAGCTCTATTTTTATTATCTTGTGTTCTTCCCCAAAATTATGAGTAACTAAAAACCCTTCTAGCCAAAGATTATCAAATACTCATCCAAAGTTCATGAGGCTTAGAATCCGCGTTTAATTCTTCTCGCCCGAGTATTCATCAATTCTCTGTATTACGGGATCGACGCATTCGTCCAAAATCTTTACAAAAGTAATCTTTTCATCTTGTGCAAAGAAGGCTGCTTTGTGTGTTTTGAGAAGGTTACACAGTCAGTTCGCTAACTTACTGCGTTAGAGGTTACCGAGCCAAAGAGACAAAATGGCGTGACATTCGTCGTTGGGAAAAGGTGATCTAGTGTAAGACAGTCCTATTGGAGTGACGGTTAGCTAGAGTCAGGTTCCTCTAAAAACTATATCCGAAGCTGGTGATCGTAGGCGTCCTCTTCCACTATAACTGGCTTATTCGGGCACGAGAAGAAACATCTAAAGTCTATGATTGAACCAAAGAAGAATCAAGATAACCGGAGGCTGAATATTTGAATATTGATAAAACTCTTCTTCCTTCGATTTTATTATTTTATGTTATTTATTTTTATTTCGACTCTTCTATTTTCTATTTCTTTTAATTTTATTTTCTCTTAATTTTTCCCCAGATCACGCCACTTTTCTTGGGCATGATTTTACCCACGATCTCGACAGACAAGATTCTTTACGACACTCCAGTCTCTGAAGATCAGGCCCTACTTCTCTTTATTGTTATCTTATTTATTTATTTTTGGAATAGATTATATTTGGTGTTCCCGACAACATATCACTTGTTCTGGATCATAAGCGCCATAGCTCCGACGGATACTTAGGTATTCTACTCGTGAGGCCTATCTTCTCATAAGACATACAAGAAAGGACCATGCACTTTGGTGATCTTTTCTATTTTATATAGTCCACGGTGGACTCCCCTTTCTTACTGTAATCCCAAAGGACTTGCTGACATTTCATCCGTTGGAATAACTAATGAGGGCCCTCACCACTCTAGCGTTTTAAGTCCCTCTTGGAATGGATAATGATCAAATTACTTCCTTGTAACCAGCCATATTTGAGATACCATGCTTGTAATTGTGGCATGTTCGTCTGCTGTAGACCTCTTTGGCCTTCAGTACCTAACAGACTATCATCAGAGTGATCATCTATGTTCACATTTCTCCCTTATGGTGGTTCTTTACGAAACTAGCCATCTGGCTGATACTTTCTTACTAGTTTTTCGCTTAAAGTTGAAAAGTCTTGACATACATATCTATCACCCAGTGTATCCCTCTTCATCAATGGGTTCTGACTAACCCCTCTTTTCCTTGTAGACTAACTAACGTGCTTTATGTTTAGTCTCTAGCTTACAGAGTTTCTCTGAACACCCTCGGGCAGTTCTTAATGGCAGATCCTTATCTTCGATCCTCGATTAAATCATTTTTCGTTCGCTTGTACACCAGACACCACTAGTTCTTCATCTCCCGTAACTATTTCTTGTTGGATTACCACCTATATGCCATACTGGCTTTCACCACTACTATTCTAGCAGTCTTTTCCCACTTCTATTATGTTTCCTATTCATTGGCGGATTCCTTCGACCCGTTAGCCAACTATTGCGTGTCCATACTTCCATTTTCCTTATATTTTTTTCCTTGTTTTCAAGATTTTCCATGATTACCATCTTGATTGGCCACCCATTTTTATTGCCCCAACGGACTACCCCGTGTTTAGTGTCCCGACAGACTCCACAAGCTACCATAGTCGAGCTATGGTCTTACTCACCAAGTTTCATGTTTAACGTTCTGGCGAACTCCATTGGTTGCCACAGTCGAGATATGGACTAACATATTGTAATCCCTGTGTTTACTATCATAGCGAACTACCCTATGTTTGTTGTCTCAATGGGCTACCCCGTGTTTACTGTCCTGGCATACTGTATTGATTGTCATAGCTGAGCTGTGGTCTTACACCATAGAACTCCATGTTTAATGTCCTAGCGGACTCTATTGATTGTCATAGTCGAGCTATGGTCTTACACCTTAAACCTCTTAAAGGTGTCGTCCTGAAGGACCTTGCCGTTGTCGCGGTGTTACCCCTTAAAGCCTGTTGACTGCCATCACAGTGATACTCTATGGAACCTAAATATTACCGTCATGGTGTCGTCTCGAATGATCTATTTCAAATCTCACCTTGATGTTCGAACATTGAAATGTCCCCCCATAAGTCCCGTAGCTTCGCACATCACGATTTGCTTCCAGCAATCCCGGATGACGAAATCTTAATGAAATTCCAATTTCCCTCTTCCTCCGTCCATTCCTCCATTTGACCATTCCTAACATTGATGCTCGAACACTATAGTGTCCCCTCCACAAGGCTTAGAGATTTGCACATCACGAGTGCACTCAGTAACACCGTATGACGATATCTAACAGAATCACCCTTATTCCCAATCCTAACTTCATCTAACCCGTCAATAACTCCCTTTCGTATTCCACTATAAATAAATAGACATTACAAGAAATTCTTAACATCTTTTCATAACTACATACTAACGGATACTTATAAACCTACTCAACCTTATGCAATCAAGCATTCTCAAGCAACAAAGGTTATGCATTCTGGAACTAAAACTTACTTATGCTAAACAGACAACATCCCGGAGTTTAGTTTAATTCAACATGGACAATGATGCGGTTAGCTTAAAGGACAATTGTGACACATTGGAAGTTACCACCGTTAACTGCTAATGTCTAAAGGTCAAGAGTCAATTATGACATTCATTTATTGAAAAATTCTATCAAATAGTTTTTATCATATATTATTAAACGTGTTTAAAAAAATAAATTATTAAAATATTAATTCTCAATTAATTAAAATTTGTCAATGAGTAATTAAAGATGCTTAACTTTTAATGCAAAGGAAATTAATTTGGTGTAGACCAATAACAATCGTATGACTTCTAATCATCATAATTATACCTTTAGATATCAAAATAAAAATATCTTTTCATATTAATGAGAGTTATAAATGTATTGTACAAATCTAAACGATCGTGTGTGTGGAGTGCATTTTAGTTTATGTACTTCTGAATTTAGCATAAAGTTTCTTATATGTTAATGTTTTGCTTAGGGTGGAAAGAAAATTTTAAGGGTAAAAAAATAGAAAGAATTACATATGGGTGCATGGAAGGAAAGATGAAAAAATTGAATGAAGTTTGAAAAAATTGAAAAATAAAAGGAGAGAAAATAAAACATTAGAAAAAAGTATAATTTTGAAGTGTCATCCGTCGGACAATCAATCAAACCCCCTAACAATTGAAGGTATTGTCCCCATGTTGGGGATTTGTCTCCCATCTCCATCGAGATTCGTGTACAGTTCATGAAAGGGGGGGTCTTCCTTGGTGGTGATACAATGATTCGACCTGCAAGACTCAAGGAAGAAGTGTAACTATAGGGCGTAATATTAATTATGCAGGTCACTTGGACCTGCGGGGACTCGAACCACCAACCTAAAGGACTTAGGCAACATACTCCCAAGTATGGTTTCACTTGACTTGCATAATTAATATAATGCCCTATATTGACACTTCTCCATTGAATCTTACAGGTTGTATCCTTGTATCACTACCAAGGGAGGTGCCCTCTTTGTGAATTGTATATGGCTCTTATACGAGGTTGAGGACAAAACCTTAATATAAGGACAATACCTTTGATTGTTGGGGATTCAACTAACTACCCAATTGACGATACTTTAAAGATTTATCTCAAAAAAATCATATATCATGTCACTTAAAAATACCCCTTCATATTTTTCATCTGTTATGATTATTTTTTAATATACACCGATGCTTTTAGTCATTTTAAACATGCATAAATCAAAATAAATTTTAAATAATATTTTTTTAATATAACTATGATTCAAATCTAAATTATCCTTGAAAAAACCGAAGATCCATTAATAAGCTACAACTTGGATAGTTACATAAATAGTGTTTTGACTCTTAAGGAATCTTAAGTGAACAAATGGCACTCCTTCCATCCATAGTGGATATATACTTTATTTTCCATGAATATGCACCATTATTTCAATTTCAAACCCCCCACATTTCACATTTCTCAGAAATTTTGACAAAATAATTTTACTGCCAGCAAAAAAAAATGTTTCTTCGATGAAATATTCATCAAAAGTATATTTTTGGTCAGAAAAAAAAATTCTATATAGCAATCGAGGTCTTTCCTTCATATCTTTCATAGAATGAAACCCTGTTAATCACTTTTCAAAAACAAGTGAGTTAATGAGTTCTTGTCTGAAAAATGTTAAAAAGTCAAAATGCGTCGACGTTAAATTTTATTATATACAATTATCATGTATAAATTATTTTTTATTATATTTTAATTCTCCATTTGTTTATTTTTTTATATAATTTAATCATACTTTATAATTATTTAAATATATATTTATAATTATATGTTATTTATACTTGTAGTCGTAAAACTGTAGGAAAAAAGCGAGTATGAAATAACATGAAATGTTGGATTATAAGACTCAGATTATATTATCCACCCAACGTGCAATGTTTGGTTTCCAATGGTGGAAACCACTGTTGGGTCGTCCATTTTCACAGGTCACTCTACTTTTTACTCTCTTTATAGTGGAATTAATTAGTTCACCTTGGCTTAGGCTAAAAACCCTCGCTTATTTATTACGTAATATATATAATATGCTCAAAGAATCAGTGGGGCGGGTTTCGCGGATCCTCGCCCCACTTCGCACCCAATTAGATAGGGACGAGTACAAATTTCGCGGGTGGTGGGACGGAGATGAGGACAAAAATTATACTAGTCGTGGATGGTGGGGCGGAGATGGGGACAAAAATTATACCCATCATGAGTGTGGGGCAGGCATGGGTATGACCTTGTACCCACCTCATCCCCACTCGCCCCGCATCATTCCCGCTAGGGATGTCAATTGGGCGGGGCAGGTGCAGAGGGATGCTTTCCCGCATCCATCCCCCCCAAGAATTTTCATCCCCATCCCCGCCCCGCGATCCATTGTGGGTACAAAACTCAAAACCATCCCCACACCACGACCCACAAAACTAAAACCATCCCTGTCCCACCACCCACATGGGTCTCCAAATCCACCTAATCTCTGCTATACCCGCTCCACGATCCACTTCATATAATATATTTATAAGTATCTATTAAAAAATATAAATCAATTTTTTATGAAAAAAGTATAAATGTTTCGATCGAGTAATCTTTCTCCGTTATCCTCAAACTCACGTCTATCGAGTATGGACTCACTTCGAATTAAAAAAAATTCACAAAAATTACCAATGGAGTAATTTCGTATTTCTCTAAACTTTTAAGTTAAATTGTAAATAAGAAAAATATCTCTAAAATTTTTCTAAAATAATCTCTTTAGAGAATTTTCTTTTTATACAACTTTCTCTTGAATTCAAGTATATGAAATAATGACATAAGACTCTTTTTATGTACGTAAAATTGAGAGAGTTCAACTATGATTAAATTTAATTACTTTAATATTAAATTAATATAATACTTATTAAAATAAATATTAGATTAAATTTTATTAAATTAATAGATTATTTATCTACAAAATCAACATTAAATTAAATTTAATATTAAATTAATAAAATATTATTAAGATAATTATTAAATTAAATTTTTATAAATTTTATTTTTTTAAATATGCTTATTATATTATACGGGGCGGCGAGGCAAGCAGGGATGGGGTGGGGCAAGTAGGGATGAGGTGGATACAAGGTCATACGCACGCCTGCCCCACCACCCACGACGGGTATAATTTTTGTCCCCATCCCTACCCCACCACCCGTGAAACTTGTACCCGTCCCTACCCAATTGGGTGCGAAGTGGGGCGGAGCTCCGCGAAATCCGCCCCACTGACGGGATCCTTGCTCACCTCGCCCGCCCCGCATAATATAATAAGCATATTTAAAAAATAAAATTTATAAAAATTTAATTTAATAATTATCTTAATAATATTTTATTAATTTAATATTAAATTTAATTTAATGTTTATTTTGTAGATAAATAATCTATTAATTTAATAAAATTTAATATTAAATTTAATCTAATATTTATTTTAATAAGCATTTTATTAATTTAATATTAAAGTGATTAAGTTTAATTATAGTTGAACTCTCTAAACTTTATCTATATAAAAAGTGTCTTAGGGTCATTATTTCATATACTTGAATTGAAGAGAAAATTGTATAAATAGAAAATTCTCTAAAGAGATTATTTTAGAAAAAATTTAGAGATATTTTTCTTATTTATAATTTGACTTAAAAGTTTAGAGAAATTGCAAAATTACTCCATTGGTAATTTTTGTGAATTTTTTTTGATTCGAAGTGAGTCCATACTCGACAGATGTGAGTTTGAGGATAACGGAGAAAGACTACTTAATTGAAATATTCATACTTTTTTCATAAAAATTTGGTTTATATTTATTTAATAGATTCTTATAAATATATTATATGAACTAAGTCGCGGAGCAAGAATTAGGTGGGTTTGGGGACCCATGTGGATGGTAGGGCGAGGATGGTTTTAGTCTTGTGGGTCGTGGGGCGGGAATGATTTTGAGTTTTGTACCCGTAACAGATCGCGGGGTGAGGATGGGAATGAAAATTCTTGACGGGGATGGATGCGGGAGAACATCCCCGCACCCGCCCCGCTCAATTGACATCCCTAATTTTCAAACCATCCATTCCATTGTTCACTTTAGTTTAGTTCCCTAAAATATTATTTTAATTTGAAGGATAATTATCTTTGTCAAAAATAAAATTAACAAACGATGGGTGAAATTAACAAACACTTTTTTAGAAATTTAATATAATTATGGCTAAGTAATTATAAAGTAAAATTAAATTAATAAATAAATTAAAAATTAAAATAATTTAAATTAAAATTGAGATATAATAACAACACATGATAAAGATTGAGAACTCATATATAACAATTACGGATGATTCAAACTTTGAGACCTTAGCTTTCACAAACAATGAAAAGACCTTATAGTCAAAAACAATTAATTCTTTACTATATTATGACACAATCATAATATTGGTAAAAATATTATGTAACAAATCTAAAAAAATAATTGATATAACAATTAAATAAGTCTTTAGTTAAAATGGTAAAATTGAGAGATTAAATTATAATTTTTTGGTCCAAATCACATGTGTAAGTATATTTTTAGATTTTATAGGAAAATATAAAATTGTCTTTAAAATAATATATATTGCTTTGTAAAATTATGTTAAATAAGATGGCATCAGTTCAATCAAAAACTTAAATATAATATTAGATTATGACACGCACCGCAATTCCGGTGATAAAAATGTTATGTAAGTTTGAAAAAAAATATGTAACAAATATATTAATAAAAAAATTAATGTTAACAACAAATGAATTTTTAGGTGAAATAGTGAAGTTAAAATATTAAAACTTATAATGTTTTGGATTCGAATTCCATCAAGTATATATATATATATATATTAACTTTTATATAATTTAAAATGAAAAATTATTTTCATAATAATGTTTCTTATTTTATAAAAAGAAAGGTTATCAATAATTGGTTAAAAAAGTTAAAACCTAATTAATGGGTGATATGATTTCAATAAACTATTTAAATATAATAAAAATAAATAAATAAATATAACATATAAAACAAAAAGAGAGAATGAAATAATTTTAAAAAAAATAGAACACTAAAAATAAAATTGCAGGTACAATTTTAAAATAAAAATGAAGTGTGTGAGTTGTAAAAAAAAAATTTAATTAAAGAGTAAATTATTAGATATATATACCATATAGTTGTGGGGTGTGCCTCATATTCTTCTCTAAGTTAAATTCTGTTATCTTTTTTCATTTAAATTTTGATTATTTCTAAGGAGTGTTGTATCTTGTTTTGAGACGTCAATCAAAAAAATGGCTTTTTCTTTATGTAGTCACATATGAGCTTTTGTGAGAGTTTCATGGTAATTATGGGAAGTATTTTATATATCTTTTGTGAGTGTATAAGATTTAGAGTTTTGATTATCAGTACATTTAGGTTAATTTTCTCCATATTGTACTCTTGTTTGTTTACTCATTTAGTGAAAGTCAAAGCCCCATTTGCCCGTGATTTTTCTCTTTTTTAATATTTTTCACGTAAAATATTTGTATTCGTTCTTTTCTACTTTTATTATCTCGTTGTTTATACGAATTAATTTTCGATAATAATTAATTTTTATGTATTTTCTCTTGATTTAACTTATTGACATTTCTTTCAAAAAGGAATTGCAACTTTAAATTCATATAAAATAAGAATTTCAATGTATGGTCCATTGAATATGGGTGTTTATCTTAAATTTTATATTGTAGGTTGAAGTTGTGGTGCATACATGTAAATAATTTGGTTTTGATAAGACCACGTAAATTGTTATAAAAAATAATTATTATATAATAATGTATCGTTATCTTATCTTTGCTTTAACTAATATAATAAATAATTACAGTTAAACGTGTTTGATGGATGATGATTTAAAGCTTCTGGAAATGAGCTTCCCCGATTGTGTTAAATGTAAATTATTTTTAATAGATAAATACAATTTTTTTTATGTTGAATGTCATACGAATACAATTATGGAGAATTTTCTCTGGAAATAAAATGGAGAAAGTCCTTTTTTATTATTATAAATGATGGAGAAAGTTGGATAAAAAAAGCAGATATGCCCCTTTACCTAATATTAATATTAAATGCGTAAGAAAGGACGGTCCATTGTCTTTTATTTTATATGTTTCTCATTTTAATTTCAGGAATCCCTATCTGGCCCGGTGGCCATAGACTTTTTATAAAATATAAATAAATACAACATTGGTCAGAAAACACATACTCTTTTAGAGAAGTTCATGGTTTGAGGATCTGTTGGTTTTGAGTTAAAGCTCGAGTAATTTAGACGGGTTAAATTAAGTTGAGTTCGAGTTTAAATTTGAAAAATTAAGTTTCAACTCGATTTATAGATATTTCTAATTGTTTTTAGATTTACAAAGGGATTAAGTTCTACTCAAGCTTAAAAGTTAATCTGAATTTGCACCCTTCATTTGACTCGGAAGTAAGAAAGATTAGACAGACCCAAATAAACAGATCATTGTACAAATTATGAAAAGAAAAGAAAAATACAAATCAATGGAAAAGAAAGCCCAACTGCTTGGAATGAAATAGAAGTTCAGTTCTATTAATGGGGTCCTACATAAGCTTCCTGCTGTTCCTTCCATTATTAATCTAGCAAGTTGGAACCATGAGAGTACAAATAAGAATTGAAGTTTGTTTTGGATTACAATCTCCTTAGGGTTGCATTTATTTGGTGCATGGGATTCTAATCACCTTGTTTACCCCATTTTCAAAGCTTTAAACTTAGTATTCAAGGTGACCTATTCAAAGTCATAAATAGACCAGAACCCAGATGTCACAATCTCAAGATAAGAGATAGATCCCACGGGTGACGACGGGTCCATGTTCATCAAAGGGAAAAAAAATGATAGAAAGGCAAGCAGATCATGCAATCATGTTCACTAAACCCTTATCTCAACCACTAGAAATTTATCAAAGAGATGGACAATTCGGATAATGTTGTTCAAACTCCATCAAATCTACGTTAAAAAGTCATGTCTTTCAACTCTTACAGTTGAGAACAATGTACTTAGTCTAGGTTCCGCAACATTTAATGCAGTGGACCATCCCTTCTTTGACAACCAAACATGGAAATAAAAACTCTTATGTCGGAAACTAATGAAATTATTCAATCTTCATCCACAATTACTACCTTAGGGTTTCAAATATAGTGAAAGCCTTCCTCAGAACAGCTTCCACCTTTGAATTCTTTTTGTAAAAACAAATCGCAATCTTGACATTGCCTAACTGCAAATATATGATAATATATATAAATATATATGTGCATGCTGAAAGCTATTTATTCTAAAGTTAGGTTTTGATTGCTTGCAGTCACTTTACGTTGTTGAAAATTTTTACCATAGATCAATGTCTAAAGTTTTGTCAGCAAGATCCAAGTGATAATTTAACAATTGATATGGTAAATTAGTAACCAATGGTTATGGATTTGTTTATATTTTACATGTAACTAATTCAAGGTGACCAATTAAAGTATTGGGTGCCCTTTTATTCCTGATTTTTTGCTTGACAGCTGACATATGAACCCAATTTTTTTATGGCCCAAAAAGGGTACATCTCCATGAATATGAACATTGTTGGTGAAAGCAATGTTTTTGGGACCTTTCCATGTGAATGATTAACAGCCTGTCGTCAATGCTGTTGGTGAGGTATGCTATGATGAATGCACGAATATATATACTCGAATCTTAAAAACCATATATTTATATTTATTGGAATTGATTCAATATATTATATGATCAGACCATCATTACCTTAATTTATATGTATAAATGATTAATAGTCATTTCAGCTGAACGTATTGCATGACATATTTGGAACCCAGATTTGAAAATGACAGTCTAAGATCCACAAGTCCAAATTCCTATTTCTGTGAATATGAACGTTAAACAACTATAGTCAAATTTATTTAAACGTATTACATGACAGATTTCGAATCTCATGTTCAAAAATAGAATTCAAAGATGCCATCAATCTAAAAGGACAAATCCAAATGTTTGCTTTATTTATGAGTATATTAAACTATTTGCAAAATAGATTTGGGAAATAATTTAGGTTCAAGGAAAGAAATTTTTATATAGTTAATTGTGTTATCTTTAAAGAAAAATTATTCCGAAAATTTGCTCATTTTATCCTCAGAGATATTCCTTAAATTCTAACTGTACTAAGCAATTATTAGTAGAAAAAATAGAGATGAATAACAAAAATTAACCATTTATAACTTTTACATCAACCATATACCATTTGGACATTTTCACTTTCAGTATTCATTCAATCCCATCTTTTACTTAAGTCATATACAGCGGATCAAAACATTTATCTCTTTTACTTAAACAGATTAGCCCGATGAACAATAGTAAAAGGGTTCAAATACACGAATTACAGTGTCAGGGAGTACTGAGGTGCTAGTTGGAGCACCAGAGTGCATAACAGGGGCACATATGTGCAATCAGGGGTACCGTAGTGCAAACAGGAACACAAATGTGCTATCAGGAGCACCATAATGCTAATAGGAGTACAAAAGTATTGTTGGGAGCATCATAGTGCTAACAAAATAAGCGCGCATCTACCTTATTGACATGTCAATCGTATCCTACGAACATTTATATAGAATTCAGAATCTTAACATTGCCCTAGCATTTCCATAGATTAGACCATATATCATAATCATATCACATCTATTCAACCTTCCACATAAATTGTCATTATCACGTCTATAGAACTTTACAATTAAATCCGAACTCACCTTTCGTACCATTTCACTAATATTTTCAAATATATATTAAAAATATAAATATTCATATTTCAAACAGACAACATTTAAAGTATACATACACAGTATGAACTTACCTAGTAGGATCAACTATCGAGCTAAGTAGTAGGGATTATTTTGCAATTTTTCCCATTTCGCAATTAGTCTCCGATTGATTCAATCATTAATCTAAATGATAATTAAGTTCAATTATCAATTCCAAAAGTCTTATAATATAAGAATACATGTTTATGACCCTTTAACCTCATTTTACACATTTTTTAAAAAAATTTTAGTTTATTCAATTTAGTTCCTAAAACCGAAATAGCTACAACTTTCAAATCCAAGCTTTATTTTACAATCCAATTTCACATCCATCCTTTTACAAACCTCTAAATTAAAAAAATTCAAAAATTTAGAAGTCAAAAATAATATTGTTACATTTTAATCTCTAAACTCAAAACTAACAAAATTCCTTTTACAAATTAATCTTTAAACACATCAAAGCTTACAAGCCATTACACATCAAAAGCTTCAGTTTGATCAATGGTAATATTTTAAAATTTTAACAGTTTTGAAAATATAAGTACGAATTAGTTACATTAAATTACAACGATCTCAAAAACATAAAATTCACTAAAAACGGGATTGAAATTACTCACCAGAGAATCTCAACCGAACCTCCAAGCTTCAAAAATGGTTGTTGGTCCTTTATGTTTTTAAGTTTCAGTGGAAGAAGGTAAAAAAAATGAAATGGTTTCTTTTTCTTTTAAGTTTTATGATAAAACATTTTTTATTACTTTAATTAATATATTTTTTTATGCAATTAACACATTAAAGCCCCACCAACCGTCCATCAATAATAAAAATGGCACATTTGCTATTTTAGACTTTAACTTAATTGCTAAATAAGCTCTTGAACAATTAAAAGTCTACAACGATTAATTTTTTTTATAATTTTTACGATTTAATCCTTGTTCCTTAATTAGTCACTAATTTGGTAAAATTATTTATCCAAAATTCAATTCACTTGTATAACAATTTCATAAATATTTAATAAAAATATTTACGGATTCGATTTACGGAAATGAGGCCTGAATACCTTAGTTTTTTAAAATCACTGACTTTAGGATCGAACCACTTGTACTTTAACTAACTGTTCAATTTAGAAAATTTATTAGATAAAAATTCACTATACCACTATATTTGACTCGTAAATATTAAATAATAATATTTACAGACTCACTCTTCGATTTTTCATATAGCTTCTTCAATACCATGACAATGCAACAAAACTTCTATTAACGGTACTCATTTATTTCATAGCTATTTTTAGTTTCTGTGCTAACACTTTCGTTGTCCCTTCTGAATACCATGAAGGATTGATGAGTTCAATGCTGATAGGGTAGTTGAGAGGCATCAAGGTATTACTTAGAAACTTCAAACGATAAATTTTTGCTCGTTTTTCAGGGTCGCTACAATGTTTAAACATTCTATTTGTAGAACTAATGGCAATCAAATATGTGCTTAAGATTTATGTGAAAACGGGCCGGCGCGGCAAGGTTAATTTGGTGATTGAATCAAATTATTCTATTGTTGTTTCTAAATCGAGAAAATTGAAAAATTGATTCAAAGTCGCACAATTTAATTTGGGTTCGATTTATGCACATGAAATTTGTTTTTATTCAAATAAAATCAAAAGAAAAAAAATATTTATGTTTAAAAGAACAGTCCTATTAGAATAACAATTTCATATTATTATTATTATTATTATTATTATTATTATTATTATTATTGTTGTTATTATTATTAACACCAACAACAACTAGATAAGATCATACAAAAAAAAATAAAGTTATGGAAATATTTCATTAAAAAAGTTATAGAAGTGTAATTTTATGGGTAAACTATAAAAATAGTCATTTTTGTTTGCCTCAGATTACATTTTAGTCACTTATATTTGAAATGTTACGTTTTAGTTACTTATGTTAGTATTTTGTCACAAAGTGATCACTGTGCCGTTAAATTCCGTTATCTCCCTAACGGTAATCCTACGTGGCAGTCCAACTAGATTTTAAGTGTCAATTTGGATTTCCAAATGGAATGAGAATAAATCTTTAATTGAATGAATTTAATTAATTAAAATTTTTTAACACTAAATCTTAACTAAAAAACCCTAAACCCATTTTCACACACTGCTCTTCTTCATCTTCATCTTCTTCTCTTTTGATTCCAATATATTTAGTTACAAATCTGTCTCAAAGTTTGAATCTTTAAAATCCATTAACCTAAATATTCAATATCTTTGATTCCAATATCTTCTTCTCATATCTTTGATTCCAATATCTTCTTCTCATTAAGTTTCTTTGGGTTAATGGGTTTTAAAGATTCAAGCTTTGAGACAGATTTGTAACTAAATATATTGGAATCAAAAGGGAAGAAGAGAAAGATGAAGAAGAGCGGTGTGTGAAAATGGGTTTAGGGTTTTTTAGTTAAGATTTAGGGTTAAAATTTTTTAATTAATTAAATTTATTTAATTAAAGATTTATTTTCATTCCATTTGGAAATCCAAGTTGGCATTTAAAATCTAGTTAGACTGCCATGTAGGATTACCATTAGGGAGATAAAGGAACTTAACGGCACAGTGATCATTTCGTAACAAAATACTAACATAAGTGACTAAAACGTAACATTTCAAACATAAATTACTAAAATGTAACCTGAGGCAAACAAAAGTGACTATTTTTGTAGTTTACCCTAATTTTATATTAGAGTAAGTGAATCATTTCTTAAATATAATAATTTTAATTTTAATCTTAAGAAAATAGTTTATTAAACTTTATAATCTTTTATTTATAAAAGAAACAAATTTTCACAATTATATATGTTTAGTTACGAATTTAATCAATTATGTGGCATATTGTAATCACTTAGTTATAACTAATTAAACTAACTAAAAAAATGACAGAGAAAAACATTAGGTATCTCAATGTTTTATGTATTAGCTTTCTTTCTAACAACTTTGAATGATTTATCAACTCAATAGCTTAACTTAAAATAATTTTTTAAATAGTCTTATTGATGATTATGATATTACTTTGATTATTTAATTCACTTTATAAATGTATAAAGTCAATCCAGAACACGCATTATGATTCTTGTGAAAAAAAATTAAAAATTGTAATATTAGGTACCCAAAATAAAGTGATATTATTGTTTTACAAAATCCAAATTTGATAAAAATCGTCAAATCAAACCGTGATTATTGATTTCAAATATTTTAATTTTTATTCCATACAGTTTCGAATTTCAAAAATGAAAAACCGAATACACCCCTACCTTTACGGCCTTGGAAAATCGGAAGAGATTGGAAATAGGTAACCCTTCTTTCTTACATGTGCAAAGAGAAACAAATAGAGTGGCTTATGCTCTTGCAAATGGAAGGATTAATCGCAAGGGAAGCTAAAAAAAAATATTTTGGAGGGTCAAAATTAAATTATACATTTTTACGATAATAATGAAATAATTTTATTATTTTAATAATTTATATTTTTATAATTTTTTATAATTTTGAGATCAAAATGTAATTTTATTATTACTAATCTCATTCTATTGAATAATATTTTGTAAACTATAATTTAATATTAAACCCATTTTAAAAATTAAATATTTTATCAAATAACAAGACTAGTCTATATTAGGTAAAACACGCTTAGTCAATTCGAGGGGGAAATTGTTAAAAATAGAAATGGAAAGGAAAGTTAGAGGCATGGATTGAAACGGTAAATAATTTATTTTCAAAGAACAGGGAGAAACCAAAATTATCAAATGAATGTGGCATATAATATAGATAAGATTCATTTTTATTGCCAAATTCTAATATCAGAAGCCTTGGCTTCCTAAATAATATTGAAAGTCATAGTCAATCAACTTCATGCAAGATAAATAAATAAAAATCAACAAATATGATTTTTTTTTTATGTCGTAGGTAGAACTTATTCAGTGCAGTTTCCATTAGGGCGAATGTTCCATATGTCACAAGTGTCAAATTATAAAATTTATTTTTTAATTTTCACGATTAAAGTATTAAATTAAAACCCTTGGATTTACTATTTAAATTTATCAACATAGTAAGAGATTTTTCTTAGTTGTTTCCTACCTGACCTTTATCCTAATTATTATATTGGAATTGTCCACAAGCATGAAATGCATGATCAATATAATACAATTCTACGTAAGTATACCAAATATTAATCTTTGTGCGTAAAATGTATCAATGTTATATCAATACATGATAAATCGACTCTTTTAAATAATAATTGATTTTTTTTATTTTTTTTCATTAATTTTATGCGTTTTCTTTTTTTTCAGTTTACAAGTCTATTTTGTTGATATTTTTGTTGTCTTCATAAATTGTGATGGACAGATGATGGTGCCTATCATCGTTGAAACACTATCGATCACCGATAATTTCTTTTAGAAAGTGGGTAGCTCTTCGTTGACTTCTTAATTTGTTTCTATTTTGAGAGTATTTCAGAATAATAAATGATTTCTTGAGTCGATTTGGGCTCGTCTTGTCTTAAGTTTTATATGTTTTTTTTGTTTTTTTTCATTGTTTAATAAGTCTTCACTTTTAGAAGTTCTTGTTTACTCTTGTATTACACTTTTTAGTCTTGCTTATGCGAGTGATTTTAGGATTGGTTTTGTCGTCGTTCTCTCTAATTTGGTGGATGCTTGGTTTTTTGCCGATTTATGCCCGTTTCCTTGGACAATCCGGGGCTAATTTCCTTATTGTATTATGAGTTTGCAATCATTTCTGATATATTGTGCTTAAGTTGTGGTAAAACTAATTGTCAACGTGTCGTAATGTTCTATTGATGCTAAAATTAAAAATTTAATTGTGTTGATAAAGCTGGTCTTTCAGCACATATAAATATTTATTATTTTCACCTCAAATGATAGAATCTCATTCATTGAATAAATTACTAATTTTTTTTAAAAAAAATTAAATCCAAATATTTTTTTCTGTTCATGTTTATAATTTTTATAAAAAATATAAATAATGTTTTATAATTTTTTTTAAAAAAATCTTTGGTACGTTAAATTATTAATAAATATCATTGAACACTTGATGGTGTGCTTCGGTTGTTCATTATTAAAATAGACATTGAAAATTGGATCATTATGCTTTACAGTTGCACTGTTATTATTTTCTTAATATTAAATTTGCTTGGAATGAATTAGATAAAACAAATTGTATTATGCGTTAAAAAAATTATGGGTAATTTTTTTTTTAAATTTAATCTCTTTTTAAGGTATTGGTGAATGACAATATTTTTAATTACATAAATATTAATTAATTCTTTATTATTAATTATATAGCTTTGAAAAGAATTTGGCCTGTTAAGTTCAATGAACAAACGGGATTTTGAGGTAAACTTTTCAAAGATTAACCCAATTGTATATAACGGAGAACATGGGCTTTTCAAAAACATTTTTTTTTGTCAAAGTCATTTGCTTTTTTTTTTTTTGTTTGGCAGCTATGGTGTCAGTTTTTGAATTAGTTATTGTCCTTTTTTTTTTCTCACTATTTTTTTTTTCATTCTACATATTTTTTCTCTTTTCAATTTATAAATCTATTTTATGTTTATCTTTGTTTTGATGGTATTTCAAAATAATAAATTATTTTACGAGTCGATTTGCATCCTAGTTGTATTAAATTTTATATTTTTTTATTTTTTCTTTGTTTAATAAGCCTTGAGTTTTAAAAGATTTTGTCTGCTCTTGTAACACATTTTTTAGTCTTGCTTATACATGTAATCTTAGTTTTACAAGTGATTTTAGGGATGATTTTGTTGTTTTCTCTAGTTTGGTGGATGCTCGATTCTTTTGTCGATTTTTATTTGTCGCGTTAGATCATCCGGAGTTGATTTCATTATCATATTAAATGCTTGCAATCATTCCAGATATGTTGTGCCTGAGTTGTAAAGAAACTAATTGTCAGCATGTTATAATATTCTATTGATGTTGAAGTTAAAGTATTTGTTATCTTGATGGAGCTTACCTTTCACCATTTAGGACGAATGTTTTTTTTTTTTAAATTGTATGATTTCATTCATTGAATAAATTAATATTTTGTTTTTGATGAAAATAAATTTCCTTTAAAAAAATGAATATGGCTTTTCTACTAAATTTAAAAACATTGGAATAGATAAGAATTAGGAAGTTATACTAAAGTATTTGCAAAAATTAAATCTGGAAAAAAAATTTAAGTAAAGGAATAATATTAGTAAATTGGTACTGAAATTTTTAGATTTCACAAGTAAAATCAGAGATTGATAATTGTTTTATAGGGATAGAAAAATAATAATTATATTTGAAATAATTATTTCATTTTTTAATTCTAGAAATCACCTTAATTAAAATGATGAAATAAAATATAAAAATTGAAAACAATATATTTATTAATTAAAAATAAGGAGAATTGAAATTGGATCTCAAGGATGAAATAATTATTTTTTAATCATTTAACTAGTAAAGCTAAAAAGAAAAAATTTAAAACAACATGAAATAAAAAAATATAAATGTAAGTGAAAAAGGAATTGAACTTAGGACTCAAAGACTAAACCACCAACATTCAATCATCTAACAAAAAATATATTAAAAAATTGCAACTTAAAAGAAATCGAGTCCAGCTATGCGAGTTTTCCCTCCAAATCGCCATATTTCCCCAAATAATTTGAGCACTTATTCTTTCAATTTTTGTTGAATAAGTCATTGTTGTATGAAAAAGATGATGTAAAAGTTAACTTAAGGGCTAGTTTAGCATTGCTTTTGAGGAATGCTTTTAAAAAAAAGTAAATTTGAAAATTACTTTTGAAAAACTTGGTTTAAGATTTAAGTGTTTACTATAGCTGTCAAAAAATACTTTTGAGAAAGAAAATGTTGATTTTAGACATGTGTTATAAAGTAATAAATAAACATTTAAATAATATTCAAATTAGTTAATATTATGATATTTTAATAAGAATATAGAAAATAATTTATTATATTTTGTTATTAATATTTTAATATATAAAATATAAATTTTAAATATTTTTTAAGCAATTAATCAAAGAAGGGGAAGTATCATGTGTTGAAGAGGGGTGAAAATGTAATTGAGCTATCAAAAGTGCTTCTGAGATGAAAAAGTTAAAAATTTTAACTTCTCATATGAAGAAAAGTGCTTTTGAAAAATCAAAAATTTCTTTCAAAAGTTGATTGTTTAGCATTGTTTTTTGTTCAAAAATACTTTTTAAAAACACTACTAAATAAAGCCTTAGTGCATGACATAAAAACAGTTATACATAGGAAAAATATATAATAATAAAAAAAGCATATAATATCAAAACTGATTAATTTGGACCTTGGGAACATCCTTCCATACCCTGCATGAGAAATAGTAAGCTAGAATCTTCATTCTTGGAGGCAACGAAATGTCCTCAGCTTTGAAAATTAGTCAGAAAAAAAGATTTAAGTCTCGTTTAAACTTCTCTAATGTTACAGTTTAGTTCTTTCTTGGCCGCCATATAATACCTGCTGCTACATGATTGGGTAATAAACACTCATCGGCAGGCCTTACTTGACTGCTACGCTTCAATTCCAGCAACCACACCTCGTGTTTGATATTTAAACAAGCTACGTAACTTGTGGTAACCCCTCTTTTTATTTCAAATATGCAATAGTATTTACGTACAATTCAGTATTGTGGACCAAGTTTAATCTGCTGACGGCCAGACAAATTGCACCCGGATTTGGATTCCGGATACCATCATTTGTCCTTGTCTTTCTTGCACTATAAATACCGTCCTTCAATCCCTCATGTTTACCAGCCTTGTAAAGAATTAAGAGCATTTTGCAACTATAGTTTAGCCTCTATTAACCAAAAGCGTGCCGATGGAAATAGTTGAAGACATTGTGATCGTGGGGGCTGGAATTGCTGGTCTAACCACATCCTTGGGACTTCACAGGTACATCAACCCGCACCAACAATCTGTAAATGGAATAGACATAGTAGTAACTGGTTCTAAACTATTGCAGGCTTGGAATTCGTAGTTTAGTATTGGAATCATCGGACAGATTGAGGATCACTGGCTTCGCATTGTCGACATGGAACAATGCCTGGAAAGCCTTGGATGCTATTGGCATCGGTGAATCTCTCCGGCATCAACATCACCTTACGCCAAGGTATTGTATTTAACTTCGTTGAACCGTCTTTTTGAAGTCCCAAGCTTCATTTTGCTATAAACTGACGTGAATGGTTGAATATGAGTGCAGCATACTTTTTGCCTCTACAAATTTAGACCGGCCAGTGTCAGAGATATCGTATAAAGGCCATGAAGTTCGTTGTCTTCAAAGGAGATTGCTGTTGGAAACTCTAGCAAATGAACTCCCCAGCGATACCATCAGGTTTTCATCTAAAGTGGTTTCCATTGAAGACTCTGGCTTCTTCAAACGTGTGCACCTATCTGATGGAACTATCCTCAAAACCAAGGTAAAATCGAGTTAATTTATGAATTTTTTTTATGGTTGTCACATGAAAACCAATTTTAAATATGCATTAAAAATAAACAAATTAATATTATCAATTAGACATGTATTACTGACGTTACAACATTAACTGTATCATACCTATGTAACATTGAGTTGAACTGTCAATGTTGATTGTAAATGACAACAGGTACTGATCGGTTGTGATGGAGTGAACTCAGTGGTGGCAAAATGGCTTGGTTTCAAGAAGCCTGTTTTCACAGGTCGATTAGCAATTAGGGGTTACACAAAATTCAAAGATGGCCATGGTTTGGGACCAAAATTTAGGCAGTTCGTTGGCAAAGGTCTTCGATTTGGCTTCCTCCCTTGTAATGATGAGGATTTTCATTGGTTTTTGACTTGGATTCCATCCACCAAAGGTATTTAACCCCCCTTTTTTTTCTATTGCAAATTTGTGCTTAAATTGAATACCATCTTCCCTAAAAACCTACTGTTACACTTTGTAGATGAAGAATTAGAAGACGACCCAGTTAAGCTGAAGCAATTTGTAATGAGCAAGCTTGAAGATATACCCAATGAAATGAAATCTGTTGTAGAGAAAACTCAACTAGATGCGATTGCATCATCCCCATTAAGATACAGAAGACCTTGGGAGCTTCTATGGGGAAATATCAGTAAAGGTAACGTCTGTGTAGCTGGTGATGCCCTTCATCCCATGACACCAGAACTTGGCCAAGGTGGATGTGCAGCCTTGGAAGATGGGGTTGTTCTAGCAAGGTGTATTGCTGAAGCATTATGGAAACCAGGTGGGGAAGAAACCAATGGTAAAATAGTTGATGAAGAGGAGGAATACAGGAGGATTGAAATAGGGTTGAAAAATTTTGCTCAAAAGAGAAGATGGAGAAGTATTGATCTCATTAGCACAGCTTATATGGTGGGTTATATACAACAAAACAATGGGACAATTATTAACTTCTTAAGGGATAATTTCCTTTCCAGATTTTTACCTGGGATGCTATTAAGAAAGGGTGATTTTGATTGTGGCAAGCTTAAATATTAATTAGCATTTGTTGAATGCACAATTTTATGTATAATTTCCAAGTTTATATAACATAGAAATATTAATTAGACTTTGATCCTGATATCATTGTGTTAGTTGAAACACGGATTAGTGGGATTAATGGACAAGGTTATTCGTAGCATTGGATGGCCTAAATCACATAGAGTGGAAGCTTGTGGATTTTCTGGAGGTGTTGAAGCCCAATTTTGATCGGGTCCTTTTAAATTTATTTTAAAATTAAATTTGATTTAAATTTAGATTTATTTTAAATTTAAATTTAAAATTAATCTTTAAATTTGAATTTAATTTAAGTCTAAATTTATTTTAAATTTAAAAATTATTATAAATTGAAACCCAATAAATGTCCATTTACAAGCCAATGGCCCAAATTGAATCCAATGTCTAAAGCTAGCCCAATTGACCTAAGCCCAATCCCAAAATTACAAATCTCAAAATAGGGCCAATAGCATACTCAAATTACACCAAATCTGCTAAAATGTTACCTCCACTACAACCAATCAAAGAATGTCACGTCAGCATTGTCACCTCCAGCCAGCAACTTGGACTCCAACTTGCTCACCTTCAACCGCCACTACTACATCTACTGCAAGGGCCAAACCTGCAAAAGGTTGACAAGAAATGCATTAAATTGTAAGAAACAAAATAGAATCATGGTGAAATTGGCTATAAAAGCCAAATTAAATTTTGTAAAAGGGTTACGAACCCTATTCTGGAAAAGAGATACAAAAAAAACTGTTCTTGAAATCCAAACCAAAAACCAATATAAAACATATTTCCTTTGTATTGCCAATCCATATGAGCAAGTATACTTTCGAAGTATTTGGTAACGAAAATAGGAGCCATTGATTGCAAGTAAAGACATCCAAACAGATACCCAGCAGTGGGAACACAAGTTTTATTCTCAAAATACTAAGCTGCCCAGGTACTTTTAACCTGCATTTATTGTTATTTATAATTTGAAATTAACTGTTCGGTCCCTAAGGTACATGCATTAAAACTCCCTTTTATCACCATTCACTTTCTTTAATCGTTTCAAGCTGTAATTGTTACATACAGAGGCATTAAAGTTTGCAGGGGTATTAATAACAAGAAGCATTAAATACATTTTATGATAAGTATTAATGGTGTTAATAATCTTAATAAATATTTTTTTAAAAAAAATAATAGTAATAACAGTTATTAATAATGATAGAAAGAAGCCAAAAGGCCGTACCTAAGATCTGAAACGCCACCATCGTCGCCACTCCGGTCACCGCCTCTCTGACTTCGTCTGTGGCCGTGAGAGACACTGCAAGTGTGGAATATCTGCCAAAGCATAACATTTCAAAAAAAAATTAAATTGAAAGCTTGAAAATAGAAAAGGAAGGAATCAAAATAGGTTTTAAAATATATGCATATGTATATGCAAACGGTTAAAAAAGGGAATGGTTTAGAAACTCCCAGATTTGGAAAAACCCAGATCTGGGTTTTAAAAAAAATGAAAACTTAAAAGTTGTCTTTTAAAAGAAAAAGAGGAACGAAAGAGTTTTACCTTTGAACTCGACGGCGCGTGAGAGGAGGACCGACGCGTGGACGTTGCGAGTTGATGACCGGCGACGGATCGACGTGTTGCGGTGACGCGTGGCTGCGGCGGAGGCGATCAGACATGGACGGTCGGGGCTTTGGTCGGCTATAGAAGAGAAAGGGTGTGAGAGGGAAGAGAGAAAAAGAGAGGGGTAAGGTATAATTTTTTTTAAAAAATGAAAGAAATAATAAAAAGAAACCCTAAAATAACATTTATATAAAACCCATTGGCCCGACCCAATCCGACCCTACCCGCCTTTGGGATCCGCGTGTTTTTTATTAATGGGTTATTTACGCGTTTGGTCCTTCCGCTTTTTAATTTGTTTTAATTTAGTCTTTTTCATACTTTTAATTATTTTTAATTTGGCCCAATAATTTTATTCACATTTCAACTTAGTCCTCTAACATTTTGAATGTACCAGAGGCTGCCACGTGTCACTGTTATGGCTTATTTATGCATTTGATCATTTTTATTTTTAATTTATTTTAATTTAATCTGTAAATCAAATTCTGTTTAATTACAAAATTGGCCCAAGAAGTTTTCAAGCTTTACAAATTAGTCCTTTGACTTCTGGATGCCTGTGGGGTTGCCACGTGTCACTCATTCTTTGGTTTTATTGCATATAGGTCCTCAAACTTTCCAAAATTCCATTTTAACCCTAAAACTTCTAAAAATTACCATTTTGACCCAAAAACTTTCCAAAATCTCATTTTTAACCCCGATTTCACCAAAAATTACCATTTACCCCTAAACTTTCCAAAATCCCATTTTTAATCCCAATTTCACCAAAAATTATCATTTTACCCCCAAACTTTCCAAAATCTCATTTTTAACCTCGATTTCACCAAAAATTATCATTTTACCCCTGGACTATCTAAAATCCCATTTTTAGCCCCGATTTTACAAAAAATTACCATTTTACCCTCGAACTTTCCAAAATCTCATTTTTAACCCTGATTTCACCAAGAATTACCATTTTACCCCTGAACTTTCCAAAATCTCATTTTACCCCTGTTTTCGATCCCGATCGTATCGTCTTTCTTCTTGACTAAATATTTGCATTTATTTTAGTCATTATGCACTTGCATTTTACATTTTTGCATTCTATTTATCTGCTTATTATCTTGCTTCGTATTTAATTTCTCTTATTAATTGCTATTCAATATTTTAAACTTACACATTCATTTTTAAAGTATCTTCAAAGACGAGGCAATGTTCTTATTGTGTGGAAGCTTCAAGAAATCATGCCCTAACATGTCGGGTGTGATTTTTTGTATAACTCACACGTATCGAATATCCTTTTTAAGATTGTTATACCTATTAACCCCGAGATTTCGAGAATATCGTGTCCTAACGTGTTGGTCACGATTTTAATTCTCCTCAAAAATTGAAGTAAACGGGTATTCCATATTTGAATCTTTTGAACTATGTGTCCGAGGGTTGCATTTTAAATTCAATACGAAATTTTCAAGTTCTCAAAATATATATCTATATATCACGAGTGATTTTAAAACAAAACGAGGCAATGTCCTTTCGTGTGAAAACCTCAAGAAATCGTGCTTTAACGTGCTGAGTGTGATTTTCGTAATTCATGCAAATCAGATATCCTCTTCAAAAGTTCCCAAAACATCCTTCAATTTTATATCTCTATATAAAAAGGATTTTAAGACAAAGAAGAAACAATGTTCTTTAGTGTGAAGATCTCGAAATATCATGCCCTAACATTTTGGGTGTGGTTTTCATGGTTCATATGATAGAACACTCTCTTTAAAATGTCTCAAAACATCCTTCAGTTTTGAAACTCCGAGAATATAGTGCCCTAATGTGTTGGACACGACTTTTAATTCTCATAGAGAATCGAAACATGAGGATGAATTTTCCTTAAAAGTTTTCCTTTGAAATTATACAAATCCGTCTAAAATAAACATCGTATTTTAAACTTTACTCGAGTTTTCATTGTTTTCATAAAATAAGACCCGAAATTAATCATGTGGTACCAAATTTTGGGTGTATGAGGATGCTAATCCTTCCTCATGCGTAACCGACTCACAAACCTGTTTTCTCTGGATTTCGAAAACCCCCTTTTTAAACGTTTTAAACGTTTTATGGTGATCCAATCACACCTAATAAAAGATTGGTGGCGACTCTCATTTTTTTTTATTCCAAAAAAATTAATTAAAATAATGACTTTTTTCGAAGCCTCGTTTCCGAGGTGGTTTCGACAGGAGGTATTTAGGTTCTTTGGAAATCTACAGTTTCTATTATGGTGGAGATAAATAATTTTCAGTTTGTCCATTTACATGTAAAGTTCCTAGAGATGTTGGACTGGGTTTCTTTCAAAGGTGTTTATGGTAGCCCTCGAAAATCTATTAGACGAAAGTTATGGGATGAGCTAGGGGGTATTGCGCGATTAGGGACGCATCCTTGGCTGATTGTAAGTGATTTTAATGCTTTGCTTCGGAATAAGAAAAAGAAAGGTGGAGTTAGGCATGGCAAAGGTGCGTGTCAATTTTTTAATAAATTTATCAATGATCATTATCTTCATGAGATTGATTTTCAGTGTTCTGAGTTCACCTGAAATAGAGGTTTGGTTTTCGAGCGTTTCGATCGTGCCCTTTATAATTTACAGTGGGATTCAGTTGCTCCAAACACAATAATTACTCATTTGCATAAGATTAAGTCCGATCATCGACTACTGGCAATTAGTTTTGGGTATAAGCTTGTACCTAAAGTTGATCGTCCGTTTTGATTTTTGAGTAGTTGGTTGTCTCATGGTGGTTTTGGGGAGTTTATAACGGAAAACTGGGTTTGTCAAGATCAGTTGCAGAGGACGGTTACATGTTTTACTGCAGCGACTAAAGAATGGAATAAAGAGATTTTTGGGAACATTTTGAAGAAGAAGAGAGTGCTGCTTGCAAGGCTTTCTGGTATTCAACGTTGTGTTGAAAAATATTCTTCTCAGAAATTATTTGATCTTGAGAAGAGTCTTAGAGTGGAGCTGGAAAGAGTTCTTGACAATGAAGAATCTCTTTGGAAACAAAAGTCCAAGAAATATTGGATTACTTTAAGTGATAGAAATACTCGCTATTTTCATTGCCAAGTGAACAAAAGGAGAAGAACTAATAATATTAAGTCTCTCAAACTTAATGATAGCTTGTGGTGTTTTGATGAGGAGAAAATTAAAAAAGAGGTGGTTTCATTCTTTCGCCAATTGTATACGAAGGATTCCTTGGTTTCTGGCACCTTTCCTTTGAAGAATGAGTTCCCGACTATTGATTCGACTAATAAAGAGTTTCTATGTCGAGGGGTTACTCGATAATAAATACATTATGCGCTTTTTGGTATAAGTCTTTTGAAAGCTCCGGGAGTTGATGGTCTCCATGCGTAATTTTACAAATCTCAATGGAGTACTGTTGGCGATTCTTTGGAAGTGATGGTTAGAAAAGGGTTTGAGGATGGGATTGTTGAGCCTTTTCTTAATAAAACCCTTATTGTTCTTATTCCCAAAGTAGTTGGTCCTGAATCTGTTACATAGTTTCGTCCTATTAGTCTCTGCACGGTTCCGTACAAGGTGATTACTAAAGTGATCATGAATCAATTGAAGCCAATAATGCCTAAGATTATTGCTGAAAATCAAGTCAGTTTCGTTAGAGGCCGACATATTAAGAATAACATTGTTATTGCTGAGGAAGCGGTTCATTCAATGCGTATTCGTAAAGGCAAAAAGGGGTGGATGACACTTAAAATTGATATGGAGAAAGCCTATGATAGGCTACGGTGGGATTTCATAAAGGATTCTTTTGAGGATGCTCAAATTCCTACTAGTCTAGTGAGGGTCATAATGAAGTGTGTTACTACTCCTATTATGCATGTGCTTTGGAATGGAAGGTATACGG
The DNA here is from genome assembly GCA_005610355.1 of Gossypioides kirkii. NCBI lineage: Eukaryota > Viridiplantae > Streptophyta > Magnoliopsida > Malvales > Malvaceae > Gossypioides > Gossypioides kirkii. The sequence continues at coordinate 32,515,306 of CP032244.1, read as the reverse complement.
AAGATTTTGTCCCTTCAAGAGGTGTTCGACAAGGTGATCCACTGTCTCCGTATCTATTTGTACTGGCTATGGAGAGATTGGGACATGTCATTCAACTAGCTGTTTCTAATAGATGTTGGAAACCGATCGCTTTGGGCAGAGGTGGGCTACCTTTGTCTCACTTATTCTTTGCAGATAATTTAGTGTTATTTGGAGAGGCCAGCAAGGAGAATGCGAAGGTAATTCAGAAGATTCCTGAGACCTTTTATTTTTACTCAGGTCATCGTATCAATTCTAATAAGTCAAAGATTTTTTTCTCCCTTAATACTACTGATTCGATAAAAAAATGAGGTGGGGAATGTCTTTGGCTTTTCACAAACTGATGATCTTGGATATTATTTAGGGATGCCTTTATTTTATTCTAGAGTAAAGAAGTGCACTTTTCAATTCATTATTGATAAAGTTCAGCAAAAACTGAATGGGTTTGATGCGCGATTATTATCTTTAGCGGGAAGGGTCTAGTTAGCGAAATCTGTGTTACTCATGATCCCGGGTTATTTTATGCAAACAGTTATGATTCCAATCGAGGTTTGTTCTCGTATTGAACAAATTGTGAGGGGATTTGTTTTGGGGCATTTTGAAAATAGGAATAAACCAGCTTTAGTTAAATGAGATGATTGTTGTCAGCCACAGTCGATAGGCGGACTTGGTATGCGAAAATTAGAGTTGCAGAACAAATCTTTTCTCATGAAAATGGCGTTTCAAATGGTGACCAAAGTGGAGGATTTGTGGGTTCGTGTCTTGCGAGCGAAGTATAAGGTAACAGAAACTTGCCCGACTGATATTAAAAGGCCTGTTTGCTCCTATGTTTGGAGTTCCCTTATTAAAATATGGTGCATATTTAAAGATAAGGTGATTTGGAGCATTGAGAATGGGAATGAAGTCAGTATGGTGTATGACCATTGGGTTCCTCGTTTTGGTTTATTACAAGATCATCTTTTGTCTGGAATGAATATTTCTCACCATGTCAAGGTTGCTGATTTTATGGATGGTAATGGGGGGTGGGATTGGACCAAGCTAAGGTATTATTTTTCTCAGGAAGTTATTGAATGAATAGCAACTTGTCGTTCTCCTCATGAATCATTGGGGAGTGATGTTTATATGTGGAAGTTCAATTTAAATAGTTCCTTTACGATGCGGATAGCTTTCCGTTGTTTAACGTCAAATGAAAATTTGATACCGGATTCAAGGTGGAAATTGGTGTGGGATAATAGATTACCTCTTAGAATTAAGTTCTTCCTTTGGTTGGTTTGGAGAGGAAGATTAATGACAAACCAGGAGCGTGTGCGTCGGAGAATGGTAGTGGATGCATCTTGTGTTCGTTATAGAGCTACTCAGGAGTCTGTCCAGCATGTGTTGAGGGACTGTAATTATACGAAGGAAGTCTGGCAGCAACAGCTTATTACAGGTACGATAGCATCATTCTTTGAAGCTGAGTTTGAACAATAGTTTATAGGAAATCTGCAGGGGTAGTAAAGGGCACAGGTGTGTGGTTTAGATAATGGTCTGATGTTTGCTGTCACATGCTGGCTGCTTTGGAGGCAACGGAATGATTTTGTATTTCAAGGTATATTTGGTCAAGTGAAGAATATTGTTGTAGCAGCTAATTGCATGGTTTCATCAATGGAAGATTTAAGTCCTAGATGTGGTGTGTGGGTACGTCTTTAATAGTTGGCACTAGGTGGCGGCCTCCAGATGTGAGTTGGTTTAAAATAAATACTGATGGGGCGGCAGGGATCAATGATGAATGGGCGACAGCTGCGGGTTTTTTACAGGATTCTGATGATTGAGTGGTAGGATTCCAGAGGTTCGTGGGATGAGGTTTGCCTTTACAGTCAGAATTGTGGGTAATACTTCATGGACTTCAAGTGGCGAAAATTAGTGGAATTAGACGAGTAATAGTTGAAAGTGATTGTCTTGTAGCTGTTACTATAATTACAAGTTGTTTGGAGAGAGTTCCTTCGGTAACCATTGCTCGCAAAATCAGAGATGAGGTTCAACATTTTGAATCGATTAAGTTCGAATATATTTCCCAAAAATATAATCTAGTGGCTGACTTTCTTGCAAAGACGTGTAAGCCTACTTTAGTTGATATTCGTATTATTGATACCCCAAATGATCATGTTAGTAATTTGTTATTAAATGATATTCATTGTAATGCATGATATTGGAATAAAATAAGAATTAGGCAGGTTCACTGCCTCTTTATTTATAAAAAAAAAGGCGATATAATTATTTGTGTATGCTATATATAAATATAAAATGATGCTATATCATTAATTGTATTAATAATATTTGTCTTGATCTCTCAAATTTTTTAATATAACAATATTTAAGATAGATTTTATATTTATTATATTCTCTAAGTTATTTGGTGAAAATATAATTTAAATTTTTATCAAGTATTTTCAAAGACTTATAATATACTTAAAAACATATTTTAATTTATCCAAATATTTTGAAATTAATACCAAAATATTTTAAGGTGATGATATTGCTGTGATAGCAAAAAGCAATTTGTAAGGGTGATGGTGGAGTTGAAGATGGTGAGATAATGATTAGGGATGTTCAAATTTCGGTTAAAATTGGATTATTTGATTGAATTAATTTAATTCGGTTAATTGATTGATTAATCGATTTAATTCGGTAAAAGGTCAGTTAATGATTTTTTAAAAATTCAGTTATCGGTTAATTCGGTTTGAAATCGGGTATTTAACCAAACTTAATAATTAATAATACAAATTACATGTAGTTTTAATTCAATTAATTTGGATAATACGATTAAATAAACATTATTAATTTATTTTTTATATGTTTTATACTTGTTTTAACTAAAAAACAAAAAAATATATAAATTTCGATTAACCGATCAAATTAATCGAAATATTTCGATTCGATCAACGGTTAAAAAATTAAAAAATTCGATTAATTTAATTAATATTTGTTCGATTCGATTAACTGAACATCAATAATAATGATACAGAATAGTTCTAATTGAGTGAAGAAAGGGTAAAAGGGTTTTTTAAATTATGGTGTTTCTTTATTATAGAAATTAATTATTTTTTCAATTCCTAACTCAAAAAAATTGAAAACTATTTTTTATTACGTGTTAAGATTGGTTAAAGGTCTTTTTTTTTAATTAAATTGGACAATACTACATGATCACACTTGAATATAAGGAGGTGCCTTCTCAGTCTATTTGGGAACTCCTCTTGAAGGATACCCATATGTTGGACATATATTAATTTTGTGATTCGCTTCGGTTAGTTTTATTTCACTAAAAAAAATGTCTTTTTTTTTAATGGAGATAATGATTGGGGTTCATAATCGTTACAGAATTGTGGTTAGTTTGATACTTAATTCAATAAAAAAAGATTAGATATTTAACTCAAACAAAAAGTATAATTTAAGGATTTATTATTCAATTACCCTAATTATACCTACATATATAAATCAATTAAAAGTTAAAAATATCTTTTACTATATGAAATATTTAACAATTTATTTTTATTTTTTGGTGTAAAAGAAAAACATTTGCTACCTATCTCTCATAGGTTCTCAATCCTGTCAGTCCCATGCTCTCTTGTGGAAGAATCAGCCATCAACGTTCCCCTTTTCTTGTGACAATTGTTTTATGCTGTGCAGAACTGTTTTTCCCAAGAGACTGATGCTTTGACAGTCTCCATAAGGTTCCAGTTTAGGCCTTGAAAAACCAGCAAATTCATGTTCTTCACAACCTCCAAATAATTATTCCAAAGAGGGTATCCCACGGGATTTCTCCGTTTCCCAGTCAGTCGGAGCTTGTCAGGTTGTGCCCTAACCATTCCTCGAGGTCTGTAAAGAAAAAAGAAGTCCATTTGAAGCTTGGAATGAAATACTTCCAGATGAACGCTATCCCTTTGCAATCCCGTAAAACATGCAACGTAGTCTTTGCCGTTAGACGACATACCGGGCAAAATGGATCCTGGCTAGTGTTCCTCCGGACGCGTTCTTGGTTGGTAAGGAGTTTATTTTTTAGCGCCAATCAGATGAAGAACCTCACTCGGTGTGGACCTTGAAATCTCCACACATATTGCCACTTGCTCCACTGGTTCTGCCATGAGTCTTCTTTTAATAATCGATAAGGGCTTTTAATTTAAAAGTTTTCCCTAACTGAATAGGTCCACAGAAGTTTGTCTACTCTGGCCGTTGGGTGTGGTGGGGGAATATTGATTATCCGTTAAATGATCTCTTCCAGTAAGTAAGCCCGAAAAGCTTGTAAATTCCAATGCCCGTCCGGGAGTGTCATGCTGCTAACAATGCAGTTTTCAAGTGGGCGATTAGTATATTGAACATGAGTCTTCAAGGGCCTCGTATTCAAGACCCATGGGTCATCCCAACAATGAACCAGCTCACCAGTACCAAGTTGCCAACAAATATTTTTTATGAGGATAGGCCAAACCTTTGCAATGCCCCTCCATATGGCTGAACAATTTGTTTGAGTAATGTTGTCTGGGATATTCCTAGACCATTTGTATTTGGATCGTAGGACTTGGACCCACAAAGAGTCGCTTTTGGTGATAAGTTGATAACCTAACTTTAATAAGAAGGTCGTATTCTGATCCTCAAGATGACGAATTCCCAACCCTCCATTCTTTCGTGGTTGACACATAGAAGCCCAATCAACTAAGACTATTTTCCGTTTCCCCTCACTAGAGCCCCAAATAAATTGCCTAGTTAATTTCTTGATTTTGTCGTAAATCTCTTTTGGGATGCGCATTGTCTGCATAAAATAACTAGGTATGGCAAGGAGTATTGATTGTGCCAAAGTGAACTTGCCCACTATAGATAACTTTCTTGTGTCCCAATTACATAATTTAGCTCGAACCTTGTCCACTATAAAATCAAGTTTTGCATGAGTAATCCTTTTGTGAAATAAAGGTACTCCTAGACATGTCCCTCAGTCTTGGACTTGTTGAAAACCTAAAATCTCGCTCAGTTGATTACTCAAGGTATCATCAACCGCTCTAGAGAAAAAAAATATTAGTTTTAGTTGCACTAATCTTGTGACCAGAGAAGGTGCAAAACTTTTCCAAGATAGTTTTTATTGCATTACCGTGGTAAACATCTGCTTTGGAAAAAATAACTAGATGTGAAAGGGTGGGTCCTGATCTTACTAGCTTGATGGGTTTTCAATTTCCTATTCTCTGCGACTCTCTAATGTTGTGTCCTAACTATTCCATACATAGTACGAACAAATACGGGGACAATGTGCAACCTTGTCGGACTCCTCTAGCAGGTTTGAATTTTTTCGTAGGCACTCCATTCCATAAAATTTGCATAGTAGAATTGGTGATAGCTGACATGATAAGTCTACTAAGAGAATCTGAAATGCCTGCATGTGCCATGAAAGCCTCGATGAAGTCTCATCAAACCCTGTCATAAGCTTTTTCTAGATTAATTTTGATAGCCATCAATTTTTTATTTTTCCCTCTCATGTAGTGCATAACTACCTAAGCGATAAGAATGTTATCGAAGATGTTTCGACCTGCAATAAACCCTGCCTACTCTTGGCATATGATTTTTGGGAAAATAACTTTGAATCTATTGGCGATGACCTTCATTATTAACTTGTATAAGACAGAACACAGACTAATGGGACGGAATTACGAAATTTCTTCTGGGTGAGTAACTTTCGAAATGAGGACCACAGGTGTATTATTAAGATCTTGATCAATGGCCTTACCTCTAAAAACTTCTTTAACCCACTCACATATCGCTTCTCCAATATTCTCCCACTGGCCCTGAAAGAAAATTGCGTGATAGCCGTCGCTCCCTAGAGCTTTTAGTGGTGCCATATCAAAAAGTGTTTTTTTTATTTCTTCATTCGATACATCTTGTCTTAGAAAATCAATGTCCTTTTGTTTTAATTGAGGGAAATGACTAGGCGACAACTCTTCTAAATAACCCGGTTCCTCCTCATATAATTTTAAAAAAAAAGATACTACTTCAGACTATACTTTTGTCAGGGTCATATAACCATTCTCCTCTACTATTACGAAGGCTAGTGATGCGATTACTTTTCCTCCTATGAGTAGTGCAATTATGAAAAAATTTTGTATTCCTGTCCTTTAGTTTAAGCCAATCGCACCTAGATTTTTGTTTCCAGAGTAATTCCTCTTAATCAAGAACTTTTTCCAACTCATTCCTAATGATCATTTCCCTTTCCGAAGCTCTAACAGAATTTGTGAAATCTACTTCGTTCTGTACTTTATTTAAGGAATAGATCAATTTTCGCCTATGCTCGCCAATATGCCCATATGTTGTTTTGTTCCATTCTTTGAGGCCCTTGGTAAGAGTTTCTAGCGTGCGAGACATATTCCCATTGAACGTCCATAATTCTTTGACAATGACGGAAAAACTTTGGTGTACGCCCTTTTGGTAAATTGAGATCAGGACATAGGTTAATGTTAAGTGGTTGGTGACCTGATTTGATGCGAACGAGATGTGTTACCAGGCTATTTGGAAAAGTTTGAAGCCAGGCACTATTATAAATAGCTCGGTCAAGTCTTTCAAAGACACCCCCTCTTTGTTAGGTAAAGGGTGGTCCTCGAAAACCCAAATAATATAAATTGTTTTCCTTAACAAAATTTCCAAAAAGTGCACACCATCGACCGATGGAAGCACACCTTTTCTTGTCTTCTACTGCTAGTAGAGCGTTAAAATCTCCCACCGCTATCCATGAGGTAGAGGAAAAGGGAATAGACTCTTTAAGAGCATCCCAGTGAGCTGATCTTTTAGTTTTATTCGGACTTCCATAGACAAATGCAATAAGGAGCTTCTGAGTTGGGAAACCATACTTGATCTCTGCCAGAATAAACTGTGGGTGCTTGTGAATTATGTGAACTTGAACAGTGTCCTTCCAACCTAGCCAAATTCCCCCTGAAAAACCTCTAGCCTCAACACGATATGAATAGTTAAAGCCTAACCTAGCAATGATTTCATCTGCTCTCTTGCCACTTATTCTTGTTTCAAGAAGACTAACTATTTCTGGCTTAAATTTCGTGTTATATTCACGAAAAATTCGAGGGAATTTCGTATTTTCACACCCTTGGCAGTTCCATGAGAAAATAGATAAGTTTCACTTCATTATAAATAATCGACAAAGTGTAGAGAGGCTCCATCTGTACCTACTGGCTGTTGCTCCCATCTACTGAGAACATACCATCAACTTTTGGGCCATTCACTGCATGCCCAATTTTAATATGATTTTTTATTAAATCAACAATTTTAGCCTTGGGTTCAACAAGAAGAGGTTTATGTGAAGAGAGTTTGAAAGGGTCCCCTTTGTCTTTAATTGTTCTATTTAACACTTTTCCTATTTTAACATCTCCATGTTTGTGTCCACCAACCCGAAATCCTCCCTTTTTAGGCCGAGAGTCATTCAAGATCGGGGAGCCTTCATGTGACAACTCCGGTGCCCTTTCTTCAAGAAAAGAAACAACAGCATGTTTTGAAGGATCAAGGACTCCTTCTGTTATTGTAACAGGAATTAATTGTAGACCTTTGAAGGCCGATAGCGATTCAACCACTGAAGGTTTACCCAACGGCGTAGTGTCAACTCTTCCTAACAGTACACCTGGATCGAACTGTTCAAGCGAGGGATCTATTTTGTTGGGTTGATCGACAAGTACCTCCAAATTGCCCTGTCCTCTTCTTTCAAGTGAAAGCAAAACTACCGGTGGGTCAATCGCCAAGAAATCATTATTTGTTTCCAGGTTTCCCGTTTTCTTTATTTGTGATTCATCATTGTTAGTAACGAATTTGGTGCTACTATGGACCTCTGTATGTTGTTCTGATCTATTAGAAGACTCCAAATGTGCCACAATGGCACGAACCCTATTTGAATTTGTAGTAAGGAGTGGAGGGGAAAGGCTGGGGCCAATACCCTCATTAAGAGAGGGGATTATCAATCTTTAGGAGTCAAAAGTGCTTGGTACTATTGCAGGTTTATTGATGAGACTGCTATTGCCACTTTCCTGTTGCCTCTTTTTTTTATAAGCTGTGTGATGTATGTAAGTATTTTTATGAATCAAAACTTCTTTCCCTTTTGGTGTTGGTTTCAAAGTTGGGTTCAAGACGCCCATATCTTTTGGGAGTCCTAAACTGGAGGGTTTCGGTTGGTTCCTTTTGGAAGTAGAAGTCTCTTGGTCAACTTGAATTGCCATGTCATCTTCTAGATTTTCTAGAATTTGAAAACTTGTGGAACCCTTCTCCCTTGCCACATTCTTAGCCGTAAAATTCGTCGATTTACTCGATCCTTTAGTACCACGTCTTCCTTTTCTATCGACTATCATCCACAAACCGTAAGTGTCAGAATTTTTTGGAATGCTCCCCACATGATGCGTAGCAGACTGCTTGTCGTTGCTACATCTATCGCTTCCAGTTCCTTGGTCTGGTACACCCACTATCTTAGGGTAAATTTCTTTGATGTGTCCATAATGTCCACAAGAAAAGCATACCATAGGTAGGTTCTCATATTCCACTCTTTGAACCATCCCATTGATAATAATTTGAGAGACCAATAGCTTTTCCAGATTTATGAAGATAGCCATACGAGCAAACCTTCCCTGAGATCCACTCTTAGTGTTAAAATCCAATTTTGCAACACGTTCGATCATTCCTCCTATTTCCCAAAGGACTTTCTTTTTGTACAGGTGACAAGGAAGGCCTAAAAACCGTAACTAGGCTATCACCATGCTTGGAAATGGCTGATTTGTGTTGAAGTCAGTGGTCCATGGCTGAAATGTTAGGTACTGACCAAAGACAATCCAAGGACCTTCACACAATACTTTGTCAAAATCTTTCGTGCTTTGGAACTTTGCTAGAAAGTAACCATTCTCAACATCCACCAATCGGAATCCTTGACATGGTTTCCAGAGAGAGCAAACTTTGTAACTAATGTTTCTTCCTAGCAACTTGATGACTACTGTTCTAGCCATGTCTTTGATAAGTATCTAATTTATGCGATCCGAGAACCTGATGGATGGCAAACCATTGATTGTTGATCTTACTATATCTGCTTCTGGCAATTCAAAATCCTCATCATCATTGGGAATTCTTTCACCCTCCTTCGTGTCAGTTCCCTGCACCCCAATCCCTAAAAGACAATCCTTCCAAGAGCGAGATTGTGAAAGGGTTTGGGCAAGGATCATCTCCTCATCTGACTCGTCTTCCCCATCTCTGATTCTCACTTTTTTAGTGGAACGATTCGCAATTTCCCCAGAATCACCTATAGAATACTCTCTTGTTTCCATTTGCTCTAACTGATGTAATAATGCTATTTAACAATTTAATTTAAAATAATTAAATATATGACAAATTTCAGATCTTCCATGTGTCCAAATTTTTGGCTAACCATATAAAAACTCTTTAAATCTGGTGTGAAAGTCACATATTTTGGCCTGATTTTTACTAGTCAAATGATATTTAATATTAAATATTATTTATTCATGGTTAGTCAAATATTAGTTTTGTAATTCGGCCAAGCATCGTGTCATAAAATGTTGTTCATAATGCATGCCAAACCAAGCTTGAATAAATTAAAAATAAGTAATTACAAACTCATAGATTTTAATTATAGATAATGGATTTATTTTTTTAACAATCAGATTTAATGTTACAGTTTAGTCCTTTCTTAGGCCGCCAAGTGATACCTGCTGCTACATGATTGGGTAGTAAACACATTATTTACGTCATCTGCAGGCCTTCTACTTTTTATTCTATTACTGTTCATGAGTCAGATCAATTAAGTTGAATCTAGGTTAAATTGGATATTTATGTTAATTTTAAATTTAACATTGATCTGACCTAAAAATAAATATATTATTTTGTCATGCCTCAATTAAATTTAAAAAAAAAAAGTAAATTCGAGTTCAATCTCGTCTCATTTATATTTGATTTTTTAGATGAATTTTTATTTAAAAATAGCTTTTTTAATATAATATATTAAATATATTAAAAAATTAAAATAAAAGTTTTATAACAAGTTAAAAATAAATTAAAATGTATTTATATTTAAAAATCACAAATAAATATAATAAATATTTTATTATATTAAATATAATTATAAAAATTTATATTTTGGGTTGAGTTATTTAGTTGAGTTAGTTTTTTTTTAATTTTGGATAATAAATTTAATTATTATTGGATCAGTGATTTAATATAAATATAAAAATATAATTATTATTTGATATATATAATTCATATAACATTGTATTCGAACTTAGGCAAAAAAATCTTACTTAAGACTCGATCCATAAAGAAAACAAATCTTAAATTTTACTTTAACCCATTTTTTGAACTTTATATTTTATTCAAATCCTCTCATTTTTCGAACGAATCTTCAAACCTAAACAAATGACCCGACCATGAACAAATCTACCCAGATCCAACTTTCACTAAAATAAAGTGCTCAACTTGTAATGCCTCTAGTTTAACTGAAACTAGTACCATGATTAATTGTTCTATATTTATAAACAAACTAGTTGATGTTAAACAAAGAATTAAAAGAAGTGGGATAGATGAGGGAGAGGGGTCATGAATTTATTAACATGTTTGGAACTTAGAATACCTAACTTGTCTTCTTTTTAGGTGTCCTGTGTTACCTGTCATGACGTTTCAATGTTCTTTTTCATCTTACACGTAGGGTAAAGTGTCTTGTTATTATTCTTTATTCGCTTTAAGATAATGACATCCACATTCTTGGACAGATGTCAGAATTAAAAACTAAATACTTCAATAGATAACAAAAAGATGATTTGTTCTCTGTTCTTTTGCCTGGATTTCTTATCCCAATTGCTTCTCTGCAAGTCGAAGCTGATGAACACAAACGATTAGAGAGCACACAATGATTTTGACACAAGCTTTGGCAAAAATACAGTATGTATAATTACGAACGTTAAATTCCCATGTACTGAAATTTTGTGGCTCCAAGATTATAAAATTTTACATATAAACATTGAATGAATCTTTGTATTTGAATAAAGGAATCTATTCTTAAAATATCATTAAAAAGGAAAGGAAACGTGGGAATGGCAGAGCTTTTCGAAGAATACAAGTCAAACTTGCCGACAAAGTTTAATCTGCTGACGGCCATTTTCTGACCAGACCCCACAAATTTGACTAAATACTGTATACAGAATTGCACCTGGATGTGGATTCCCCACACCATCATTTGGTTACCAGCCTTGTAAAGAATAAAGAGCATTTTGCAACTATAGGTTTAGCCTCTGTAAATCAAAAGCGTGGCGATGGAAATAGTTGAAGACGTTGTGATTGTGGGAGCTGGAATTGCTGGTCTGACCACATCTTTGGGACTTCACAGGTACATCAACCCGCACCAACGATCATATTAGCTTAAAATACATAGTAGTAACTGGTTCTAAATCTAAACTATTACAGGCTTGGAATTCGTAGTTTAGTATTGGAATCATCAGACGAGCTAAGGATGACCGGCTTTGCGTTCTCGACATGGGGCAATGCCTGGAAAGCCTTGGATGCTGTTGGCATCGGTGAATCTCTTCGGCATCAACATTACCTTACGCCAAGGTACTGTGTTTAACTACATTGAACCTTGTTTTTGAAGTCCCAAGCTTCATTTTGCTATAAACTGACGTGGATGGTGGTTGATATGAGTGCAGCATACTCGTTGCCTCTACATTTTTAGACCAGCCAGCATCAGAGATATCATATAAGGGTCATGAAATTCGATGTCTTCAAAGGAGATTGTTGTTGGAAACTTTAGCAAAGGAACTCCCCAGCGATACCATCAGGTTCTCTTCTAAAGTGGTTTCCATAGAGGAATCTGGCTTCTTCAAACGACTGCATCTGTCTGATGGAACCATCCTCAAAACTAAGGTAAAATCGGGTTAATTGTGTATAATTTTCAAGAAAACCAAAATTTATTGTTCCAGAGTCCAAGTCTTGACTGTAAATGATAAAAGGTATCGATTGGGTGTGATGGAGTGAACTCAGTGGTGGCAAAATGGCTTGGTTTCGACAAGCCCGTATTCTCTGGTCGATCAGCAATTAGGGGTTCCACAAATTTCAAAGGTGGCCATGGCTTCGGACCAAAATTCAGGCAGTTCATTGGCAAGGGTCTTCGATCAGGCTTCCTCCCTTGTAATGATGAGAATGTTTATTGGTTTTTGACTTGGACTCCATCCACCAAAGGTACCTAACCCCCCACCCTTTTCCCTATTTGTGCTTAAATCGAGTACCATCTTCCCTAACATTCTACTGTTTTACTTTTCAGATGAAGAATTAGAAGACGATCCAGTTAAGCTGAAGCAATTTGTAATGAGCAAGCTTGAAGATATACCCGATGAGATGAAGTCTGTTGTAGGAAAAACTGAGCTAGATGCCATTGCATCATCCCCATTAAGATACAGAAGACCTTGGGAGCTTCTATGGGGCAATATAAGCAAAGGCAACGTTTGTGTAGCTGGTGATGCCCTTCATCCCATGACACCAGACCTTGGGCAAGGTGGATGTGCAGCTTTGGAAGATGGGGTTGTTCTAGCAAGGTGTATTGCTGAAGCGTTATTGAAACCAGGTGGGGAAGAAAACAATGGAAAAATAGTTGGTGAAGAAGAGGAATACAAAAGGATTGAAATGGGGTTAAAAAATTATGCTCAAGAGAGAAGATGGAGAAGTATTGATCTAGTTAGCACAGCTTATGTGGTGGGTTATATGCAACAAAACAATGGGAAGATTATGAGCTTCCTCAGAGATAAATTCCTTTCCAGATTCTTACCTGGGATGCTGTTAAGAAAGGCTAGTTTTGATTGTGGCACGCTCAAATATTGATTAGCATTTCTTTCCTTTCTTTTCTTTTTATGAAAATTTAATTAGCATGTGTTGAATGAATAATTTTGTGTTTTATTTTCTCAGTTTATTTAACATTGTAATATTTTATATTAGAAAAATATAAAAAAAAAACATAGAAATTAGTTGTAGTGTGACATTATGAGTGTTTGAATAAAGAAGGTTATTTTATTAATGTGATTTTGATTAGAGTGTACATTATCAGTAATATTGGTTTCACTTTTATTTTATTATTTTTAACCCTACTTATTAATCTATGTGCTAAAAGTTATTGGGTTAATTAGAAAAAAATGCCATTTTTAAAAATTAATTGATTTTTTTTTTTCAAATTTAGGGAAATAGGTTGAATTTTGAAAGAAAAATAGAAAACGCCTTTTGCAGGACGTGCTTTTACCTTAGCTGTCACCTTAGCTAAAAACACTTCCAATTCCTACTGGTTATATGGTCACGAGTTCAAGTATAACTATGGCTCCCAATTGATGTGGTAATGAGATCACGGGTTCAAGTATAACTCAGGCCCTCGATTAACGATGGTTATGCGATCACGGGTTCAAGTTTCATGCCATTAGAAGAAGATGCTTTATAAACCCCATGCATAAATTTGAAATCATAATCATATAAAAAAAGGGCTCACTAGTATAATCAATTTATTCTTTTTATCCATCAAAGTAATATCCTTAATATCATTGTCCAAAATCTGTATCAGAGGTGGGGGCAAGAAGACTTTAATAGTAGAATAATTTGAGAATAATTTGAGAGAAATTGAATGAAAATTGAGAATAAAATAGTAGAGAGATTTGAGAGAATAGGATTGAATGAAAAAAATAGGCTTTATATAGAAAATGAAATAGTTATCGGGGCAAAAATATAATTAATCGTTTGAAATTTTAACTGTTGAAAAAAATGTCCATTTTACATTTTTTGATTGTTGGATAAAATGGTCGTCGGACGAAAACGCTTACTACAAGAAACATTTTATATTTCTCTCTTCAAAATCAACTTATTTATCTAAATTTGAGAAAACTAGATCTAATTTACTAATTATTTAAATTTGATAATTTCTGCTAATTAACTCAAAATTATTTTTAAAATATATATTTTTAAGAGTATCTCGAAATTGATAAGTATCGAGTTGGAGAGATATTAAATCACCAAATGACATGCATGCTAAGATGGATGTATTGTAAAATGCAATCAAGAGTAACTCGACAGTCATCATCCATGAAAATTGAATTCAAGGCTTTGGAAAAAAAAATTGGCAGTTTATTCTACCAACCTATTAAATACAATGGAACTCCACAACCATGGTAGGCAACTTCCACTCTATAAATACCCTACTCACTTTTCTTTTTCCCCACCCAAAATCCTCTAAACCTTTTCAACTCTCCAAAAGATCTTTTTTTTTTTTTTTTTACTTATTTTCTATAGAAAAAATGACGAAATCAAGGTTTCAAAAAGAGTACATTACCAACTATATCATCAATATGGTGAAATTTTCAACTCAATTTTTTTAATATTGTATTTTTGTAAAAATATTTTTAGATTTATCAAAATCTAATATTATATTGTGATTTTTTTAATAACGAGGTGATTTAATTATTTGTGTCAGATGCAATTTAAAATTCCTGAAATCTGATGGATGTGTCGTAGAACTTTTGAAGGATGTTGGTTTATACGTGTCATCTAGATGACAAAGTTCAATTGTTTTCTTGAATTGCTTGCTGCATTGTTGAAAAGATGGAGGCCAAAAAGGCAAACATTTATTTCCTATGTAGGGAAGCAATGATTACGCTAAAAATGTCCTTTAATAATCGATTTTCCAATCAATGAGCAAGCAATAATTTATCCCAGTAACGTCGACGTGAAATACAAGTTCCATCAATTGTTGGGTGTCGTCTCGTCTAATGAGAAACCAATGAAGAAATTGGACGGGTGTCACATGAAATGCACATGGTTGGAGAGTCTTGTCACACAGGCCCCTCCATTCCATGCAACTGTGGAGGAGATGGATCATTACATTGGAGATTGAATGCTTTGAACAGTAGGCAAGATGTTATTGCTAAACAAGTTTGGCAACAAGATCTATTGCATGTATCTTCCTCCACTAGAGGATTTTAAAGCGGCTAGTAGATTCAACTAAGGTGTTGCAACTCTAAAGAATGCGCTTTGCAACGCGACTCATGAATTAATCAACAAAATAATTAGTTGCAAGCTACTTTACAAACATGGGTTTGGATACGAATGCATGGTTAGCTGCCACCCTTTCTTAATCGTGGGAGTTCCCTCTTATAAGAAAGTAAAAATATCATGTTGTAGATTATTTTTAAATGAGTTATAATGCTAGACTACCAGTCCTTCAAATCTCTTATTGCATTTTGGAATAGATTTAAAGGTCGTTTGGACCATACGTGCTATAAGAAAAACTTGACAAGGATGCGACGAGTAATCGATTAACGAGCTAATAAAAAGTATATTGATGTTGCTTTTATATTCAATGAAATTTAGTATCTTGGTAGTGAATCTAGACAACATAGTGTTTACCATTATACCAAATACTGCTTTTAGATGGCATGTGTTATTCAGGGTGTAAATGCCCATCATTTGTTTCTACATCATAGAGTGACAGCACCTTAATCGAGTGAAACGTTAATTCAGGTTCATCCAAGAAATTTTGGTGAAGCCCTAGAACATTGAGCGGCTCCATAAGATAGATCTAAAGAGGCAGGAGAGTCATTAGCTAATGAAGCATGCACCATGGATTGAGCTTTGAGACAATTGAGTTGAGTAGAGCATATATGGGGAAATTTTCTAAGATAGTATTTTTTGTGCCTATGAGGTATACATGCAATGGTTCAGTCGATGGGCCATGAGCGATTCTATCCGTAGAAGGAGTATCTGATAGTAGGGGAACAAAGTGTACTGTCAAGTCATTCACAAGCACATAATTAAGGTCATTTCTGAGCATACCAACCTCCTAGGCAAACCTAGACCAATCGACACAGCACTTCAACCATCTTGCCTTTTCGATGTACTATTCTTGTAAGCTTTCATACTATGTTGACGATAAACTTAGGTTATCCATTTACAAATAAAGATAGGCTTTAGCAAAATATGAGACCCATATATCAAGTCAGGTTGCACTTTGACAACTATATATGGTAGCTGGATCCAAGTCTAGCCTGGCACAACATGAACACTTTTAGTCAAAAGTGATACTTAAACTAATGTTTGTCTCATTTACCCAAAAAATGTATGACATCCAATAAAAAATGACACGTGTCATATTTTTATTTGTTGGTATTATTTAAAAAAACTAAGACAAAATTAATAATTTAGAAAACACTTATTAAAGAAAAGCCGTTTTAAGAATCAATCTTGGAGTATTGTTGAATTAATGAATAAAGTCTTAATTTTATAAAGTTATAGTTATATAGATGAACCCAAAAGACAGGAGATAACAGAATAATGGGCCTTGGCCCAATATAGAGTTTCTTTGGGCTCTCTAGACCTTTTTTATAATGACTTCTTATTTCGATATAAACGACGTCGTTCAATCCGGACTTTTTCGCTTCCTTCAACTCCTCCCACAAGACCTACTGCTGAAGAAACTAAAACCTTAGTCCACTGCAGGCTTGGCTCTCGATTCCCCCAGAATCCAACTCTTCCCTTCGTGAATCAAAGGTAAATTTTTTCTCCTTTCCCTTTGTGCTTTTTAAGTTTTAAGCATCTCCCTAATCAATATTTCACCTTCTTTCCCCTTGATTTTCACGTCAAATTTCGTTTCAATTTGCATTTGTTTCAGATTCTCAAAGATGACTCAAGATGTGGAAATGAAAGAGCAACCAGCTCCGTCCAATTCCGTTCCTTCATCTTCTCCATCTACTTTGCACCGTAAGTACAATCTATCTATGCATCTATAACATCCATATGTCTCTAGCGCATATTTTTTTGACGTTTGGTGATAGAAATCTGATTTTCTTTTAGCGTTTTCTGGACTGGTAACTTGTGGGCTTTCACGGATTTGAATAAAATTTTCTGGGTTTCTGTTAGATTTGAAGGAAATTGCGTCTCTGATTGAGACCGGTGCTTATGACCGTGAAGCTCGTCGTATTTTGAGGGCTATAAGACTTACAATGGCTTTAAGACGGAAGCTGAAGGCATCCGTGCTTTCCTCTTTCCTCAGTTTCGCTCTTACCCCTGGATCCGAGGCCTTTACTCGTCTTTCTTCTTATCTTCCTAAGGTAATCTTTTGATGGGACATCGTAATATTCAGTTATTCATGTGGAAGTGTTTTTCCCCCTGTGGTGAAGTGATTTTCGTTCCATCCTCTTAGATTAAACATGATGTCTTAGTTAATTAAAAGCATTCAAGTGCAACAAATGCTAAAGATAGAAAATAATTGGTTGCATCTTTGAAGTTAATTATTGGTGATTGGCCCTTTATTTGCACTCTGTTGTGAGATATGATGATATTTTCCCCGTTGTCACCTTCACCAGTGTAGTAGGCATTCTGGTTCCAAGTTCAAGCATTGTACATTAATAAGTCTTGAATTAATTGTTCTTTTAAGAACTCATGGTTTGAATTTGTTTCAGGAAGACGAGAATGAGATGGAAGTCGACACTGCAACCTCCGCAGCTCAACCTCCTGCTAAGCATTCCTTGCCAGAGCTAGAAATCTACTGCTATTTGCTTGTCCTGATATTTCTGATTGATCAAAAGAAATATGATGAGGTACATTAGCAAATAATTTCATCAGGATGTCTCCTGTTTCTTGAACATAATGTTATCTTGTTTCAGGCAAAGGCATGTTCCTCTGCAAGCATTGCTCGGCTGAAGAATTTGAACAGGAGGACTCTCGATGTTTTAGCTGCTAGGCTGTACTTTTATTACTCTCTCTGCTATGAACTCACTGGTACTCTTGCTGAAATTAGGAGGTGAGCTATACTTGATTCATTCCTAACTTTTATCATATGTTGTCTTTAGCATCTTTTCTGATGTGGGTATCCTTCTAAATAAACCTCAGCATGTTCTGTTTCTTTTATTCATGATCAGAAGTACGCATGACATTCTAGGTCTAATTAGGATGATCTTTAATTTGACAGTAACCTTCTAGCCCTGCACCGGATTGCAACATTGCGCCATGATGAGCTGGGTCAGGTAAATTTTCAAACATTTGAACAATTATGTCTCTGATAGGATCATATTTTTAAATATATTGCTCTCTTGCAGGAGACTCTTCTTAACTTGCTACTTCGCAATTACCTCCATTACAATTTGTATGACCAAGCTGAGAAATTGAGATCAAAGGCACCTAGATTTGAAGCTCACTCAAACCAACAGGTAAGTTATGGTTTTTTTGTTGTCTTTTTGTCTTTGAACAGTAAATGTTAAAGTAACCGAGCTGCATTTTTATGGTTATTAAATGGTTATCTGTAGTTTGGCATGGCTTATGGTTATGGTTATAACTGTAAAAACATTATAGTTTGATTCCATTCATAAGACAAAGGTTATCCTCTGCAGTTTTGCCGCTACCTCTTTTACTTGGGGAAGATTAGGACAATTCAATTGGAGTACACAGATGCCAAAGAATGTCTCCTCCAAGCTGCTAGGAAAGCTCCTGTTGCAGCCCTTGGTTTCCGGGTTCAATGCAACAAATGGGCCATCATTGTTCGATTACTGCTGGGAGAAATCCCTGAGAGGACTGTTTTTATGCAGAAAGGCATGGAGAAAGCATTGAGGCCATACTTTGAACTGACAAATGTGAGTTTGAGTTTGTGTAGTTGTCTTACTTTATCGAGAACCAAGTTTAATATTCCTAGCATGTCTTTCCTAGAAACGAAATGGAGAGAATCATGTGCATATATCCTCACGTTATAATCATTTGGACTCTCTTTGGTTTCAGTGGTTCCTAGATTTTACTAATGGTTTTGAGAACACAATCTGTGTATTTTTCAGGCTGTCCGCATTGGTGATTTGGAGCTTTTCAGATCTGTTGCTGAGAAGTTCTCAACTACTTTCAGTTCAGACCGGACCCATAACTTGATTGTTAGGCTGCGTCATAATGTCATTCGGACTGGGCTACGCAACATAAGTATCTCATATTCTCGCATCGCACTGGCTGATGTTGCCAAGAAGCTTAGATTGGACTCTGTTGCCGATGCTGAGAGCATAGTAGCCAAGGCAATCAGAGATGGAGCTATCGATGCGACTTTGGATCATTCAAATGGATGTATGCTGTCCAAGGAGACGGGAGACATCTACTCTACAACTGAGCCTCAAACGGCATTCAACTCTAGGATTGCTTTCTGCCTCAATATGCATAACGAGGCTGTGCGTGCACTTCGGTTCCCACCAAACTCCCACAAGGAGAAAGAAAGTGCTGAGAAGAGGAGAGAAAGACAACAACAGGAGCAAGAGCTTGCAAAGCACATTGCAGAGGAAGATGACGATGAGTTTTAGAGAGTGATATTCCTTTCCACCATATGATGGTTTGATCAAGTTGTGCATTTTCCTTTAAAGTGCCCTAGTAGTACTAGAAACGCTTTTGGTTTTATTTTCGCAATAGCTACTATTTCCATTGATAACATTGCTTTACAGTCGTACACCATGGAGATGCACTTTATTTGTATTTTTTTCCTCCCTTGACTTCAAGTTTTATTCCTTGAACAATGCAATCTCATTTGTATGCATGCCAGGTAGCCATTGAAATCTTTTCGGGTAAAACTTCTCTAAATTGCCCGACATCGTTAGAGAAGGGCTGAAGCTGATCCATCATCCTTTGATAATACGGGTACATGGGAAAACACTACCTTTCTTTAACTAAACAATTTTTCATGCTTTTATATTGTTATATTTCTGATCAGCCAGGTGGTTGAATTATTTACTTATAATTGTGGCGTGATGGATGCCTACTTCGTTCCTTGTGGTTGAGATGAGAGTTTAAATCTTGTTCATAAAATTTCTTTGAAATCATTTTTCAAAAGTTTTTAGTAAAACAAACATATTAAAAGTAGTGTTTAGAAAGCCACTTAGTAATTGAATTTTGGTGTAATTGTTTGTAATTATACAAGGGTGGCATCTTTGGGTGACCATTGTAATTGATGGTCCTATTGAATTGAGTATAATTGGAGTATCAGAATTACACTTTTCAATTTTTAGTGAAGAGGGTGATAGTGAGGATTTGAGTAATTACGCATGTAATTAAATCCAAATTTATTTTGAAAAATATTTTTATACAAGTTATAAAAATTATATTATAAACATGAATACGAATGAGTGTTCGAGATGCTTATATAAAAAAAAATATGTTATAAATCTTAAATAATATTATAAAAATATTTGTATATTTTACAAAGTTGTAGCAAAAAATTGTATTGTTTAAATCCTAAAAAAAATTTAAAGTGGTCAAAAAAATTATTATAACAAATAATTTACATGTTATAAAAATGTTATAATATATTTATTTATAAAAAGTTATGATCAAGTGTCACGAGATTAGAATTTTAGTCTCGCAATTCATGTGATCTTAAACAATTTCTTATATTCAAATTTATCTAAGTCAATCTTACTCCCTTTGCATAACATTCAGTCAAACCTACTTAGCGCATTGAAGGAAAACGAACAACAAATTTTGAGTTTTAGAACTCACCTAGAGGTTGACACTATATCCATTTACTTAGTTTTTTGCTTGCTACATGAGCCTCCTTAGTCAACAAACAAAACAACCATTTCAAATTTTCCAATGAAGATAATTAATCATCATAAGAATCATACTTTGCTTGCATGTAGAGACCATTTAAATGGTTATCTACAGCCTCAACCAAAAAAGAATAAATTTGATGGATAATTGAAATTCTTAATCTTTTTTCCTTTACTTAATTCGTAACACAGAAAGGTTAAGAAGCTTACTAGCTTGATAAATTATCAATTACTTGTGCACAAACTTTAGCTTATTTCCTCCATGTAGAACACTCTTAATATTTCTTTGATTCAACTAGACCAATGAGGAAGATAAAGGAGTAACAGAAAAATGAAAAAACCACACCGGAAAATAGTGTCTCTCCCTTATAGGCAATTGTGCATATTCAAAAAGTACAGTTTTTAAAGGGCCCAAAAACCACCCCTGAACTGCTCCAAAAACTGAGAGCAAGGCTTGAGCTTAAGACCAAAAAAAAAATATCACCTCTGGACGATCGTCGATGGGCGGTTTCTTTAGCCCTTTTGCTATCGGCTCAATCCAACACAGAAGCCTACGGACGTTGAGCTTGTGGCTAACGCCTTGTGTGCTCACGTAATTTGTTTGCACTTTGCACTTTTCATCTGAATAACCCTCCACCTAATATATATATTTTTTCAATGAATTGATTTATTCAAGAAAAACACACTACCAACCAGTTTTATACAAAAGATATTTTATTCATTTATCAAAAAAGAAGGTAAATAATTTATAGTTTATGCTGTTGTTACGTAAAGGCATCAAGACTTTACATACGTATCTTTTATTTGAAGCATCTTCTAGCATCCATCATTGTAGACACAGCATTTAACTGGCCGGCTGCCATTTTACTTGGAGCTTTGAATTCATATACTTTATTATAGAACAGTAGCTAAGAACCAAGAATACCCATTCAAATTAAATGATTCGGTGCCAGTTGTATTCTATTAATTAATAACAAATGATGATGACATCCCCAACCAGTTGACGATAAAAGCTGAGATGGGCAACAAAATTTCCATCGTTTTTGGTTGCTTTGAAAAGCCATGGAAGACAAGATTGGCAGGCTAATCATTCTTATCATGTGTTGTTCAATATTGAAAGGAGCCGTATCTCAAGTTTACAGGGTTGGTGATGAAAACGGATGGAACTCCGAGGTTGACTATGTTTCCTGGTCGGAGAAATACAATTTCACCGTCGGCGATGTTCTAGGTACCTATTTACTGCTTCCTTCCCATTTGGTTTCATAAAGTTTTTTACCGGATTTAGTTGCTTCCTATAATTTCTTCACTTCTAGTTTTTTTTTTTTTTTAATAGTAAAATTTTCATTAATTTCATCGTAAAATTTGTCACTTTGTAAATAACCTTGTGACCAAACGGAGAATCTTATTTTCATTGGAAAACTATTTTGCCTTCCTCTTTAGCAGTAGGAAAAAGTCTGTTTTGGGTCCTGATTGTGAACATATATTCATGATTCTTCCTCGTAGGTATAGCCATGCTCTATTTATGGAGGTTTTCAAATATAAATTAATGAGCAGACACACTATTTTTGTAGAGTTTACATATAACAAGGGGCAACACAATGTGTTTGAAGTGACAGAGTCTACATATAGAACATGTGATACGAGCAGTGGAGTATTAGCCAAGTATGAGAGCGGAGATGATAAAGTTCAGCTCACTGAACCAAAGAAGTATTGGTTCATCTGCAATGTAACTGGGCATTGCCTTGGGGGAATGAGGTTTGGCATTGATGCTAAAGCAGCGAACACTAGCAATACTAATTTGGACCCAACTCCATCAGCCAACTCTGGCAATGCCTTTGATACATGGAGTTTGGGTCTCTGCATTTTTGCATTTCAATTTCTTCTCAGTGTGTTTTGTCGATTTGTAGTAATTGCTGTTTAGGGACCCATTTTTTGTGTTCTTTTAACCATTTTATGTGCCAGGGTCTGACCCTGAATTGTTGGGGATTTTATGCACCTACTTTCATCGATTAAACCAGTGTCTTTCTGAAATTCTAACAGCAGGCAGGCATCTTAATGTAAAGAAATGTCCTGATGAAAAAGCATACATGTTATGTTTATAAAGGGATACAATCATACAAGGTCCGAAGTCCCTTTTTGGTCATGCTGAGCTTGAAGAAGGTCATCCCAAATGTTGCTTCCGGAACTGGAATGGTGATTGTGGAGCTGCTCATGATTGTAATAATTTTATTCACTGCCTCTGTTGTGTTCTCTCAAGCTGTTACCATACTCAGTTACGCTACCAACAAGTGGTTCACATTGTCCACATCAAGAATTTGCGACAGACTGCCGCCTGGTATCGCCGCCGACGGACACCTTTCCTTCTAAAAATTTCAATCTTCTATGATCTAAACCTTCTCTCTGATGGGATGAAACTGAATCCATCCAGCCCACAATTGATATTCTTTCGCGCTCCATAAATATGAATTGGTTATTATGCCAAACCAATATATTTCAACAAATCAAGTACACTAAAATATTCACTATGATAAAAAAGTTTGCGAAACTTAAGAGCCCATGTGCCCTATAATAACTCTCAAATTCCATAATTAATCCACGTAACAGCCAGCCGCGTAGCTGGGGGACTAACAGCGCCTCAGTCCCCTTAAAAAGAAATTTTTTTTCATTCATACTTTTTAAATTTTTTAAAATTTTAAATTAATAAAAATAAATTTTTTATAAAAATTTGATTTAATTTTTTAAAAATTATAAAAAAATAGGTTATTAAAATGGTAAAATTATATTTTTAATATAATAAAAATTAAAATTTAATTTCAACCCCTAAAAAAATTCTAGCTTCACCTACAACTTAAAACAATAAAATTTATTTTGAAAGACTTAATTGATTAAAATAATAAAAATAATTCTTTTTTTAATAAGTCTACTAATAGGTGTGCTACATATAATTTTTTTATCGAGAAAATTATTTTAATAATTTTTTACTTTTGCTTTTTTTAATCTTTTAGAATTAGGACTAAATTGATAATATTTGAAAATATTGAGGATTATTTTTATTAAATTCTTAAAATTAAAACCAAAATGAAAGAATATGTAAATATTGAATGACTAAATCAGTTATTTTTTAATAGTGACGTGACCAAAAAACAAATTTCAAAAAACTTTAGTAATTAAATTGAAAATTTTTAATTGAGTGATTAAAATAGAAGCATTCTCATAATTAGATGACTATTCGTAAATTTACCCAAGTTTTAAATAATAAAGATCACTATGAAGCTTGTTGAGTTTCTACCTTGCTCAGGTTAAACGCAATCAACAAAAACATTTTCATTTTAGGCAATTAAAATAAAAACTATATAATTTAAGTACTCTTATTATAAAGTTCGGTCGTTTTGATCAATCTTATTAAAAACGTTAACTTGTAGTTAACGTGGTAGTTAAAAATTTAATATAATAACAAAATTATATTTTTATAAAATATTTATGTATTTTTATATATTTCTTTGAATTTTTTAGAATTAGGATTAAATTGAGATTATTTGTAAATTATTATTTTTTAAAAATTATGACTAAATTGATATAATATGTAAAAGATAAGGACTGAATTTGTTATTATATCAAATTTTTTAACTGTCACCTTTGTGTTTTTAACCTGGAGTGACCCAACTATGTAATTTGGGTGCTTAAATTGCAAAAAAAATATATATTTTTTGGTTACCTAAAATGAAAAGGTTTTTATAGTTGGGTGATATCTATGTAGTTTGCCCTTTAAATAAATAAAATTTATCCAAATAAAACCCTAGCCAAAGAGGGAAAAATATAGAAGCGATCTCAGGAATTTCATCAATCAGGTTCGTTACACGCTCGTTTAAATCGTTCTTTATGTTTTCAAAATTTCCCTGCTTCACATGTTTTAGGGTTTATGAGGTTTTACTTAAGTCTTTTACGGTTTCTGTGAAATCACGCTGGATGAAAATTCGGCTCCATGTTATTCTATTTAGTTTAATTTTATAATAGAATTAACGATCAAGTTTGATTCTTTTGAACAATAATTTTTTTATCTATTTCAATTGCTCCTTAATTTCGAAATCAACGGTTGAAAGCTACATATCAATGGAAGTTCTGTGTATATTCTTGCTGAAAGAATGAATATTGGTGATAGTTTAGAATTTTATTTTATTTATTTTATAAGCTATTAATAAAGAGTCCTGGCTTTGCTGAATTTCCTAAGTTAATTTTTCAGATAAAACCTAGCAAAAAAATGGAAGAAGAGCGAAGAGTGCACCCGGATTGTATAAATGCATCAAATCCGTATCATGAATGCGTTGAATATTGCTTCCGGAAGATTGTTGAGGCCAAAGCTAGAAAGGATAAATCAGAGACAGGTTTAACTGTTATACTTGTAATTCTTAAATTAATGTTTTTGTTTACCAGGCCTTTTCCTTGAGAACTCATTAGATAGTTTAACTTTATCGGCTTAATTGCAATTTATGTTGTTATAGAAACTCTGCAACCTGAGCATGGCCAGCCTGTTACGCCTGCTGCTTATCAAGAACAAGATGTGCAACCTGGCGTTCCAGAACCAGAAGAAAGCCCTGATGATGATAGTGACCGCCCTGTTGAGGAGAACATTGAAGGAGACATTACAAATCTTACAGGAAGACAGAAAAAACTATTCGAGTTGAGACTAAAGATGGTTAGTTTGATTGATCTTTCAAAAACAACATGATCTGTTTTGCCATCTTTATATCTGTACTGATTATTAATAATGATTATCTGCTTCCAGAATGAAGCGAGAAAAGCCAATCAAACAGCAATGGTGGCTGAAAAGAAAAGAATGGAAGCTGCGCCAGAATCTAGAGGAATTTCTAAGCAAAAATGGCTCGAGGAAAGGAAGAAAAAGATAGGAAAATTACTAGATGCTAATGGTTTGGATTTGCAAAATGCGTATATGCTAGATACCCAAGAAGCAGCTGAGGTAAAATATAAGAAATGGGAAAAGGACCCTGCTCCATTTGGTTGGGATGGTATGCTTCTATCTGCTACTTATCATATTTACTTTTCTCTTCCATTCCTGGTACATGATTGTTATGTTTCCTGGTTTTTAATGATACTCCTTGTTCTAATTTTAATGTTGTACCAGCTGCCTGCTTATGCATGCATATTTCTAAGTCTAAAATATTATAGGCCCATGAAACTTGTCCAATGCATTCTCATCTTTGGGGTGTGTGTGGGGTTGAAAGAAGACTCTTATCCATTCTGTACGATAGAAAATTTTACCGTGTCAATGAGCTCAATCTGTGTGTTTTTTCTTGGAGGTACTTAACAGTCTTCAATCAGAAAACATTGTACAATGCATACAAAAAGCGGACAAAGAACATTGATATTGACCTAGAAGAATATAACAGAATGAAAGACGCAGATCCAGAGTTCTATCGTGAAGCTTCAAGCCTCCAATATGGGAAGGTATGATCGGAAAAAGTAGGGGGAAAGGGTTGCTAGTTTCTTTCTTATTATCCTGCCAATGTGTTTTGAGTATTCACTATGTGTTCCTTTTGGTGAACAGGCACCTAAAATTTCAGAAGATAAGATTGAGAAGATGGTGAAGGAACTTAAAGACCGCGAAGAAAAGCGCCAGTCATTTAGCCGGAGGAGGAAGTTTCATGAAGAGAAGGATATTGATTCAATCAATGATCGTAATGAGCATTTCAACAAGAAGATTGAACGGGCGTTTGGAAAATACACTCTGGAAATAAAAAATAATCTTGAACGTGGAACTGCATTGCCTGATTAAGGTATATTGTTCATTGCTGTGCTTTTGTCCGGTTCTGCAAGCTTCAAGCCAGGCTTGCTTTCCTTCATAAATCAATGAATATGTATAGAATGTATTTTCAGAGATATTCAACCTAGCCTAATGGTTTGACTGGACTATAGGAATCCAATGCTGTTATAAGAAATACCTCCCTGCAAGTGTATCTGATCTTCCTCTTTTGAGTACTAATTAACCTTTTATCTTGTACTGGATTTTTTGCCTCCATGAATCTATATGTAGGGGCAGTATGTCAGAGATCTTTAACTTGGCCTTATGGTTTGACTTAGATTGGATTGAAGTGAATCTGGTGCTGCTACTAGCATTCCTGGGAATGTCTTTGCTGCTGATCTTTTTGAGTAATCTGTCATTAAACCTTTTCTTTTTGGGAATCATTAAAGCTTGTTTTATTTTTCACTTGTGCACCACTTGGACTAGTCCAGAACAGATTGTGGGGCACTGAGCTTCACACTTTTTCCACTGCCTCTATCTCAGTATTTTCTTATTGATTCACTAGGTTACTAAAAAAATATACCACTGTCTTAACTAGTTATAACCACCTTGCAATAATGAAATCCTGCAAATGTTACCAAGTTGTAGGGAGATTCATCTAATTTAGCTGCTGACTGGATTGCTAGGACTAGGGAGCAAAAATGCCTTGGTGACTGGTGTCATTTTCGTTAAATTAAAGCTTTTGTAAGGTTGCTTGCAAGAGTTCATTTTTGCAATTTTCTGGATTTGGTACCTATGTACCTAAACCTAACACCATTTAATGTGATGATATATATAAATAAAAACAAGTTAATTACTTTGTATCATTGATTGATTTTTATACTTTCTGTTTTGCTTTACATATTGGTTCACTCATGTTGGTTGCAGCTTCCTAAATGCATATGATTATACATCAGGATATTTGAAGGATTGAGATCAAAAGTTATTGTGCATGACTTAATTTATTAAAGGTAGTTCAAGTAAATAGTGTATGATAGTTATGGCTGTGCTAGATGAGAGATATCGTCATTTTGTGGTGCTATAGGGGCTATCTGATTAGACTTGAAGAAGGCTGAAATGATGATTAAGTTAGTCATCATCCCAATTCCCTATTCCTGTAGAAAACTTGTGGGTTTGGTCCCCCATAGTTGAAGGGTAACTTTCCGTTGTTTGGTGGCTACGAAACAATGGGGGGATAATCGGGGAAGTTAAAGACCTTAAACCAGAATATTTACTTTACAGGAGGAATCCAAGACTTCGGGACCATGGGCTTAGCAGTCGATTAATTGAGTTCATTAATTGGAAAAAAACAAACTGAATTTTTTTTTGTCAAAAAAATAGCAAATTATTCTCTAAATAAACATGTTCTCTAAATATGAAAAAAATTCTATAAAAATTTAAAATTTTTAAGTTTTTAAATTTTTTTTAAATAATAATTGAGACCTCCAATCAGAAATTAATTTGAATTTTTTTTTTTAAGTTTTACAACTCAGTTTATTTTTTTGAATAATTTTATTATAAATTTCGGTTATATTTTTTTACATAACATTTAAAATTATTCATAATTTTTTTTAATCAATAAATAAAAAAAATAATACGCTCGAATATGCTACAACCATCTCACCCTTGCAATTAAGTAAAGAAAATTGAAAAGAAGCGCTGGACCCTCACCACTATGGTTGCATGCATGCCGTAGGCTATTGGTTAAATGCTCTTGAAGTATTTATCATCATATCAGGCCACGTTCAAGGGATGGCTACGTACCTTTCGTAAAAAGACGGGACTATGATTCTCTTTTACACCACCCCATAAAAACATTATTATTAATAAATTTATTAAACAACTGTTGAGTTTGGGAAGAGTATTTTAGTACTATTTCCCTTCTCTTTTGTACTGTACTCCTACCACCCTACTACTTGTTTTTTGGCTTTATCTTTCTTTGCCGATTTCTGATAGGATAAGACTAAGAGGTAGCCCATGTGCTGCCATGACGCGTGGCTTCGTTTGTAGGGTCCTCGGATTCCTTGCCCTCTCGTTTTCTGCTTTTGGTTTGCTGGTTCAACCAACTGACCTTTCCAGAGAGGTGAAAAAAGGTGAAAGAGGGTCAGATTTTTAACTTTTTCACCCCTTTATCTTCCTTGGGAAGGGGGCATCTTTGGTTCTTTCTTCTTACCCTTATCCTTCATACGTGTCTATCTCTCATATGTTGTTACAAAAAAAGTTAACTCGTGTGTACCTCACATGATTCCAAAACAAGGCCCTTAAGTTACGGGAAATGAATGATCCCACTCACTCCCAATGGCCATTATGGGGAAAATTTTGTTTACCCATTTTGTCATTTTAGGTTTTTTTTACAGCAAGTTAGGTATTGAATGAGACATATTACCTTTAAGAAACGCCACTAAGGAATCGATTATCTAAAATCTTAAAGAGATATAGACTGCACACAATGTGAAAAAACAGTGATACATGGGAGAAGCAAAAGCTAACAACAAAAGATTAAATAGTTATAAATAGAGAAAAATGAAAAAAAGAAAAGGGTCATCATTCATGATTCATAATAATAATCTTCTCATACACACAAACGAACAAATGGAGAAAATAGAAAAAGAGTGAAGTGGAGACAAAGCTATTTGGGTTGATTTTCTTTTTTTTAGTTGGTGGGGTTGCTGCGGAAGGATCCCAAAGCTTTGATAGCTGCTGCTCTAAGGATGTACTGATGATATATAGCTGCTGCAAGTGCTCCAACAAATGGACCAACCCAGAAAATCCACTGTCCATCACAAATATAAACTATGTCTTAGTTTCAAAGATAAAAAAGACAGTAAAACGTATAGTATATGAACACTTACGTGGTCATCCCAGGCTTTATCGTTGTTGTAGATTACGGCAGCACCGAAACTCCTCGCAGGGTTAATACCAGTGCCAGTGATGGGGATGGTAGCCAAGTGAACCATGAACACTGCGAACCCTATTGGAAGGGGAGCCAATACCTACACAAACAACAGTTTAAATCCCATCAGACACAGTAACAGTTTAAAAACATGGGCGTCAAGCCATATATAGATGTTACATACAGGGACGTGGGAGTCACGGGCACTTCTCTTGGGGTCGGTGGCTGAGAAAACAGTGTAGACAAGAACGAAAGTTCCAATAATCTCAGCTCCCAGAGCAGTTCCCTTGTTGTAGCCAGAAGCCACGGTGTTTGCACCGCCACCAAGGGAGTTGTATGGATGTTTCATGAAAGCTTTAACCAACCCAACTCCACATATGGCACCCAAGCACTGTGACACCATGTAAGCCACAGCCCTAATGAGAGACACTTTACGGGCCAAAAACAACCCAAAAGTCACCGCAGGGTTGATGTGTCCACCTGTGACCAAGACAACCAAAACACTTGAGCAAACAAAAGGGTAGGTTAGTTTTTAAGGTATGGGGGTTTGTTTTGGTGTTACCTGAGATACCGGCAGTGCAGTAAACAAGGATAAAGATCATTCCACCGAAAGCCCATGCAATACCCAAGAGACCAACACCATCACATGCATCTTGTTGTTTCTTGTGACCAATTACGGTGGCAACAGTGACATAGAGGAAGAGGAGAGTGGCTATGAACTCAGCTATGAGGGCTCTGTAAAAAGACCATGACTTGAGTTCAGCCATGTTAATCAGAGGTTCCGGTGGAGGGTCCACATAGTCCTTACGACCCTGTCCTTCTTCACTCACTTCCTTAGACATTGTATTTGGGTCTCTCTCCTTGGTGCTTTCAAGCTTCTTTTGCGGTTTGCTTATGTGTTGTTGCTTTGTGGAAACTAAATGCAGCTTCAAATCACTCCCTTTTAAACTGGTGTCAAGGGGCAACACAAATGGTGCATTTATGGATAAGCCAAGGGTAGTGTTGGAATATAGTTTGGGTTATGGGAAATCATTTTCCTTGAGTAATAATAGTATATAATTTGAGAAGGGGTAGGGGACAGCCAGGGTGGGACCAAAGGGTGTACAGCCAGACCATGTGACTGTGAGGGCTAAAAGTAATCATCATCTCAAAAGTAGAGGGTTTGAAAGGGGGTCAGCCTGGCATCCAACCTAACCCACGTTTACAACAACGGTTATATCTTGTCTTTTTTCTCCAATTTTATATCTCCTTATTTTTACTTCAATTTCCTACAATATCCCTTCCCTGCCCTTCCCTTTGTTTTGCCACATCATCTCATGCCATTTCGTTTCTCTCAAGTTTTTTTATACTACCTTCAGTATGAAACTATTTCCAAATTTTTGGTTTATGAATTAACCTAAACTTTTACCTAACAATTTAAAAAAATTAAGTCGATTAAATCTTAATTCGATTAGTATAGATATTATTTTCAATACAGAAAAATATGAGTTCAAGTGAGTTAAAATACATTATTCTCTTATTTATGAGTCAGAGATAGATTATGAATAATTTTAGAAATTATATCAAAATAACAAATATTATCCAAACTAATAATAAATTTATTCAAAAAAAATGATTAACTCCCCCTTTTCCAAATAAATTGATCCTTTAACTTCAAAATAATCAAATAAATTTTAGAAATATTAATATTATATTAATTTATTTCTTTGATCAATTTACCTACCATTTTAAGTATTTAATCAATTAAGATACGACGTGAAGTATCATTAAAGCGCGAATATATGTGTGCTTACCGCTTAAACAATTTGAATATAACATTTTAAAAACGTAATGTTACTAAATTTAATGTGATAATTTTTTTAACATGTATAATCAAATTTGTTTATTTAGTAGGTATATGTGTGTTCAATTTTAATTCACTTATTTTAAATATATTTCACATTAAATTTAATTTAACATGTAATGTTGAAACTAACTAAATGATTTGATTGACGCGATGCTAATATTTCGGATTTAAAAATTAATTTAGAATTTAAGACGTAATTTATGAAATTTAGGTACAATTAACCCAAAATAAAATATTTATATTTAGTTCAATATATTATTTTAGGTTTATATCATGATTTGACCCACAAATTGTATATTTTAATTTTGAATATTTTTAATGAAAGCTGTGTTAAGAATCGTCATATATGAAAGAAAGTCATGTGACGTGTTTTTATTGGTCGGATATACTTTTTTTTTTACAAAAAAAATTATAATGAAATGATAAATTAGATATCATAATGAGATTACAAAATATTTAGATACCATATTGAAAAAATGAGTATATTTTAAAGGCTAAATTGAGAAGGTATAAGCCTAATTAAGATAAGTACATAATTATATTATTATTATTATTCAAATGATTTATTGAATTAGTGTAAAAAGTCAATTATAGATTAACTTAATTAAAAATAACTAAAAATTTATTATTTTTATAAATTTATTTTATTTGATAAAATATTTTTACCATTATAAATATTATAATTAAGAAAATAAAACTCTTAGTATATAAAACTTTAACTATAGTCTATTTTAGTTTTTTTTAATTATAAAGGGAGGACAAAGTTTTAATAATAACGTAATTAACGTGACTGAAATCCAAATCACACCTGAAATAATAAATACTTTTAATCATCAAATCAACACACGAAATTTTTATTATAACCCTTTTTTTTTCTTTTCTTTGTAATAGAAAAATTGAGGGTTCGAAAATAAATGAGATTGGTTGAAGCAACCTCAAAATTACACAAAACCACTATCTCTAGTTTTTCTGTTCTTAATTAGCATTTAAAATTCTTACTAATTATATAAATAAAGTAATAACTTATAACTACACCTTTCACATCTCTTTTCCCTTTCTACTTTATTAACTACACCCTTCCCTTTTAATCCCCAAAAATCTACATTCTTCCCTTCAAGGACTATTTTTTAATATTTTGTAATTAAAAGTCTATCTTATTTTATACAACTTGAGTTGTGTAATATTAAAAATTTGAAATTTGTTAAGTGTTTATTTTCTCTCTCACGAGGTTTTTTTATATATTTAAAAGATACAGTCTTTTGATATAACTAATTAAATTTAAATAGATCATATATATGTCAACACATATCCTTTTTTGGAATCAACATGTGTCCTTCTGACATGGATTCGTCAACATGCTAGCAAAGTCTATAGACGAAAGATGTGGTAAGCGAACTGTTAAATAATAAACTATATAATCATTAAAGCAAAAACGGTCGGATTAGAACGGATGAAGACGACTACTATAACAAGATTATTAATTTATAGTATATTATTAAAAGATTTTAATTGTCTGAAATCACAATCGTATTTAATATTTGTTATTGCTAGTGAAAGCAAAATCTTGAGATTATGGCTTAAAATCACTTGGTGAAGTGTTGCGACGATGTTTCAACCCAGACAACTTTTCTTTTAAAAAAAGAAAAAGAAACTGTGGAATGATTATCCATTGCAGAAAAAAGAAAATAAAAAGAACCCTTTCTGTTTCCACAAATAATTAGTTTGCTTTGCTATACTTATTCTTTAAGGTGTAATGTATGATAATATTTTGAATTCAGCATTTCCAAAATTATGAACTATTTACATCGAAAAATTAATTGATTTTTGGAATATTTAAATATTTTTTTTATTAAGATGTGTTTGTAAGGATAAAATGCTACACCCAATAGACATCATTGTCCCTTAGTTAAAATTTACCTATGCCTGGTGGACCCCTAAAAGTGAGACTAAATCGATTCCTAAGCTGTTCTCAACCCTTCAGGGAGATTCTAACAAATGTAATGGGAGGTAAAGCCTAGGAACGTAAATCAACAAAATGCTCGATCAATTGCTTGTAAATTATTTGTATAACGTTAATTTATATTTGTTTATTAAATTAAATAAATGAGTATGAATAAAATTTTTATGTTCGTTTCATAAATGAACGAACACGAATAAAGATGTGTTCAGTTCGTTTATGTTCACGAACAAACTCATTTAAAAGCTCATTTATTTATTATTAATATTTTATTATAAAAATATCAAAATTATATATATATGTATTAATTCATTAATATTGTTCGTGAACATATTCGATTAAGCTAAATAAATATACTCGCGAATATTAAACAAACGAACATAAACACACATAATTTTAAATAAACAAATATAAAAAAAAAAAAAATTTAAAATTTTTAAACATAAACAAACTTAAAAATAAATGGACCAACATCAGCTGCTAATAAAAATTCATTTTTATATAATGGTGAAATGTTGAATGATAAAGTGTGGATTCCTTCCCAAAATAAGCTAATTAATTCTCAATGATTTCAGTAAATTGGAAATAGAAGTTGGATGATAATTGGATTATAAAATGGAGAAATGGTACTAATAGGGGATTAATCAAGCATCACGTGCTAACAGCTGGCTAACAGTATCACGGATGATTCTGCGGCACATTCGGCACCGGTCCCACCACCACCATGCTTATCTTTCATTTTCTTTTTTAAAAAATCCCAAACCCATCCACGTCACGGGTCCCACCCACTAGAATTCCATGTTTCCTTCCCTTTCTCTCTTTATTTCTTTTTTATATCACGTACGACACTTTTGAATTAATTAAATATAAATATAAATAAAATAATATATTAAACAAATAAAAACAATTTACCTATTTTTAATATCAAAGAAACCGCTACGTGAAATTATTTAATCAACTATTTATTCGTTTTAAAGAAACCAAAAGAAAACGTTTTTTTTTTAAATAAAATCTCCCTTCTGTATTATTACTATCAACGTACTAAATATTATAAGAGAAATTCAAAATAAGCGACTCAAATCTTAATATAGATTAAAAAGAAAAAAAATGATTTTAACATGTATTTTTGTATGTTAGTTTTTTTCTTCAAAAATAATATATAAAAATATTAAAAAACATAAATAAACATGTTTAAATTTTTTAAGGGAAGAAATTTACGAAATGTTATCTTTTAAAAATGAATAAACTCTTCGTTAAATTTAGTATTGGACTTAAAATATTTATGTTTAGTTTTATTCTTAAATTTTCTCTCTTCGAGAAGAGGATGTTTAGTTCTATTCTCGAATTTTCTCTCATCCACTCACTTATTCCTTGAAAAAAAAACATCTCAACCAGTTGCTCAAATGAATTAATTTGATTTGAACACAAATTTGTACTCCTTAATAGGAATGAAAAAGAATAAAATAAAAATCCAGAACATTCAATAAGAAAGCTTTGTCGCCGGAAAAATTAAAGAGAGATGTTAAAATTCCACATCATGCCACGTGTCCAACGTCATGAAAATGGCTAGATGTTTCCAGATTTTTCTACAGCAAGCCGTTGAACGAACGGTAAGGAAGAGGTGGACCACCCGCCAGCCTTTCTCCCATCAAGCGGTCACATTGATTTTTAGTTTTCAATATTCTCTTTCTTTATTTCCAAATATTTTCGTGGTTATGATTAACGCTTTGAACCCAGAAATTTGAAATTACGTAAAGCACCTTAAAGCGTGGGCTCCATTTTGCTTTTGAAAACTTCTTCCTCCTGCCTACTTTTATTTTTCCAAAGAGATTTCAATTCCACTGCTTTTTCAAAATTTCTTGAATTTTTTAATTTCATTTTTGTGGTTGCTTTCATGGAATTGTGACGATTTTTAATACTAATTATTTAGTTTACATCAATTTTTAAATATCTTTTTTTTTGCAGGTCGCGAAAATGACCTCAGCTCAATCCCATTTGCCGCAATCTCTCAAGCGGTAAGGCTGTTTTTTTTAGATGTGTAATTTTCTGCTTGGTTCTTGGGAAAATAAAAAATGTGGTGTATATCTGGTAGATAATGCCAAACACTCGGCCATGTCCATTTTACGAACTTGCGTTGACGACACACTTCCTGATTTTTGCCACTGTCTGTCATCACAGCCGTCATTGGCCAAAGCCAAACTTTTCTATCACCAACCCACAAAGTTACGGAATAGGGTTAAAGTTACTTCAAAACTTTTGCGTTAATGGAGAAAACAGTAACGCTAATCACTGCCGTAAATTCGAATTTAATTTGATTATCTAGACGTTGAACTTTTAAGTCTTTAGTTCAACCTCAAAGGAATTTAAACTTTTGGTTTAATATTAATTTCATCCTTTTACTTTGTAAAAATTACAAATTGGTCCATTAATATTAATTTATAAGAATTGAATCCATTTAGTTGCTCTAATTGATTAATACTATTCAACCATTGACTTGAATGTATGTCAACTCTTTGGGTATATATGAACTGAGATCGTAAACTCTCCATGATTTGTGTAATATAATACTACAAGCTCTCTTTACTATCTTCTCACTGTACGTCTCATACGCATCCATATGATGAGACTTGTTCGGATCACAGGTCGACGACTCGAGTCTTATTTGAATTTCGAATTGATGATCTATGATATATAACAATTCTAAATTTGCATTTTAGTTCAAGTCCAAATATAAATAACCAAATTTAGAAATGCATTTGAAAACTATATTGAGTTTTATGACAAAGGAAGTAATTTAAAAAAGCAATGTGAAATAATTTGAGTGGAAAGTGGAATCTGTTTAAATTCAACCGAGAATCACAGGGCAAGGGATCTTCTCAGTTGAAATCATAGTCTAGGAATCATCTGCCAAAAAAAGAAAATAAAAAATAAAAAAAGATGTCTGAAAAATTGACAGAGAATCAGACAATTCATATGTACCATACTTTCATATGTTGTTCGTTTTAGATACATTGAAAAAAACAGAATTTACTGGGATTATCAATATAAATTAACTGAAAATAAATAACAGACCAAACATGATTAAAGAGACTAAGTGGATTGTACTTTAGCAGGTAATAAAGAAAGATTAAAGCCTTTTCCTAAAGACCGATTATTATAATCTCAAATGCATTTATTTTTAATTTCTGGGATTTGTCGTTTACAGCTGTATCAATTACATGAACAATTCTACCAAACATAGGAATTTAAGTGATTTATTTTGGTAAATTAATATTTTATTAATCCAGGAATATTATGGTAGGGACAAGGATTCACGTTAGGAGATTGCATGGTCCCACGTTGCATGATCTTATCTAACTCCATCCATATATTAGTAAATAAAGTATTAGAGGGACCAAACTCAAGTGTGGGTTTGGGGCAATTTTTCTCTCAATGCAAGTGGCTAACTATAAACAAATATAAAGGTGTTTTTATTCTTCTTTTAAGAGATTCTCGTGTATTTAATAATTACATTGAATTTTGTCCACTGAATTTTAATTCGATTGACATAAATATTATTATTAATACTGAAAAATGTGAATTTGAATATAAACTAAAATTAGTTATCTTTTTATTTAAATAATATTAAATTTTAATAAATTTAATAAAAATCTATAATGGGTTGGGGAGGAATGTTCCCTTTCCCTTAAAAAAAGATGGTGAAACATGAAGTTAGTGGCCCCTTAAATCATTGATTAAAGACTGAACAAAAATGATGGCAACAGTTGTCTTGGCAAATGGCAAATCAAATACCATACTGTACATATTAAACTACAAAAGCTTAAAGTTGTCTGATAATTGTATGTATATGACATATAATCATCATAAAATAACATTAATAATAATTTAAAAAAAAAAAGAGGCTGTGAAATCTGACCCAAATACTCTGTTTTGTCAATGAGTTTTAATTTAGTGTTTTCAGAACATGACTACTCTTGTTTTATTGTATAAAATTTTCTGATGGAAACTGCCATTTTTGTTTTATTGATGAAAGAAGAACGAAGAATAAAAATAACAAATAAAGGTGATATAAGCCAAATTGAATAGCCAAAATCTCTGGGTTTTCATGTTTTTTGTCTCTTCATTTGGTTGATTTTGAAATTGATTTTTTTTTTTCATTTTAGGGTTTAGGGTGATTGAAATATAGTGATTTTGGTTTAACCATGCTGTGCATAGGCACAATCTAAAAGATTATTTAATTATCATTTTATATTTAATACGTGGATTTATATTTAACATATTTATAATGTATCATTTTAAATTATATATTTCATATTTTTTTTCGTAATTATTATGTATTCACATTTACTTCAATTTTTTTTTCTTACAACGGCAGGAAGTAGAGGTTGTCTTGGGTTTGAACTCAATTTTGGTGTTACACTGTAACACAAGTCTTATAAAATGGCTATTGAAAGCTTTAAAAGATACGATTTAAATATGGCCAAATTTATCTACTTGGATTTTGTCTATGTATTTTTGAAGTTAAATTTTACATTTTTTATTTAAAAATTTTAGTTCAATAATTGATTACTACTAATATTTTTTACCAAAAATTTCAAATTATTTTTTTATGTGAGAGTTAATTAATATGTTAAGCTGACAACTTTTAACAAGAAATCCCTAATTTTATTTTAACCTTTAAATTTCTTTATGGTGTTTTTGTTAAAGAAATAGTGATAGAACATTTGGGCCTAATAGAGCAAAGAAATTGAAGTTGGACATAAGTATGTTTGTGTAATTAGAAAACCCATTATTTCACGAAGGTCCAATCCACCATTAGGTATTTCGACTCTGGCTTCTCTTGAATACAATTAATGAAGGTCACCAATTACAGGGAAAGGGATAACGGTAGCGGAAGTCAGGGAAGTAAGAGTATTTTTAGTATGAAACATTTACAGAGAAACTCTAGAGAAAGATAACTAAGAAAGATTTGAATATTTTCGAATGCTTTGTTTAAGCTTCTGCTGTCTCTTTTATAGGGAATTTTAATAACTCGTTTTAATAGAATTTGGAGTCCGCTTCTTCAGTTAAGCTTCACGTCCCATCCTTATTGCAAATATATTTCTTGATATTAATGCCTTTGACTAATCTCCTTCTTGGAATTAGATGCTTGCCACCTGACCATCTTTTTTGTCTTTTGTGAATGTGGTAGTTTCCTCATGTCCATTTAATTTTTCTGGATATTATCAAGATTCATTTCTTCAATTTCATCCAAATTTAATGACTGATTGGATATTCGGGGTGAATTCCAATTTTCCCATGTGTTTCTGATATCTTCAATAATTTCTGATGGGTAGTCATCAATTTTCATGTCAGTTATCTTTTTTAACAACTGAATAGTTTGTTCGTCTGACTCATCGTTCTAGTTTCGATTGCCATAGCAATAGTCATATACAAATATTCTTCTTCCATCTGTCCAGAAGCGATATGTTGTTTTTGTCAAAATTTCATTAGCTTTGACCATAAGATCTACCCCTGGTTGGATTTGGTAATAAATAAAATTATTCTGGCATTTGTCAATGAATTTTGTCAAGTACTCCTCATCTTCATTTGCTGTTGAGAGTAGAGGTCCTCTAAGCACAATTTTAAAATCCCATATTTGATATGGCTGATAAAATTTTTCTTTTTCAGCAATACTAATTAGGTTGTGAATATTAATATGAAAATACTTTATATAATCTTGATCTTTGATTTGCTTGATTAGCATTGTTTTTATAAAAGCTGAAAAATCTTTTGTTAGATGAAAAGAAAGGTTTTGTACCGTAAGTTCTTTTACAAAACCCCATTCAATACTTGTTATATTAAATGGTTCATGATCAAGTCTAAATTTTATAGTAGGAAATTTTTCTCCCAAAATATTTGTAAAAACAAATGATTGATAAAAATATTCAGAAAAAGATTTCTGAAATAGATCATGCTGTTTGCAGAAAATCCTATTTATTTTTACAAATATTTTTTCTGCAAATATTTCTATTGGTAAAATAAATTGAGATTATTATAAAGACATAATTTAAATAGTTTATTAAGGAATGAATTATTAGTTCCTATATCTTTAAAATATTGAATTGTATCAAGAAAATTGTTTATCTCCTTAAGATCTAAATATCCTATTTCAAAATCATCTCAATCTCTATATAGAATAGATTTTAGTAATAAATCATGACATTTTTGCTCTTTTGTTGTTTTTTCAACTAAAAATTGAGAAAGCTTAGTAAGAGCTCTCCTAAAATTTACTCTTTGTTCAGTAATATGGGTTTTTCATATTTCATTAATAATATTATATATCTCTGGTGGTAAACTAGAATTATAAAAATCTTTTACCTCATTCATTTGTTGTGTTTTCAACAAATTTTCTTTCACACAAATTTTTTTGCCTTTTTTATTACTTCTGCATAACTGGTTTGATATGCAAAATTTGGATCTTATGACCAAGGTAAGTAGTTTATCTGTGACGTATAGGTTTGAGTTTGGACTGGTTGTCCTGCCATTGGGTATGGAACATAATATCCTTGATTAAGATAAAATGGTACTTGTGTAGGTATTCTTATAAACCAGGACAAGGATTTCTTGGATTGAAATCATTTCGCTTTTTGCGAACCGTTGTTCATTCTCCAACTTTTTCTCAAGGTTGTTTACCTTTATCCACAATGCCTGCTAAAATAATCAGCAATAATATTGTCAGTGCCTTTTACATATAAAACTTCAAAATTAAAAGTACATAACTCATTATACCATCTTATTCTTCTTGGTATTGTTTCTAAATTTTTATTAGTAGGAAACTGTTTAATAGCCTGATTGTCTGTTTTTATGATAAATTTTTCAGGTGCTAGATAAATAAGAAATTTTTTTTATTCATTTCTTTATAGCTAATAGTTCTTTTTCAAATATAACATAATTAATTTCATTTGGTTTAAATTTTCCTGAGCTATATCTGCATACTAATTCTTCATTATTTTTAGTTTTAGCTTATAAAATACATCCCCAATGATTTTGAGAAGCATCGGTTTCTAGAATCAATTTATCACCTTGTTTAGGTAAATAAATTTGTCATATAATATACTTATCTTTTTTGATAAGTCTGGAAAGAAATTTCTACCGTAATTTATTATTCCTAAAAATTGTTGAAGTTGTTTTTTATCTTCAATCTTTTTAGGAAATTCTTTTATTTTAAGTATAATATGATCTTGTAGTTTAAGACCATCATTAGATAATTTTAATCCTAAAAATTTTATTTCTGTTTTTTCTAGCTCTATTTTCTTAGGACTTAATATAATTCCATGTTTTATGAATTCTTGAGAAATAATATTTAAATGTTTTCTATGTAGA
This sequence comes from Gossypioides kirkii, assembly GCA_005610355.1. Taxonomy (NCBI): domain Eukaryota; kingdom Viridiplantae; phylum Streptophyta; class Magnoliopsida; order Malvales; family Malvaceae; genus Gossypioides; species Gossypioides kirkii. Next base: position 32,474,845 of record CP032244.1, on the reverse strand, counting down.
TCTAATGAATATGAAAATACTAAAATATCATCAATATATACAATACAAAATTTCTTATATTTACCAAAAATAGAGTCCATCAATCTTTGGAATATTTGAGGTGCATTACATAATTCAAATGGCATTACCTTCCATCGGTAGTGTCCATTAGGTACACTAAAAGCTGTTAAAGGTCTGGATTCTTCTTTTAGCATGATTTGCCGAAAGCTTGATTTACAGTCAAACTTACTAAAATATTTGGCATGTTTTGCCTGGTTAATTAAAACATCTTTTCGTGGAATAAAATATCCATCAAAAATAATATTTTGATTTAATCTTTTATAATTAATTACCATCCTAACTTTTCCTCTTTTTATTTCTGCATGATTTCTAACAATAAAAGCTGGACTAGAATGTGGACTATTAGTTTCTTCTATTAATCTTTTTTCTAATAATTCATTAATTTGAACATCAAATTCTTCTATATCTTGTTTAGTATAAATAATGGGTTTTACTCTAATGATTTTATTGGGATTTTCCAATTTTATTTCACAATGTTTAGGACTATTTTGCCATAATTTTAATGGTTCTTCACTAAAATTATTTTCAAGTATTTTAAATAATCAATGATTTGTTTTAATTTGATTTATTTGTTCTTTTCTTGGAGGTGTAAAATTTTTATCACACACAAATCTATGATTTTCTATTAATGTTATTTCTATAGGGATTTTTTTTATAGATAACATTATTATATTTTTATCAATAGCAAATGGTAAATGCTGATATATGAAATTATTTCCTAATAATATATCTCCATGCATAGCTGGAAAACATAATAATTTTGGTACTACAAATCTTACATTATTTATGTAGACTGGTATATTTCTAGCTTTATATTGAATTATGGTTTCATTACCATCAATTCCTATATCTCTAATTGGACGTTTCATTGGTTCCCATTTTTCTACAGGAATGACATTTTTTCTGCAACTACTGGTTGCAGCTCCAGTATCAAGCAAAGCATGTAAAGAATATGTTTTATATTCTCTGAATTGACATGTAACTTCAATATATGTATAACATTTTCTATTTCTAGATTGAAAATTTGAAAATGTAATAACATCACCTTTTCCAATTTTCAATTGTTAAATTATTATTGAAGATTGTATTTCCTCCATTCTAGTGTTTCTAGAATTTACAGTTGATTCTGTATGAAATATAGGAATATGAACTGTTTTCATTCCTATAAGTGTAGAAGATATAGAATTATGATGTAAATTTTCCTCTTAATCCTCTATTTGAGTATTTGAGGGTAAAACTAACTTATTATTAGTATCTGTAATTGTATTATTTTTAAAATATAATTTATCTCCTGATGCTATATATTCTATAGTACATGCTGGTTTAGATGTACTAGGACTATTAATATTTCTTATAATCTAATCTCTTGATACTGATAAATCACTCAAATGCAACAATTTTGGTTGTATTTCTGTAGTAAATTTATTATGTTCAAAAAGTTAAATTATTTTATTATTTACTTCTTTTATTTCTACTTCTGCTGTATATCTATATTCATTAATAGAAGTTCAATTTATTGCTAGATCTTCTGCCAAATTATTAATTTCAGAATTTTTTGTCTGGATTCTAAGACATAAACATTCTTCTATTAAAGGATCTGTAATAGATATAAAGTAATTTGGTTTTACTTTAAATCCTATTACACCTGTATGTAAATTTGATTGAATTCCTCCAATAAGTGCTTTTTTTGGATTTTTAAATCTTTTATCTAATAATACCGCTATTATTGGTATATCATGAACTCTTCTAAATAATGCTCTTATTGTTATCATTATAATTCCTATATGTATGTACCTTACTTGAGGGTATTTCTTTTTAATCCTCTTAATTTTTCCTTTAGTGAATAACGGGATTTCTGTTAATTCCCCTCTTGTATCCTTAACAACTGTATTACCACTTATTTTTTCTATATGTCTTTGAATTATTATTGAAGATTGTATTTCTTCCATTCTAGTGTTTCTAGAATTTGTAGTTGGTTCTGTAGGAAATATAAGAATATGAACTGTTTTCATTCCTATAGGTATAGAAGATATAGAATTATGATCTAAATTTTCCTCTTCATCCTCTATTTGAGTATTTGAGGGTAAAACTATTTTTTTATTAGTATTTGTAATTGTATTATTTTTAAAATATAATTTATCTTCTGATGCTATATATTCTATAGTACATGGTGGTTTAGATGTACTAGGACTATTAATATTTCCTATAATCCAATCTCTTGGTACTGATAAATCACTCAAATGTAACAATTTTGGTTGTATTTCTGTAGTAAATTTGTTAGGTTCAAAAAGTTTAATTATTTTATTGTTTAATTCTTTTATTTCTACTTCTGCTGTATTTGCTTCATTAGGTTTAGGTTTAACTTTATTCACCTATATATGTAATAACAAACGCATTGTCCAATTCCAAATGCTATGATATTCCATTCTGTGTTTATTTGTTGAAGGAGAGTGATATCTCAATGATGGATGCAAAAAAGAAGACTTGGTTTTGGGTTGATCAAATATTGTTAATGTGTTTGCTTTACTTTGCTGTCGGTGGTAATAAACAACACTTCATTGCCACGCTCGTTGCATTGATGTTGCATGATTTTGTAGTTTACATGGTCAAGCTCCTTCTCCAGGATATTTATGTTCTTTTCTCAACTCTGTTACACAACTTGAAGTCAAGATCTTTAAACAAAAGCGTAAGTGCCTTTTTATTGTTATTATCATTATGGTGGATTGAATTTGAATGCATGATCTGATATTCATGAATGTGTTGTTTCAGGATACCATTGAGGGAGGAAATTACAGCAGCATGAGAGAAAAGAGGGAAGCAGAAATAAGGACAACAGTGAAAAAGAATAAAAAAGAAGGTGAAGAGGGAAGCATGCAGACACAAGTTGCATGTGAGAATTGCAGGATGTTCACAAAGGGAGAAGCAATGAAAGCCAGAGGGAAATACAAGGATAAGTACAAGAAAAAGTTGCTGCAAAAGGAGGAGAACTTTGAGAGAGTGAAAAGCAACTTGAAAGATAAATATAATAAAGATAGAGACAAGTGGGAAGAAGAGAGAAAGTTGCTGAAGATAAAGTATGAGGAGATGCGATGGACATAAACCAAACCAAAAACCCTTTAATTTTTCCATGTTATCGTTTGATTAGTTAGTCGTTATTAGTTTGCAAGAGATGATGTGTTGGCCATTTAAGATGGCATATTTAGTAATAATACCAGTGTTGATGTTTTGAAAATTTATGGGGTATATTGTTATCTCAATTCCAAAGCACTGTGAATGTAAAAGACATGACTCTTTAATGGAGAATAGCCTTAAACACTCCTCAAAGCTTTACAACTTATCTTTACTTAAGAGAGGATTATTCAGAAAAGATTGAAGATAAATGCAGGCAGGTTGGAGGGTAGAGAAAACAGGCCTTTATTGCCAAAGCTCTGTGAGGCAAAATTATCTTCCGAAACCAAAGCTCTATCAGGCTTGTTGATTGAAAGTAAATGAAAAGCAAGGTACTTGAAAACATGGTGAAGGAGATGTTAGCTGCATTGCACCACTGCTATTGACTTCATAACTTTGTCTACTTAATATTTTTAAACCCAACCAATGCATCTCTAAAGAAACATTTCTATAACCGTCAATCATTTAAGTTATAGATTAGTGCCCCAAGAGAGGTTAGCTTTAAAATAAGACTACCAAACCAGTAAAATCCCTATCTTCAATCCGGAGATAGTTTAGCATTGAAAATTCATTGTCTTGGTTGAAAAGCACATTCTAAAGCTGCTTCCGATCGCTTTTGGATATTCAAGCTAAATATACCCTTAAACTTTATAATTTAATCCTGAGATTAATGTTAACTGAAATTTTGGATACAAACTTGTTTAGTATGTCTTATATTTCAATCAAATAAGATATTGTTTGCAAGTCAAGTTAACCAAAATATATATATATATATATATTAAAAGATTTAGTATTTATTACTATAATATATTTAGTATTTATTAGCATAATTTATTTTACCTACAAATTTAGTTTATAAATAGATTTTTTTATAACTTTAGAAAAACATCCATTAGAGATTAAAACTCGTAACACTTTTGAAGAATTTTGTAATTACGTTTGGAGAGTTCTTTGTTTTTAAGTTTTCTGGATTTAATTTTTATCTCCATCTATTGTACTCTTCGTTCTTTTACCATTATAGTAATATTATATTTCCCCGTTTTTATTTATCCTCTTCGAAGGGATTTTTTCACCTTAAATTTGTGTATTTGATTTCTCAAAATTTTTCGCTATTTTTACTTGTTCATTACTTAATCAAGTCGATCCCCAACAAATGGTATCAAAGCTAGTTCAATTTTCGTAAATTAGCCCATTAAGAGATGGCAACAGTAAGGTTTAATATTGAGAAATTCGATGGTGTCACAATTCAAATGATGACAATTATAATTCAAACCGGCTTGAGAAATATCGTTACCAAGAAAAAGCTCGAGAATCTAGACCAATCAAAATGTGAAGAGCTTAATGAAATGGTTTTGTTTGTAATCTAGTTGTGCCTCGCGAATAGGATATTACAGGAGGTATTGATGGAGAAAATCTCATCCGCCTTGTAGAAAATGTTAGAAACTCTTTATGTGACTAAATCTTTGACTAACCGTTTAGTGCTGAAATAACGTCTATTTACGTTTCGCATGGACGAATATTAACTTCTTAGAGATCACATCAATCAATTCATTACTCTTTTAAATAATTTAAATAATGTTGAGGTTTAGATCGATGATAAAGATTAGGCTATGCTATTATTGTGTTCTTTACCCTCTTCATACAAGTCTTTCAAGGAGACTCTGATTAATGGTAAAGACAAACTCTTATTCGAGGATGTGAAGGGTTATTTGTTGAGTAAAGATAAACTTGACAATGAGTTTAGTTCGAATAGCAAGGTAAATAGACAAGCTCTCATTTTGGTAGTATCAAAGAAGCGAGATAAAATGTGTCGTTATTGTAAGAAGTTAGGTCATGTCAAAGCATATTATTATAAACTGAGAAATAAAAGGGCTGCTAAGAGTAACGAGGAAGATGTAACTGGTGCTAATTTGATCGACGAAAGCGATGATGATTTCTTGTTAGTGTTAACGAGCGATAACTCTAAGCTTACGTTTGAGTGAATCCTAGATTCAGGATGGTCTTTTCACATGTGTCCAAATAGAGGATGGTTCTCCATATATAGTTCGGTTGAAGGTGAAGTTGTGCGCATGGGAAATGATTCATATAGTAAGGTAATCAATATTAGTACTATTAAAATTAGGATGCATGATGGGACTATTAGAACACTCTCAGATGTCAAGTATGTATTTGATTTACGAAATAATCTCATCTCCTTGAGTATTTTAGACTCGGAAGGTTGCAGAATCAACATCAAGTCGAGCGGCATTAAAGTGTCTCATGGGGCTCTCGTTTTGTTAAAAGGTAAAAGGACTGACAATCTTTATATTCAGGAAGGTTCTATAGTGATCGATGAAATCGAATGTTCCTCGTCTGTTACGGAGTCGAAGTCAACTCATTTGGAGCGAAAGTAACTTGGTCATAAGAGGGAAAAATATATGACCGCTTCATTAAAGAGGTTCTTTTTGGATGTAGGTTTTGAAAAGTTAAGGCACTGTGTTCGTGAAAATTAGACTTAGATTAGTTTTGATTTGGCAATGTATAAGTCAAAGGTTAGAAGTCTTCTAACTTTTAAGCATATATTCGACTCAGTTAATTCCTTGCATAATTCAAGATAGGCCCGCGGCGAGTTTTGACAAAGATGGCATTGTGGAAATATGAGTTAAGGTGAAGATTTATTGAGTATACCTCATATTTCAATCAAATAAGAAATTGCTTGCAAGTCAAGTTAAACAAAATATATTTTATTTCTAGAAAATTTAGCATTTATTAGTATAATAATTTAGTATTTATTAGCATAATTTATTTGATATACGAATTTAGCCTATAAATAGGTTTTTTTTATAACCTTAGAAAAAACACCTATTAGATGTTAGAACTCATAACACTTTTGGAAAATTTTGTGTTTACGTTTTGAGGATTTTTTGTTTTCGAGGTTTAGTTTTTATCTTCATTTTTTGTACTGTTCGTTCTTTTGTCATTATACTAAATTTATCTTTGTCCATGGCTTTTTATCTTCTTTGGAGGGGTTTATTCACGTTAGATTTGTGTGTTCAATTTTTTAATTTCTTTCGCTATTTTTATTTATTCGTTACTTAATCGGAATGATCCAAAAAAACTCGAATTGTTATAATTACATAATGTATGTAAATATGCATTTAGTTAAATTATATATTGTAAGTATGTATGTATGCATTGCACATTATTTCTCCCAAGAAGAAATATTAAAAAAGTGAGGAAGATCATTAACAACAAAAATACTAAAGAATAGCAATGTAAATTAAGAAATTCCAATTATATTATGATAATAGGGGAGGGGAGAGGTTGATATTAACCCAAACCCAATTTATTATATAAACTCAATATGTATTATATCTAATTTATATAATATATAAACTAAATGGGTCAAAGAAAAAATATTATGAAAAATAAAATAAAAGTAAAATATTTAACAAAAGCTACTTTATTTTCATTTCATTCTCATTCAAATATCATCGCAAATCACCCCAATGGAATTAGGATTTTAATTTAATTTTGCTATTATGTTATTTGTTATTTTTTTCTTTCATTTTTTTGAACCAAAAGAAATAATAATAATATTGTTAAAAATTTTGGTTAATTCAATTAACAGGTCAAATTAATTGAAATTAATTTAATCCGATTAATAAATTTTAAAAAATTGATTTAGTTAACTATTAAAAATTTTAAATTTCTATTAATGATAGTTTGATTGAGGTATTAATTGAACCTGCCATTTGAACACTTTTAGAGATATAGGTTGTCTTGGGTTTGAACGCAATATTGTGACAACAACAAACGCGACTAGCGCAACTTGAATCAAACCACACCTAAAACGGTGAATACCTTTGACCATTAAGTCATTACATGGGATTTTAGAACACAAGCCTTTAGTTACTCCACTTATAGTTTAGTAGATTTTCGTATAGTTATTGAACACTTTACAATCTGACTTTTAAATATGATCAAAATTTCTTATTGATCTTTGTGCTTTAATAAAATTTGAAATATATTTTAAAACTTAAAAAAAAAAATATTTTTTGGATTTAAAAATTCTTGTTCAATCATTGGCATTGTTAATATTTTCCACAAAGAACTCTCAATTTGACTTATTTGTTTTCTACCCATTATATGTCACAATGTCAGGCTGGCAAATATTGAAGAAAATTTTTAATGATGTTAATGATAAGACTGAAAATTTTATATAATAAAATAACTTAAATTTTAACTTTAAGTATAAAAATTAAATTTTAAGTTTATTTTAACATTTAAGTATGAGAATAAATTATATTAGGATCATTCTTAAAAATATAATTTTTAGGTACTAATAAAATAGTGTCATGCCATTAAATTTTAAGAAAAACAAAATATTATTATACACCCATCTATATCTAATATCTTCTTTTGCAAAGTTTAATCATTTTTTTCAATAAATTAATATTTTTTTATTTCTGTGCAATCAATTTTAAAAAATAGTAATTTTTGTGCAACTTTTCTATATCTTTGATACATAATTTTTGTAATTATTTTACCCAGAACATCAAACCTTGAACTCCGAACTTTAAATCTTAAACCTTGAATCCCAAACCCCAAGACTCTGGATTTGAGATCGAGATTTAAGGTTTAAAGTTTAGGGTTGGGGTTATGAGTTTAAGGTTTGAGTTTAAGGTATAGGGTTCTATATTTTGGGTTGAGGGAAAAAAAGTATCAAAATTATGTCAATGACATGAAAAAATTTATTAAAATATAATTAAATAATTGAAAATAAAGTATGAATATTGTGGTGGGAAATGTCCATAAAATAAATTCTCTATGTATAATAATAATTTCTTGTCTTTAAAATTTAATGATGTGGTAAAATAAATATGATGCCTTAAAACTTTAATTTTTAGTATATTCTTATCTAAATTATTCCTATTAAATATAGCATTTAGAGTTTCTTCAGGGTGTCTAAACTTTTAGGTTAAAGAAATGGTGTGACAGAACAATAAAGAGCAAAGAAATTGAAAAGTGAAGTTGGACAACATTTTTGTGTAATTGGAAAACCCATTATTTCTAACTCAAAAAGAAAACCCATTATTTCACGAAGGTCCAATGCACCATTAGGTATTAACCCATATTATTTAACCTATTATGACTCTGGCTTCTCTTCAATACAATTAATGAAGGTCACCTTATAAGGAATATCGTAAGTTCCAAGCTAGGTTTAGGTTTAACTTTTATTTCCCTTTTAACTTTATTCACCCATATATATATGTGTGATAGCAGGCGCATTGTCCAATTCGAAACGCTGTGATATTCCATTCTGTATTTATTCGTTGGAGTAACTTTGAATAGAGTGATATCTCAGTGATGGATGCAGAAAAGAAGACTTGGTTTTGGCTCGACCGAACTTTGTTGATGTGTTTGCTTTACTTTGCTGTCAATGGTAATAAACAACACTTTATTGCCACGCTCGTCGCGTTGATACTGCATGATTTCGTAGTCTACATGGTCAAGCTCCTTCTCCAGGATATTTATGCTCTTTTCTCAACTCTGTTACATAACTTGAAGCTAAGGTCTTTAAACAAAAGCGTAAGTGCCCTGTTATTGTTATCATTATGGTGGATTGAATTTGGATGCATGATCTGATATTCACGAATGTATTGTTTCAGGGTACCATTGAGGGAGGAAATTACAACAGCATGAGAGAAAAGGGGGAAGCAGAAATAAGGACAACAGTGAAGAAGAATGAAAAAGAAGGTGAAGAGGGAAGCATGCAGACGCAAGTTGCATGTGAGACTTGCAGGATGTTCAAAGAGGGAGAAGCGATGAAAGCCAGAGGGAAATACAAGGATAAGTACGAGAAAAAGTTGCTGCGAAAGGAGGAGAATTTTGAGAGAGTGAAAAGCAGTTTGAAAGATAAATATAATGAAGACAGAGACAAGTGGGAAGAAGAGAGAAAGTTGCTGAAGATGAAGTATGAAGAGATGCGATGGACATAAACCAGACATAAAACCCTTTAATTTTTCCTTGTTATCGTTTAATTAGTTAGTTATTTACAATCTTACAACATTGATTATAGTTTGCAAGAGATGATGTCTTAGCCATTTAAGAGGGCATATTAACTAATAATAATACTAGTGCTGAAGTTTTTTAAATTTATGGGGTATACTGTTATCTCAATTCCAAAGCACCGTCAATGTTGAAGAAAAACATGGAAGTTCTATGTTACTTGTGAGAGGATAATCTTAAGCACTCATCAAAGCTTTACAACTACTCTCCATTTACAGAAAATGTTAACTCAAGAGAGGATTACTCAGAAGAGATAGTTTGCAACTAAGCTCTGTGCTGCAAAATCATCATCAAATCAAATCTCTATCAAGCATGTTTGCAAAACTTGCTCATTAAGTTTACATTAAAACCAAGATACTTGAGAACTTGGAGAGGATTCGATTTAGCTGTTAGCTGCATGACTGCTATTAATTTCATAAGTTTTTATACATGTAAGTGCAAAATTGTAAATCCAACCAATACATCTCCAATGAAACACTGTTAAACCATTTAAGTTGCAGATATGGGCCATTAGGTCCCATGAGAAAAGTACATTTACAATACAATGAGCTAACCACAAAAATTCTTATCTTTCAATAGCTAGTTTAGCATTGCAAAGTCCTTTTGGAAAACACCGATCAGTCATTTTCTTGATTGAAAAGCACATTCTAAAGCCGCTTTTCATTGCTTTTGCTGTCAAAAGGCTTTTGGATAGTCAGGCTAAATATACCCTTAAACTGAATCTCCCTAAAATTGGGAGTTCTTTGCTTCCATTAAAGGTAGTAAAGGATTGTCTAAAAATAAAAAACTTGAGCACACAAGGATCATAGAACTCGGATTGTATAATCTATGTAAATGTGCATTTGGTTCAACTATATATTGGAAGTCTGTATGTATGCATTGCACATCACTTCTCCCAAGTAGAAGTTAAATAAAAGTCAGGAAGATCAGAAACAACAAAAATACTAAAGAATAGCAATGCAAATTAAGAAATTCTAATTATATTATGATAATAGAGGGGAGAGGTTCATATTAAATATCCTCTAGAATAGAAGACACTAATACATATAACAAAATACGCCAAAAGAAAGCCAATGTTCTTAATTTTTTCCCCAACTTGAAAACCTAACCAGAAAGCATAGAAACTATAATAATATCAACATCAAATTTAAAGGATTTCCTATCACTCGAATGCCCATTGATTCTCCCTCCTAACCTCCTCTTCTTCCTCGGGGGTGAAATCGTTCTTGATGTTGAAGGTCTTGCGAATCTCCTCGGGTGTCTTTCCCTTTATCATATCAGCCACAGTTTGGCAGGTCAAGTCCAGCAAGCTCTTGATATTCAGATAGTTCGCTGCCTGCAAATCCCAATATCAAAAGATTTACCATACGAATAGAAAATAAGCCCAAACAAAAATAAGCAACAATCTATACGTTTAATACTTCAATTCACATTATCAATATCAGTACACCGGTATTTCCATGAAAAGATTAAATTTTGAAGCTTGTAAATTATGTGTCTTAATGACTTAATGGGAACTTATTCACTATATGCCTCCTGATTGGGATCGTAAGAAACTGATTCAAAAAATTCTAGGGAAAAAGAGATGTCCGGTAACAGTAGAGCAATAAACAGATAAGCAGACGATTTCAATTAACCCAAACAGGTCTAAAAGTAACAGCATTGTGAACGGAAAAAGGAATTAGGGAAAAAGAGGGAAACTGACCAGGATGAGGTCGAAGAGGGTATTTTGGTCAACCTTGACAAAATCAGCATCCCAATTCTTGAGATCGTCATCGGGAGTCTTTTCCTTGTCTGCAGCAGCATCGACATGCTTCTTGCAGTACTCAAGGACCTTCGATAAGATCTTGCTGGTGACGTTTGGGAGAGGGATCTCGTTGTCGGCGCAATCGTCCTCGATCATGTGCTTGATCGTCTGCGACTCAATCGCCACCGCTTCCTCCACCTCAAAAGTCTCTCCGTCGGAGCTCCTCAACATTATCTTCCTCGAAGTCGACGCCATTGATTCTCACCACCGCTGACGGAAACCCTAATTTTTCAATAAAAAGAGAGGAGACAAGAACGATAAAGAAAGAGCCAACCGAGAAAAAACTAATTATAATAATTTAACTCTGATTGAAACTGTAGATATTTATAGAAAATTTCATGTTTGGAGCTCTACGCTGTCGTTTATGATATCTATTGGAAATAGTTCTCGATGTTTCCGTTCGATTAACTTTTTACCGTTGCCACCCGTTTCTAACTTTTTACTTTTCTACAAATATATATTTAAATCAAACTTTTTTTTATGAATTTACAAGTACAATTTTTACTTTTTAGGTATAATTATTGATTCAATCATAAATAATTAGATTTATTGTATACCGTGCATAAAAGAAAGGCTGAGTTAGCCAAAAATGTCAAATTTTTAAAAAAAGTGATGGAATATATCGGTATTTGGTATATTTATCGAAATAGATCGATTTTGAAGAAAAAATATGAAAATACATCTAGTGGGACGTGCTTTCACTTTGACGAGACAGAAAAGTGCACCCTGCTAGACATATTTTCTCTTAATGGTAATATTCCCCCAAAGATCTAATTGTCACATTAAGCCTTTGTTTAATTGCTAATTAAGCCCTTAAGCAAATAAAATCTATAGCAATTAATTTTACAATTTTTACAATTTTATCTTTATACATTCATTACTAACCGTTCAATAAAATTACCGAACCATAATTCTATTAGAAATTTTTTTTTAAAAAACATAGCAAAAAAATAAATTTAGAGAAAAATTAAAGTTTAATTTTTTTTTCCAAAACAAGATATTTGGTTGTGATATCTAAAATAATAAATACTTAACCAAAATTTTACCTTTTTTGATTCGTCTAGAATGAGCACTTCAATCGAGTAGTCTTTTCTACTATCCTCAAGCTCAAGTCTGCCGAGTATAGGCTAGCTTCGAATCAAAAATTTTTTCACAAAAATTGTCAGTAAGGTAATTTCACAATTTCACTAAACATTTAGTTCAAGTTGTAAATCAAAAAAATACTTAGAGGTTTTTTGAAATAATCTTTCAAGAGAATTTTCTCTTTACAACTTTCTATGTAATCTCTCAAAATAATGAGCCAAAGTTTTCTTTATATATAGAGAGTTTAGAGAGTTCAATTATGATTAAACTTAATCACTTTAACATTAAATTAACATAATATTTATCTTATTAAAATAATAAAATGTTAGATAAATATTAAAATAATTATTTTAATATTAAATTAATAAAATAATGCTAAAATAAGTATTAAATTAAATTTTCAAATTCAATTACCCATTGGCCAATTGTCTGATTTGAAAATTAATTTACAAAAATATCATATTAATTTTAATTAATTTGATTAATTTAATTTTACTTTATCAAAATTAATTTTTTAAAAATCACTTAGATTTTACAAATTAATTTTTCAAGAAAATTCTTTAATCAAATTCTCTAGTTGAACAATTCTCACGATCGCTTAATTTAATTTCACATCGAATAAATCGACTGAATTAAATTATTTCCAAAGTCGTAGAATTTTCTTCTGATTCAATGCAGTCCGATCGAGCTTTTGTTGAGCTAGCGGAGGGACCAATCGGATATATACAATTAGGCTATAGTAATTACAATTATGTCCAGAAACATCGTTTTGATAATTTGCAATTACTTAATCATGGAGCCAGTCCACAATAAGTATCATGATTGAAAACTCCTCATATCATATTCTTTTACAAAAGAAGTTCATCCAATTGTTTTGTCCAATGATCTTGTTATGTGTGTGTTACCCTCATATGATAGCATTGATTTCTTTGAGTTAAATCCGTCCAGTCAATACAATCCTATTTATCTCATTGTCACCATTGTGTTTTCTTAATAATTAATATGATCACTGCCAACAAATGAATGTGATAAATTGCTCATTCGAGAAAAAGCAACTCGTGGCCGCGTCCCATATTTATTAATCCACATAATCCCAATGAGAGGATCTTATTAACTCTTTAATTGAGCTATGAATTGTCATACACAAGTCATGTACCCAACATACCAGCTATTAGCTCGATCATCTTTAAAGCATAAGCCTCCACTTATATCAAAGCACATGAGTTGTATACGCTTGGTTAGTGACTAACTCAAGATTTAAGTAAATTACACCATGAACGTCACAAGTGAATTAATTCAAAAACGGATTCAGAATTAATTCATCTTGGGTCCAGTCCAATGTATCATTTTACCAATGAATTCATCTATGTCTCTACCCATGGAGTCAACTACTCAGATTGCCAAGATTAGCTATCTCCCCAATTGGATTTGTAGACGACATAATAATCCTTTTCAGTATTTGAATTAAATGCTCACTTTGATTTTTTTACGTTTTTACGACTCATTTAAATTATCTACTGAAGTAAGTTGTATTCAATGAAATAAGTTGTTTTTCTCGCAATGTAAACGTTTTTACAATGCCACTTATCTTCAGTTTGAACTTAGACAATTAATGAACTCATATTTACTTGTCACAATTTCATTATGCATGCAAAATATGAAAGACAAAAAATACAAAAGACGTGATAGTAAAATATGAAATTAACTTTATTTATTTATTCATCATTTAAATAAATAGAAAATAGTTACATATTTACTAAAATATAGATGCATTTCCCAACAAATTCAATATAACACTACAATAGAATCATAAATATTAATTAATAATATTTACGAATTCAATCATTGAAAAACGAGATTTCAAAACTATCGATTTTGACACCATTAAAAATAGACTATTACGATTCTACCCTGTATTTCGAGCTCCATTTCTGCAATAGTTTCGCTCCCATCCCCGCGCCGTGGTTTTCCTCCTTAGCTTCACCGTCCATGGTCAAAATGGACTACACCGGAGAGGAAGGTGATGAGCGAGCTACCCAAACAAAAAGAAATGGGGATTGTGGCATGGAAAATTATGTGGCAAAAAAATAATTTCTAAAATATTTTTCATTAAGTTAACGACCACATTAGTAGGATGACAGTCATTTAACGGAAATCGACTAAGAAAAATAAAAATAATAAGTCAAGTGATTATTTTATAATTTTTAATTAACGATGGATCGAATAGAAATTCATGTTAACGTGTAAAAGATACATAGTAAAATCATGATCATCAAATTACACATGCGTAACTTTTTGAACATTCATCTTCAGAAAAAAAAGAATTAATATCTCGAAAAATTTAAGATTTCGATAGATTTAAACACGTTTCCATATTTAATTTTTATTCTTAAAAAGTTAATACAACAAATATTAATTTATTAAATTTTATATGAAAGATATTCTTTTTACAGGTGTAACCGTTGTTACTTTAGATCATGCCTTTCATTTGGATGAGGTCAAATGAAAGGGAATGGTGAATGAGGCGGTAGAGCAAATTGCTTATGCTGATTGCATAATTGTAGACAAGATAGTTATGATGACCTTACTTTTGGATGTGTATTGCACTCACTTCAGCAATAGTCAATTTCAAAATAAAACACCATTCAACATGTTTTATTCCTTCTTTTAACTTTGTACTCAAATTTTTGTTAAAATAAAATACAGTAATACAATAAAATAAAAATATATTCCAAATAGAATTAAACTTTTTTTATTTTATTTTAATTAGAATAAATCATTTATTTTATTTTGATTAGAATAAAGTATTTCGACCTTACTACGTTACTTTTATTAATTATATATTAGAATGAGGTTTTTCAACCTACAGTCATCTCTTCTTGTAATTATTCGATTTTCGACCTTAGTAAATTTTCTTCTCCTCTGCCAGTGTTTTTTTCCCGAAAGGGTTTCCACTTAAAATCTGTGTGTTCTTTCTCTTTTTATATTTTTTATTAAATTATGTTATTGCCCTTAATATATGTTATTAACCTTAAGCTTAATTATCGAGTCAAGCTTGAGCTCAAGTTCGAGCTTGATTACAAAATTGGTTGACGAGCTTAATTGAGCTCGAGCTTGAAAATAGATGTTTGATCAAGCTCAAGCAAAGTATTGAGCTCCGAATTTCAAGTCATGCTCAAGCTTGATAGTAATCGAGCTTTACCCAATTACACCCCTATTCAACCATTGCCTGATATTCTGGTTGCACCCAACCATCATATGGGTGAAATTCAAAATTATATAACAAATATATTTGTAAAAAAAATTATATAAATAACAAATGAAGCTTTGATTCAGTTGGTAAAGTATTAAGTTTGAAAACCATAGAAACTAGGGTTCATATATGATTATATTAGGAATGTTTTTATTTTATAAAAAATGATAAAAACACTCTCTGATTTATTTTATAAAAAGTAATTAGTCATTACTCAATTCAATTAATGCTTTATTGATTCATGACACCAACTTATTTAATATAAACGAAAAAAATCATAAAATTGTCAGCAATTTTCTCTAATCGATGAAATTGAGAATTACACATCTAACCTAGAATTTCTACAATGATTTGAATTAATTTCAATAATCGATAATTTTCTTTAATAATTTAATTTGATAAATAATAAATTGAGGTAGAAATGTTAATTTCAATGATCAAATTTGATTATATAATTAATTGTTAACAAAATATTTTACTATAACAATTTTTATCAAATTACAATTTAAGGAATTATCAGGTGATTAGGTGTACTAGTAAGATATATTGTATTTTTAAAAGCAGAATGCATATTTAAAATTTGGAAACAACATTATTAGAAGGGATAGTCATGAACCTTGAACAAAAATCATAAACCGAACATGGAAAATACTAAAAGAAATTACAATTTAAGGAGGTTTGGAAAAAAATATAGCAAAATTATTTCAATAGAAGTAAAAAGTCAACTATTTCACCAGTCTATAGAAATAACTGTTGGATGGTCAATGCAACTACTGATTTCTGTATACAAATTCAAATAGTATGATGAACAGTGATCGATGAATCCATGAGTGCAAATTCATTTGTTTGATGTAATTATAAAGCTGTTCTCTATTACATACAAGACAGCAGAAAGTAAGTATATAAACGGAGTACTTTTCACATGCAACATATACATGATAATTGCCATTATCAGTCTAGCATAAACTAAACTCAGTACAACCCCTTACTTCACATTCATAGGAGAAACTGCTCGGACTGCAACCCGGACCGAACGTTGGTGCTTATAGCTTTGAAACAGGTAAACCTGAGGCAGAAAACATGATTGATTGATGAAGGTGAAGTTATAGACACATACATCATGGCTCCTGCAATTTTGAGAAAGAGAGTGGGTAATGTTTTGATACATGAATATTACCTAATGCTTTCGCATTAACGATGCTTGGACATGCAGCAGGAGGTGGAACGCTCTCGTTCAAGAATGGCTCGATGCGATTTGGATCACCCCAAATTGGATATCCTTTGATCTTGCCCTGTAATGTGGATTGAGAAAGTGTAGCAATGCTTAGAAGAGTGGCTATCACAGACGGAAAAACAAGATATATTTTCGGTCCTTTTCCCGAATTAATGCCAAACATATCTGAAATTAAAGAAAGCGAGAAGCAAAGCTATTACCAAGACGTTTAGAGCAGCTAATGTTGCCATTCCCTCACGAGTCCACTGCATAAGCACGAGGAAAAAAATTACAATCCGATAAGTTACTCCAACATGATATGTGAATCCTAGTAAACATTACCTTGGAAGCAGAAGCAATGTGTGGTACGATGACAGCATTCTTCATGTCAGCAAGCCCAGGTTTCATGAAAGGTTCATCCTAAAGCAACACCATTAATCAAATTATTTACTAAATTGAGGATGGTTTTCATGTGATTGACTCAAGATTTGAAAGTTCGTAAAGTCACCTCAAAGACATCAAGACCAACTCGGAACATAGGATTTTGCTTCAGATGCTCAACAAGAGCTACTTCATCAATCACTGGGCCCCTGCTACAGTTTACAAGTATTGCTTCCTGCAAAAATAAAATCCACTTCATATTTCCTTAAGCAACACATACTTTCCAAATGTTAAGGAAAAAGAGAAGTTCTCAATCACCTTCTTCATTGTTGCAAGGCTTTCTTTGTTGATCAGATGATAGGTGGTTTTATCCAAGACCGGGTGAAGACTTATCTACAAAAAAAACAGGTAGCAATCCCTCTCAATCGGCATCAGAGTTCAAAACTTGGATTCAGAAATTACATTAAAAGTTCTGAGCAAAGAAAATCCTACCACATCTGCCTCCCGAAGCACCTCATCCATACTTGATGCTCTTTTCCAGTAAACAGGTTGCTCTCCATTGCTTTTCAAGAACTCACCATAAGCTGTGATGAGGAAACATAAAAGCATCATAAAATAAGAAATGAAAACTCGGTAACTTGCAGAAAATGTCTCAAGACATACCTGTGACAAACTTCTCTAGCCGTGTTGATTGGTAAAGATCATAGTAAATTAAGTTCATCTTGAACCCTTCAACCTGTTATAAGATAGGAAAACGAAATGACTCCCATTAATGCAGCAAAGTAGGACCAAAAGTAGAATAAGCCTTGAAAGATATGCTCTTTGCAGCGATATTATATGGTATGTTTCATATCTTATGAGCCAGGATTTTGCACAACTTTAAAATCTACTTCAAAAACCTCACCAACCCAGACAATAATTTCTATTTATATTCAAGGCTACTATGATCAAGTGTCCTCAAACAATGTTGAATAAATTATCTAACCTATGCATAGGGATCGGGTGTGTAATTTAGCTAGTAAGAGATTACCATCATTCTGGCGTATGCAGATCCAATACGGCCAGCTCCAATTACACCAACTGTTTGTCCTTTAAGCAAGTTTCCCACAAACCTGTAAGAGAAACAAGTGGCAATTGTACATGCATGATGTAAGTGTTTATCATCAACATAAGCAAAAAATGAAATATAAGTAATATTTGGTGGACATACAGATGAGGGAGCCATCCATCATATAAGCCAGCCCTCATGAACTCATCTGCTTCAACGATTCTTCTAGCAGCTGCCAAAGAAAGAGAAGCCGCTAGCTCTGCTGTGGTTTCTGTGAGTACACCCTACACCAAATTATCACCAACATTAGCTCAACTATTTCTACCCCAAAATTACTGAACCAACATCGTAACCATTTTACCACTAGTCAAATCTTTGCAAGTTTATTGTTTTATCATTACAATGCATTGTCTGAGACATATAATCGAACACATGGAGTTTGGCACTTATCCATGTTATGGAAACATACCCAAAAATGATTAAACTAGCCTATTAAAAAGCTTCAAATGCGAGAGGGTAAAACTATTTGCAGCTAAGTGGGAAAGTGAAACTTACAGGAGTGTTACCAACAGCAACACCATACTTGTTGGCAGCATTAACATCAACATTGTTGTAACCAACAGCCATGTTACTAAATGCTTTGCCTCCTGCTCTGCTTAAAGCTGCGAATAAAGTCTCCCCCCAGTCTTCAGTCAACTGTAACACAAATTCATAACATAAAAAACGAAACAAAAAAGAACTCATATTTTTATTTTCTATCTGAAACAACAAATCCCAAGAAGAAATTCACCTGTCCAATCACCCCATCGCACTTATTGCCAATCAAAGAAATGATATCCTCAACGGACAAAATTGTTTTCTTCTCAGTACATATCTGAACAGGATGATGAAAAAATAACTTCTTTAAAAACTGGGGTTTAACAGAAGAAGAGGAGAACGAAAACAGAGGATTTAGAGAAGTGAAAAAAATATATAATTTACTTCGACACGGCAATCTTGCTCGATTAAGAGGTTGATCCATCGAGTTCCAGGCATAGGTTTGGTGCTAATTACTCTGTATTTCCCATTTGGGTTCCACACTTCAATTGAAACTGGTTTTGCCATTGAAACTTGTCACTGAAAAAACAGAGCAGAAAACTGAGCCTTTTAAATTTCGGTTACTCTGTTTCTTGCATTTTATGGCAATGCTTTGGTGTGGTAAGGAACACTGCTTTACAGTGGTCTGTAATGTCAATAGCAAAGACTCGAGTTGTAAGTAGTTGGATGTGCTTTTTAGTAAAGTTTTGATCTTATGATTATCGAATATTAAAATATAAAATCATTGCATATGGTTGATGTTGGGTGAGAATGATGAGGAACAGGATAGCAGTGTCTGTTCCCTGGAACATGTGATTTTGACCCATTTGGATAGAGGGATGGAGAGGCTTGAGGGCTGTGGTGAGTTTGGGATGATGCTTGGGTCTTGTGGTATAAGTTAATTGATGACATGTCTTTTGTTCATAGAAGCCTTTATCCTTTTTCTCAAATTACGGAAATATCCTTTAATTTAGTGGACAAAATTTGAGATGACAAAATATACGAGAATGAATGTAAGAAACTTGATTGGATTTCAATGTATTTTGGTGTTATTTTATTAATTTTAGTTTTTTTTTTTGGAAATTTGACATAAAAATTTATTTTGATTTTTGTTGAAATAATGTTGAATATTTAAATTTATACTCAATTTAATAATTTTATTTCTGAAAAATAATTTCATCTCTTTGAAATTTTTTTGAATAATCTTATTTTTTTTTTACACAATACTTAGAACTACCCATAACCCTTCTCAAACTCATAAATAGGAGGATAATTGACAACAATATCCATGCTAATCGAATTAAGACTTAATCGACATCTCTTTAAAAAATTCTTAAAGCTTATAATTGTTAAAAGACACTTTATATCTTTCTCTAAAATTAAAGTTGAAACCCTAGCAAAATTTGATTATGAGCAAGGTTTTCAGAATTAGATTAATGGTTAAATCGATAAGATCATCAATTCTCGAGTTGAACGGTTCGTCTGATTTAATTGAATAAATTATTTAAAAATAGAAAAAAATTATTTGATCGTCGATTCAATTAGTTCTACCAATTAATTCAATAATCTGATCGGTTGATTCGATCTAGTTCCAAAAGTTATGGTAGTAAAGCTAGCTTTCAAGCTAATCACTACTCACCACCCACTTTATTGTGCCTCTCTTTTGCCTTGATGCCCCTCTTTTTTGGCCTTTTTCTTTCTTTTATTTTCAAATCCACATTGTTAAATTTTGTAACATTTTGATATAACAACATTTAAGGCACTAATATCACAAACTTTTCACGTTATTCATGGTCTTTCACAAGAATATCGTTTCTATACTAATACTCTTCGAACAAGAGAGACACCATTGACTTTTGAAGAATTGCACAAGGTTTTATGTGATTATGAAGGTCTTCTTCAACGTGATGTTACCCATTCTGTTCTGATTACTGTCAACTTTTCCAGTCGTATCAACAATAATGATAACTGAACCGATAAACCAAGAGAAGTGGAACCACGAACAGTTAGTCAAGCATTGAAAAGCGAGAAATGGTGTCTCCTATATGGTTGAGGAGATTAATGCAGTAAATCTTAATGTACTTAGTCTCTTGTTCCTTGATAGAAGTTGAGTACCATTCTTTAGCATCCGCTGCAGCTGAGTTGTGTTGGATTCAAAATCTACTTCAGGAACTCTCTATTTTCTGCTCTTTTCAACCAGTTATCTATTGCGATAATCTTGGTGTTACTCATTTGTCTGCAAATCCCAAGTTTCATTCTCTGATGAAACATATTGCAGTCGATTATCATTTTGTGCAAACATTGGTCCAACATCAAAAGCTCTGTGTTGTTCATATTTCTACTACATCAACTAGTTGGTTTGCTTACCAAGGCAGTTCCATGTTTTGATTTTGAACGATTGAAAGTCAAGATTGATGTATCTGAAAAATGTAATTATTCGCCTGTATCCCAATCAACCACCGATCCATCAAGGAGTTTAAGGAATGAGTAAATTTGGTAAGGGAAGATGATCAATGTCTAAGAATATTTGTCAGCAACCTAAAGGTATCAGTTGGCAATCTCCTACCTAATCAAGCAAAGACAAGACGCAATGGGTCTTTGCTTGCTTAATGGCCCAGTTCAATGCAATCCAACCAGGATTTAGGTTGTACCAAAGCTCGTGAAATTCGGCTGGCATTCATAAAATATATATGGTCCTTGGTTTCTGCAATTGTGCCACATAATAAGAGGCATTCACTAGATGAGATGTAGCCCCAACTCTGCACCAACTTTGTCCACTACCATTGGAGACTCGTATCATCCTCCCTAAAGAAAGCCGAGGGGTGAACAAAAGTAGGCAGAAGAAGGCTAAAAACCAGCCCATATTGCTCTTGGGTTGAGAATTTGAAACCCTGTGTCTAAGGTGAGGTCTTAAAAACGAGCCCCCATCAATGCGTCAGTGCATGCGCGTGTCGGGCGTGTGCTAGCACGAGCATTGTGCGTGGAAAGGGTGATGAATAGGCCGTAGGTGGGTCTACACGTGGTCCATTGAAGTTGTCCAGGATAACCTTTTTTGCTGAATTGATGTCCAATGCTTGGATAAGTCCACCATTTCAAATCCTATGCCAACTTCACCAACTTTGTCCCTTTCCTCAACCACCTCATTCATATACATTCAACTTACCTTAATTTATGCATCATTTAGGATCTTTTTCGATGGATGTTTACATTCAATGTGATGCGTTTAATTTTTTTTTATTTCACAATACAATATCTTATTTTATCGTCACTATTATTTTTACATTAACTGTAGATAAATACAGCCCAACAAAATAAAATTCAATCTTTTTTATTAACAATATACGAGCCTTAATTTAAGGATAAAAAAAAATCCGAAAATTTTGAGATGGAAAATAAAGAGTTATGATTCCACAAAGGCTAGTGGCAATTGGGAAGGTTGGGAGTAGCTGGTTCATAAAATGAAGCAAAGTTGGGGGTGGAAAAATCTTAGCTTAAGGGGCTGTTGTGGACTCATTTGAGTCCATGAAATGGAATGCAATCAAAATCAATGGACACTGCATCATTTAATTGACTCAAACCTACTTATATGGAAATGTGTAAGAGATGTTTAGGATTATTTAATTATTAATTTAAAATTTTATATTAATGCACTTTTTTATTGGACTACTAATATTTTTATTATCATTTTTTAAACATTGTTGTTTTGTATTTTTTGAAAATTAATAATTTGCTAATCGAATTAGTCGAAATTTATATATTTTTATTTTTTTATTAAAATAAATATAAAACATATAAAAGAATACATTACTAATGTTTATTTTCTTTTTTTAATAGGTCAAAAAAATTTATTATATATAATATATTATTAATTTTGATTAATATAAAAAAATAATTCACAATTTATTGCTAATATAAAAAAATATTGTATATAATATGTATTATTTATTTTGATTAATTACTTTTTTTTCTCAAACCGAATTAATCGATAATCGAAATTTTAAAAATTATTAATCGATTTTTGATCGAATTAAATTCAACCACCAATCAATTAACCGTTAATTTAACTATGAATACTCCTAATTATTATTAAAAAGAAATGATTTAGAAGAAATCAAGAATCGATTAAAACTAACTTTAACCGACTAATTTCAATATAAATTTAGGTAGTTTTGATTATATGAATTTAATTTTAATTAGAAAACCAGCCAAGTTAATTGTTTTAAATTATAATCGATTAAATTTAATTAAAAAAATCCACCTAAACCCATGGGAAAATGTCATAATGCTTAAGAGCAAACGGATTTAACCTTCAATGTAAAAAATATGTAATAAAAAGGTAGGGTTTAGTGAATAAAAAGGGGGAAGAAATTTCAATCCAAATATAATCTCCATTTCCAATTTGCAATTAAACCTCCTCGTTTTCTGCCAAAACTTTATCCTCAGCACAACTCTCCCATTCCCTCTGCCCAAATCTTCACCTTTTAAAGCCTTAAAACTTTCCAAAGGAAGCCATGGAAAGGCTTCTTTACTCCTCTTCTCCAACTCCTTTGGAGATCTCTCGAAAGCCCTCTCCTTTGCTCTCTCGACTCGCCAGATTCGACTCTCCTACGCACCGCTTCGTTCCTTCGCTCACTCGCCCCCAACTCAGGCGATTCATTTCTATTTCATGCAAGGCCCATAATAACCCGTCTCAGTTCTCATATCCTCTATCCAATCCCAGCAATGAATTGCCTTCACTTGGTTCTCCGCGAGTCGACTCGGCAAATGGGTCAACACCCACTTCCAATTTTCTCAAGCTTGTTGCAATTAAAGCTTCTGCACAAAGAAAGGTATGGCATCTATACAAGTTTTTAATAAAACTATTGCAATTGAATTTTTCCTCTTGAATTTATTGAAGAAAGAAAGAAAAGAAAAGAAAAGAAAGGAAAAGAAATCTTTGAGGAACTTTCAGAGCTTCTTTTGGTTATTAATATCAACTTTACTTCAATTGGGCTTTAATGTGTTTAATTATAATATTGAAAGCTTTATGCTTTAAAATTGAAGGGTTGACTTGGTCTGTACTTAATTAAGGATTTCTAGTTATAGGGTGAATAGGTTATGCATCCAGAAAGTAAACTATGGAGATAAGGATTTTGATGCCCAATTGTTACAAAGATGGGGTCTTTTTTAAAGAAGAATGGTTGAGAGGAAGGCCTAGCAAGGGAGCAAGGGGTAAAATGCAATTTAGCTGAGTTAATTATCAATCACCACTCCATGTCAATTTTCCTCTATTATTGCCCTTTTTGGTTTATCATTTTCATTTGGATGCTTAACTAAGCAAAGTAAATGTGAAGAATTCGAAAATTATCAGGGAAATGGATTCCAAATTAGACATGACTGTTTATGCATACATTTGCAGTTTTGCACCAATCAGTTAAATAGATTAGAAAATCGGAGTGAAACTAGCTTTAGTAAATGTATACTATTTTCACAATTTCTTGTTCATGAATTAGGTAAGTTCTGCTTTGCTAGCGTACAACAGTAGCATATGGAAGCTGAAATTTTAATACTGTTAGTATTACACTATAGTTATTGCTAGTGGCTGAATGTGGAATCTTTTATCGTAAGTATAACCGAGGGAATTCATGCATTTGGAAATTTTTTGAATCATCCACTACTGATGATTAGTGTAATTCTGAGATATTGATGGATGATAGGAAGCGTGGCATAAATTATGAATACATGTAATTTAATGTGAACATCCATGTACAAAGCATGCATCCCATTGCAGTGGAACACTTTTGTCATACATTTTGTCACATTCAGCATGGCGTTTGCAGTTTATAAGGAATAAATTCTATGTGGAAACTTGAAGTGGTGTAGTCCTGTTTATTTACAACGAGTACCAACATCTTTTTATTCTATACATGTTTCAGGCAATCACAGCTGGGACATCTATAGCACTCTCTGCCATTATCATGTTCTTAATCCAACCGATTTTTGCACCAGCAGCTTTTGCAACCTTTCAAGCTGGTGCTAAAGCCGGTGGAACTGCAGCTGCTGCAGTCGGGGGTGGAGTACTCCGTACTGAATTACTAAGTAGTGCATGGACTGGTTTCTTTGCTGGTTGCTTACATACCCTATCGGGGCCTGACCACCTAGCTGCTTTGGCTCCACTATCAATTGGCCGTACTCGAATGGAAAGTGCTGTTGTTGGAGCTTTATGGGGTTGTGGTCATGATGCTGGTCAGGTTATCTTTGGATTACTATTTTTACTTCTAAAGGATCGCCTTCACATTGAAATCATCCGGACTTGGGGTACAAGAGTGGTGGGCTTAACCTTGCTTGTTATTGGGGCAATGGGTATAAGAGAAGCTTCAGAGGTTCCTACCCCATGTGTTGCCTTAGAAAATGGTGAGTGTGATGTTAGCGTTTACGATACACTTGAAAACCCAGCAGTCGGAAAAAAGAAGATTGGCTTTGCTACTTTTGCCACCGGGATCATTCACGGGTTGCAGCCAGATGCGCTAATGATGGTTTTGCCAGCACTTGCTTTACCATCTCGTGTTGCCGGTGCTGCATTCCTTATCATGTTCTTGCTGGGAACTGTGGTAGCAATGGGAAGCTATACGGTGTTTATAGGCTCATGCAGTCAAGCATTAAAGGATAGGATTCCCAGAATCACTGAGAAACTTACATGGGCATCTTCTCTTGTAGCAATTGCTCTTGGAGTAGCCATTATCATAAGCCAATTTTTCGGATATAGTCTCTATTGATCTACCTGACCTTGCTTCAAGATATTCAGTCAAGCTTCTATAGCATTTAGTGAAGATGTTAGAAAGGATATTCAAATTTGTTTTCAGCAGCATCTGAGCAGCATCTTTATCCCCTGTTACCTTATCTTGTTTGTTTGTAAAACCGTTCCGGAAAAAATATTCTCCTTTTATGGTTAGAATTTAATGTTTGTTAAGCCATAAGTGATTATGTTTCTCTGGTTTAATTGCTTGATGCTAGTAGTGGCCACACGCATTGACTGAACGCTTTTACATGCACATGTCACCAAATTCAATATTTGGAATTCGATCACTTGGGACTTCAGTTTCAACAATGCTGAATCTACATATAGTCTCAACCCAAAAGAAATTTTTAAAAAAATTGGAGAAATATGATGCGAGCCCTCCAGATCCACAGCGTTTGATACATCATCATCCATACCAATCTATTGGTTTGGCATATGAAAACAAACCATGTGATCCAGTTGCATCGGCAATTTCACTAAACAGAAAAAGACGGGATGCCCCGTCCCCCTGAACAAAATATTTATTTGGAATGTGATTCATCAATGTCAACATCTATACCTTGATGTCCCAGATTTAAGCAGTCGATGCCAGAAACAAAACTCTGCTCTTCGAAACTCGAATCAGCTATCGCTTCTGGTTTTTTTCAGTGTCGTAAAGCACACATGCATCTGCGGCTGTCTTCAGCTGAAACCACCAAATAAACTCCAGTAAGATACAAGATCACACAACAGTTTACTTGGTATGATGCTTGAAGCAAACTCAACAAACCACTCAACCATGTCGTTAGCTAATCCTGATTAACTAATATATAAAGTCAGAAATTTCTCTGTTTAAATCAGGAACCAGAAGTGTTTATACTCGAAAACAAATTGTGTTGTATCTTAATAGCTAATCTAGGAAGCTCAGCACAAGATCAAACTTATGTACAGCTCAAAATGCAATGCAAGCATCTCTTTAAAGCATTTTTTTCAAGTCACATCAAATATTAAGTAATCATACATCCGTATACCAACCAAGTTAGACCATCCGAAGAAACAAACAGTTACCAACCTTCAAATATCCAAATTACCATTACATCAATTTAACAGGAAATATGGAGTTAAATCAAATTCAAGCAATTTGGATCAAGTTATGAGGCATATGTGGCTACCTGTATAATATTGATGACCTGCTTGATTGAGCATCCCAATAAGCTTATAGCAACAAGAAGAGAAAGAGGTGAACCCTGTTTCAGGGTAGTCACTACAACCTGAAATGATAAAATAAAAAGCAATCAGAAATCAAAATGCAAAGGAATCCACAATGCAAATGGGAAAGAAAACATTATACAATATTCCAGACTTACATCCATCAAATTTTCAGTATGTTTACTCGAAATAAGAAATAAGGCTATGTAAAGAACCTACAAAGTCAAGATAATTTAATCAAATATATAAGTAACCAAAACATGACAATCTATATAAGATGGAACGGACTATAGATCAATAATTACCTCACAAGCCACACAACAATAACCCATAAACATCCGGTTCCCATAGTAAAGCTTGAAAAGCCAATTGGAGCTGTCTTTCACATCTTTATGACTAGCCTTACCAACTAGAAATGAACTGCAATTTAAGTATGAAGAGTTAACAAGAAAAGAAACAAAAATATGGAATGAAAGATATATTTTAAGGAAAAGGGCTACCTGTACATCTGCAGCCAGTGACTAGCAATATCTAGGGCTAGCAATGACAAGAAAACCAAGCTAGGCCTGCATTAAACATGACAGATATATATAGCAGGTGCAAGTAAATCAATTCGGCAATATAAATACAAATGAACTAATAGACGAATACTTACCTATACACTTGAGAAAGTATAACCAGTAGACAAGCAGTGCTAATCCTGAATTACAGAATCATTGAGACAACTGCGTAACTAAAATATTCTATTCGCATACGTGGAAAAATAACATACTAAATATATATTACTAAGATAGCTTTAAAAGTTAATGACAGTCTCAACTAAAGAGAGATAGTTTACCTATCCGTTACCATGTCCAGGACAGCTCCAAATGTTGACGCTGAACAATGAAGAACAAAGCAAAAAGTATATAAGATTTCGCATCTCAGAGATGCCACTTCTACATGACATGCACTCCTTTCAACATCCCCCGAAGAATGACGATTTAAGCAATTAAATTCCTCTATGTGCTATATTTCGCCCTAAAACTGGTATATAAATGCATACATTCCACGTTTACATTATTGCTTGGACTACTTCGGTAACTTTGAAGATAAAAAAAGTGTACAAATCATACCTTGGTTGAATTTGCGAGCACACCAACCATCCACAGCATCACAAACAAAGCTGCAATCCCAAATTTAATCAAGTTCAAGACCATCAATTTATCAGTCCCAAAAGCAGACAAAGCTTCCTATCTTAGATACAAATCTCACCTTAGAAAATACAGAGCAGCAAAAAGTCTTTTGCTGGAAAAGCATATAGCAAAAGCATAGCAATTCAACAGAATTCTTATATACCCTACAAGCAAAAATTGAAAACGCATATAACTCAAAGAACCCAAAATGGAAATTATTCATGGATAACTACTAAGAGCTTTCAAAATCAAAACCCATTAAGAACCCAAAAGTTGAGAACAGGAACTAACCAATAATATTGGGAATGTAAAGGTAAACAGACATTTGGCTTGGTCTGGGTTTAGACTTCTTGTTGGGCATTGAAACTTATCTATAAGAACCAAACCTGCAAGAAAACAAAGGGTTAAAAGAAATTGAGAGCAATAATTAGCTTAAAATAAGAAGAAATCGGATCTGGTTACGACCTGGAAGAGCCAAAAGTTGAAGTTTTAATAGGTGGAGCGTGGATTTCTATGAAGAAAATGCACATCTGAGAACTATTAAAGCCCTTACCTTTGCAGGAAAAGCTTTTGTCGAATATAAATTTTCCACCACCTTTGAACTGATTCCTTGCTTAAAGATTTTGATTTTGTTTAATCACAAATGGAAAAACAATAATATTTAAACTTGCTTGCAGAATAATTATGATAACAAGCTATATCATCTTCGAAACTTAAAAAGGACGGGTTCTCTGACTTTCTTTCGTATCTGGCTCACTAGGGTAAAGATATTCTTTTTGAGTAAATTACCCAAATCATCCTTAATTTATTCTTTGATTTTATTCATTTTTAATGTATTTTAGCAATTAATTGTTGTAAAGTTGGCTACAATTTTATAATAATCTATACTATTTTATCATATACCCTCAATCGGGTCACCAATGTAATTAAATATTACGAAAATATTTTTTCGTAATTACAATAAGTTATATTATTTAAAGTAATTTAATTTTGTATATTATTTCAAGGTAATTTAGTCTTTTGAAAAAGTCATCAACTCAGTTAAAATATTATTTCAAGGTAATTTAATCTTTTTAAAACAAAGAAAAAAAAAGAAAACATATGGCGAGATTTGAACCCGTAACTAATTAAATTAGTAAAATTTTAAATTTATCACTCAATTAAAATTTCATTTTAATGTATTTTATACATTTTTATTATAATATGCACAATTTATTATCTTCATTAGTTGTGTATCTATACTTCTATACTATCTATTTATTATGTGTTCTATTGAGTTGATGTCACCCTCAACTAGGGTGAGTAAACTCAATTTGAAAAAATCGAAAAAAAATTATATTTCGAGTTTATCGAATAAGTAATTCGAGTTTCTAGTTCGAATCACTTTAAATTTTACAATTCGAATAATTTGAATAACAGATTGATGTAAATACTCTTTTGGTCCCATCAATTTTGAAAATGAGCAAATTGATCTCTCTCTCAACAAAATTACAAAAAAAATTCAAAATAATTTTTAAAATTCAAAATATTTATAAAAATTTCAAAAATTATATTTTTTAAAAATTATAAAGAATAAAGAAAGAAAGCTAAAATTTAAAAATTTTCTAAAATAATAAAATTTTGGAGACATAAATAATTTAATTAATTATTCAAGTTTATCATACTAAAAATATCTTATTTTTTATTATTTTGCTTTGAAAAAGTTTTCAAATATATGTTGTTTCAAATTTATGTGCTTCAATATGGAATTAGTTATACTGTAATAAGATTTTCATTTGACATGTTTAATTTTTTTAATCTAACTCGAACAATTTCACTCGATTCAATTCGATTTGAATTTCATTTTACTCGACTCGATTCAAAAAAATTTCAAATCGAGTTAAAAATGATAAAATAGGACTCATCAATTCGATTAACGCGAAATTTTTTCACTCGATAAAATCCAACGCTCACCCCTACCCTCAACTAGGTCACTAACTCAGATAGAGATATTATGGAAACATCCTTCCATAATTAAAATAAAATACATTATTCGAGCCGTAGTTAAAAGAAGTTATTTAGTCTTGTTATTTAAAAAAACAAAATGCATATGATGAGATTGAACACATACCAACTGAAATTAATAAAATATTAAATTTACCAATCAATCAAAACTTCATTTTAATATATTTTATATACTTTTATTGTAATATGCACAATTTATTATTTTCATCAGTTGTATATATTAAAAATGTTGTTAATTAAGTTGGTGTCACAAGTTAAAATTAACTTATAATTAATGATAAGTCAAAACCATGATAAATAATTTTAGTACATTTAGTATTGTTTATTGGATCTATTTATGTATTTAACTTTCGTTTTACTTATAATTTAATCTATTTTTTTATATTAATATGATAAATATTTCATGTGCTATTATAATTAA
Source organism: Gossypioides kirkii (assembly GCA_005610355.1). Classification (NCBI taxonomy): domain Eukaryota; kingdom Viridiplantae; phylum Streptophyta; class Magnoliopsida; order Malvales; family Malvaceae; genus Gossypioides; species Gossypioides kirkii. The sequence continues at coordinate 32,444,639 of CP032244.1, read as the reverse complement.
TTAGTTTCAAACTATATGTTCCATTATTTATTGTATATTTTTTAAATAGACATTTGTGTTCTAAAATTGTGATTTCCACACGAATACACGTGTAATAAAATTTTTAATCTCGAATAATCATCATTGAATTAAATAATAATAATTACCCAATACAAATATCTTGAGTTTAAAATTATTATTTTATAATTGTTTTGTTATTATCATTTTTATTTTGTTATAATTATATTTTTTATTTATTAATATTATTTCAAAAAAAAGGAAAAATAATTTTTTTTTACAATAGAAGACCTCCTTATACTTACCAACCACAGAACTGTTGTCTGCACTATTATAAAGACGAAGGGTAGAGAAAAGACTGTCTCTTGGTGATCTTTGTTGTTGGAGAATAGAGGCTTCACAATGGCAACTTTGCTTAAACTTGAAAAAATTGGACTTCTTTACGTTGTGTCCCGAAAGAATGAGAATAGAGTGAAAAATCTAAGGAAAGGTCCTTAATAGTTTATTTTCTCCAATTTTTTTTTATTTGAATGTGTGTATTTTAATGAGTTTGATGTTATGTGTCAATTGTAAGGTTTGGGACTTAGATCATACATAAGATAGTAAGGGATTTCTTAATGGGTTTATATGGGCCAAAGCTCTCCAACCTCAATAGTTAGCTTTTGGGGTGTGGTTTTTCAAAGGTCCGTGTCAATTGGTATCAAAGCCAACAATCATGTTTTTCAGTTGAAATCGTGCGACTTGGGTGGTAATGCCGACATTGCAATGTTCACCCAAGGCAATATTAATCTAGTGCAAAGCTAGCACGAATAGGCACCGAGGCTGTGGAGTATGGTGGATTGTTATTGATCTGCCATAATTTGATATGGTTAATTAGGCTTTCCTGATATACTTAAGGAGCTTATTCTTGAGAAAAGTAGCATATTTTTCATAGTTTTTCGTACTTTTTAAAATTTAAGTTAGTATGTGTAAATGTCTCATTTTTACTCATTAGGGGCCTAACGTGTGGTTGAGTGGTATAGAGACATGTTAGAAGTTGAAAACGAGCGAAAACGACACCAAAGAAAAAGGTATTGTGATGTCCATACCTTGGAATTGAGATATCTCTAACATGATTGAAGATTGAAGACCACCTGATACGAGCACGGATGGGGTGAAATTTATTAAGTTTCATTCACCGAAAGCTTTCAATTTTCAAGTTTGGGAAATCAACAGACTTGCAACGACTTTTTGGATGGGATCCAGGCATTTCTGGATTTAAATGTCTTCATGGTGTTCGAAGATCTATCTCTTAGCTTTAAACATACTTTGAATCATTCAATTTCGAGTTCGGGAGCTCAAGTTATGACTGTTTTAATAAAGACTACGTGGGCAAAATTTCTGGACGTGATTATGACGAGAATTACGAGTTTCGAGCTTTTAACTAGAGTTTAAATCATATTGGGTTAGGGTTTTGGGCTTAATTTTTATTATATATGAGCCCAATATTGTATTTATCAGCTCTTATTAATTTATTATTTTATTATTCTGAAATTTTAATAATTATTAAGTAGTTTAAGTTATTTAAGAGTTTTATGTCAATAAGAAAGTTTAGTTTAAGCTACTTCTTGATTAGATTAATTTTTCATGAATAAAGTTTTTAACTCTGAGAGTTTGTTTCTTGTGCAAGATTTCTTTCTTGTTGATGTGTCGTCGGGAACACCAAATATAACCTATTCCGAAAATTAAAGTAAATAATAGTAAAAGAGAAGTAGGGTCTAATCCTCAGGGACTGGAGAGTCGTAAAAGTCTTGTTTGTCGAGATCGTGGACCAAATCGTGCCCAAGAAAAGCTTCCTGATCTAAGGAAAAATAAAAGAAATAGAATTAAAAATAAAAGAAAATAATAAATAAATTCGAAATGTGTTAGACTGAGTAACTGGGGTGGAGTGCTTGGTTGTTATTTCACTTCGCGTCAAAAGGGCTAATGCATTCTACAAAAAAACAAGAGAAGAAAAAAATTGAGAGCATGTTGGGCTGAGTAACCGGGGTGGAATGCTTGGGTGTCATTTCATTTCGCGTCAAAAGGTCCAATGTATTCTTAAAGAAAAAAAAAGGAAAAATTCACAAAATAAAGAGAAGAGAACTAAATTTGGAAACAAGGGTAAACAAATAGGTATCTTGGTAAGTTTAGTAAATTATCTAACTCTCATGAAATAATTCAAGATGATTTAATTGTTGTGTGTTTTAATTGGGTTACATTTTCGATTTTATCTACAGCAAGCTAAAAGTTCTCTTTATTTTTCGAAGTTTTGCTTAACACGTCACACAACCTTTTTACGCGAAGTAGGATGACAACCCAAGCACCCAACCCCGGTTACTCAGTTAGCCACGTTTTAAACTATGCTCATAACCACGGAATCATCAAAGGATTTTTTTTCTTTTTTTTTTCGGATAAAGAACTTTAATTTAGGAGGACTAGGAAAAACAAACAAGTATCAAAAATAAATTTAGCAATTAACTAACAATCAAGAAAAAATAATTTTAGCATGCATCAGAATTAATTGTTCTATTATATTTAGACTCAATCAATTTTACCATAAGCAAGATAGAGTTTTCTTCATTAATTATAATCTTGTGAGCCTAATAAAAATAAAACAGTAGAGACAAATTTAATCGTAGCAAAATCAAAATTAACTCAGTAAACAAGAAGCATACTGATAGGCAAAACAGTGGGCATTTCATGGGTAAAATCATGAGCATGAAATAGTAAAAACAATGAGGAACGTCTCCCCCTACTTAAAATACATTGCCCTTAATGTGAAGATAAATACGAAAAGAAAATGGTTTAGAATACTCCCCATGTTATCGTTGCTCTCGTAGTGTTGGAGTTTCCATCATTAATTTTTTTAAATAAATTCCTCGAGTTTCCTGGGCAAAAATAAATAAATAAATAAAATAAGATAGAAAAATAAAAAAAATAAAAAAAAAATAATTGGGTTGCCTCCCAACAAGTGCTTGTTTAACGTCGTTAGCTCGACGACCCGAATCAGTATTAAGGCTGTTGAAGATGAATTTTCTCGACAGTTTGAGCTTGAAAATTTTCATAGAATGGTTTCAACCTTTGATCATTAACTGTGAAACGCTTCCCTATCTCCTCACTTTCTATTTCTACTGCACCATGGGTAAATAATTTAGTAACAATAAAAGGTCCTAACCATCGAGACCGAAGCTTACCGGGAAATAATTTTAGAATTGAGTTGTAAAGTAACACTTTTTTCCCTATTGAGAATTGCTTTCGGGATATCATTTTATCATGAAACAATTTTGTTTTATCCTTGTATATACGAGCACTCTCATAGGCGTCATTTCAAATCTCTTCCAACTCTTGGATGTCTAATTTCCTAGCTTTTCCTGCGGGCTCTAATTCCATATTACACTGTCTTACAACCCAATAAGCTTTATGTTCTAGTTCAACAGGAAGGTGACAAGCTTTGCCAAAAACAAGTCGAAATGGGGACATACCTATTGGGCCTTTATATGCTGTTCGATAAGCCCAGAAAGCATCATTCAATCGAAGACTCCAATCCTTTTGGTTAGGTTGAACTGTTTTCTCCAAAATAGTCTTGATTTCTCGGTTTGAAACCTCCGCATGGCCGTTTGTTTGGGGGTGATAAGATGTAGCTATGAGATGATGAACCCCATATTTCTTCATGAGTGCTTCCATTACTTTATTGCAAAAATGAGTTCCATGGTCACTGATCAAGGCCCGAGGTGTGCCAAACCTGGAAAAAATATAACGTTTTAGAAATTCTACCACGGTTTTAGTCTACTGCTAAAAGTATATATAAATTTCCAAATGAAGAGATAAATGGACCCATAAAATCAATACCCCACACATCAAAAATTTCACATACATGGATTGGGATTGGGGCATTTGATTTCGCCTAGTAATGTTTCCTACCTGTTAACATCTATCACAAGATTAATAGAATTCATATGCATCACGAAAAATTATGGGCCAATATAATCCACATTCTAATACCTTATGAGCAGTTCGTTTAGGTCCAAAATGACCTCCACATGCATGCGAATGACAAAAAGTAAGTATAGATGTTACCTTGGTTTCCGGAACACATCATCGTATTACCTGATCTGAGCAATGTTTTCATAAGTATGGATTATCCCAAATATAATATCGAGCTTCTCTTTTAAGTTTTTCTTTCCTAGAACGAGATAACTCAATAGGTAAAGAACTTGTAGTAAGAAAGTTTACCATATCCGCATACCATGGAAAATACTCTTGGGCCGAAAATAGGCCCTCATCAGGGAATTCATTTCTTATAGAAATATCGTCATAAGGCATTTTTACCCTACTCAAGTGATCAGCCACCAATTTTTCGCATCCTTTTTTATCTCGAATCTCGATATCGAATTCTTGTAGCAATAAAATCCATCTCATAAGCCTCGGCTTTGCTTCTTTCTTTGCAATCAAATACCTAAGAGCTGCATGGTCAGAAAAAATTATTACTTTAAATCCCAATAAATAAGATCGAAAATCATCTAAAGCAAATACAATGGCTAAAAGTTCTTTTTTTGTGGTAGTGTAATTGCTTTGCGCAGCATCTAAGTTTTTTGAAGCATAACAAATGACATGGGGCTTTCGATATATCTTTTGCCCCAACACAGCCCCTACACTTCAGTCACTGGCATCACACATGATCTCAAAAGGGTATTTCCAATTTGCGACTTGGACTATAGGAGCAGAAATCAACTTTTGTTTCAACGTGTCAAAAGCCTCTTTGCATTTTGGGTCGAACTCAAATTTTTTTTCTTTTTGCAATAACTCGCACAATGGTTCAGCTACTTTCGAGAAGTTTTTTATAAAACGCCTGTAAAATCCTGCATGACCAAGGAAAGAATGAATTTCCCTCACAGTTGAGAGGTATGGTAAAGAACTTATAATATCAGTCTTAGCTTTATCAACCTCAATCCCTTTAGATGAAATTATATGACATAGAATTAAACCTTTATCTACCATAAAATGACACTTTTCATAATTCAAGGCAAGATTAAATTATATGCATCTACTTAAAATTTTCGTGAGATTCCTAAGGCATTCATCAAAAGATTCCCCATGCACAGTAAAATCATCCATAAAAACTTCAATGATATTTTCTACGTATTCTGAGAATATACTCATCATGCATATCTGAAAAGTAGTCGGTGCATTACAAAGTCCGAATGGCATCCTCTTATTTGAAAATGTGCCAAATAGGCATCTAAAAGTGGTCTTTTCTTGGTCCTCAGGTGCAACTGGAATTTGAAAAAAACCTGAATATCCATCAAGACAATAATAATGAGTTTTTTCAGCTAAACGTTCAAGCATTTGATCTATAAAAGGAAGAGGAAAATGATCTTTTCTAGTATAAGAGTTCAACTTCCTGTAATCAATGCAGACACGCCACCCATTCTGCACTCGAACAGGTACCAAATCGTCCTCGGGATTTTTCTTTATTGTCACGCCAGTTTTCTTAGGCACGATTTGTACAGGACTTGCCCAACTGCTATTGAAAATGGGGTAAATTATGTCAGCATCCAATAGCTTTATAATCACTTTTTTTACTACGTCCATCATATTTGAGTTTAACTGTCTTTGTGCTTTCCGTCTCAGTTTTGTGTTTTCCTCCAAAAAGATCTTATGAGTGCATGTCAAAGGACTTCATCCTTTTAAATCGGTAATAGTCCAACCGATGGCTTCCTTATGGCTCATTAGTACCTGAATTAAATTTGCTTCCTCACATTTAGAGAGTTTATTCGAAATTATGACAAGTAGAGTCTCACCATCCCCTAAAAATGCGTACTTGAGATACTCGGGAAGTGGTTTCAACTCCAACTCTAGTGCCTGCACAATAGAAGGTAAAAGTTTAGTATTCATAGGAGGCAATAATTCATTAACAAATTCACAATTTAAAGTAGAATCAAAATCAACATTAAAATCATCATCAAATAATGTTTCGAGCTCAATCTCATGAAGTGATTTGAAAGTCTCATCTACTAAGGATTCCACTATATCGACACGGTTTACATTCAAGATTTCACTAGGGTGACTGATTGCGTCATAAACATTGAACTTTACGATCTCCCCATCAAACTCCATTGTGAGGGTTCCACTTCGCACATCAATATTAGTATTTGCAGTACTAAGGAAAGGTCACCCTAACAAGATATCGAAAGACCCAGGAGTTTTATCCTCTTCCATCTTTACCACATAAAAATCTGTAGGAAAAATTAGTTCATTGACTTTCACTAACACATCCTCAAGGACTCCTTCGGGATGTACAATAGACCTGTCCGTCAACTGAATTATAACACCTGTTTCCTTCAAAGAACCCACGTTAAGTGATTCATAAATAGAAAAAGGCATTACATTTATAGAAGCTCCTAAGTCACACATAGCTTTCTTAATTCCAAAGTGACCTATTTTGTATGAAATTGCAAACATACCTCTATCCTTACATTTTGTTGACATCCTTCGTTGTAAAACCGCAGACACATTCTCACCAACATTTACCTTTTCGTTTCCAACCAATTTTCTTTTGTTGGTGCAAAGTTCTTTTAGAAATTTAGCAAACCGTGGAATTTGTTTAATAGCATCTAACAATGGTATATTTACCTGGACTTTTCTGAATGTTTCGAGAATCTCTTTTTCGTCATTACCTTTCTGGGTTTGCCTTAGTCGTCCAGGAAACGGAGGTTGAATTCTAGGTAATGGAGGTTTCGATCGAACCTGTTCGTCGTCTTTTTGATTTTCATGGGTAGATTCTTGGGCATGATTTTTACTATGAATTGGTTCCAGTACTTTCCCACTTCGTAGAGTCACTGCATTCGCGTTTTGTCTTGGGTTAGGTTCTGTTTGTGATGGTAACCTACCCTGTGGATTTATTTTCTCCATTTGTGTGGTCAACTCCTTAATAGATGCCTTAGTTTTCTTTTGAAAATCCACAGTTTGCTTTTGGAAATCTATAGATTGCTGCTGAAATTCAAGAACATTAGCTACTAATTTATTTACCATAGTTTCTAAGGAAGTACCTGAATTTTGCGCTTGTTGTGAAGCTCAATTTTGTAATGGCTGGTTATAACATGAATTTGTCCCATATCGCAAGTTAGGATGATCCTTCCACCCAGGATTGTATGTATTTCCATAAGGATCATATCGCCTTTGAGGTGGTCTAGGAAAGTTTCCCACAGCGTCCAATTGGGCCACAGAATCATCGTACAAACTAGGGCATGCATCAGTTATATGCTCGAATTCACCACAAATTCCACATTGATGGGTCGGTCCTAATTTTCTTGCAATAAGAGAACTCACAACATTAGTAAGTTTTTCAACTTTATCTTCTAAAGAGGAATTACTTAGCTGATGAAGCCTTTGAGTAGGTTCAGAGTTAACTCGAAATTGTTGAGTATTTGCAGCCATTGTGGAAATCAAGTCCCTTGCTCGTTGAGGAGTCATATTAACCAATGCTCCTCCACTGGCGGCATCTATGATATTCATCTTCATAGGTTTCAAGCCTTCATAGAAATATTGGAGAAGAGTTTGCTCAGTTATACTATGTTGAGGACAACTTGCACACAACTTCTTGAATCGTTCCCAATAGTCGTAAAGAGACTCCGCATCTTTTTACTTAATCCAAACAATTTCTCTTCTTAATTCAGCGGCACAAGAGGCTGGAAAAAACCTGTTAAGAAACAAACGAGAAAGATCAACCCAAGTTGTAATAGATCCAAGAGGTAAATAGAATAACCATTCCTTAGCGGAGTCAGCTAAAGAAAAAGGAAAAATGCGTAATTTAATTTGATCCTCAGTTACCCCCTGAGGTTTCATACTCAAACAAACCATATGAAATTCCTTCAGATGTTTATATGGATTCTCATTCTGCAACCCACGAAAAATTGGTAATAATTGGATTAAACCTGATTTAAGCTCAAAGTTAGCATCCACAATAGGATACGTAATGCACAATAATGGTTGATCATTAGGAGCCTCGGCTAATTGCCGAATTGTTTGATCCATAGGTGGTGGTAGATCTTGATTTTCGTCAACCCTAGTAATCGACACTTCCGTCGGCGGATCAACTTCTTGGTTTTTCAGTGTTGGATTAGGGTTTTCATTTACCCTAGATTCACCTTCGTCGCCTTCTTCTACTTCTGAAGGTGAGCTATGCTTAACTCCTAAAACTTATAACTGCCTTTTTCGTAACTTTGTTTCCTTGCGATTGGCTTTTGCAGTCTTTTCAATCTTGGGATCATACGAGTATGCAAGATTACCTGGAGCAGATTTAGTCATAAGCAGAAAAAAAATAAGATTAGTACGTTACCAGTCCCCGGTAACGGCGCCAAAATTTGATGTGTCGTCGGGAACACCGAATATAACCTATTCCAAAAATTAAAGTAAATAATAGTAAAAGGGAAGTAAGGTCTAATCCTCAGGGACTGGAGAGTCGTAAAAGTCTTGTCTGTCGAGATCGTAGACCAAATCGTGCCTAAGAAAAGCTCCGTGATCTAAGGAAAAATAAAAGAAACAGAATTAAAAATAAAAGAAAATAGAACTAAAAGAAATAGAAAATAGGGAAGTCGAAGTAAAAATAAATAGCATAAAATAAACAAGTTGAAAGAAGAAGGGTTTTATCGATATTTAGAGATCCAGCCTCCGGTTATCTTGATTCTTCCTCGATTCAATCATAGACTTTGGATGGTTCTTCTCATGCCCGAATAAGCTAGTTATAGTGGAAAAGGACGCCTACGACCACCAGCTCCGGATATAGTTTTTAGTGGAACCTGACTCTAGCCAACCATCGCTCCAATGAGACTGTCTTAAACTAGAACACCTTTTCCCAACGACGAATGCCACACCGTTTTGTCTCTTTTGGCTCAGCAACCTCTGACGTAGTAAGTTAACGAACTGACTGTGAAGCCTTCTCAAAACACACAAAGCGGCCGTCTTTGCACAAGATGAAAAGATTACTTTTGTAGGGATTTTGGACAGAAGCGTCAATCCCGTATTACAGAGAATTGATGAATACTCGGGTTGAAAAGAATTAAGCGCGAATTCTAAGCCTCATGAACCTTGGAGGAATATTTGATAACCTTTGGCTAGAAGGTTTTTTAGTTACTCATGATTTTGGGGAAGAACACAAGATAATAAAATAAAGCTTTTATTGAACTAGGGATTTAGGGAGATGGAGGATTTTTCAATGAATGGGGAATGAATGATTCAATCACTCCACCCCTTATTTATAGTACATAATATTCTTAGTTGAATCCAATCTAAATTCTAAAAGATAATTAGAATTATATCTAACATTTAATTCCCCTAATTGGATCCAATTTAAACTCTAAAAGATAAATACAAAAATATAAACATAAATTAAATACAAATTTAAATAATAAATAATATCTTAAATATTAAATCATAATATAAAATATATTTTAAAAAATAAAATAAAATAAAACTAAGTCTTTTTGTCCTATAAACTCTCTTTTTTAGCATTCCATCTTCACACTACTTCAAGTTCTTATCTAAAACCATGCTTTTTGTCTTCAATTTATCTTCTATCACCACTTGTCATTTTTAGAAGTAGTTTTCTTCTCGATTTTCTTCAAAGAGTCGTGGGAATCCATTCTTCACCCTTCAATTTACTAGGAATTATTTATTAGAGGGTTGATTAGAGCCATTAGTTGAGTTTGTTGAGATTTAAATCTCAAAGGGTTCAACTAGACACTTATTGTTTTATCCATCATACCCATCGGTTTACCTGTTCCATCTTCCACTTTTAATTTTCATCCATTTATTTATTGTTTTAAATATTTAGTATTAGTTCTTCAATTTTTTCTTTTAGTGTTTTCGTTTCCTTTAATTTCTAAATTTGTTTATTTCTTCTTTCAGTTTAGATCCAAATATTTCCACATTCAAGTCAACAACTTGAATTTGATCCTTCTTCTGCTTCCTCCATTCCAATCCCGTATCACCACCCTTCAGTGGTAACGCAATATCTAGTTTGGGTATCGTGATGTTCACCTTCAAAGAAGACCCTCAAGGGTCGAAATTGACTGAGGTATTGTGATATCTTCTTTTGGGTATCGCGTGTAACATCTGTATTTTTGAGACGAAGTTGGAACAATAATAGAGTAAAATTGAGGATTAGAATATGTAGTTAAAATAAGAAAGGTTAGGAAAAGTTAAGGATTAAATAGTAATTGTGAGAAATCATGAGGGACTAAATAACAATTTATCCAAATTGAATTATGAGTCATCATGGGAATTAGATTGATTAAGGAAGGGCAAAAGAGTAATTTGGTGGAAGATATTTTTGGAGGCAATATTTTGGGCCAAAGTGTAAAGTTGGAAGAGCAAGGAGTAAGAAGAGAAGAATACCAACCTTTTTGTTGTAAGTACTACAAGATTTTAAATTGAAAATTTATTCTCTTTAAATTATATGATTTTAGTATATGATTAATTGTGATAAAAATGAGTAAAATGATATGTTTAGTTATAAGTATGGTGATTATGTGTGATTAAATGAAGTTTAGTGCAAAGGAATATGAGAATGGAAATATTCTCATTAAAACAGTTTGGACAGAATCAGAGGAATAACTTCAAAAATTCACCAAAAATTGTATAAAAAGAGTTAAGGGTCGAATTAAACATGTGATTAAATCTTATTGAGTTTAGTTTCATATGAAAGAAACGGTGAAAGAAAAGAAATTGTATATTTTGAAATATACTAGTTTTTGTGTAAAAAGGTCAGAATAGATTAGAAATCCCCTGTTCTGACTTTGAAATATCATATAAAAATGTAGAAAAATTATTAGAGACTGAAATTTATATGGATAAATCCTTAATGAGTCTAATTTCAAAATAAACAAACGGAAATATTATTAGATTCCTGTACTAAAAGATAATTAATTTTTAGTGAGGAAAGGTCGAAACTGTCAAGCAGCAGAGAAGGGGTAAATTGAAAGAATTTTCTGTACAAATTGGCTAAAGTAAAAATTCTAAAAATTTTCTGTTAAAAAGATAATTGAGTCTAGTTTCAGAAACATCAAGAGGATAATAATTTCAAATTCTGTAGCTCAAGATATAAATAATTTAGTGACTGTGACTCAAATGGACAACTTTGAAAATTTATGTGAAAATAAGAGTAAAGAGGTATATGATGATATATATGTGATATATACATGATGATGTGGTTGTGTTTTGTGAAGGAGTGAAATATAATAACTATGAGAAATGTTGTTATATGAGATTTTATGCTCATGAAGACAAGTTAGAACCATTGTGATATTAGTGGAATGCCATTAAGGAACATTAGCTCGCTTACTGTTTAGCACTGTGTGTGCTTACTAATTCGCACTATACGTGCTTACTGATTTGCATTGTGCGTGCTTACTGATTTGCACTGTGTGTGCCTACTGATTTGCACTGTGTGTGCCTACTGATTTGCACTGTGTGTGCTTACTGTTTCCCCAGCACTTATGTGCTCATTGATAGTACTTCGGTACTCACTGTTAGTTCCGTATATTCGAGAGGTTCTATGAAAGTTTACAATGGGCTAATATGAGGAAAAAGTGGCTCAAAGTATGAATTAAACTAATGTGGTAAGTTACATGGTTTATGCAAGTAAGACAAGAAGTTTATAAACATGAGAAATTTAACAGTTATTCATTACTTTTGTAGTACTTACTAACCCTTCACCGGCCTAACGCGTTTATTTTAATGCGTATGTATAGTAGCTATGAGGGGATAAAGTCAAGGTAAGGGACCTCTCATCACATCAGCTTACCTTTGGAAGATTTAATTCCAGGTATTTACTCTTGGTAAAAATGGCATGTACAACGGTACTTATATATGTTCTTGATGAAAGGAAAAATGTTGTTTTGGAATACTTTGAGTTGATGAAATGAATTGATGATATTTTGAATAAAATGATTTAAAAATACATTGTTTGGAAGAAAAATTTTATTATACTCGTGTTTAATTCTTCGGTATTGTATGTAATACTTCTATACCAGGTTCTTACGTGTGAATCGGGTATAAGGTTGTTACATTTATTAGTATCAGGGCGAAGGTTTTTTGATGTTTGCGGTCGGGAATGAGTCCACGTGTACATGCCATTTTATATGTTGATGTGATGAGAGGAAATTTAATTATTTAAATTGTTTAATTGTGAATTTTGTAGAAAGTAGTTATGTCGAATAGACCTTGAGAAGAAGCTGAAGATGAAGTTGAAAGTAGGGTCCCAAATCCTATTAGAGAAGGAGATACACCTAGGATTCAAGCTCAAAGAGAATCTATACATTTTGATGATTATAGAGAGTCTATGAATGATGAAAGAACTCAACCTATGAGTGAGTTAATGCCCTATCAACAAGAAATTCCGATTGTGGCTCTGTTGCAAACAATGAATCAATTGTTACAGCAAGTGGTAAGAAATAATAATGCTCAGACTGTGCCTCCACCACCTCCTGTTAATGCCCCTTAGCCACAACCTTCTATATCTAGTCGCCGATCTCTTTTGGAGAAATTAAGGAAACACGGGGTTGAAGAATTCAGAGGAAAGAAAGATAATGATCCGACAGAAGCTGAAAAATTGCTAGAAAATAGTCAGAGTGTGTTTGAAGAGTTGTAATGCACTAAAGAAGAAAAATTAAGGTGTGCAGTATCTTTGTTAAAGGATGAAGCATATCAGTGGTGGACTACAATGTTAAATATTCATCTTGCAGAAAGGATCAACTGGAATTTTTTTTTGTGTCTGAATTCAAAAAGAAGTATATCAGTGAACTTTATTTAGAAAAGAAGAAAAGAGAATTTCTAGATTTGAAGTAGAACAACATGTTGGTGTTCGAGTATGAACGTGAGTTTCTCAGACTGAGCAGGTATGCTAAAGAGCTGATAGCTAATGAAGCAGATATGTATAGAAGATTTGAGTGGGGATTGAATGAAGATATATATGTTCCTTTTCTACCATTACATCTACAAGAATTTCTTGTTTTGGTTGATAAAGTTCAACGATTAGAAAAGGGATAGATTCGTTCGAGAGAGAAAAGTGCTAGATAGAGGATAGCTACTGATTTTGCACCTCCCCCTTCTTCAAAAAGAATGAGAGAGTCTAGAGATCCTAGATTTACTTCATTTTCTGCTGGTCAAAGATTTTGAAGCCAAAAAAGACAAATCAACAAGGAACTTCCATAATTAGTACGGGTGGTACTAGAAGAAGGCCATCACAATTACAATCACCATATGAACACTGTGGAAGATTTACTTGGGAGAATATCGAGCGAATACTCGAGCCTGTTTCAGATGTGGAGTTAGGGATAATTTTGTTAGAGATTATCCAAGATTGATGGAGAATACTACTGAACAATCTGCAAGAGGAAGTTCAGCTCCACAAAGAAGTAGATTGCTTAAGAATTTTAGTAATACTGGTATGAGATTGGCAAGAGATGGGGCTAATAAATTAAAGTCTCGAAGACCAAGGACATATGCTATCAGGACTAGAGAAGAGGAAGATGCTCTTGATGTTATCACCGGTAAATTTTCTTTTTTTGACTCTCTTGTAGTTACATTAATTGATCTTGGTTCTACACATTCATATATATGCATCTCATTAGTGAAAGAGAGAGAATTAGTAGTAGAACCCACTAAGCATGAGATAATTGTTACGAATTCTTTTGGGCAAAGTGAAAGGGTTAATAAAGTGTGTAAGAGATGTCCTTTAAAGATTCTGAGTTGTGAGTTCTTGGCAGATCTTATGGCCCTTATATTTCATGAATTTGATGTGATATTGGGAATGGATTGGTTATCTAAACATGAAGTTACGGTTGATTGTAGAAGAAAAAGGGTTTCTTTGAGAACTTTAGATGGAAAAGAAGTAATTGTGATTGGTGAAAAGTTTAGTGCTTTGTCGAATGTGGTTTTTGCAATAAAGGCCTTCAAGATGATTAAGAAAGGGTATAATGCTTTCTTAGCTTATGTTTTAGATACCCGAGCAGAAGGTATAAGATTGAGAAGATACTGGTGGTACTAGAATTTCCTAATGTGTTTCCTAAAGAATTGCCAGGATTACCTCCTGAAAGAGAAGTTGAATTTGAGATTAAGTTGATTCTGGGTACTGTACCGATTTCAATTACACCTTATAGAATGACACTTGTAGAGTTGAAAGAATTGAAGACTCAATTGCAAGACTTATTGGATAAAGGATTTATACGTCACAGTGTGTCACCATGGGGAGCCCCGATTTTATTTGTGAAAAAGAAGGATGGGTCTTTGAGACTATGCATAGATTATCGTCAATTGAATAAAGTAATGATAAAGAATAAATATCCATTGCCCAGGATTGATGATTTATTTGATCAATTAAAGGGAGCAAGCATGTTTTCAAAGATTGATCTTAGATCAAGATACTATCAGTTGAGGGTAAAAGATTCGAATGTACCAAAGACTGCCTTTAGGACTCGTTATGGTCATTACGAGTTCTTAGTGATGCCGTTTGGATTGAATAATGCACTGGTTGCATTCATGGATCTTATGAATAGAATTTTTCAGCTGTATTGGGATCAGTTCGTGGTAGTATTTATTGATGATATTCTAGTATACTCGAAAGGATAAGAAGAACATGAGAAGTATCTTCGAATTGTATTGTAGATTCTGAGAAAAATAATTGTTGGTCAAGTTGAGCAAATGTGAATTTTGACTGAAAGAAGTTATTTTTCTAGGTCATATTGTATCAGCTGATGGCATTCGAGTGGATTCGAAAATGGTTGAAGCAATAGTCGAGTGAAAATCGCCAAAGAATGTGACAGAGGTAAGAAGTTTCCTTGGTTTGGCTGGATATTATAGAAGATTTGTTTAGGGATTCTCTATGATTGCATTGCCTTTAACAAGACTGTTATAAAAAGATGTGAAGTTTGAGTGGAATGAAAAGTACCAACAAAGCTTTGATAGATTAAAAGCAGCATTGACTGAAGCTCCAGTGTTGATACAACCAGAATATGGTAAGAAGTTTGTGATTTACAATAATGCATCCTATAATGGTTTGGGGTGTGTCTTAATGCAAGATGAAAAAGTGGTTACATATGCATCAAGGCAATTGAAGCCACATGAGAAGAATTATCCGACTCATGATCTCGAATTGGCTGCAGTGGTGTTTGCATTAAAAATTTAGAGACATTACTTATATGGAGAAAAGTGTTATGTGTACACGGATCACAAAAGTTTGAAGTATTTGTTAACCGAGAAAGAGCTGAATTTGAGACAAAGAAGGTGGATTGAGTTGATCAAGGATTATGACTGTATCATTAATTATCATCCCCGGAAAGAAAATGTAATAGCTGATGCTTTGAGTAGAAAGTCAATAGCAGCATTAAAGGCAATGAATGCACATTTGAAGATGCAACAAGATGGCGAATTATTAGTTGAGCTAAGAGTAAAGCCCACTTTATTGCAAGAAGTGAAAGATGCACAAAAAGATGATGAGAAGTTGATAAGGATAAAGAAACAAGTTGAAGAAGGCAAAAGTAGTGAGTTTGAAATTAATAGTGAAGGGAATTTAAGATTTCATAATCGACTATGTGTGCCTAATTAAGAAGATTTGAAACGAAGGATCTTGGATGAAGCTCATCATAGTTCATTTGCTATGCACCCGGGAAGTAACAAGATGTATCATGACTTAAAGCCATTTTACAGGTGAAAAAGGATGAAGCGGGATATAGTCGAGTATGTTTCCAAGTGCTTGATATGTCAAAAGGTAAAAGCAGAGCATCAAGTGCCGTCGGGATTGCTTTAATTGATCACCAAACCAGAGTGGAAATGGGAAAGAATTACAATGAATTTTGTTACAGGACTGCCACTTTCACCGAAGAAAAAGGATGTCATAAGGGTGATCGTTGATCGATTAACTAAATCTGCTCATTTTCTCCTGGTAAGAACTGATTTTTCAATGGAGAAGTATGCACAATTGTATATAGATGAAATAGTTAGACTTCATGGTGTGCCTGTATCTATTATTTCTGATCGAGATCTAAGATTTACATCAAAGTTATGGGAAAGATTACATGAAGTTTTAGGAACTCGATTAATTTTAGTATGGCGTATCATCCCCAAACAGATAGGCAATCAGAACGGGTGATTCAGATTTTAGAAGATATATTGAGGAGTTGTGTTATTGAGTTTGAAGGTAATTGAGAAAGATATTTGCCATTGGTTGAATTCACTTATAATAACAGTTATCAATCAAGTATTCAAATGGCACCGTATGAGGCATTGTATGGAAGAAAGTGTAGGACTCCTGTATGTTGGACAGAATTGAGTGAAAATAAGTTAATGGGTCCTGATCTAATTTAAGAAACTGAGGAGAAAGTAAAGTTGATTCGAGACCGATTAAAGGCTGCTGCAGATAGACAAAAATCATATGATGATTTGAAAAGAAAAGATATCGAGTTCAACCTTGGTGAAAAAGTTTTCTTGAAAGTGTCTCCATGGAGAAAATTCTTCGGTTTGGCAAAAAGGGGAAATTAAGCCTAAGGTTTATCGGGCCATATGAAATATTAGAACGAGTTGGTCTTGTGGCATATCGATTAGCTCTGATCCAGAATTAGCCAAGATTCATAATGTTTTTGATGTGTCTATGTTGAGAAGGTATCGGTCTGATCCATCACATATGATTACCCCAGAGGTTATAGCAATACAATCGGACTTGACCTATGAAGAGGAATCGATAGAAATTCTAGCTCGAGAAGTGAAAGAGTTGAGAAATAAAAAGGTTCCATTGGTAAAAGTTTTATGGAGACATCATAATTCAGAAGAAGCTACATGGGAAAGAGAGGAACCCATGAAACAACAATATCCGTAGTTGTTCGATACAGGTAAATTTTGATGACGAAATTTATTTAAAGGGGAGAATTGTAACATCCGTGTTTTTGAACCGGAGTTGGAATAGTAATAGAGTAGAATTGAGGATTAGAATATGTAGTTAAAATAAGAAAGGTTAGAAAAATTTAAGGATTAAATAGTAATTGTGAGAAATCATGATGGACTAAATAGTAATTTATCCAAATTGAATTATGAGTCATCATGGGAATTAGATTAATTTAGGAGGGGCAAAAGAGTAATTTGGTAGAAGATATTTTTGGAGGCAATGTTTTGGGCAAAAGTGTAAAGTTGGAAGGCCCAATGACTAAAAGTGCAATTTTACCATTTTTATAAGAGAGATATTTTTAGTGGAGAAATCTAGAGAATTTGAGAGAAATAAAATTAAATAAAAGATGAAAATATCATCTTTTTCATTCATTTCCAACGTCACATGCATATCTCTCTTTTCCAACTTTTGCTTTTATTTCAAATAAATCCTTTCACCATTGTTAAACCTTCCAAGCTTCAAAATCTTCCATTTTCTTTGAAATTTCTTTAAGAAAGGCATACAAGGAAGTTAGTAGTCACCTTAATTTCCTTGTAGAGCTCACTTTGAAGGGTTAAAGTGTGTAAGGATTGAATTAGAATTTTAGGGTTTCATGAACAAAGGTAAGAAATGATTAAATTCTCATGATATACATGTGTATTTTCATAATTTAGCATGAAAATCATTGAATTTTAGCGTTTAGCTTATATGTGTTTATATGAAATTGAAGAGAAAGGAAAGAAGGAGAGGGACCAAATTGAAGAAAAGGGCAAAGAGAAGAGCAAGGAGTAAGAAAGGAAGAATACCAACCTTTTTGTTGTAAGTACTACAAGATTTTAAATTGAAAATTTATTCTCTTTAAAGTATATGATTAATTGTGATAAAAATGAGTAAAATGATATGTTTAGTTATAAGTATGGTGATTATGTGTGATTAAATGAAGTTTAGTGCAAAGGAATATGAGAATGGAAATATTCTCAATAAAACAGTTTGGACAGAATCAGAGGACTAACTTAAAAAATTTACCAAAAATTGTATAAAAAGAGTTAAGAGTCGAATTAAACATGCAATTAAATCTTATTGAGTGTAGTTTCATATGGAAGAAACGGTGAAAGAAAAGGAATTGTATATTTTGAAATATACTAGTTTTTGTGTAAAAAGGTCAGAGTAGATTTGAATTCCCCTGTTCTGACTTTGAAAAATCATAAAAAAAATGTAGAAAAATTATTAGAGACTGAAATTTATTTGAATAAATACTTAATGAGTCTATTTTAAAAAGAAATAAACAGAAACATTATTAGATTCCTTTACTAAAAGATAATTAATTTTTAGTGAAGAAAGGTCGAAACTGTCAAGCAGCAGAGAAGGGGTAAATTGAAAGAATTTTCTGTACGAATTGGCTAAAGTAAAAATTCTGAAAATTTTATGGTAAAACGATAATTGAGTCTAGTTTCAGAAACATCAAAAGGATAATAATTTCGAAATTTGTAGCTCAAGATATAAATAATTTAGTAACTGTGACTCAAATGGACAACTTTGAAAATTTATGTGAAAATAAGAGTAAAGAGGTATATGATTTTATATATGTGATATATACATGATGATGTGGTTGTATTTAGTGCACGAGTGAAATATGATAACTATGAGAAACGTTGTTATATGAGATTTTATGCCCATGAAGACAAGTTAGAACCATTGTGATATTAGTGGCATGCCATTAAGGAACATTAGCGCGCTTACTGTTCAGCACTGTGTGTGCTTACTAATTCGCACTATACGTGCTTACTGCTTTGTACTGTGTATGTTTACTGATTCGCACTATACGTGCTTACTAATTTGCACTATGTGTGCTTACTAATTTGCACTGCGTGTGCCTACTGATTTGCATTGTGTGTGCTTATTGTTTCCCCAGCACTTATGTGCTCGTTAATAGTACTTCGGTACTCACTATTAGTTCTGTATATCCGAGAGGTTCTATGAAAATCCACAATGGACTAATATGAGGAAAAAGTAGCTCAAAGTATGAATTAAACTAATGTGGTAAGTTACATGGTTTATGCAAGTAAGGCAAGAAGTTTATAAACATGAGAAATTTAATAGTTATTCATTACTTTTGTAGTACTTACTAAGCCTTCACCGTCTTACGCGTTTATTTTAACGCGTAGTTATAGTAGCTACGAGGGGATAAAGTCAAGGCAAGGGACCTCTCATCACATCAGCTCACCTTTGGAAGATTCAATTCCAGGTATTCACTCTTGGTAAAAATGGCATGTATAGCGATACTTATATATGTTATATGTCCCTAATAAAAGGAAAAATGTTGTTTTGGAATACTTTGAGTTGATGAAATGAATTGATGATATTTTGAATAAAATGATTTAAAAATACATTGTTTGGAAGAAAATTTTTATTTTACTCGTGTTTAATTCTTCGGTACTGTATGTAATACTTCTATACCGGGTTCTCACGTGTGAACCGGGTATAGGGTTGTTACATCGCGACACCAACATCGTAAGCAGGACAAAAGTGGACAAAAAAGATAGTCTTTTCCACCCGATCCACTAATTACTACCCATGGTCCGTGTAGGGGAAATTTTGACAATAAAATTTCGTCAACGTTTAGCCTAAAACAACCAATTTTGGCTAAGGAGGAGAGACACACACATTAGTTTAGTTCTTAGCTTTAGTTTCTCTAGGTTTTCTACAGCTTTTCTAGGATTTTTATTTTCTCTTCTTCTTTTTAGTTTTAGAGTTTCTTTTTCTACACATCTTGATTTTAGTGTTCTTAGTGTTAGTTAAATTAGTTATCACTGTAGCTTAGGTTTATTTGTCCTAGCATATTTGAATTCAAATAAACTTGAGGAAATTTTTTGAGGATATATTTTGGTAATTTGAATAAGAAATTTATATAGTTTTTTTAATTTTTTAAAAATAAAAAATGAGAATGATTTAATGTTGTTATTCTTATATTTTTAAGAGTTTTTTAAATTTAATTTCAAAAGAGAATAGACCTAACATGTAAATAGACCAAGAGATGAAATCCATTTAATTTGGTGTCGCCCCTTTTATCAACTAATCTAAAAAAAAAAATTTCATTCATTAGGTCCCTAAACGTTTTAAATAATCACACTTTAACCTTGTGTCGTCATTGTATCAAGCAGTACCACTAAAATTTGTTTTTTTAAAGTGATGATTAAAGCATGATTGAAAAAAAAGTAGGTTGATATCGCCAGACATAGTGGTGGCATCGTTGTGCATTGTCTAAAATAGTCGAAAACAGCCAATTCCATTTGCTTAAAAGCATGATTGATAGTAGATATACATGATATTGTTTAAAAGAATCAAATGGATTTCATTTGGTTCCCTTTATAACTTAATAGATTTTTCATCCAATGCAAACCTGTTCTTGTTATGTTGAGTTGAATACAGTGAACGAGTTGCAGTCCTTGCATTATTCATGAAGTTCTCAAGCTCAGCCCATCATTAGTGTTTTAGTTAACTTCTTGACATCTTTCTGTAGTTGTTGGGTTACATATTTCAATTATATTTCACGATAGATTTCAATTTTTCATAATCAAAATTTTTAATGAGATTATTTAAGAAAAAAAATATTGATTAATTTAATCGTAATTTATTGCTTGTAATCTAAAATTTAAAATTTAAAACTTGGTTATTTGGTTATTTAATTATTTGAATAATTGGATTTATAATTGAGTTTAGTTGGGTAGGATTTTGTATAGAATATTGCTTATTTAGTATTTGGTTATTTTGGCTTGGGTATGGGTACAAAATTTATTAATTAGAAATTTAATCAATTTATTTGGTTTGAAAATTCAAAATCGAAAAACGTGATCAAAATAGATTAATTATATTGAATAAGTAAAAAAATTGATTAAACCAAAATTTTCGGATTCCGTTCAATTTGGTATATTCGATTAACTGAATTTTTATGTGACTTTATTATGTAGATAATTTTTTAAAGTCAAAAGTACTTTTGAAATCAAATGACATTTTTAATTTTAATTTATAGTCCAACATATTTTATGTGATACATATGAGGCATACAATTATTTTTCTATTGAAATTAATTTAAAATATGTAATATTTATAACCTAATGTATTTTATATAATATTTATATGGGGTATACACTTATTTTAGTGTTGGATCTTTAAATTTGTAATGGTTTTATTTTAATATTTGAAATATAGATTATATAGTCCAGCTAAATTTTACAAATAATTAAAATTGATTGCTCACAAATACTTTAAATTTATATTTCATATATATAAATATTAATAAATTTACAATAAACTATTTTTTATATTTTATTAAAATATCATAATTTTAACAATTTTTCTAGGATGAACATTTTCTTGCACACATAGGTACTTGAATCCGGATTTTTTAATATGAACATCATTCTTTTTTTCACAGGAGCCGCTTGTTGAGTTTATTTAAATTTACTTTTTGATAACAATACTAAACACATAAATTTAAAACCCGACTTTTTCATAACATTTTCTTAAAAACAATGAGAAACTAACTTTCTACAAGCCTGCCTCATGAAACTCAGTCATACAAGGTCGGCTTGAGCTCCTTCTACAAGCACGCCTCTTTAATTATTTCGAGGAAGGTTATTTTAACCTCTACCAATTGGGTGCAATTGTTATATTTAAACTCACTCGAAATGGCTTACCATATCCACATAAGTTTCTCACTTAGGTTGACATTGCTTCACATTAAGATTCACTTAAAAAATTTTCCAATTTCATCTCAATAAAAGTAAAATCGAATTTCATTTAATCACATTTTAACGGAACACTTCAAAGTTGAAAAGTAGCTTTTTATGGGTTTAGAGCCCTTTTGGATGAGTGCTTAACTTCAGTGCAATACAATTAAATTTTTTTATCTTATACTACAATATGATTACAATATTTAATTTTATTATCACCGTTATTTTTACACTAATAAAGAGTAAACGTACCGCCCATCTAAAAGTATTAGTACATTATAAGCATCCACCGAGAACGGGCCTGGGCCTAGCTAGCTACTCTATATAAGCCTCCTTTGTTTCCAAGAAAGGAGATGGCTGATACCCTATCTAAATTGCTCCCCGCATAATCTCTAAAGATCTTTTTGTCCAACTTCTTGACCACCATTATATTTTGAAAAAATTGTACCATACTAAAATAAGGCTTATAATTAAGAGAAACAACATAAAGATAGCTCAATATTGTTCAAATAAAAAGATTGAAGATCGCCACTCTCATGATTCAAGCATTATTTGATTAATTAAATCTTACCATTTCCTTGAAAATTCTTCAATAAAATGCTTGGAAAATTTTGTAAATAAAATAAACTTTGGATTACACAATAAATATTGAATTTGCATATTAGAAAGATGGTTAAGAAGATGAAGAATAAAAAGAAAAAAGGGGGTTAGCATGTAATCTGACATATCATCCAATCTTTCACTCTCGTCACTGCCCAAACCCAAAAATAATTGCCAATATCAGACAGGATCAGTCTATCATTATATTAATTATTGCTACCACTGCTACCTATAAAATGGGTCAGGCAAAGGCAATAATTTCAAGAACTTGAAATTAAAAAAAAACACTGTCCTATTGCTCTAGATATCTGTTCAATTTTTTTTTTTATTCTTTTTTGCGTCTTTAAGTACATGTTCAGTCTAATATCCTTGCCCATGGTACCTAAAAAGGCAAAAAAAAAAAAAAAAACTGGAGAAAAGACCAAACATCCATATGGGTTTACTTATGTTCATCCACCACCATCATCAGACTTTCCTGCAAATTTCTCTTACCGAGACCTAAGAAATCAAGGCTTCGATGCAAGCTTTCTTTGGTGTTCTACAAACGGGACAAGAATCAAGAAAAGCTGCACAATCCTTGCACGAACAAAGGTGTCTGCAAGGAAGGAACAACACAGACGAGTTTCGACAATAACAACATTTGCAAACCATTGTCGTTTTTTCTTCTTGTTCTTCTTGTCTTTGATTGCTGCTATCAACCGCCGCGAAACCCTTTGTTTCCATAATCCCTTCGTTGTTGTCTTCGCATTCACAGCAAGACTCTGCGTCATCGACACCATTGTTAAAACGACAAGAAGCTTGTTCCTCCCGTACTTGTTCAAGCCTGTTGTTTAAAGACACAACCATAGCTTCATTCTCTTGCGCCACCCTTTGCCATGCTTGATTCTCCATCTCCAATTTCTTCAACATATTCTGAAGCTCCATTGTTTTGTTCCTCGCTTTAACAATCTCTTCATCTTTTTGTCTAAGCAAAAAAGACGCCTTTGATTCTATCTTCTTCACCAATACTTCATATTGTTGTTTCCTTTGCTCTTGCAGTAACAATCTCAGCCTCTCATTCTGCACAAAATCAAAATAAAAAATTAAAGACCCAATTGAAAAGAAACGAAAAACTTGGGTTTTTTTGTATGATTTTGTACTAACCTGTGATTTGATAAACTGATCAATCTCGTATCTTTGCTTCTCAAACATGATTGATTCACGATTGTTGTTAGTGCTACCAAAGGCAAAAGCTTGATCCCTTTGGTGCTGGTTTTGAAGGTGTTGAAACTGTTGCAGTTGTTGAAGCTGTGATGATGATATCTGTTGATTGAAACCAGCAGCAGCACCAACAAGGCCACAACCATTATCGATCAAATCCAAAGAACCGCACATTGGGAACCCAATATTATCAGAATACAACTGCGCTTGTATAGCCATTATTTATCCTTCTTCAACCACCAAACAAGAACGAAACCAAAAACCAAACAAAAAGACCCAAAATTTTCAGCCTCAAAATCTTTGCTTTACCATAAATCAGATCAAAAAATAGGGGGGGGTTGTAGTTTGGATCAAAGAAACTCTGTATAAGGACAAAGGTAAACAAAAAAGAGGTAAGGGTGTTGGTGTATATTTATAAGAGAGAGAGAGAAGGGTGAGGTCAGAATATTTAATTTATATATTCATGTAAGGTAATGTATATAATAAAGAATGGGGGTGGATTTGGATTGTATTTAAGTAACTGAAAAAGCTTGAAAAGGAAAGGGAGAGAGAGAGAGAGAGAGAGGGGGGGGGGGGGGGCATAGGATACTATTATTTTGTGCCATATTTTTCTCAAATGAAAAATCGTAGAAAAAGGCAGCATTAAAGAGAGGCCAATGCCACGTATGGGACGCGCTAAGCATCGACGTACACATGCAGATTTTGTGACTAAACTATCGGCCTATTGAGTCAGAGATTTCACAGTTGGTTTTTCTTTATCAAAAATATTGATTTCCGAACTGGATTAAATGATAAAGGAGAGGAACTGATTCGGCCAGCCTTTTCATTCAGATTTTTGGTTTTATTCTGTTTTCAGTCCCTATATCATGTAATTAATAGCTCCAAATTGATATCATATTAACACTATTAACTGCGGTCCAAATTTTTAACGTAATCGAGGGACTAAGACAAAAATTAGACCTTTTGTTTTTATTTGCTTTTTAAGATTTGATAAGGAAAAGAAAATCAGAAATCTGTGTCAGTTTAGTATTTGGAAAGCCTGAATAATAGGAATCTTTATATAATAATAATAATAATAATAATATTCTCATTTATTTATTTATTTTGGGAAATAAATTTGTATTTTTGATGGCGTGGAAAAGGTTTAGATTTTCATTAAAATAAAATAAAAATAACTAATTTCTACAGATACATTTAGATAAATGTGAATCATATAATATATAGATCTTAAATTCCATAATTAAGCTTTTAAAATTGGGAAGTAGAGTTTAATTAGGAAATAAGAATATATGTGGAATCAATGAGAAAATTGGAAGTTAGATAGGGAATAAAATTTAAGTTTTCAGAAATATAAAATATTTGAAATTTTAGTAACAGCTAAAACGGGTTTACAGCAGAGCATATCTTAAATTAATAGAAAGTAAATTAGTTGACCATTAATCCAAGATTATGGTATAATATCTCATATACATGCACCCAAATAAATGCCCCGTCAGTTATGGAACCCTATGAAACGCTGCGAATTAAATTTCACAATATCTTCAATATTCTAATTAATTGTAAATAAACTATAGCATATTTAATTAAGCTTTATTTAATACTTAGGTTGTATTTTAATATTAATATATTATTTTGCTAAATTAAATTGTTTTAATGTCAAAATTGTTAATCTTTAATTTTTTTATAATTTTATATTTAGTTTTTCTCTACTTTAATCAATTACTGTAATTAAATCTTATTATATTTGAAAAATATAAATTTAGTTTGACAAATGTTATTAATATTGGTTTTTTTTTACAACAATAATTTAAGCTTAACGATTTAATATTCATTAATTTCAGTATCGTAACATTGAAAGTTAATTCAATTAAGTAAAATCTTAAATTAAAAAAATTAATTTATTAAATTCAATATATAAAAATTTATAAAGAAAATGCATAGAATAACTTTATAATTTTAAAAAGCTTTGAGTAAAAAAGAATTACTCAAGTTGTAGATAGATACTTCAAATTAAAAAAAATCTACTCAGAATCCTATGTGATGGCTTGATGATCATGATGTTCATCGTCTCAGGTGTGATTTAGATTCGAGTCATGTTGATCACATTTGTTGTTCGAACTTTACCTTATTAATGTAATTTACCGAAAGAAAAGAAAAAGAATCACTCAAATTGTAAATATTCTCCTCTAAAACAATAATCCAAATAATTGAAAAAAGTAACCGAAAGTCTTATTTAACTTTGTAGGCACAACCAAAAGTTTGAAACAATGAATCTCTGGTTGATAAGATAAAAAGCTGATGTAGATTAATTAAGGATTAAATTTAAATATATATGAAGATAAGTGGACTTCAAAAAAATTTATTTTTATGTATATTTTTAGTACTCTACCCATGTGATAAAATCAGCTTTCCCATTCTTTGTGTATCAATTATTTGGAGTACTATTAACATGATTAAAATATTAAAATTTTGAACTCTGTGTTGGTCTAGTGATCAGGTTATTCATCGTTTTAAATATGATATGGATTCGAGTCGTATTGTTGAAAGAATTTTATCTTCCTCCTATAATTCATCAAAAAATAAAAAATAAAGTTTTATTATTTTATTTGAATAAATCCTTATCATTTGATTGCATCTAATCAAGTCCTTATTTTGAGCTAATCTGAACTAAGTAGAAAAGTTTAAGAATATTTTTACTATTTAAGGTCAACAAAATTGAAGGATTATGGTTCATGCATCTTCTCAATATTATTGATATAAATAATTAGCAGTAAAGTCATCAACTAATTTGTTTCATGCTTATATTACAAGGTTTAGCATATTGAAATTGACTAATCTTTCAGCACCAATTCAAAGAATTTGGATTTGGTTTGGTTTGGTTTGATTTAATCTGTAATTTTATATTATAAGTCTACTGCATAGCAATTTTGATTGGAATTCTATTTGTAAAAACATGGTAATACCAACTATTTCACCCCACATGGGGATTTTTCGGTGCTTTTATTAATTGTTATAATAACAATTGGAATGGTGTAGGGTAGTTTTATTAGAAATAGAGAATCTGGCAGAAGACAAAATGTTGGTGGAAATATAGAAAGAAAAATAGGGTTGATTGGAATTGAGAAGCTACAACTTTGTATCCCACAGTGACTGGTACTCAGCCACATGGAGCAGCAGCTTGGCATTGCCAATGCGAATGCAAAATCAACAGTTTCAACACTTCCCTCCCACTGCCCAGTCTTGGAAAGACCCCACGTATTTATTTATTTGATTGGGGGGTTATTTTACAAAAACTTACAATGGATCCTAAATCACGGAAAATGTGTTCAATGTCAGCAAGATTCCAAAGAGAGAGAACGTCCATGGGTTTGTTCACACAGTCCCCTAGGTCAAATACGTACTTGTACTGTTTTATTCACGTATACTTAATTGAATACAAAGGAGGGGGTGTCAGGGCAGGCAAAATCTTTTAATTTCCAAGCGTTATCTCCGTTTGCATTCCGAAAGGAAACAAAATGGGGGTGGGAGAGCAATGAATGGCACATACAAACATATATATATATGGAGTGGGAAAGGGTGGCACTGCCACTGGTCCCCATGTGCTGTCCACCACCTCAATCCTATTTCCCTCGTATCCCTTTGGTGCAGACCATGTGATAATGGCAAAGCACCGAAGGTGGATTTCAAGATCACCCCAAACTCACCTTGCTTGCTTCCCTAACTTCACTTCATCGATCGACCCCACCTATTTATTTAATAAAACAACAAAAATAGGATTCTCTTCTTTTCGGGTGTTTTGCATAAATCCAAACCTCGTTTTTGGTGCCAAGTGTTTGCTGCAGTTTCCCCCCCAACTGATACTCCCCTTTGCTTTTGGCAAAGTGATGAACACACCACACCATCTTTGAGTTTGAATTTTAGTATCAACGAATACTTAACCATTTCCATACTTAAAAAGTAAGTTTGTGTTTGGAGTGACGTATCTTGATGACCAAAATACTATCAACCTTTTCTACTTTTCTTCAAATTGATAATGATTTTTGTGTGGGGAACAAGGTCATTGCTTAATTAGTGGTTAATTAATAATTCCCAGACCAACAGCATGATTAAAAAACTAGAGTTCCCATTTCATTTCAACACGTACAAAAGAATATATTTTAAGCAGACTCAATCTTGTTGTAATCCAGTACTCAGCTTTCATTTCTAGGAAGCCGGGCTTGTGTGTTTCTTTTTTCCTTTTCTACGTGCTGTATTATCTAACCGCATGCATTGACTCAACCCCCCTTAATTAAGGGTTCACTATTCAATTTTCATCATCATTAGCTAAGCTAACACATGAATCGGGGAATGATTACAAACTTGCTTTTTTGTAAATTTTCAGTTTTGATTCTGTCGCTATAGTCAAATTTGGGATTAAGTTTTCATAATTTTATATATATATTTTTTATTCATTTCAACATTCAAAACACCCGTATCTCAAGTTGAGAATGAATTCAATATCTGACCAAACACAAATTTGAACATTTATACCAAAACGAATTGAAGATATTGACTATTCAAAACAATAGATTCAATTATTCAGATTGATATACGTATATGAATGGAAGATAAGCGATTTCTTTGAAAAGGAAAGAGAGTTGATTTAATTGTTGGGGTAGAGTTTGAAAGAGACGAGACGGTGACTTGAGGAGTTGTTGGTTTAGAGCACCGAGGCTACACCGTCAAGCTGAAGGAGGGGTAAGGTCCCATCCTTTTTATGTGACCCACCATTTCACTTAAAAGTCGTATCTTGTGAGTGAATGAAATGAACGAGATTTTCAATGTCTCAGTTGCCCGCAATTTGAGACTTGAAAATGGTTAATTAGACCACTCACTGCAACCAAACGGTCATTTTATGGACCACCATCCCCCCACCCTCACTCTCTCATGAATTTTTGGGGAAACCAATTAATCAATAAACCCCAAAACAGGGGTCTTTCAATATAAATTCAATACCTTCTCTAAATTGTTCATATTAAATCTATATTATAGTGATATGGGGGGGGGGGGGTGTATGATCTGGTGTTCACACTTCACAGCAAAACCTGCTGTATTTGTTGCTTTATTTGTCTGTGTTTGTGTAGCAGCCATACATGCGTGCTTCCAACAATTCACCATCAACTGTATATATATAAAACAAGCCACTGTTACGCGTGGAAGCATATGGAATTGGACTGGAAACATATATATTATAGGTTGGCAAGATAGGATCCAGTATGTAAGCATTATTGGAAGGTTATGATTAGATATTTGGACGCCCCTAGCTAGGCCAGTAATCTTCAAATAATTTATCAAACCTGTACACCAATATTGAAGTAGCTTTTTCATTATCTTTTAGGTTTTGGGGTTGGGTGTTGCACATCTCATGAAGGCAATAAATAAATGGTAGTGGCATAGAGTTTTAAAAAAAGGGGTTCCCATTTGGTCATGATATCTCCAAATGTTCATCATCATCAACAACAAAACAAAAAAGAAAAAGAAAAGAGTTGGTTAATGTGACCCATGCAATATGTCAGGTGATTTCACATTTTCTTCATTGGAGACCCACACACGCAAGTCATGTGTAGTGTAGACTCCCATGCTCTTTCTTTTTAATTCTGGCCCTTTTTCAATGTTTACCGCTCTCACCATAATTTGAGAAGAAAAAAAAAAGGGTTCATTTTACTACACTTTCTCAAACTGTAATCCATATTCTAAATTAGTCCTTAAAATTTCAGTATTAAATCTGTTATACATCAATAGCCACCAATTTGAGTCCTAAAAATATCCGGGTTCCCAACTCGCAACCCGAATAGGGCAGAGACATAAGCTCGTAGACATAGCTCGCAAGGAGAGCTCGTGGATATAATTTGCAAAGGGGATTTGAGGACATAGCTCGCAAGGCAGGATCGCAGATCCAACTCGCAGGGACATAGAAGAGTTCACGACCTCAGTTCGCGCTCGCCCAAGGGACTCATAGAAAGGACCGCGTGTCCTACAGGTTACCCAGACATGTGTGTTGCAGATACGGAGCTCGCTCAGGATATCAGTACTAGAATAAAAAAAGACCGCGTGCTCCGTAGACATGTGTCCAACAGGCTTGGAGCCCGCAGAAAATATTAGTATTAGAAACATAGAATGTCAGTACCAGAGGCAATAGAATCAAAACAAAATAGTGGGGCCTTACTATGAGCTATAAGAGTATCTGTAACAACATATATAAATACTCCAATGTTCGTATTAATAAGACACGAGAAAATGTTACCCAACAAAATCCTTTTGTTTGCTTAGTTATTAGATTAGGGGTTTAATATCTTTAACATAAATATACTTAAAATACACCGCATCATATTGTAATAAATGTTTAGGGATGATTGATGGAATTCACCCAAATAAAAAATATATATTGCTATGAGTGATTCTCGTGCGACTTTGACTGCATAATTATTGTTCTTTTTTCTTTATTGGGCTATCACCAATTCGTACGTGGATGACTCGATATGGCACACACACACACACTTTTTCTTTCCCTTATTCATCTGCCGAAACAATGAACCATACCCTCATGCCTTATGACCTTTATCTTTTCTTATAGGTTTCATAACGTTTCAATAACGCAAGGCAAAAATCAGCAATACCTCTTTATTTCTTTTTTCTAAATTTGACTTATTCTAGGTTCCAGGAAACTTACTTCCACCATAACTAAGCCACCAACACAACATTGACCCTCTTTTTGTTGGGTCATGAGATATATGTGTGTCATTGTGTTTTTCTTTTTCTCTCTTTTTGACGTTTGAAAAAATCAAACAGGAAATCCCACAAACATACAGTAAAGTCATGCATATCCCTATCTGTTTCTGTTTTTGTTTTTGATAACTTTTAAGGGATTGTATTGTCGACCAAGCAAAGCCAACACTTATATGAGCTCACACACTGCCCACTTATATTAAAAAGCAAAGAGCTTATCCTGGGGGTTGCATTGGGATGGGGATATGGGTGAATGAAACTTTTATGGATGCAATGCAAAATGCATAGTAATTAACTTGTTAAATGCTCATTTATTGGTGTGATGGGGGGTGGGTGGTGGGGGAAGGAAGTCTTACATGGTGAGTCAATATTCAAAGTTTTGAAACGAATTCCAATCTCTTAACATGGAAAAGGATTGAATGAAACAGTGACATTACATCATTTGTGTCTCTTTTCCAATAGTTTTATGCCACATCAGTATTTTCATTATTAATTTCAACATTTTTATCATGAAGAAAATCAAATTACAATTAAAATCCTGAAATTTAGGATAAAATTGTTGATGTGTCATAAAACTATTAGAAAGAGATAATATCTTTGTTTCATACAATCCTTTCTCCTCTTAACATGTAGTCTAGTCCATGGCCTTTAACTATGATATATTCTTGAAAGATGAGTTAAAAAGAGTTAGGGTTGGCTGTTTCCTTTTTTTTTTTTGGCCCCGGGGATGGGGGTAAGGGAATAATGATATTAAATTTTAGGGTTAAT
Organism: Gossypioides kirkii; assembly: GCA_005610355.1. Taxonomy (NCBI): domain Eukaryota; kingdom Viridiplantae; phylum Streptophyta; class Magnoliopsida; order Malvales; family Malvaceae; genus Gossypioides; species Gossypioides kirkii. The sequence goes on along the minus strand of CP032244.1, from coordinate 32,413,640 downwards.
TTATTATATGTTCTCAAAATTATGATTCATATTTTAAATTTATCCAAAATTTTAAAATATTCTAAATTTACTCCTCAAGCCATCAATATTGTATTTAATCAAATCTTTTTGTTAATCTAATCATTAGCTTAGGCATTAAATGACAACTCAAAATCAGTGGCTCTTATATTACATACCAAGAGAGCAAAATTAAGCTGCAGATTGCTTAGCTAAACTAATTTTGGTAAAAAAAAAAAGAAGAAAAATTACAAATTTTTTTTCTCTCTCTCTCCTACAGCAGTATTAAATTTCTTAGAAATGGAGGCAAAACATGTTTATTCTATTCAGAACATTTCTATGTAATTAATTAGATATTGTTTTATTTTCACCAAAAAAAGTTAGATCAATTTTTCAAAACATGTGCCTCTAACATATAGACAACTCAAATATGACATGTTTAAAAAAAGAATCAGTTCTTCTAAATTTTATTGACATTATCTTTTTTTAACACGTTAGGTCATTATTGTTCATGTAGGAAGTATACATGTGTTTACAATTTGATGTATGTGTTTTAAACATGTTCCAATGAGGACAAAGCCAATTTTTTTTGGGGAGGCGAATTTGAATTATTAATTTTTTAGAGAGGCAAAATGTAATTTTGTTACTATATTAAATATAAAATTTTACAACTTTTTAAGGGTCAAACTATAAAATTTTCATTTAGAAGTGGTCAAAAATTAAAATTGTAAAGGATTGAAATGCAATTTCTGTCACAAGCAAAAATCCTCCGAGGCAGAAAAGGTTGCTGAGCCATTGTCATCCTTGCAACAGGACCAAAATGGCTTAAATTATTTGTGCATTAATCCAAAACTTAAAGTACCCTTGATGTAACGAAGAATCCTCTTTGCTGCAATTAAATGAATCTCACATGGTTAATCCATAAATTGAGAAATAACTCCCACGGAAAATGCAATATCAAGTCTTGTGATAGTTAAATAAAATAAACTACCAACAAGTTGACGGAAAAGTGTTGCATTTTCCAATGGCTTTCCTTCATTTCTAGCCAACTTGAGATTTGGTTCCATAAGAGTAGATTTTTCTTTTGAATTCTTCATGCGAAACCTTTGCAATAAACTTGTTGTATATCCTTTTTTAGAGACAAAATAACCATCACATTTTTTAATTTCCAGACCAAAAAAACAACCAGCTTCACCCAAACTTTTTATTTCAAAATGAACCATCAAAGTATCTTGAAGACTATTAATTCAATGTTATCATCATCTGTAATAATCATATTGTCCACATAAAGCAAGAGCAAAGTGCACACAGTGGAGTGCACACAATGGGTGTTTTCTTAATAAATAAGCTCAAATCAACACTTGAAGACTTAAAATCATAAAAATCAAGATATTGAGCAATCTTACCGAACCAAACACGAGGAGCTTGCTTGAAACCATATAACGCCTTCTTGAGTCTGTATACATGATCAGGATACTCCTTAGATACAAATCCATGCGGTTGTTCCATAAAAATATCACGATCTAACTCTCTATAAAGGAAAGCAATTTTCACATCTAGTTGCCATAATTTCCAACATTTACTAGTAGCTAAAGAAATGATTGCTAGAACCGTTGTCATCCTTGCAATAGGACTAAAAGTCTCGTCATAATCTTGAGAGAACCCACAAGCAATAAGACGTGCTTTGTATCTACCAATGGTACCATCAACCTTTTTCTTCAACTTGTAAATCCATCAGCATCAAATGGCTTTGGTACAAGCTCCCACGTGCCATTCTTGTTGAGTGCTAAAATCGCTTCTACTATTGCATTTTCCCATTCTAAAACTCCTTTGGCTTCATTGTAAAACTCCCTTTTCAAGATGTATGCAGTATTTCTGAAGATGACTGGCAAAATTGAGTGGTGGGTGAAGGCTAAAATTGTAGGTTGGGTGGTCTATATAAGCATTCACATCTCTGTTCTCACTAGAGCGTACTGCACATTCCTTTTCAGGATGCATGCAGTATTTCTGAAGATGATTGGCAATAGTGGCTCTGGTAAGAAGAGTCACATTCATAGCATGCATACATTCCAAAATTTTCTTAAGAACAACATTACCACGCCCTAGTTCATTCACAGCAGCAACAAACAAATCATGGAGCTTTTATGTCCAAACCATCCTCGATTTCTTCCTCTTGGAGGATTCCTCATCCTTAGCTGCATCTTCATCTTCACTTGTCTGTTTTCGGTATTTCAGGCTTCTTTTATCAATTGCCGAGACGACATTGTCAGGCCGTTGTAATAGCAATGGCCTTTTAATTTCTCCTGAGAAATGCTTCTTCCTCTTGTGAACCAAATGCTACCAAATGAGTTCAATAGCTTCCATGCAAACTGGTTGTACCAAATAATCACAAGCTCCATGGATTATACCCTTCACAACAACTCATTTCCCATCATCAAAAGACATCATTACAACCGATATATCAATATTTACTCCAATAATCTAAATAACCTCAAATCCATTAATATCATACATATGTATATCACATAGGACGATATCAAATCTACTTTTGTCTTGTCGAAGCAAAGCAAGGGCTTCCCTCGCTTGCTGAGACTTGGTAACTTGGTATGAAAACTTTCACAGCATCTTTTTCAGTACTAAGAGACATGTTATATCATCATCAACAACAAGAATCTTCAAACCAACCGGGAATTCACTAGTCATAGTCATTGCACACCTTTTTCTTAAGTACTTATTTTCAAAATTTTCTTGTCACTTGTTTGAAGAAGCTAGTGGCTAAACTTTTATCCACTTCACATCTCTTGGCTTGTCCAATACATTTTCTTTTTTTGGTATCCAAACTATTGATGAGTAAGGTTGAGCTAGAGAGATACAAGAAAACTATTGTGGCTCTGATATCAGTTGACACAAATGCAGACAATAGAAATAAAAGAAGAAAATTATTATTACTCAATCAATAGAATGCAAGAAAACAGAAATATGAAGTGCTACTCTTGACTGAGAGTAAGACATATATTTAAACAAAAATACCTCTTAAAATATCTCAACTAATCTAATTTAGAGTAGCTAACGTACTCCTATTTTATTTGCATAAATAAAGGACAAAATTTGTTATCTAATCCCTAATAGAAACAATATCTTGATCAGTTCAAATATTAGTAAGTTGCACTAAATTTTGACAGCCCCTTAACTGTAGACTTGCTGTCAATAATGTCAAGAGTTTCACAAAAGCCTTCAAACTTGGCTTTTGCAGGTGTCTTAATAAATATTTTTGTAACTTGTTTATCAATTCGTACTTTCTGCAACTCAATATTATTAGATAACACTTTCTCTCGAATAAAATGATAATGAGTTTCAATGTGTTTCAAACGAGCATGAAACACCAGATTCCCAACAAGCTTTATAGCACTCTCATTATCACAATAAATCTGAATTGGATGATTGAGAGTAGTCACCACTTCTTGAATAGGTCTCTTTAGCCACAAACATTCTTGAGTAGCCATTGCAGCTGCTACATAATCTACTTCACAACTTGAGAGAGCCACAATAGTTTGTTTTTTACTACACCACAAAATCGCAATGGAACCTGTTGTAAAATAGAAACCTATTATAGAACGTCCATCATTCACATCATCAGCCCAATCAGCATCTACAAAGCCACTCAAAGAAAATGGCTTAAGTTGCTTGTACATTAATCCATAACTTAGAGCACCCTTGATGTAACGAAGAATCCTCTTTGCTGCAATTAAATGAATCTTACATGGTTGATCCATAAACTAAGAAATAACTCCCACGAAAAAAGCAATAACAAGTCTAATGATAGTTAAATAAAATAAAGTACCAACAAGTTGACAGAAAAGTGTTGCATTTTCCAATGGCTTTCATTCATTTCTAGTTAACTTGAGCTTAGGTTCCATAGGAGTAGATTTTTCCTTTGAATCCTCCATGCAAAACCTTTGCAATAAACTTGCTGCATATCTTTTTTGAGAGACAAAATAACCATTACATTTTTTTATATCCAAACCAAGAAAACAACCAGCTTTACCCAAACTTTTCATTTCAAAACGAATCATCACAACTTCTTAAAGACTATTAATTTCAGCACTATCATCACCTGTAATAATCATATAGTCCACATAAAGCAAGAGCAAAGTGCACACAGTGGGTGTTTTCTTAATAAATAAGTTGGATCAACATTTCAAGATTTAAAACCACAAAAATAAAGATATTGAGCAATCTTACCGAACTAAGCACGATGAGCTTACTTGAGACCATGTAACGCCTTCTTAAGTTTGCATACATGATTAGGATACTCCTTAGATACAAATCCTTGTGGTTGTTCTATAAAAATATCGTGATCCAACTCTCTATAAAGGAAAGCATTTTTCACATCAAGTTGCCACTAATTTCCAGCCTATACTAGCAGCTAAAGAAATGATTGCTCGAACTGTTGTCATCCTTGCAACAAGACTAAAAGTCTCATCATAATCTCAACCGTATTCTTGAGAGATCCCACGTGCAACAAGACGAGCTTTGTATCAGTCAATCGTACCATCAACCTTTTTCTTCAACTTGTAAATCCATTTACAAGTAATTAAACCGACATCAAATAACTTTGTTATAAGCTTTCACGTGCCATTGTTGTTGAGTGCTAAAATCTATTCTACCATTGCATTTTCCCATTATGGAACTCCTTTGGCTTCATTGTACAACTTGGGCTCATTTTTACATGACTCCCCAATGAAAAAGCAAGATAAAATAGACAAATGGCTCAGCAACCTTTTCTATCTTGAAGGATTTCTGCTTGTGACAATCTCACTACTTGTGCTGGCCTTTGTATTTTCCTCAGATTGAATGCATCCCTCAATTGAAGAAATATTTCTTCCTAATGAAAAATCATTAGGAAAAAAGTGCAAGACTTATTGTACATTTTTTGCCATTTGCATCATCTTTGTGACAAGATACTTCATCGAACACGACATTACAAGAAATAATAACTTTTTTTGTTTCCAAATCTATACATCTCCAGTCCTTCTTGTGAGTATCATAGCCAGCAAAAATGCATTTCTTGGCAATTAGGTCAAGCTTAGTTTGATTGTGTTTCAATACATGAACATAACAAATAGACCTAAAAATACGAAAATAACTCATATTGGGTTTACGATGTCATAGCAACTTAAAGGTGACGGTTTCGTCCTTAGCCATGAAGGCAGTTGATTTACGACATGACACGTAGTTTGAAAAGCTGCTGCCCATAGTTCTCTTGAAAGAATCTTTACGTGTAGCCAAGACAAACAAACTGATGTAAGATGAGCTAATTTGCACTCAGTAACCCCATTTTGTTGTGGGGTTTCTGGACAAGTCATTTGGTGTTGGATTGCATGCTCTTTACAGCAATCCATAAAATCATTTGATAGAAATTCCCATCCATTATCCGTGTGCAAGCATTAGATTGGCAACCGAAAATCTTTTTTTACATCATGCTTGAACTGAACAAATTTAGAGAAAGTTTCACTTTTTTTGTTCTAAAAAGTATACCTAGTTGAAACAAGAGAAATCATACACAATCACCATCACATAATGAAGGCCAATGTAGGTTGACGTTCTCGTTGACCCCAGGATATCTGAATGAACCAATTGCAATGACGCTGATGCTTTACTCTTTGAACTTGAGAAAGGAAGAAGATGGGATTTTCAATATTGGCAACCTGAATAAATCTCATTATTACGAATACCTTTAAAAAAACAAGGATACCATCAAGAAGTTGGTTATGGATATCTTCTACAGCAACTGAAAACCCACATGACCTTAGCGAGCATGCCAAAGCGTTGAGCTTGCATTGTGACCAACCTTTTTTACATAAACATCACTTGCAGATAGAACATACAATGATTCTTTTCTTTTTCCACAAAATAAAATATCAACAACAATATTTTTCACATTTCAGAGAATTTAAAAGTCATTAGGACAAAAAAGAAATACCTTACCGAATCTGTTATTTGTGAGACAGAAGTAAAATTTTTCTTTAAGACAAGAACATGATAGACATCCTTGAGAGGAACATCTCCATCATTCAAATCTCCTTCTTTTGTCACAAGATGTAGTGAATTATCAGCTATCACAATGACTTTCTTCTTACGATGCGGACGAACATTCGATAAAAGAGTATCATTCCAGTAGCATGATGAGAACAACCAGAATCAACAATCCATTCCTCGTTGTAGTTAAGAACATCTGCAGACACATCAACTTGGTGCATAGCAGCAATAACATTAGTTGGTTGGTCAAGAACCTCAATGGATAAACATTGCTCCTAAGTTGATTGTTAGAAATCATTGTTGTCATGTACAACATTTGCTTCTGTGTTCTTGCATTTTGACTCGGCAATTTGCCTTAATATGACCTGATTTCCCGCATCAATCACATACTACTTTCACCCAGAAATCCCGTTTAAGATGTCCAAGTTTTCTGCACCTGTAATAAGATTTGGAAGATCTTTTGGACTGCTCATCACTTCTGGATTGATTTCTATCACTCGATGAAGACTTCGAGCAGAAATTCTTTCTCCTTTGATCTTTGACAAACAACACATCTTCTGATTTGAGAGAAAGCTTGTTATTATTTATCATTTGCTTTATTAAGGCTTCCTGATTATAAAGCAAATTTTCTAATTCAATAATTGAAGGTTGATTCTCCCACCCTTGAATTGAAGAAATAAAAGGCCTAAGGTCTTTTTGTAGTCCATGAATAAGATATCGACGCAAACGTGTATCACTCACTGGCTCCTCCATATCCAATTCTGAAATTTTAGAACACAAGTTCTTTACTTTTAAGAAATATTCTCCAATGGACAAATTACCTTGAGTTACCGCAGCTAGTTCATTCTCAAGAAATTGTAACTGAGCTATATTTTTCTTAGCAAATAGCTTTTGAAGAGTCTCCCACACTTGCTTTGGTGACTTTGAATCACACACATGGTCAATGTATTATTTGCTGATCGACTTTCGTAAAGCAAATAGAGATTTTCCACACTTGATCTTTCATTTTAGTCGTAATTTGGCATTCTATGGCGTATATGTTGGGATCTATGTTTCATTACAGATCCCACAAACCCTACCCTTGTAGAAAAGCTTCCATATATAACTTATAGTAATTGTTATTATTACCAACAAGCTTTTCTACTGCGGTTCTCGACGAAGCACTTCCACTATTCATGTTAGTTAAGTAATAATATCAAACACTTGGTAACAACCTGGCTCTTGATACCAATTGACACAAATACAAACAATAAAAATAAAAGAAGAAAATTATTATTGCTCAATCGAGAGAATACAAGAAAACATAAATCTGAAGTGCTATTCTTGACTAAGAATAAGACATCTATTTAAATAAAAATACCTCCTAAAATATCTCAACTAAGTTGATTTAGAGTAGCTAACGTACTCCTATTTTATTTGTACAAATAAAAGACAAAATCTGTTAACTAATTCCTAATAGAAATAATATCTTGACCAGTTAAAATATCAGTAAGTTACACTAAATTTTGTCAATTTTCATAAATTAGAAATATTTTGTTACTTTGCCAAAAGTCGTATTTATCTTTTAGAATCGCCATGTATTATACGTTAAATATGAAACTATTTAACGTCTAAATTGATTATTAATATAAGATTGCAATGGCAGATTAAATACGTTGGGGAGAAATAAGTCTAAAATGTATTCAAGGGAATTATTGGAATGGTCAAGCTGGTGGTATATCGTAAAGAATTGCATGAAACTTTGTAAAGATATTTCAAGGAAGATGGGTCGTCGTCCTACTCCTAAAACGAGTACTGTTGGAATTAATCAAATCACGGGACCCAACAGATTCCACCGCCCCAAATCAGGGGCCGTCCGCCGAGCAGTGGGAGGTCGTCACTTGGCACTTAGTGGCACTCACACGCTCCTCCACCACTGTATAGCCGTATGCCATCATTTATAACCTTTCGTTTTCTCCTTCACTGGGGGCAATAATATATAAAATGAAGCCAACGTGAAGGAAGTTAAAAGGGGACAACATCCATTGCTTTTTTCCATTATCTTCTCTGACAATTGTAAAGATATACATTTATAAGGTTTTTTATATTACACGTTGATTTCCAAATCATTCATGGTCACTACATTGTGCCACGTATTAACAAATCTGCTCACTTTCATGTTTGAAATCTGTTTTCTTTTGTCTTCCTTCCATGTACCATGTTATATATTTATATAATATGAGTTCTATTCATTGATGTAATACTTTCATGCATTTCAATATGTATCCTATTTTATATTTAAGACGTATTTATGCGATTTCATGCATAATACCACGTGTAATTTCGCATGAGAATATGAAATACCCCTCCTACAAACATTTAATATGAAGTTCAATATAACCCAAATTCATTCGAGTTGTGAATCAATAATAACAGATATCATAACAAAATCAATTTTATTTTGAGTGAATTGGTTGATGGCCCTCTAAACTTTAGTGTATTAAGTTAATATATCTATCTATCTATATATATATATATAGATTGAATGGTGTAGTGGTATCATAATTTTTTTTTTTTTTGCATTTTATTGATTGGAGGTTGATTCTCCTACATGCATTAGTAAATTATTGTTATTTTTTAAAACCCTTTATGTGACAACGATTGTATTAGCTTATATTTTAATATTTTGATAAATATGATTCTAAAAAATTGTCAAATAATTTAATCTTTAAAAGATATAGTTAATGTATTTACTTTTAATATTTAAAAATTTATTTATTTATTGACTAACATAATAACATCTTATAAAAACTTACATACAATAATGAGGAAATGTTTTGCTTTAAAACCCATGGGGCTATTGGATCCAAGTCCAACAGGCAAAAACCAACACTTTTCCCTTTAAAAATTTGGGTCAAGTAGGCTTAAATTGGGTCGAAGCCTGCTATTACATAGTATGTTATATATTTAATTTTTGTATTTTAATAACCACATTTTTATTCTTTGTATAGAGACTCACTACGGCTGAAGGTAAAAAAAAAATTAAGGGGATAAAATATAATTTTATAATTTTTAAAGGATTCAAATGAAAGTTAAAGAAAAATATCGAGGGACTCTAACTCCAGTGGGGCATAATATTGAGCTCGAATTCTTCAAGATTCAAAAGTTTGTTTATTAGTATGATAAAGCTGAGTGATCTTAATAACGATGAAAGTTTTTACAAAGTATAAATTATTAATTTTTTTCACCACAAATAAGAGATATCATATCATATCAATCAATCAATCATTAATTAATTAATAGAGTTGATATAGTGAACGTACACATCAATCAACCATCAAGATTCGATATAATGATCGGATAATTCGTAAATTAATTATAAATACTGAGCCTTAACTTTACCAAAGGCGTGACCTTTCATCTGTACTCTATTTTCTCCATTTTCGTCCTCTACCTTGCTTTCCTTTTCTTCCAAGTACTAACTTGATGGTTGACGATCGTAACAAAACATATGCCCCAACATAAAATCTAGCTTGCCACAGAGAGGCATCAGCAATACGTACATATGGTTCAATAATCTCTGTGTTTGTTTGTACTAAAAAAAAAACATAATGCTAATACATGCTCAATCTGATTTAAATTCGAATTTATTCATTGATTATTGGTTACCAAAATGTATAAAACAAAAGAAAAGAAAAAAGAAAAGGAAGGATATTAGGCTTTATTACTTTGTTTACTGTACAATATGGGCTGGATTGAAAGAAAAGGGCAAAGTCCGGGGTCCCATATCGTATATAAAGCTCCTCAACCCATTATTGATAAGGGTAGATGGTGGATCTGAGGTTGACAGTTGAGGGTGGGGCCAAAGAACCGAGACACAAGCGCGTGGACTCGTCATCTGATCTCGGGACACATTACTTACTGTCCAGGGTCGGTGTTTTGTTACTTTCTTCCATGCCTTCGGCTGCCATTTCTAATTTATGGTCTCTCTCTCTCTCCACCCCTCAGCTAAGTAAAACCTAGACACGCGGCGCTAAATTAGCTAATATCACAGAAAAAATATCCAACGACATAGATTTCCACGAAGCCACTGCTCGTATAGTAAAATACTCTTTTTTTCTTCTTCTTTTTATCCATCTTTTTATTACATGAAAATAGTTGTCTTAGTCCACATATTATAATTTATTCACTTTTAGTCCTTAATTTTTTAAAATTTCATCCTTGATTCAAACTGTTATGTTAAATTTAGATAAAAAAATTTGACGGTTCAATTGGTTGTATCCGTTTATGAATTTATGAAATTATAATTTTATGAATTTTTTAATGATTACTAAACTGAGTTGAATTGGAAAGTGGTTTTATTGATTTGATCATTTTTCGACTTTTATTAGTATTGTGTAAAGATTACAAGTTAACATAATGTTACACATGCTACAAACACATTTATTGTGAAAGATTTTGAAAATAAAAAAATTTAACATAATAAAAATAAATTTTTTATTTGATTAGGATTGAAATTTTAAAATCTAAAAAATAAATAAACTAAAAAGGACTAAATTAGAGTACTTAAACATAGTATAAGGACTGATAACAAAATTTGACCATCAAATCCTCCTTTTTTCTATATATATTTAGCCCGGCGGAGGGGGCATTTGTACTTCACCTCACCTCACCTCACCTCACCTCACCTCACCTGTATCATTCTCACCCATTCACTCCTACACAGTAGAAAAACCCTTTAATTTAAAAAAGGATATTTTGGTTATATACTGAGAATCCTCCTTTTGTATCTTTATTTTTTAGGTACTTCAATTATCAAAAGAGAGAAAAGCAAAAAAGAAAAAAAAAACCCAAACATTTAAGTGAAATATCAGACAAGAGAGAAAACAAGAAAAATGGGTGTTCTGGATCATGTTTCAGATCTGTTTGACTGTTCTCACAGTTCCAAGCACAAGAAACGTAAGCAGTTGCAGGTACATCTCTTTACCTAAGCCGTAGATTTCCCTTTGAGTGTAGATTAAGATATTGTTTTCTTTTAAAGCTTTTTTTTTTCTTTTTAATTTGTCGTTATAAGATGATTAGATATAGCTGGTTTAGGGTTCGGATCTGCCCGTCAATATTGCTAAGATTTTATGTTTAATGGCGTTTTCTCTGTTGATCTAAGCTTGATTGTTCTAAAAATGGCGGAAGGTCGAAAAACCCAGATTTTATTTGAAAAATAATCTTCTTGGTTCATTTTAATGCCAATTGGGTCTATCTATTTATTGCTGCATTATTGTTTCTGTCTCCGTTCATCTGTCAGTATACTTTATTGTTGATCCTTATTTTTATTAGAAAACTTTCAAAATTTAATCTTACTAAATGAAGATAATAAATTAAATAGGGTCTTAACACTAGTAGAAATATCTATGTAAATGTAGAAAAAAAGGGTTGAAAAGTAATTTTATAATATTAATTACCATACTATTTTAATAGAAGTATTTAGTTTCAGCTTTTAACATAGTGGAGGGACTAAAACCAGAATTAGACCAAACAATTGTCAACCTAAGAATGATTACTTTTTCTTTATCTTTTAGACGGTGGAAATCAAGGTGAAAATGGACTGCGAAGGATGCGAGCGGAAAGTAAAAAAATCAGTGGAAGGGATGAAAGGGGTGACACAAGTGGACGTGGAGCGGAAGGCCAGCAAGTTGACGGTCGTGGGATATGTGGACCCGAAGAAGGTCTTGGCTCGAGTGGCGCATCGGACGGGGAAGAAGGTGGAGCTATGGCCATATGTGCCGTACGACGTGGTGGCTCACCCATACGCCCCCGGGGTTTACGATAAGAAGGCTCCGGCTGGGTACGTGCGGAACGCCGAGGACCCGCAAGTGTCGCATCTCGCACGTGCTAGCTCCACTGAAGTTAGGTACACCACAGCTTTCAGCGACGAAAACCCGGCTGCTTGTTCTATAATGTGATAGATTGAGAATATGATTGAGCAGTGAATTGATTTGGTGTGTTCGGAAATTTGTATTAGTTTAAGGATTTGGTTGTAAAATTTGCTATCTTGGGTTTTATCTATATTTCTATTCGTGTATTTTGGACCGTATCATAATGTTTTCTAGTGGATAACATTTGGATGTAAAAGCACTTTGTAGCTCTCCAATTTTAGCTTTGTTTAGATATTATCTTTTCATTCAAATTTTCAAATATATTCTTTTATTTAATATCTATAATTACTCATAGTCATTTTTAAACTCTTACATAAACGTACTTTAATGTATTCGAATCAATTCAATAAATGTTATTTATTAATTCATAAATGACATATCTTAATATTCTTCAATATATACATATTAAATTTATAAATAATTGAGTTTTTATTACGAGTAATGTTATTTATTAATTTGGTATATGCATTTTATTTTTAGTCATCTAAGCGTTAAATCTCTAACATTTGTTGATTATATACGCCACGTTATATTTACATTTTCATTTTTGTTACTCGACCTCTAGATCACTTTCATTTTGGTCACCTAAACAAAATCTTTTTTTAAGTATTAATTGAGGTAAAATAAATATTAAATATTAAAGTTGTTATACCCTATCTAGGCTAAATACATGGCACCTCGAGAGAGCATCGAAAAGACATCTACGAATGGTTTTCAACGGCTCACTCTCTAGGAATGTATCCAACATCGAGCCACTTGCTAATACGGTTAGGCTACTTGCCCTTCAATGTGAACACTCATCCTAGTGTGAACACTCTTTTTAAAGATTATTGGGGTCCACCTTAGCATAACAATCTCGTACTGTCTTAAAGGGAATAACATAATGGGTCTGGTATCACCACGTACATCCCCCACGCACTATATGATGATATTCAGCTTGCCACGTCACCACAATTAAAGAAAGGGATATCTCTTATAAATACCCTCCAAGATAAAGGAAAAAGGATATTCTTGCTCATAAGCAAGCTTGAGCACTTACTCACAAGCCTGTTCTTGACATTTTTAGAGCTCTGGGAAAAACAATAAATTGGGGCCTCTTTTAAAAAAATATATACTAGTAATTTCATTAAAATAATACCTTTTATTACATTAAGCGAATAAGATATATTCTAACAAAACACAAGAGAACATAAAAAATGGGTTCTACGAGTATTTCAAGATGCAAAATCATTAATAAGAACATCAACATCAATGTTTTCCAAAAAATTCTTCTCGATTGATAAAATTGTTAGACCATTCAACCGTTTTTGTGATATTGACAATCTAAAGTAGGTTTTGATTAACTTTAACTATGAAAAACTTCTTTCAGATGATGCCACAGTCACAAGGATTGTTTAAAAAAATTCTATAAGCTATTGAAACATTAGATTAGCAATTTGCAGATTTGACAAGCTCAAAAATTTCAGTGGTTGACATTAATTCATTCGGTAAAATTAACATATGATGAATCACCATGAGAAAAGATAGAGTGAAAAGTAGCGCAACATTCTCTCAATTCCTTTTTATCCAATGACTTTAACTTGTTTAAATCAAACAAAAACGCAAAAATATTTCCAAATGTTTTTAGTTGCTTAAATATGCTCTTCAAAGAAGTAATTGTCATGTCTGCAGTAACTAAAAAAATAATCAACTCTAAATAATTCATCAGCCGATTGAATTTCTTCATCTTGATTATTCTCATCAAATTGTTTTTTTCTATTAACATGACGCTTTGTTGGAATGGTAGGCTCTAAATCCATATCAAGTGCAATACTTTTAGCAATATTCATACTAGAAGTAAAGCTTTCATCTCTATACTTTTTCAAAATATGGCAATACACCTTCTAATTGCTTTATGATAGTGTCAATGCACATTGACTTAGATTCAATTTTTTGCTTACCATATTTATAGCAAATAAAGTTTCATACCTATAACATCCCGTCCGGAGAAGTCTTTTTATCTGAATATTGTTCAAAGAATAACCAAATAAGATGAGTCTAGAAGTGTATAGTGATTAAAGCTAGTCTATGTATAAGAACTATATATATATTAAATAAATCTAGAATAAAATGGCATTGACATAAAAGTTGAATTTAGACTCAATTGAAAGGTAATTAAATGTGTACGTAAGGATTAAACCATGTGTAGAGTATTGTATGATAATGAGATGAATTTGATATGTGTTTAATTATTTAAAGTTTCATGATAACATGAATGTCCTGAATTTTAAATAAGTGCTCCTAATTAAGGGTGAGCAAAATCTAATTCGATTGAAAAACTTGAAAAATAATTCAAATTTTGAATTAAATAGTTCAAGTTATTTGAGTTAATCAAGTTATTTGGATAATCTCGAATAAAAAATTAAGTTTTTCGGTTTAACTAAAATATGAATTACACAATTTGAGTAATCCGAAAATCCAAATAAGAAAAGACAAAACTACGTCGTTTTGATAAATATTTACCTTTTTCTAAAGTTAAAAATCAAAACCATTAAGTTAAAAGGTAAAACTGCGTTGTTTTAATAAATGTTTGCTCATTAAGTTAAAAGGCAAAATCATTATATTTTTTATGTAGTTAAATAATTTTGTACTTCGTCTACTAGTTAAACAATCGGTCCATATAAACGCAATATTGGTTATAAATAATAGGATTCGTTAACTCGACTCGATTTGACTCGAATTTTTTTGACTTGATTCAATTTGATTCGAAAAAAATCAAATTGAGTTCGGTTTCTAAAAGAAGATTTGTCAACTCGATTAACTCGAAACTTTTTGATTCGATTTGACTCGACTCGATCGAATACTCACCCTTACACCTAATAGTACTTTTGTATTCCTGTTAGTAGCACGGTGCTCTTGTTAGCACTATGGTGCTCCTAACAGCACATTCGTGCTTTTGTTAGCATTACGGTTCTCTTGATAGCACATTCGTGCTCCTGTAAGCACCATCGTGCTCCTGATTGCATATTTAAGCTCATGTTTGCATTACGATGCCCTAACTGCACATTTGTGCCTAGTTATGTAATCCGATGCCTGTTTACACTTTGGGGTTTTGATATGAACTTTCTTGCCCTATTTATTACCACAATGTATCTTGATACGGTACACCGTATATCTATAATCTTTTACTATTGTTCATCGAGTTGTCTTGATTAAATAAGAGAATTGACTAACTTGTTGAGTTCAATAAGCATGGAATACTTGGATTGAATTGATTGAAATGTATTGTTGATTATACGTTATATGAATATATGAAAGACTCACTTGTTTTTGTGAAATGAAATGTCAGGATTGAATATGCCATGAATAATTAATTATATAATTGTATTTCCATTGGTTAAGGTAATTTAACGTATATGTTTTTATATGAATTTACTAAGCTTTCGTAAAGCTTACTTGGTTTTGTTTTTTGTTGACCACTTCTGTTAGGTGTGAATTGGGAAGTTGGTATGTTTCATTAAGATGGAGATGAAAGTTTTGATAATGAACTGTTAAATAAGATCTTCGATTGGGATATAATTGAAATGTTACGCACAATGGTTCTTTTGGTGTCAAATGTATAGGTGAATCATCCTTGGAGTATGGTTGATAGTTGAGCATAGAAATGATGGTATTATGGTGACTTTACGACATTGTGTAGTTATGCTTGAGTATGATAGAAAATGAAGTTAAACTTTAGATTTGAATGTTTGTGATGGTGCCTTATGGCATATTGGTTAGAACTAGGTAAATAACATGTTTTGGTATGTTTAGGTGTGTTTTGAATTGATTGAATGAATGCTTAATCACATGTTTGTGGCCTAAGTAAGCAAATACATGTGTGACTTGCATTTTTTTATGTAAATTTTGAATTGAAATAGCATATTTCTGTTCTGTTAAGTGCTGTAGCATCTTGTAACCCTAATTCGGCAACGAAGACGAGTGAGGGGTGTTACAGTTCTACTAGTTTTTCACTTTAATCCTTAAATTTTTAATGCATTATTTAGTTTCTACCACCTTGTCACTTTAATCCTTAAATATTTTTTTACCCGAATCAAGACTTTAAGGAATAATTTTTTTTGGTGACCAAAATGAAAGTGGCCTAGAAGTTGGGTGACCAAAATAAAAGTGTAAATATGACGTGGACATGATTTGGTGTATACAATTAATCATTATTAGGGATTTAACTCTTAGGTGACTAAAATAAAAGCGATTTAAAAGTTGGGTGACAAAATTGAGATTTTTTTTAGTGACCAAAATAAACCCTAAAAGTAAGGTGACCATTAGACAGTTTACCCTTTAAAATTCAACTTTAAAAACCCTAATATTATTTAAATACTAGATTATGTCACAGGTAAAAGTAAATTTTTATATAAAACTATATTTATAATTATTTATTGAATGATGTACAAGTGAAATGGTAAAGGTCTTCTATACAAATTTTGATTAATCTCAAATTCAATTCTTGAACTCTTGATTATTTAAAATAATGTTTTTAGTTGTTTTACTTAAAATTTTTATATAAAATAAAAAATAAAAAATTATTTTCACCTTCTTGAAAAATTAATTTTTATAACTTTTAATTAAATTAATTTTTGATTAAACAATAACTCAACCAGAAGCATTATAATTCTATATAAATAAAAATTGTAACGTTAAAACGCATATATATATTTTTTTATTTTTCAAAGTATTTATCAAAATGTATCTAATAATTAATCCTTCAAAATTATAACGTCAAAAACACATCTTTTCTTTTCTAATCACTCTTACAATGCTGTTCATGTGATCCAAAAAGCAATTGAATACGTGAGATTCTTGTAACTAACAATTTCAACCGTCGAGTACGCCAACTCAGCCTCTATATTTAATTTTTTTATATAATATACTGGTCTTTGATTTGATAGCTTACAACATATTATTATAAGTAATTTATCTAAAAGTGAGTTTGGATAAGCGGTGTGGTGCGTTTATTTTTTTATCTCATGTTATATTATTATTATAGTATTTAATCTCATTGCTATCGTTATTTTTACACTAACCATAAATAAATGTACCGTCCATTCAAACTCACTCTAAATTTAAGAAGTTCACTTGATTCTAGTTGAATCCAAATCAATTAGAGTTAAGCTTAGACAAAAAAAATTTACACTTTGATTCAATTTGAATTCAATTTAATTTTTTTTTTAAAAAATTAAATTTAATTATAAAATATCAATTAAAATATGATTTTTAATATTTTATTAATTTTTAAATAATAAAATGAATTTTTAGATGAATTGAATTAACCCAAAAATAAATTTACGCTTGGAAATTTTTTAAAATCATATTTCCACCCAATTTAATCCATAAACATTTTTACTACCAAGTGTTTCGATGAACAATCCATTTTTAACAAATTAAGTTTGTACTTTTAAAATGAATTTTAAAGTGAACTTAATGAGTGATTCCAGTGGAAAAGAGGATGATGTTCATCTTAGGAAACTTGGGTTCGAGCATCTGTGTGTGCGTTGTCAAAAAATTAAAAATAGAAAGTATGAACAGATATTACCATATAATCACACCAGTTCATTAAAAAAATGAAACTTAAAATTTTCATTGTGAAGAAAAATTTGGAAGTTGGGTTTCTTAATTTATTAGTATACATAAAAAGGAAAAATTAAATAAAATAATTTTTAAATTTTTAATAAGGGATAAATCTCAAAATTATATATGAACTTTTTAATAATAAGTAATTTTATTTTAAGTTTTATTTGTTACATTTATTATAATTAAATATTGATCATTATTGAATTGGTGTTTACTAAATCAAATTTGAGTAGAGATTGTATAGATGTAATTCATGAAAAGAAAGGTAAAAGTACTATGAAAATCATTGTATTAAGAGTCAGATTGCATTTTATTTTCTCTACTTAAAAAAATTGGTAAGTTAGCCCCTGTACATTTGATCAAAGAGCAAATTGATCCTTTCTATTTAAAATTTCATCCATTTGTACTGTTAAAAATAAACAGCACGTGGTATGCCACGTGTATCTCATGTTGACGTACATGCATTATTTTTAATGGTAGAAATAAATAAAAATTTTAACAAAAAGACCCGTTTGCTCTTTAATCTAACTTATAAGGACTAATTTACACATTTTTAAATAAATGGATAAAATGTAATCTGACTCCTAATACAAAAGTCTTCATGATATTTTAACCATGAAAAGAGTTGTAATTGAATTTTTATTATTAATTTTTAAAATGGTATCCATAATGTTAATCCAAGTGAAGTTTACATTTTCTACAATTTTCTTCTACTGTTTAAAGTTTCCAAGTAAATCTCAGGATAAAAAGTAATATGTTGGAATCACGGGAGTTAAGTGAAATGGTAAAGGTCATTTTTACTTTAACTAGTGGTCGAGAGTTCGATCCTCGCCTTAGATATGGAGCAGTTTTAAAACTCATTGCCAACATCCACCCGCTTAATAAACTTACAAAATGCGAAAGATTAGTTACTGAACTCGCTCTGATAGATACCGTGATATAGTAAATGGGTAAAATCCAACATAACGTACATCCATTGGTAACACCAATGGAAGAGAAAAGTGAAAGATGATAAAGTAATGAGAAATGGTCGGTGAAACGGATAAAAACAAACACCGCCCAACCAAAAAGCAAAACGCACCGCGTTGATGTTCACCCAACTGTCTGATTTGCGGTTCAGACAAAGAAGCTCGGTTTTTTTTCAAACTTCGTTGCTCAATCAACTCATTAAAGTTAAATATACTCGTAATCCCTTCAATTTCGTTTCCTTTGCTTTTCCTTGGCCTAATTATTTATAATCTTGAAAATCCATCCCCTATTTCTTTTCTAATAAATTTCAAAACTAAACATAAATAATTTATAATATTATATATAAATTTTAATTTTATATACGATATTTTAATTTGATTCAAATTTCATAAATTAATACTATTATTTGATATAACATTATTTTATATTTATATATTACATACAGAATGTTAAAATTTGTTGTTATAAAAAAAAATTTCAATTATTTTATTTTAATGGGTAATAATAAGTTGATATATAATATTAAAAAGTAATAAATTAACTTAAAAGTTTTATTTAAGGGAAGAAAGACGTGAAATTTTAGAAACATATAAGAATTTTATTTAATTTATAAAATATTCGTTTTTATAATGAAATATATATTTAATTTTATTTTTAATGACAATTCACATTGTATAGAATTATATATTGTCAGTGTACCAAATAAAAATCTTATTATATATATGTAGATATATCTCTATTACATAATATTATATTTATAGGGGGATTAATCTACTTACACCAATGTAAAATTAAAATAGTTTTATAACCTTTTGTAACTTTTTATACAATTAATATTTTAAAAATCAAACTGTTAAAATTTTCAAGATATTTGTACTTGTCATGCATGTAAATTTTTGAATTGATATGACATCTCTAACATATCGATCTAAAATATTGTCTATATTAATATACATCTAACGGTTAATTTTTTTTTTTTGCATAAAACAAATAGTTAAAAAACTTAATTTTTGTCAAACTTGACATGTATTATGGTCTGGAAGATTTTTCAGCTTTATTTGTGGATCAAATTAAGTCTAAAATAGTGTGGCATAATTTAAAGAGAATAAAAGTTTTAGTTTGATAAAAGTTAAATCCTATCGTTTATTCGATTACTTGATAGACATATCAAATTAAAGGGTTGTTCATTATAAATTTGATCATCCCTTCACCTATTAGGGTTACACACAAAAACTCACTTAAAAAACTATAGCCTCCCTCGCTTAGGTTTGTGTAACATAAGGGAAATGGTCAAAAGGGAGAAATCAATTTATCTAATGTTCTTTTGCAACAAATCCAATGACCAACTTCAATTCGGCATCAAGTAATTCTTAAATTTGTGAAAATCATATTATTCCAAATATCTTAAAATCATTGTTTATGTAGTATTAGGGATTTGATTTACATAACATCAAGATCATAAATAATTTACATGATTTATATGAATAGAGCATGAAATATGACAATTAAATTCTTAAATTATTAATCGTATAAAAGATTATGTAAGAATACAATTTTACACTAATGTAAGTAAATCCCACCTCGTATTTATATGCAAATATAAATTTTAAAGTTATTAATTGGGTTAAATAACATAATTAGATTTTATTTTCAATGTAATTGTTAAAAAATAAAAATGATTAAGGACACCTTTGGATGAACGTTTACCTTCAGTGCGATG
The DNA here is from genome assembly GCA_005610355.1 of Gossypioides kirkii. Taxonomy (NCBI): domain Eukaryota; kingdom Viridiplantae; phylum Streptophyta; class Magnoliopsida; order Malvales; family Malvaceae; genus Gossypioides; species Gossypioides kirkii. The sequence continues at coordinate 32,393,396 of CP032244.1, read as the reverse complement.
TATTTTGTTTTCTTTTTGTCTCAAGCTACACTATCTAATCTTATCGCCACCGATGTTTTTATACTAACCGCAAGTAAATACACCACCAATTTAAAGGAGTCCTAAAACAAGATACTAGATAAAAATGTAAAAATCTTGTATCAAATATCAATTAATTTAAACTAGTACATATCACTACTAGGCTAAGTGGATCCGAATACATTGAAACAACCTAAACATACTGGGATTCTAGCCGAAGCGAAACATAAGTTTTCGGTCAAATTATATAGTTCTTGTAGCATGCATTTTTGTGTATTTAGGTTGAAATTGGTATTATTGTTATGGTTGAAAATTACTTTTAAAAATTTAGTTTGAAAAAAAAAATACTTTTAAAAAGTGTTGTGAAAATATTCAATTGAAATGTTTATTTTAAAAGTTATGTTGAAAAAGTAAATAAATAATTAATGTAAATGATTTAATATAATGATATATGAAATATAAATTTTAATGTCTTTGAACTCATTCTCGGACCAACCCCTAATCTTTTACTATAATTTGATAATTTTTAGTCTACTTTTAGATTATTTTTTATATTAATTTTGTCAAATAAATTAGAATGTCTTTGTAAAGACTTAACATATACAATTGACTTTTTTGTGCAGTTAGACAACCTTTTTGCATATTTTAGAAAAAAATAAATGAAAGGGAAAAAAATAATATTTTTCAAATTATACAAAAGATGCCAAGTTATATATAATCACATGATCACATGTGTTTTTTTTTTTTTAAAGCTAGTCATTTTATTTAACAGAATAAAATATTTTCGGAAATGAACAAAAACCATACAGTCTGAATTTTTATTTTTGATTTAAATTTCATCTGAACTCTATCCAGACAATAATTTAGTTTTGAAAATGTATTAAAATTAAGAACATAAAACCACTAAAAATTGTGAAAATCACTTTTCATTTGACATTCTTCAGAATTAAGTATACTTACAACTGATTGCATTACCTTTTCCTGTCCTTCCAAACGTCATCCATCCACCAACTTGCCAAAAACATGCACACACACACACACAAAAAAAAAGGGGTCAACAGTATAAATTTTATCCTTAACAGCGTTCACACCGTAACTGGTTTTTTAATCAATCATGTTTTTACAAAGATAATGACATCCATAATTCTATAACAATCTTTGATAATGATGAACACCAGCATTAAGATAAAAAGACACATTCTTATCATCTTTCTTCTTATTAGGGTAAGCATTAGCTTGTCATCATATGTTCTGTCTCTTCCAAAACTTATCATATGTACCCACATTTCCCTTTCCTTTTTTGTTTCAATTGCAGGCATCAGTTAATCTCAGGGGCTAACTATCAGTTTCAGAGAATCTTGTAGTAATGTTTATCGACCTTTGCATCTCCGGCCTTCCTAAACACTAGGTATGGCAAAAGCAAACTTCATGTGCTTTTGTCGATGCCATGCAAAACCGGAATAGGAATGGCTGAAAGCATTGCAAGCTAATTTGTAGCTTCCAATGTGAACCACAACCTATGAGTGCAAGGAGTGAAACTTTGTAACTCACCTGGTAAGGGCTCACACTATCCAAAACATCAAAGTTATTCCATCTCCCCTAATTCTGTCATTCAGCAATAAGAGAGTTCATGTACCTTAGAAAGATAGAGCTAGAACTTATAAAGAAAGAAAAACACTACTACACACAATTACTTATAAATTTGTAATGAAGTCTGCAAAGCTTAGCATCAGTGACAGTATATTACTGATGAATATCATACATTTTGGGCAAGAAGATGGGATATGGCATTATACTTGGTAAGAAACCGCTACACATAAATGCTACATATTATAAATCCAAAAGTTAAGCATGTTGGCTTTAGACCATAAATTAAGAAGATCCTAAAAAACCAAAAAAGAACAAAAGATAGGGAAAATAAGAAGCAATGCAACCTGAAAGAAGAAGGCGATGCATCCCAAGAAAATTGCTTGTTGGAACACGAACATGTACCCCTCTTGCATACAGTTTTCAGCCTGCTGTAGCTGGATGAACACCTCGCAAGAAAATAAATATCAGTACCACAGCCACAACACATTCAAAAGCAGAGTTTACGCATTATACAGCTATAGTCAGTTTAAAGCAGTCAGAAATAGCTCATAATATTCAGACAATTGCAAGAACAAGTTCCAGCATCAGTGTAAAGGTCTCTCTCTAAGCATGGCTCATACACCATAAGGACTTGGAAATGTTCTAACAATTCATGTGATTATAAAACAGCACCTAAATCTTCAAATAATGTTGCAGCACTCATGTTGGTCCTTATTTTTCACGTAAATCCTCTGTCACTCTTCTACTAATCATCGTAAACTCTAATAGTTAATATGGATTATTAACTAGAACTACAAATGGTTGGTATGCTTAGAACAATCAAGAGCCCTTATTGTTGTAGCAGCAAGCAGTAAATGGAATAGCTTCATAATAGACACACACAAGAGAAAAAACTAGTTATTAGCAGTCCTAACAAGGTAAAAGAAGCACATAACTACACCGTGTAGAGTTCCAAGCCAGAAACTAGTGAAGGAAATAACTACAGCCAAGCCAACATATTAGTCATGATAGATAAATCAAATCAGAGATTAACATTCCAATATCGACATAAATTATCTGAAAAAATCAAAAGAAAGACTCCTAAACTTTTACCTTTCCTCCTTTTTGTGCCAGAATAATTGCCCTTCGACCCTGCACTTCCAATCCCACCCCTAAAGTTCTGATTCGTCAAGCACTGAATATTGTCAAAGTCACAACCATTAAACCCTTGTCCATTCAGTGCTGCAGCTTCTCCTGTTTTATCTTCGACTCCAGGATGAAGGCAATACATCTGATCATTGCATTGCACATTACAGGGATTCATCACATAAGCACCATGCACATTCATCATGTTAACATTAGTTGCTGGTTTCTGATAAGGAAACAATCCAATTTCCCCTTCGATTCTTCCTCTAATATCTACAAGCAAACACTTTAGCCTTGCAACCTCAGCCTCCAATGCAGCCTGACCCTGTAATCTTTTCACCAGCTGTTGGTTCAATGCCCTCAGTCTCACAACCTCGTCCTCCAAAGAGGCAGCTCGTGCCTTAACCTTCTCCCTATACTTCCTGACAGCTTCTCGATTACCTAACGGACGTTTCTTCGATTTCTTCTCCCTAGACACAGCGGTGTCATCCATAGCAGCCTTATCTTCAGTTGAGGCAGGCACAATCTTGGTATGAACATGAAAACAGGTGTGTGTATGAGAGTTATCGGGTCCAGGTGGGTTGCAAGTGTGTGTATGGGTACATGCATGAGAGTCATTGAGTAATTCATCGAAAAAGCTGTCCATTGAGCAACTGCTAGGAATGTCACCCATGTTATTGATAGAAAACACTTCTTGGTTCGAAAAATCAAGCTCCCCGTCGTCCATTGAAATCCCCCGAGAATCCAAGGGGAAACACTTAAATCTAGTGAAGGAGAGATCGATTCACAAATTTGAACCTGACCCAGATCATAAATCGTGCTCAATTAGAAACACTAAGAAGCAAATTAAGATTATATGTAAACCCAATTAGCAATTCAGTAACAACCCAAAACATTTTTTTCCCGAAGCAATCATTGCAGAACGTAAAAAGAAAATTGCAAACAATTATCATCAACAACAAAAGAAGAAAGGTCTTACTCGGGAAAAAGAAAACCACAGCAAGTTGAACGAGTCGATACAATTTAAGGTTTAACAGGAAACCAAAAGAACAAAGATTCGGGAAAAGAACATTGTTATCATATAAGATTCTATAAGAGAGTGAAAGTTTTTATTTTCTTTTTTTTGATGAAAAAGGACAAATGAAGAAGAAATTCTCTACTTTTAATATAAGGTCAGTAAAAATGGCAAATTCATCACCATTTATGGCATTTTGAAGATTCCTAAAATGGACGTACCAGAAACAAAGTAAAATAATTTTTTTTTTTAAAATGCTGTCTTTTGAGATTCTTTGGTGTATTGTTATTTATATTTAACTCTTTGACATGGTATTTCATTGGAATCATTCTTTGTTACATTGATTTAGATATTAATATTTCATCTGAAATAAATAAATAAATAAATCATATTCTAGATTTTATTCTAATTTAAATTACTAGGGATATATTCCATTAAACATTGGGTCCCATTTTTGCATAAAGATTATCAACCAATATCATTATTTTGACAAGAATCAACATCTCCAAATCACACCTCTAAAAACACAGGGTGCTGCTGCTATTTTCTTTTTTCTTTCCTCTCTCTTCACTGTACATTACAAACAAATCCTAAAATTGGGTTTTTGAGGCAAGCTTTGATTTTAAACAACTTCAAAAGATGCCAACCAAACAAACAAACAAAAAAAAAAAAAGAGAATCTAATTGAAGCTTGATGATCTGCTCCATCTTTCTTTTAAGTATTCATCAGTAGAAAAGTTACTGCTTTGCTCCATGCTACTAAATGATGTACAATCATCATCAACATCAAGCATTGCCACACTTAAATGTAACTCTGGCCTTGAATCTGGATAAACTTCATCATCATCATCATTATGCTGTTCTTGGCTTTCCATTTCCTCATTTGGTGTCTCTCCCCATTTTTCTACTTCTTTTTCCCCTCTTAACAGCTCTAGTATCTACACATATTTGTTAAGGATAAATGCAACTTGTAAATGTTATTTGATAACCTAGATGCAAAGGCTTCATTACCTGGCTCATCTTAGGCCGAAGTCGACCTGAACGTGTGATGCAAAGTGTCGCAGCTCGAACCATCCTATGCATTTGAGTCTCATTGATGTTCCCGTTCAAATTGGGGTCCAATATGCCTTTCACATCTCCGCTCTCTATTATAGGCTTTGCCTGCAAATTTTGAAGTACTTAATGGTATGTTTGATAGTTGATGTACAAGTGAAAGGAACTCTTTGTTTCGGAGAAGACACTTACCCACATGACCAAGCTTTGCTGGCCTTTTAGATTCTCGAAGCTTATCGGTCTTTTTCCCGAGAGCAACTCGAGTAGAACAACACCGAAAGCGTAGACATCAATCTTGTCGCTAAGTTTACCGTACATGAAATATTCAGGAGCTAAATACCCAAATGTTCCAACAACATCAGCTTGAATCAGAAATGACGAATCAGTTGGTCCCCATATTGATAATCCAAAGTCAGATAACTGTCATATCGAAAGAAATGATGATCATGTGATTGATTCATGATATGTTTCATTTTTGAATAACGTATCATCAGGGTTACCTTTGGTTCGAACCCATCTGAAAGAAGAATATTTGAAGACTTGATATCCCTATGAATAACAGGTCGAGAAAGCTCATTATGTAGGTAATCTAGGCCTTCAGCAATCCCGACAGCAATGTTATATCTGAGCTCCCATGGCAAGGCATGTTTTCCTTTGTTCTTCCCTACAATATATGTTAGCATGGATCAGTGGTTTACGATAACTTTTACGGAAAGAAACACAGATCTTGTTGAAGCAGCAGCGTTGTACCATGCAGAATTTCTTCTAAGCTTCCCTTGGACGAGAAATCGTAGACGGATATAAGATCATGATCTTTAATGCAGACACCTATTAGAGGCATGATGTGTTTATGCTTCAGTGAGGAGATTATTTCGATTTCGTTTGCGAAATCCTTGCATGCCTCTTTTGATGACTTCAGAATCTTCACAGCCACTGCTTTGTTATCTGGAAGGATCCCTTTATAGACGCGGTTGCTCCCTCCTTTTCCAATCAAGTTCTCTGCTATGAAACAGAATCTTGGAAAAGTAAATAAAAGAAAAACACTTAAAGTAATAAAGAATACATCACTGGTTGCAAGGCACGTTTGGGATGAAAACCTGTGGAGAATTTATCAGTTGCTGCTTTTAGAATTCCGTAACTAAACCATCTGCAATCTGATGAATTCGTATTCAGGAGCACCTCCAAGCATTTTTGCAACTCATATTGCATAGATGAATTGGTCTCATTCCCATCATTGTCATCTCCAAGTTGATTCAGCTCCATTTCCTTGATTGTTGAACCTCGAGGAGAATGATCATGTGGAGACCGACTTGGTAAGTTCATTACCCATTTCACGACCGACATGCTCCTGGCATGCTTCGCTTGTGGTGTTGCTGAACTAGCCCTCAGGAGGAGGGGCCAACCAGGCTTATAGTCCATATTATCTCCTGCAAAAAGAGAGATGGACTGCAAAGGGATTCTCTTCCCCTCATGAATAACACTCAATATTTCAATCTTCGAATCTTCACTACTGGTTCTTGATCCGTCTTTGGAGCTTTGAATCCCTTCGAAACTGGATATCTCAGACCCTACTTCAGAATCACCATATTCTGATTGGCATTCTCTGGCACCAAGGTTTTCGGTCCGACAAAGACTCGGTCTTGGATCACCTTTAAGACCTGACATAATCCCAAATACATCATCTATTACTTCTAAAGACCAAAGTAGAAACCAGAAACCAGTTCTCTATTATTCCTAGGATACGTAGAACCAAACCTGATAGTTCATTCTTGTTGGACCTTTCGAAAACGATTTTTCCCTTGTTCATGGCCACAACATTGGTGGTTGTTGGCAGCCGCTTCGTGCAGTATCTAGCTGTGGAAGTCCAACCCCTGAAAATGATGTCTGTTTTTTGAGTAATCAGACAAAGAATCACACCAATTTTGAACAACCAAAATGATTTTGAGTCTGTTAACTGCCAACTTACCCAAGAGGACTCCTCTTGTCTATACCCACAACTAGAGCTACAGCACTATAGTTTATTGCTTCTCGAATTAAAACCTTTCGTATCGAATTTCCTTTATAAATCTGGCCTTTAAGATCAACCTGCAAGCCATGTATAATGATCAACATCAATTTTTTCATTCATGGTAAGTGAAAATTCATAAATGCCAGAACTATTGGTAATGAAAGCAACCTTCTTTATAGAACACAGGCCTTCATATGCTTCTAAATAACCCTCTAATAACAATTTCTGTCCCAAAGCATGATCTACATTGAAATTTCAGATTAGAATACACAGAAAAACCTCGTACAATACATCAAAGTTCGCTGTCAAGAAATCAAAAATGCCTTACCTGAATCCCGGGTAACATGAATTGCTACAACACAATCACCAGGTTCAGCAACTTTTACAAGAGCCCAACTAAGCAAATCCCTGCTTTCACTATCTAATCGAATCCCAACCAATACATTTTTCTTCTTATCAGAAGGCATGTTTTCTGAAAATCTAGAACCTTACCAGCTTTCTGAAATATTCAATTTAGTCCTTCCATATAGAAACCACCATCACCATCTTCATTCAAGTTCATAAAAAGGAATCTAAAAATACCCCAACAACACTAGGCACTTAACAACTTGACCCTTTGTGATCATAAATGAAACCCCATTACCATATTTGGATTTGAAAACCGAAACTCAAAGAAAAAAAAGAAACCCAGATTGTTTATAGACTAAACAAATCAACCAAACTTTGAATTAAAAATAAAGATAAACAGAAGAAGACAATTGAATTCAGTGCGCAAATTTTGTACGTATACGTATATTTTAATCCAAACTTTTTTTTGTAAAATTATATTGCCGCCAAAGAACATCACCCCCTCTACCTGCTACAACCAGTTTCAATACACTTTTGTGTATATAAATTATTGAACAATAAAAAAAATTAAAAAGAAAATGTTGGGGTGATGATAAAGATATTCAATCTACTTTATTTTTAAAATAAAAATTTGTGATTTTTTTTAATTTTTTTTTTTTTTTGGAAATGGTTCACGAGTGAAGAAATCCTTGAGATAAAAGTGTCGGCAAAGTACAAAAAAAAAAAAAAAAGGAAGAAGGAATTCCCGCGAAGAGTGGGAAACGAATTTCAGTGCTGAATTAAAAGAGGAAAAATAGGGACTCCATACAAAATAAATTAAATAATTAAAAATATTTAAGTTCGCTAAAAGAGCCGGCAAATTTCGCGCGAAACCCATGGTCTCAGGTCGTTTTGTGGGAGAAATGAAGTGACAGAAGCGAAGCTTTTACCGGCTATTGCGGGTTGACGAGTACTACCCCTTTTGGGCTCTGCTTTACCCTCTTGACTCGTGTTTTTCCATTTTTTTTATAAAGATAAAAATAAAAAAAATTAAAGTTTTTATTTTTTATTTTTTTAAAGGCAAAGATTTTAGTTTATTAGAAAGGGGTAAATTTTTTTATTGTTAGCTTAAAGCAAGGAAGTTTTCTTTATTTGTAAATTATAGTGGATTCTCGGTCAAATTTCTATTTTTTGTTTAATATTTGTTTGATTAAATCCCATCATCCTTTGGCCAATAAAATATCTTGTCATCTCTTGGATATATTTATTCATGTTTAATTAAAATGTTTTTTTCTTAATTTCAATAAATTAATATATTAAAATATTATTCATTTTTATCAAAATTCCACTTACTATTTTTGTACTTAAGGTAAGGCAACTCACATCTTAAACGTGATAAAAAAAAAAGTGTGGTGAGATGAAGTCTTTTCTCCATTTATTTCTTCATTTTCTTGCCACCCAAACCTAACCTAAATAGCCTTTTTTAATTCTCTTTCAATACGAAGAAAATTATTATTCAAAATTTAAAAATATTTTGAATTTATTAAAATAATTCAAATGTAAAGAAGAAGTATAAAGTGATGACAAAAAATTGAAAAAGTAGTGGCAACCACATTGTACAAAAGCATATTTTTTAGTCTAAAGTCTAAACAAATTTCATTTAATTTGTTTCGTTGGAATATTACTTTCATATTATAAAGTATTATATGGTTGCCCAAAATTTCATATTTTTGATTGCTTGCTCAGATTTTGAAAAATACCATTTGGCGTCTTCCTCCTTTAAAATTTTAATAGTTCAGCTGTCATTTCAATCACACGTGTGGATTCCACCGGCCAATATTCCACGTGTACCAGTTCATGTGTCTACGGATCTGCTTTATTAAAATTTTACGAACGGTCGGTTTGAAAAGATTCAAATTTTTAAAGTTTTGATATTTTTAATAGTTTCGTAAAATATCCAAATTCATGGTGTAAAGGTGAAAAACATTCTTTTAAAAAGTAATCATATTTTGGACAAAAAAAACGTAAAAGTGGTTTTTAAAGGTAAAAGGTATCTGGGCAGTCCCTTAACTCTTAAAACATAGACAAACAAGTCCTTTAAAGCAATCAAATCCCTTACTCTTTAAACAAGAGGAAATTGAAAATTTTGATAATGTTAGTAAAAAAGAAATCATCCAAAATGCCGATATCACATATTGCTTTTAAAAACTTGTCTGTGAAAAATGTTTTTGAGGGATCAATATTTCAATGCATAAATTAATGATAATGTGATTAATTAACATAGTTTAGGAGATGAATATCATGGTTTCATAAAATTGTATTGATGGCAAGTCAAAAAAAGCTCGTTCATTCAATGTTGATAGGTGTACTGTTAAAAGAATCAATACGATCGTTTGTCGTATTCGATCTCTCGAAGAATACATTGGTGTGTCCAAATAAGTGGTTGGTTGGATCAGTAAAGAGAAATAGCAATCAGATTTAAATGACCCGTGCGGTTGAGTCCTTCTAGTTTGCAAGGATACTAAAAAGCTAAATCGTGGATGTGTGTTCCGTGGTTGTTCGTTCAATAAGGTTTAGTTGTAGGGCATTCCCACAATTAATTTACACACAAAAAGGTTGGTGATCTGAGATGTCCTCAATCACTGTAATTGACTTATTGGTTGAAGGAAAAGACTTACTATGAAGGATCAATTCGAAACAGGAACAAAAATCGAGCCTGAAGCTAGAATTTCATCACATCAATTTATTCAATTTAATTTTGTTTCTGTTTATTCTTGTCGAAACCACCTTTTAAAAACGAAGTTTCAAAAAATTATTTAAAAATTGGAAAAAATGGGAGTCGCCACCAATCTTTTATTTCAGGTGTGATTGGATCCCCACAAAACGTTTAAAACGCTAAGAACGTCGGTCTACGAAATCCAAAAAAAATAGGTTCGGGAGTCGGTTACGCACGAGGAAGGATTAGCACCCTCGTACGCCCAGAATTGGTACCACATATCATTTTCGGGTCTTGTTTTATAAAAATTCGAGTGAAGTTTAAAATGCGATGTTCATTTTAAATGGCTTTGTGTAATTTTAAAGGAGACCTTTTTAAGGAAAACTCGTCCCCGTATTTCGATCCTCTTAAGAGAACTAAAAGATGTGTCCAACACGTTAGGGCACTATATTCTCGGAGTTTCAAAATTGAAGGACGTTTAGGGAACTTTTGAAAAGAGTATTCGATCGTGTGATTTGTACGAAAATCATACCCCACACGTTAGGGCACGATTTTTCGAGGTCTTCACGCGAAGGAACATTGTCTCGTTTAAAAAATTCAGATATAAATAAGGGTGTGTTTGAAAACCTTTGAAGAGGATATTTCTTTCGGACAAATTACGAAAATCACACCCCGCACGTTAGGGCACGATTTTCGAAGTTTTCACACGAAATAATATTGCCTCATTTTTTGTCATGAAATTCATTCGTATATATATTTTGAGAACTTGAAAATTCCGTATTAAGGTTACAATGCAATCCTCGAACATATGATTTGAAGAATTTGGAAATGGGTTACCCGTTTAATTCGATTTTCACGAAGAATTAAAGTCGCGACCAACACGTTAGGACACGACATTCTCGAAATCTCGAGGTGAACGGGCGTAAAAAAAAAAAAGAAAACCTTAAAAAGATATCCGATTCGCGCGAATTATACGAATAAATCACACCCGACACGTTAGGGCGTGATTTTCGAAGTTACGCTCGAACGGAATATTGCCTCGATTTTTTTAAATAACTTGTAAATGAATGCGTAAGTTTAAAAACACGAGTAGCGAATAATAAGAGAAATTAGACACGAAGTAATATAATAAGCAGATAAATAATATGCGAAAATATAAAATGCAGGTGCAGATAAATGCAAATATTGATAAGGAAGAAGAAACGATGAAATCGAGGTGAAAACGGGACTTTTGGATACCCGGGGGGCAAAATGGTAATTTTTGGTGAAATTGGGGTTAAAAATGGAATTTAGAATGTTTGGGGGTAAAATGGTAATTTTTGGTGAAACCAGGGTTAAAAATGGAATTTTAGAAAGTTCGGGAGTAAAATGGTAATTTTTGATGAAATCGGAGTTAAAAATGGAATTTTGGAAAGTTTAGGGGTAAAATGGTAATTTTTGGTGAAATCGGGGTTAAAAATAGAATTTTAGAAGGTTCGGGGTTAAAATGGTAATTTTTGGTGAAATCGGGGTTAAAAATGGAATTTTAAAAGGTTCAGGGGTAAAATGGTAATTTTCGATGAAACCGGGATTAAAAATGGAATTTTGGAAGGTTTGGGGGTAAAATGGTAATTTTTGGTGAAATCGGGGTTAAAAATGGAATTTTGGAAAGTTTGGGGACCTATAATCAATAAAACCAAAGAGTGGGTGACACGTGGCAGCCCCACAAGCATCCAACAGTCAATGGACTAAATTATAAATCTTGAAAAATTCTTAGGCCAATTTTGTAATTAAATAAAAGTTGATTTAGGGATTAAATTAAAATAAATTAAAAGTAACAGGGACTAGATACATAAATAAGCCAAAAAGTGACACGTGGCAGCCTCTGGTGCAGTCAAACAGTTAAAAGATTAAATTGAAAAGCAATTAAAATTACTGGGCAAAATTAAAAAATAATTAAAAATATCAAAAGGGACTAAATTGAAACGAATAAAAATGCGGAAAGACCAATCACGCAATTAGACCAATTAATGAAAACACGCGGATCTTGAGGTGGGTTCGGGTATGGCCAAACGGGTCCTATAAATGTCATTTTCCAGTTTTTGTATTCATTTTTTTTCATTTCTTTGAAATTCAGCCCCCCCTTTTTCTTCCTTTTCTCTCTTCTTTCCCATGTCCGGCCACACTCCGGCCAACTTCGGCCGGCTCCGACAACCACCAGGGCCGCGCGTGGAGGCGCCTCATCGACTCCCTTTGTCTCGCTCGTTCGCCTCCAGTCATGCTCGGCCGACACCGGGCTTCCACGCGCCTCCGACCACCGTCTAGCTGCCGTCCAAGGTACGATCTCCTTTCTTTTTCCTCTTCTTTCCTTAGTTCTTTATTATTCCCTTTTTTGGTGTTTTAAGTCAAAAAAATCAGATCTGGGGACTGCAAAATATTTCCCATTTTATTATATTATTATTATTATAATTTTTTTAAAATAGCATCCTTATTGTTATTATTTCTTTTAAAATTTTCGATTATCTATGATTTTTACTTTTAAACCCTTTTTTATTGTTTTTAATTGTTTAACACCATTTTTTTCGAGGGTATTCGAGCGACGGTGGCGAAAAAGCTCCGGCGACGGTCCCGACGGTGGTTGGATAGGGAAGGGTTTCTGACCTCTCATATTTCCCCCTCCTTTTTTATATATATATTAATTAATATTATTAGTACTATTAATTAGTATTATTATTATTATTGTTATTAAATATTATGATGAACTCTTCTAATGCTTTTAGTGCAACTGAAAATAGTAATAAATATTGGCAGCTTGACATTGAATGCACATTCATGTACGGCATAAACATAAAGCATTTAAAACCTGATTATGATAATAAATGTCCATTGGGATTACCTGAGTGCTTTAAATGTCCTGGATTTTGAACTTGCTTCTATTGGCTTACAAGTCTGTTTCTGGCTGTTTAACTCTCTGTTGTATTGTTTCTTAGAAACACTAACTTTACTAATCTGATATTCAATGTAATTGTATTGATTTCTCTCCCCAAAAAAAAAGGTCCCCCCTTTTGGGTTTCGAATTGGCTTTTAAAGCCTTAAAATTATCATTACAATTTGTTTGCTTGTAATTCAATGCTAGTCCTAATCTCCTCTTTTTGCAGGTTCCATGGCAGTGGCGGGTTGGAGCAGGTGAGAAGATGGCTGTAGCAGTACAAGTTAAGGCTGCTGGAGGTGGTGCCTTTGACTACTGACGTGGCATCAAACCATTGGTTGGAGTGGAGGTGGCAACAGCACAAGTGGGCAGATTTTCTGATTTGGGCTAGTGCTTAATTGGGTCAAAAGAATGGGTGTAAATGGGCTAAGGGAATTGGGCCAATTGGGCCTTGTAAATGGACTTTATGGACTTTTAATTTTTAATGTTTAAATTTAGTATTTTAATTTAAATTTAAATTTAAGGTAAATTTAAATAATTAAATTTAAATTTAAGATAAATTTAAATTTAAATAAATTTAAAATCAATTTAACTCTAAATTAAAACAAGAAGTCCAAGCCCGATCAAAATTGAGCTCTAACAATTCTTATTGTTATTTCAATTTTAATTTTTTTAGTATTTTTACTTTTATCAGATTTTAGATCTCCTTTTTATTTTTACACAGATCATCTCATGTCGTGAGCATGACAGTCATTTAGGCGTGTAACCTGATTAAACTGAATGACAAATTTATATATCTCGATACTCCCTATAATACTATTTATTTATTTATTGTTTAGACGTAATTCGACACCCATCAATTAATTATTATAAGTACATCCATGTTTTGTGGTTACTCATAAATTTGAAAATTAATGAATTATGAATATTCATTATGTAAATTTATGGATTAAGTACTTCCATGTATTATTAACATATTATTGAAAAAAGAATATTGATGTAAGGGTGATTTATCTTTAGGCCCTCTACTCCTATAAATAGTGCTTTGTGGAATAGGAAAACACTCCCACAACAACAACTTCCTAAAGTCCCTTTTTCTTCTTTGATTGGGTTAAGAGAAAAGATTGTATGAAACTGTAATTTTATATCATCTTTATCTTTTTTCAATAAATCAGATTTTTTCTAATAATTTTTAGCATTTTTAATTGGATTTAAATTTTTTCAAGAGAAAAAAGCTGAAAATCATAAGAAAAATTTGATTTGTCATTCCAGTATGGAAAAAGAATAGAGATGACGTGGAACCACAATTTCATATAATTTTTTATCTTGACTTCATGCCTTTTGTTCTATTATTCTTTTCTATTTTACAGTTTATGATTTTATTATGGTGGAAAGAATATTTTATGAGTTTATAAACTTTCAAAAAAAGCATTGTTAATGTTATATCAATTCCATTAGTTTGTGATATCTAATTTGATGCTTGATATTTAATGATGTAATTTGTATTTGTGATATTCATACCTCCATAAAAAAATTTCTTCGAACTAGATTTATTTTTTTCATATGATTTGAGTGGACTTTTAGTCTAGCAGTCATACCTTTTTTCTTAAAATAGAGTAAATGATCAAAATAGTGACTTTTATTTCTCTCAGATTACATTTTAGTTATTTATATTTGAAATATTACGTTTTAATTACTTACGTTAATATGTTGTAACATTTTAATCATTGAGCCGTTAATTATCATTAACGGTATAATGGTCAGGTGACATGGCACGTTAAATCATCATTTCAAACAAATTTTTTTTATATTAAATTATACAATTGGTCTTCATATTTTTTCGTTTTGAGCAATTTAATTTTTTCTTTTACGTTCTTTTAACTTTTTTTTTCTTTTTTTTTCATTCTCTTCTGCTTCCCCTCTATTTTCCTCCATTCTCTATCTATTGTATGTAAGAGAAAAAAATTAAATTGCTCAAAACGAAAAAAATATAGGGATTGATAAATGATAAAAGTAACATGTTTTAGCCTCATTCTTAATGTGTTTATGGATGATTATTCGATTTAAATGATAATTTTATGCTCCTAATCCTTTAAATATATGTTTTTATACTTAAGGAAAGCATTTGAAAGCAAAAAGAGTGAAAAACAAAAAATCAAAGCGACCTACAAGAGCCACACGGGTTGACCCTTTCCACACAACCATGTAGCAGGCCGTGTCAATTTCGTGAATTTGGACTCTAAATTGTGGGAAACACAATTTTTAGGTTTTTCAGGCATTCTAAGACGTATATATGACAAAAATAAATAGATAGGAGTGAGCCGTCCTAGAATAGTTAAGAAAACAACTCAAAAAATACTATTAAAGTTGATTATGAAGCAAATTTCCGTCAAGATTGAAGATTCCCATTTTATTTCTTAGGAGATTATCATGAGTTTCTTTATTTCTTTCGGTTATACTGTGTTTTGGATGTTTTTATTTTCAAGCATGAACTAATTTTCTAGATACCTGAAGAGATGAACTCTATGATGGATTTTGTCTTTTGATTTTTATTTTACACAATAAATACTTAGATCTTGTTCTCAATTATGTGTGCTTAATTCTTGGTTTAATATTTCTAGATTATTAATCTATGTTTAATTTGTTTAAATCAGAAGAGGAATCTACCCTGTTTAAAAGTAGATCTTGCATAATTGATTGGAGTTGCATGTAATCCTAGAAATAAGACGACATCAATCTACTGAATTAGAGTCAAATCGAATAAGGGGATCCATTGATCGAGTTAATGCGATAATAGGAATTTTAATTAGAAAAAAATTTCAATCAATCAACCTAGAGTTTGTTGCTCTTACTCTCAAAAGAGATATTAGTATAATTTAAGGATTTCTATGGATCAAGATATTACGTGAAGAAATTGTGTAATTTAGATTGATAATGACAAATGAAATCTAAGTGAATTCTTTCTTGGGTATTGCTTCGCTTCTTGGTTGTTTACTCGATTATTTTCCTGAT